>HG996556.1:7441871-8066871 GCA_905340355.1 Rhagonycha fulva | reverse complement strand
GATATTCAGTTGTGAACTTTTTCGTATCCCAACGGGGAGCCAAATTCTTCTTTCAAAATGGCGAAGCGAGCACAAAGGCATTTTGATCGATAACTTCGACAAAGCTTTTCTAGCTGAGTAAATTTGACTTTTAAATTCAACTTTCTGTTCCAAATGTACCTATATAGCGACTGGATTAGTACATTTTAGGCAGCTTTAGGATTCTGAACAGATATTTTCGCAATTTCTCAGTTTCTGGTTACCTTCACAGTTCTTCCAACAAAGTTTTTAGCATTTGTCGTTTTAATAAGCCAGAGCTCATGCCCGCAGTGCCCCCCTTTGGTTACGGGTCTGTAATAGAGGTTAAGTAACTACTAAATCTAAATAAAAATGTAAATAAAGTAAACATTAAAAAAAACATTTAAGAACTAAAATTAGGATTTTATATTTCTCTTTAATTACTTTTTAAGAGTCTAGGGAGGCCCAAAAATATTGGTTGTTCCAGGCCGTTACCGAAGTAATAGAATCACTTAAAATTTTGAATTCAAACAAGGATTTGTCACTATCTACATCAGATTTTTTAATTTTTATAGTAAATAAAAGTTTTCCTTTAAATTTTTTTTCCACTTTAGTACCTACGTAAAAATTATGAATATTTAACAATCTGAATTGACTTTTAATTTTAAAAACGTGCATATTAGTTAAGCTTACTAAAACTATGACAGTCCTGAAGTTAGCTTTATCCATTATCCCAATTCAAACTAAAAGTAATATTTTTCATAAAATAAGTTAAATCACCACTCATAAATTCCGGATTCATTCCATTCAACATAAACTTTTGCAGTAAAATATAAAAATTTTTACTAAAAAATTAAAAATAAAAATAAAATCGACCTTTGATATATTTGTTGCACAAATTTTTTATTTGGTTTTGATAAGTTTTTGCCTTTATTATTCACATTTCTGAATTAATTATTATCTGGTATAAAATACATAAAATTCAATAAATGAACTTGTCAAAGCAAACGTAACAATGACATTTTTAAATTTCATAAAAAGAAACACAAAAATTCAATCCAAGTGCTTTCAAGATTAATGTATTATTTTGATTTTTTAAATATCTAATCTATTCGATTTCTATTATGGAACGTATGGATTTCCATTAGGCGCATATACCGTTGTCAATAGCTTTTTTATCTAATCTTTTTATTTCAAGTCCTTATAAAGAGTAAGTATAAAAATAGTTAAGCTTCAAATTTATATTAAAGTAAATGTATGTGTAGATAAATTATATTAAAATGTCTCTAGTTTGGATTCTTGATAATAAACTTTTGATGTTCATGATCGTAGCTACAACTGCTTTGGGAATATCTACAATAGTTTTATCAGTTCAAAAAGCAGAATTGGATATAGAATTAAAATCTCGCCAAAACAACTCCACGACTACCGAAAATCCGATAATATCAACCACCGATTCTACAACTGAATTGTCAACATTTGAACCACCATCAACTGAGGAGCCGTCCAGTACGGATTCTTCAAGTGAATCGTCAACATCTGAATCATCAACAACATTAAAACTAACACCCGAAGAAACTAGTGAATCAAGAACCAATATAGATTCTACAACGGAAACCTCAACAACACCACCATTTGATAATATGACGTACTACAGATTACCAACGCATGTGGTTCCGATATCGTATGATCTTACGATACAACCAAACTTAGTTGATGGACTTTTTACTGGAAAAGTAAATGTCACAGTGGATGTTACTGAAGAAACAAAAAGTATTAAACTACACAGTAATAAACTTAACATTACAAATGTTACTATCGATGGTGAGCCTGCGAACAATGAATTAGTTCCCAAATATGAATTGCTAGTTATTGATTTGAAAAATGGTAAAAAGATTAAACCAGGAACTCGCCATATTAGCATTGAATACTCTGGTGATATGACAGATGGAATAGTTGGCCTCTATAAAAGTACATACACAAATGAAGATGAAAAAAAGCGGTGAGTTTTTTATTTTATTTTTCAATTTTTGTATTTTTTTATACCGCAAATCTTTATTTTTTGGATATTAACAAATATTGTGGGGCAATTTTCAAAATTAATTTTCACGGAATTGACGGAAAAGATGGATATAAATTACCTAGATACGGCCCTGCCTGTGGTATGCCTCCTGAGTCCACCACAGAACGCAACGAACACCTGACTGGTCACTTAGAATTTATTGCTATTAATTTGTAAACAATTAGAACAATTATTTTCTTTTAATGTTTATTGTTTGTTATTACTAACCAAAACAATTTAAAAAATAATAGCAAATCGAAACAAATCATTAAAATTAATTTTACAAAATTATAAAACAAAAGTAGACCAATTTAACGGACTTTTTGTAAATTATTAAGTAAACCTAATCATTTTCAACGCTTTAGTGAACGGCTATGTCTGGTCACGATAAAAGTAGTATATTTTTTTATTTGTTACATAATAATTTCAAATGACCGTGTCGACCACAAAATATGAAACTAAAAGAAAGAGAATATAGAAAATTTTGAATGTGGAACAAAATAAAAAATTAAGAAGATGCGTGCTACTTGCTCGGAGGACCGATTTAACGTCCTTTTAAGTTTCAAAATCTCGCGGCGGTTCGGATTTTACTAATACTTATGTAGGTTTAAAAATTGTTGAAATTACTATAAAAATCATGTAAGGTGCAATCAAAAAAATTAACGAACTGTAAATTTATATCTTGCAGAGAAGGTCTAGCCCGATAAGTAGGTCAATTATGTCCCTTCAGAATTCTATGGTGGCAATTTTTCGTAAAGTTTGTTATGTAAAAAAACAGTCGTGTACAAAATTTACTCTTTTTGACTTTAAAAGCAAAAACAACAGATTTTTCATATTTCTTGAGTTTTTTTGTACCTACTATAAAAATATTTTCTACCAAAAAAATCCAAAAAATTATTTTAATGTCTTTCGGGACATTTTTGATTTTTTTGAATTGTTTAGTAGAAGAATACCGAAGAAATAAAAACAACTGTTTTTTTCTTCTTCTAAAATCAACAGGAATTAAATTCAAACTGACCGTCTTTTTACATAACAAATTTTGTAACAAAAAAAATGGACACCATAGAATTCCGAAAGATCTTCTTAATTGACATTCTTATCGGCTAGACCCATTTAATTAATTTTTTGGTAGTAATTCGCAATAAAAATAAAGTTTTTGGTTAAATTTTCAAAATGAAATTTTATCCTTAAATTGCCAGTTGCCAAAAGTAATATACAAGTTGGAATTCCAGTCTCACTGCGACTCAAATTGATGATCTTCCAAAAGGTCCATCCATTATAACTTCACCTCCTAAAATGTTTATGGCTTTTTAAATTAATTGAAAGCTTTAATTTAATGAAAACCATCGATTTCCTACGGTAGTCTTGACCTTGACTAACTGTTCATAATATAAAAAAAATGTTCATAACTGTTAATTTTTTTGTGCAGTTGATTTTGATATACTACAGAGTCTAAAAAAATTGTCGTTTCTAAACGAATAATTGCATTTTATTATTGATTTTTTTATCGCTTTATTTTAAATTAAAAGTGGTATGTTAATTAATTAATACGGAACTTACTGACTCACCAGGACTAAGGTCATTAGACCAATTATTGCATGCAAAATTGCTACCTCTCTTATCGCCAATACCTGTCAAAAAAAATTTTTGCTTATAAATTATGAAATTATAAAGGTTCTATTGGATTATGCAAACTTTTGCGAAATTATCGCATTCTAACTGTTAACGTCGGGCTGCCAATGATAAATACTTGGGGTCAATGGCAAAAATTCAAAGAACACCCAGAAGGAAAGTTCATCAGTTTAACTCCCACACAACAAAATTGTTAGTTTCGAGTTGCTTCCACTTCAATTTTTTTTTCATCAAAAGTTTGCCCAAATGTATTACTCTTATTTGATCTTTTTCTAGTGGTTCTCAAACTTGAGTTTTTTTTATGCAAAAGTTTGGGCAACAGTTTGTTTATTTATCATCACTTAAGCTAATGGAAATTGAATGGTATTTTAAATTTATATCCGAATCGAAGGTGTATAAACAAAGCTCAGTTTTAAATCAAGCGTATCCTGCGTACATATGACATCATGAAGTATAGGTACTATACTAAAATTATATTATTGATTTAGTAATGTTGTAGGTAGCTCCTACTATATTTACATCTCAGGGGAAAACTAAATCAAATTCGTACCTACTAAAATTAGCCACCGCCATAGGCTAAAAGCGCAAAATTATTATTTTCTTCGATTACACGAATCAGCGAATACAAAAATGTACCCGCATTGATATTTTTTGGTGGGAATCTTGTTAACTCTGCAAAATGCAATAAATCAATAAAAGTTTTACTAGTTTAAACACCTTCTAACGGAATGACTTGATGTAGGCATTTTTTATTGGTGTCAAAATATAACTCGTTAGTATAACATCACAATTTGCAAATTAACCGATACGTGCTTAGAATTTGTATAAAATAACATTATTATGAATAACTTGAAGGTTACAAGGGGGTCATAGATTCGTCTGATTCACACACTTAGAATGAAACAACTGAAGTTTCCGAAGCGTAAATTCACTTAAGTGAGAATGTCCACTACGAACATAAACGTTCAACACAAATCCCTACCTTCGTGTCCCATGTAATAGTGAAATGTTCGTTAAAATAAAATATGAACAAAATATTATTTAGTGTTAACCGATAAATTCGCATTTTTAAATCCAGTTATGACCGTGTCGGGTAGTGCGCGGTTTCATAGGCGGAATTTGGCACCACCTCAAAAACCAAAAAAGACCTTTAATTGTTATCCAGTGTTACTAAGTTGTTGTATATTTTTAGTTATCGTGTGCGTTTGTTTATTAGCAGCTCTCGTGCTAATTGGAAAGCATTTGTATAAAAACGACAGTGTCTTTTTCCAAAATGGAAAAATCGTTGCGGAAAACAAGAGTTTCTTCGCACGCTTACCAAGAGACGCTAAACCACTTCATTATGACTTAACCATAATTCCTAATATTCAAAACGGCTGGTTTGATGGAAATGTAAATATTACCATTGAAATAAGTAGAACGAAAAGGAATGTCACTGTTCATAGTAAATATTTAAATATCAACCAAGTTAATTTGCTATCGGCTCACGATTTGAAAGTAATCGAAGTACAAAATGTTCAAGAAAATGAAATCGACGAAACCGTTTCGATTTTACTGGGTGAAGAAATATCGCCTGGTACTTATTACTTGAACATTAATTATAGCGGAAGTATGGTCAATAAAACCAAAGGATTATATAGGAGTCGCTATGTAGATGGTAACAAAAATGAAAGGTAAATGCAACTCTCGTTATAGAAAAACATGTTATGGAAATAGAAATGTTTTCTCTTAATTTATAATGGACATCGCGAGTGGATTTTGAGTGGAGATTGTAACTCATGTCAGTATTACAAATGCTTTTATCAGACCATACTCGAAGTACTGATTGTATAAATATTTTGGGAATAATAACCGATATCAAATTTCAAAATCAATGCTATCTATTAATGTAATTAAATTTTTAATTTTTGATGATACTCAACGAGTTAAAAGAAAGTATTGTATTTTCGGAAGCCTTTGATAGCTCACTTTTTAGAATTACATTATTATTTGTGAAACTTTTAACAAGTAATTGAATTCAATAATTCAATGAAATCATGCAATTTCACAAATTAATAACCCAAATTATATTATATTTTAATCTAATAGCTCACATAATTGAAAATTTTATATTAGGTATACAAAACTATTATTCATAATTTTGCTCTATTTGAGTGGTTTTTCCAACAGAATTTTCGCTTTTTTTGTTTTTAATTGTGTATTGGACATGGGCAGAAGTTATGGATTCCATAAAATTTACATTTTCATCATAACTCAAATTTAAACAATTTTTGATGTTCTATTTTACTAATACCATACGCAAAAAGAAATTACCCTTAATTTTGTTTTTTTAACAAAAAAGCGTTTCAAAAGACGAAATATTATTGTTCAATGAAAAAGTGACTGATGATTGTGTTATCATCGGAGATACTAAATACACAATTGGGTCAAATTTCAAAACGTTTGCGGATCTGGAAATGATTTAAAAATCGATTACAAAAACTCTACAAATATTCAAGGGAAATTTAATCAAAGAAAAGAATATGTTATAAAAGCAAAGTTACATAAAATGGAAATACATTACCATCCAACACAACAATATGCTAGAAAGCTCCAGATCTCCTCCTCCGTATTATTTATAAAAACATTGTCTGATTGATTATTATAGTTTACTATATTAAAACAAGTTTACAGTCTACTAAATATGTAGAAATACCCCCAAGTTAAATCACTATGATCGCTTTCCGTATGAATGAAGTGGAAGGTCCAGCAGCCACGCCACACCAATCATAATATCTGGGAGACCCATTCTATTAAGATAATTTTGTATTAAGTTTTGACAAAAATTAACTTCCTGGCACTGGAGGGTATTCCATACCCCCCAGACCCCCCGGTCTTGATACCACAACTTGTTAACGTATCTGTTTACAAAGTTAGCAATTTAATAGAATCAATCAAGGAACCATAACACAAGTTGGTTTTGGTGACCGGGAGGTTTGGGGGGTATGGAATACTCTCCAAGCACACACGGAGTTATAGGGTTTGCGTAAAGTCTGAATTAGTACTTCTACTCACGAGGTAAGAAATATATCAAGGAAAATATCAATCAATGAAACATTCACTGTGTTGGGTTTTGTGACCGAGGGGTTTGGAGGGTATGGAATGGTATGGAATACTCTCCAAGCATACTCGGAGTTATGAGGTTTGAGTAAAGTCTGATGTAGCACCTCCACTCATGAGGTAGGAAATATACCAAGAAAAATATCAATCATGGAAACATACACTATGTTGGTTTTTGTGATCGGGGGGTTTGGGGGGTATGGAATACCCTCCAAGCATACACGAAGTTATGGGATTTGCGTAAAGTTTGAATTAGCACCTCCACTCACGAGGTAAGAAATATATCAAGAAAAATATCAATCTAGGAAACAAATTGTCATCTTATTTTTTGAACAAGGGGGGGTGTTTAATTTTAAACAAAATTTGTTGTTGATTGAAATATTATGGTACGCCCTGGTGTGAAAGGAGGCGTGATCGTTGGCTATTATTTGAAAATTACCGATTTGATCCCGACAAAAGGTTGAAAATTTATTTAGAGAATTTATGAATATTTAGGAATTATAATAATTATTATAAAAATTAATTACTCGAAAAAAAAAGAACTCGCAAGCGATCAACGGTGCTGCGACGTCGCGGTTTTGTGAAATTGCGTGATTTGATGTAAATTTTGAAGAATAATAAAATTTAGGTGAAGTGGAAAGTTTTCTTATGTTTTTTTAGTAAAGAAAAGTATAGAAACAATTGGAATTTTGAAATGCTGATTTATTACAACTAGGGAATAATTTAGTGATTTTGAAAGAAAAGTTTCACGAATTTGCAAGAACACTGAATAACCGGTTTTAATTTTTGGAATATTTTAAAATAATTTTTGAATAGATTGAATTTTGTATTAATATTTGGCAAAAATTAACTTCCTGGCACTGGAGGGTATATATTGCATACCCCCCAGACCCCCCGGTCTCGGTATCACAACATATTAACGTATCTGTTTACAAAGTTAGCGATTAATAGAATCAATCAAGGAACCATAACACATGTTGGTTTTGATGACCGGGGGGTTTGGGAGGTATGGAATACCCTCCAAGCAGACACGGAATTATGGTTCACTTGCTAAGTAAAAAATATATTTTTTGAATTTAAATAACGGTTTTTATTGCCGAATTGACACTCAATTAACCCAAAATTTGAGTGGATCTCCACTTATTGGGTATTATTATAATAATAAAACTGATTGTAAAATTCAAACCCAATATACCATGAGATTTGCTAGATATCTACTCCATTTTATATCATTTATACGCCTCTAATTTGGTTCAGTTATTTATTCCCAACAAGAAAACGCCATATTAATCACGACCTTTTAATCTTTTTTGTCTAAAATTAATTACTTTTGAGTAATGGAATAGATTAAATAAGAAAATGTTGAAAAATTCAGTGCTTTTTTCTTGTTTGAATTTTTTAAATACCCTTAAATCATTTAAAGAAAATGATGGCTTTTTTAAATAGAAAATTTAACAAGAAAAATAAATTAGCGGTTTTTCTTATTGTAACAATAATTTTAAACATCTCAACGGAAAAACTCAACTAACACAAATTTTATCGAGTGAGAACTATAAATTAATTAGGAATTCGGTGACAAATCCTCATTCGTCACCAAATGTTTTCAGCTTTCCTATTATGAAATATTTTTTTTATAAAACTTTATTATTTTAAAGTTCTTCTTCTTTAACTTTCCTTTAGATCTGTTGATCTGTTTATTTCCAACATCTGCATCGTTTCCTTCGCAGTGCTAGATCTGTGAGCATATAAATTGTTAAACGTCCGCTAGGTAGCTTGCTAGACTGGCCTCCAGACGAGCATGTAACCCTGGTTTTTTATGTTAATGATGCAATTCATTAACCCAGGAGGACCAACGGCTTAACGTGCCTTCCGAAGCACGGTATTTTAAATTTATTTATTTTAAAGTTGTAGCCCATCAATTCAACTATCCGGAAAAGCTCATCAATTTTTTGTGAAACGTTTCGTTTAGATCAGCGATCGGCAAGCGGTGGTCCGTGACGTAATTTTACCTGGTCCGCGAAGAAATTTTGACATTATTTTTTGCTGAGCTTATTTAACAAAATTCTGAAGTAAAAAATAAATTGTGTTTAAGCTGGCGCTTAGGCGTGATCGACCGGTCAACGCATGTTGCTTGGAGCAAATGCAAGCAAAGGATTCAATAAGTTTAATTATAAAATAGCGTTAAAAAAATGTAGTGATCAAAGCAAACAATTAATAAGTTATTGGTTTTCGAAATTTAAATTGCGCATTTAATGGTCAGCAATACATAAAATGTTGCCGACCGCTGGTTTAGAAGATCCAGGGTTCTCAAAAAGTTCCAAAAAAATAAAATTTTAAATTGTTTAACATGTGTGTGTGTGTAGTCGGTTTTAAACGTCTTGCGACGTTGTCCGATACCAACCTTGCGAATTGGTGCTTAGTTTTTTAGCATTTTACATTTTTTACCCACGACGAGGAGCCAGCCCGTCGGTAGAACCCCCAACCTGTAGGACCAAACGAGACGGCCAGAATAAGTTGTTACTTACCCGGATTCGAACCAGGTATTAAGCGTTCGTAGTCAACTCGCTTGACCATTGCTCTCCGACCATCTCAAATTGTTTAACATATTTTTACTTAATTTAGTTCATAACTCTAAAGTTTTTAAATTATTGCTGAGAGTTATTGGTTGTATTATGAGCAGGAAGAAGAGGACTAATTATTAGCAAAAAAAATAATTAATTTCTTTTACTTTGTAACGTTCCACTTGAAATTTTAGCCGTTTAGAAAAGGAAATGGAATTCGAGGCAAGCGATAAATCTCGTGTAGTGATGAATTGATCCAGTGTCAGACGTTATGAAATTAGATTATCCAATTTTAAATTAAAACTATTTCATGCTTATTGAATGTGCGATGACGACATTCTTTATTATGCATAACTTATTTGTATTAATATTGCACACGCAGAGCAAATCATTTATCATGGTTGGGCTCTTGTTTGTGGAGTAGAATGGTTTATTATTTCTATCATTGTTCTTGGATTAAATAACTTGATTTTGTTGGGTAACTAACGGTGTTTCATGTGTTCTGTTAGAATCAAATAAAATTTTGATTTTTATTGCTTTAAATTAATTTGAAATTTTTATTTATAATAGTCAGTATTGAGGCAGTCCAAAGTTTAAAACACATTTGATAAATATCTACTGCGTTGTTGAGAAATGCAATTAATACGACATACTTACGATCGTGCAGTGATGTAATAGCTATTTATGTAACCAGTTAGGAAAAAACTGTTTTTGTACAATCAAATGGTATATTTGCAGGAACAAGAGAACATTTTACTTTTAATATGTGTACTTTACAGAATTTTCAGGATTCTTGTATAAATTGCTGGAAAATTCTTGGATTAGATTCATTGTACTTGATTTCAAAATATTTAGAGAAAACATTGGCTACTGAGTTAGATGACTCATGAAAAGCGTAAAAGTAACCAAATTTCGAGCATTTTGTTCTATCATAATACAGTAGATAAGCTTAATAATCTAAACTATTTTATAAAGCACTTCAAACAATTTCTCAATTGTTTTTCGATAATAATCGATGAACAAAAATAGAACATTCGATAGCAGTACAAGATCTTCACAAATTTGAATGGAAACTTACAGTGATAATAAGCACACATAATCAATGGCTTCCGAACTGTTTTTTACAACTAAATTATGCTTCACGATTCAAAATATCAAAAAATGTTAGAACGTGTTTTAAAATATTTTCGTTTTGCAGGGACATAGCTACTTCAAAATTCGAACCAACCTATGCACGACAAGCCTTCCCCTGCTTTGATGAACCGGGTTTAAAAGCAAACTATACTGTTCATATTTTAAAACCCAAAGATGACACCACATACATAGCTTTATCAAATATGCCACAAGAGGTAAGTGACTATCACTGCAAATTAACCAAAACTAAAGGCTTATTTTAGAATGAAATACCACGTGACGATGGAATATTGGTCAATTTTAAAGAAAGTGTGCGAATGTCGACTTACCTAACGTGTTTTATTGTATGCGACTTTAAATTTGACGATAGAGAAGTTGTTACCCAAAAGGGAACCATTGATTTAAAAGTGTATGCAACACCAGCACAACTTAGCAAAACAAAATTTGCAGGAGATATAGCTGAAGGAGTTCTCAAGTATTTTGTAGAATACTTTGATTATGAGTATCCTTTACCGAAGCTAGGTAAAAATTCAAATTTAAAACTTTCCTCCGTGTTACAACCAATATTTTTTCAGATTTAATAGCAATTCCTGATTTTGTTTCTGGGGCAATGGAGCATTGGGGATTAGTAACGTTCAGGGAAACTGCCCTTTTGTATGATGAAGAAATAAGTTCAACTATCAATAAACAGCGAGTTGCTACCGTTGTCTCTCATGAGTTAGCTCACAGTTGGTTTGGAAATCTAGGTTAGTTGATTCCAGAGTTTTGTAGTCTGAATGTCTAACATCGTGGTTTTTTAGTAACAATGAGTTGGTGGAACGATTTATGGTTAAATGAAGGTTTCGCAAGTTACATTCAATACAAAGGCATTGATTACGTTAACAAAGACTGGCAAATGGTATGTAAAGTTTCAATTTTATCAATTGATTTTTAACCTGTTATTTGCTTCCAGATGGATCAGTTTTTGATTGATACCTTACATCCAGTTCTATCCATAGATGCGTTGGCATCATCGCATCCCATTATTAAAACTGTGGTCACTCCAGATGAAATAACAGAAATTTTTGATAGTATTACTTACAGTAAGGTAATAAATCTTGACCAGGCTTAAATTCAGGAAGTTAAATCTAAATTTATTTTTTCAACAGGGTGCATCGATTTTAAGAATGTTGGAACAAACAGTTGGTGAAGATGTATTTAAAACGGCAGTTCAAAAATATTTAGTTGAACATGCGTTTGATAACGCCATTACACAGAATTTATTAGATCAACTACAACCATTACTAGAAGATGAGCTAAATGTGACGGATTTTCTTGACACCTGGACAAGACAAGTGGGTTATCCTATTTTGACAGTAAACTATGGACCAGACACTATAACCCTTAAACAAAAGAGATTTTTGAAGAATTCAGAGAAAGAAAAAAGTGGTGCTTCATCTGAAGAGTAAATATTTAGCCGAAGATAATATTAAAACCACGTTTTTATTCGATTAATTTTCTTTTAGTTATTCATGGACTGTACCAGTAACTTTCATTACAGATATAAATAAAACTCCAGAATTACATTGGTTTAATCATACTGAGGAGAGATGTAAGTAAAAATGTCACTCAACAGTTTTTTGTAGTATTTCCACTCATGATTCATTTTAGTGGTTATTCCAATACCAAAAAATTCGAATTGGATTAAGTTTAATCATAAACAAGTTGGATATTACCGCGTCAATTATCCTCAAGTTAATTGGAAACAATTATCTTATCACATTGAAACTCTTGATGTTGCTGATAGAACTCATTTACTGGAAGAATCGTTTAGTATAGCAGAAAGTGGCGAATTATCTTACAAAATTCCTTTGGACATGACGAAATATTTACTAAACGAAACTGAGTATATTCCTTGGAGTGTAGCAAGCACCAAATTGGTCGAGCTCAACAAGTATTTAAGTCCTTCTTCTTATTTTGCCTACTTG
Source organism: Rhagonycha fulva (assembly GCA_905340355.1). Taxonomy (NCBI): domain Eukaryota; kingdom Metazoa; phylum Arthropoda; class Insecta; order Coleoptera; family Cantharidae; genus Rhagonycha; species Rhagonycha fulva. The sequence goes on along the minus strand of HG996556.1, from coordinate 8,054,419 downwards.
GTAGGTAACTAAAAACACAAATCATTCAATGTTTCTGAACTTTTTCTTTTAGAAGTACATTATGAACATTGCAGAACCAATATACCAGAATGTGACTTGGGAAGAGAAGAAACAGGAAGGTCATTTAACTAAGTAAATTAAAAACTATGAAATTGTATTTTATAGCGTTATTGAGCTCTTTGTTTATTGTAGACGCACTCGGATAACAATTTTAGGACTACTGTCTTATATTGGACATGAAGATTGCCTGAACGAAGCTTCTGAACGTCTTGATGAATGGTTTAAAGATAACAAAACTACAAAAGTGACTCAAGATTTGCGTGCAGTTGTTTATAAATACGGTAATTTCATAACCCTTTTTTTAAATTACTTTTGAGATTAACTTCATTTTTATAGGAATGGTTCACGCAAGCCAACAAAAATGGGAAAAAATGTTGGACAGATTTGAACACGAAGTAGACGCAAATGAAAAAATTAACATGATGAGAGGGCTAGCCGCAGTAAAAAGTCCAGAATTACTAAAACGGTAAATATCTAAAAATTGGTAATTCAAATGTATTGTTAACATCTTTTGTAGTTTAATTGAATTGGGAGAAACAGAGGGCGTGATACGTGGTCAAGATTACTTTAGCATGTTGCAGTATATTTCACAAAATTCCGTTGGTACTTCCATTGTGTGGGATTACGTGAGGTGAGACCAGATTAGCAAACATTTGTTAAATTTGTAAAATATTTAAATTTTAGGGAAAATTGGGAACGTTTGGTCGAGCGCTTTACTTTGAACGATAGAAGTCTTGGTAAATTAATACCCGCAATCACATCGAGTTTTACTACAACAATGAGACTGAAAGAGGTAAATTTGTTATAAGTAGTTTTGTAAAACTTACAAGTTTTGGCAAACCTAAAAAATTTGTTTTTCAGATGGAAGACTTTTTTGAAAAACATCCAGAGGCTGGAGCAGGGAAGGCAGCCAGAGCACAAGCTCTAGAAAGCGTTCAAGCAAATATTGAATGGATTACTAAAAATAAAAAAGATGTAGAAGAATGGATCAAAAATGTGTCGAAATAATTTATAATTTTAATAGTGTGAAGATTATCGTATTTTTTATTAATAAAATTTTTAAAATGAATCTTCCCCATTGATTAATTACCCTACTATTGTACATATTAAATAATTACATTTTTGCAACAGATTTTTGTATAAATATTAATAAACAAATTTAGTGGAACAGTGAGATAAACAACGCAAGAAAGAATCAATTTTTAATAAGAAGATCTGAGATTTTCCTTTAGTTCATCGTTTTTTTGACAACCGTGACATTGATTTCTTCGTCCGTACCACAAGTGGCACCGAGAAAGATTAACTTTTTGAAACGAAAAAGCAGGTAAAAAATGGCAAGTTTCTTGTCGTTTTTCAACTTTGTTCCTTCTACCAATGACGACTTGCGTAGTTTTTTGGTAAAGAAAAATCAAAACTTTACAGGTCAAAACGAAACTCTTAAAACAAAGGGGGGCATCTTCTTTTTCATGTTTTTGGTTTTAAACTTCCTCTAAAATACTAAAACCACGTCTGTGTTTAGCCATATAAGTTTTTAAGTACAAATTCGGGTAAATTCTAATTATAGTCGAGTTTGTTGATTATAAATTACGTCATTGGAACAAAGAAGCAATAATTTAATTAAATATCTACAATTCATTTTCATAAATTAATGTTATCCATGCATATGTTGTTGCAAGTGTTTTCATTAATATTACCTTATCGAAGAATGAATTCGCTAATTAAAAGTGGAACAATAAAATTGATTAATTTCTTTAATTTATGCGATATAGAATTTGAAGTGGCAAAATTTATCCTCAATAATTTATTCAAAAGCTGAGTTTAGGCAAATCCAATAGTCTTCGTAAAGGTGTGGTTTTCCAAAATTATTTCGTAAACTTTAACTCGGTTTGCCGAAAAATCTACAGTTTGTACGTTGTAGAAGCCAGAAATTAAGATGCAGCGCACAATTTGTTTCTCGCGCTATGGTTTTATAAGAAAGTACAAAACGGCTAGGTTTTCGTTAAAAAACGTCTTTGGGCAGCAACGTCTAATTTAAATGAAAGAAAATTTATTTTAAATCTAATAATACCATAATAGAGTAACTGTAATCCAAAAAAAATTTTGATAACTTCAAGTGGGAATTACCTACCCTAATTGTTTGTTTTCCATCCGTGCCCAAGTGTTTTTTAGATTAATGTTTTGATGTTGATTTTAATTAAATGTTAAATTTATTTGATTTCTATTATAAGGATTCAATACCTAATAAGTACACAAATGTATAAATATGTTATGAATGATTCGTATCTTATCTTTCTATTATTTCAAGTAGCTTCACCTTATTTATATAATTTTATGCTAATCAAATTTTATATGAGTATGAAAATTACCATACCAATAGTTAGTTGAAATTTCAATTCTAGTTAAGTAGAATAATTTTTTAAATGTCTGCTATGACTTGGATTTTTAGTAATAAACTTTTGATCTTCATGATTGCAGCTACGACGGCTTTCGGAATATCTACAATTATTCTAGCAATTGAAAAGACTGCATTACGAAGAGATTTAAATTCTTGCAGAAACAGCTCCACAACTACCGAAAATCCAACTGAAACAACGTGTAAAGAAGATTCCACAACGGAATCATCAACATCGTCAGAAATGGATTCGACACTATCACCATCGACAGAATTGGATTCCACACCATCAACATCGGTAGAAACGGATTCGACACCATCATCATCAACAGAAATGGATTTTACATCATCATCTACAGAATCAACTTCCCCATCATCAACAACACTATCACCAGAAGATATGACGGAGTTCAGATTGCCGAAATATGTGGTTCCGGAATCGTATGACCTTATAATACGACCAAACTTAGACGATGGACTTTTTACCGGGAGAGTAAATATAAAAGTGATTATTCATGAGGAAACAAAAAATATTAAACTACACAGCAATAAACTAACTATTGCAAATGTTACTGTTGACGAAAAATTTGCAGCACATGAATTGGATTCCAAATATGAATTGTTAGTTATTGGTTTAAAAAATGCAGAAATGATTACTAAGGGACATCATAGTATTACCATTGAATACTCTGGTAATATGACAGATAGAATAGTGGGTCTCTATAAAAGTACATACATAAATGAAGATGGAGAAAAACGGTGAGTTTGATTTTCTTGCAATTTTGTGTTATTATTCTTATTATTCTTCCCGTGACTCCAAAGTCACTATTTTTTTTACTCTTTTGCTTTTATAACTAACAAATCAGCTATGAAACTTTGGGGTTACTTCATTCTAACTCAATTAATCACGGAAGATTTTGTCGTTGTAAAATCAATGTTATGGTAATGTGACGTAACACCAAAGTTCACTGCCAAACGGTAAACATTACTTTTTTTCCAGGAATATTGCTACTTCAAAATTGGAACCAACATACGCACGACAAGCATTTCCATGCTTTGATGAACCGGCCTTCAAGGCAAACTTTACTGTTCATATTTTAAAACCAAAAATTGACACTTACGTAGCTTTATCAAATATGCCGGAAGTAGTAAGTAACTATATCTTTAAATAAACCAAAACTGAAAAATTGTTTTAGACTGAAACATCAATTCCAAACAATGGAGTTTTGGTCACTTTTCAAGAAAGTGTGAAAATGTCCACTTATCTCGCATGTTTCATTGTATGTGACTTTCAATTTAGCCAGAGAGAAGTTTGTACCCAAAACGGTTCCATTGATTTAAAAGTTTATGCAACACCAGCACAACTTAACAAAACAGAATTTGCAGGAGATATAGCCGAAAAAATTCTTCAATATTTTGTTGAATATTTTAATTATGAGTATCCTTTACCAAAGCTGGGTAAAAATTAAAATTAAAGTCGTCTTTTGTATTATTACCTTCAGTTATTTACAGATTTAATAGCAATTCCGGATTTTGCTTCCGGAGCTATGGAAAATTGGGGGTTGATGACTTTTAGAGAAATTGCACTTTTGTACGACAAAGATATAAGTTCCACAATTAATAAGCAACAAGTGGCCACTGTTGTCTCTCATGAGTTAGCTCACAGTTGGTTTGGAAATTTAGGTTAGTCCATCACAGTTTTTGTAGTGTGGAAGTCTATGGTATTTTTTTTAGTAACAATGAGTTGGTGGAACGATCTATGGTTGAATGAAGGCTTTGCAAGTTACATCCAATATAAAGGTGTCGATGCCGTAGAAAAAGACTGGCAAATGGTAGCTAAAGTTTCAACAGTCCCATAATCTTTTTCAACAGTATTTTTTGTTTCTAGATGGATCAATTTTTAATTGAAACCTTACATCCAGTTCTATCCATAGATGCCTTGTCATCATCGCATCCCATTATTAAAAATGTAGTGACTCCAGATGAAATAGCAGAAATTTTTGACGGGGTTATTTACAGTAAGGTAAATAATCAAATCAAAACTAGCGCTAAGGAAATAACAACAAAATTTCTTTTAACAATAGGGTGCATCTATATTGAGAATGTTAGAACAAGCAGTCGGTGAAGATATTTTTCAGACAGCCGTTCAAAAATATTTATTGGAACATAAATTTGGTAACGCCGTTACACAGGATTTATTAGATCAACTACAACCATTACTAGAAGATGAGTTAAATGTAACCGATTTTCTTGATACCTGGACAAAGCAGGTAGGATATCCAATTTTGACAGTTACTGAAAACCATCAAAAGTATATGATACTTAAGCAAAAACGATTTTTGAAGAATTCGGCGGAAGAAGAAAATAATGAGTAAATATTTAACCAATGGTAAAACTGAAACCACATTTTCATTTATTTAATTTCCATTTCAGTTACTCGTGGACCATACCAGTAACTTTCATTTCTTCAGTTGAAACAGAGAAACCGCAGTTATATTGGTTTAATAGCACCGAGAATAGTTGTGAGTTACCACCACTTACTACTACATTTTTTTTTGTTTTTGTTCCACTCATGATTTATTTTAGTAAAAATTATGAAGCCGCCGAAAGTGAAATGGATAAAATTCAATCATAACCAAATTGGTTATTACCGCGTAAACTATTTTATAAAGCAATGGGAAAATTTATCAAAACCAAAAACTATCAAAAAACTTAGCGTTGCCGACAGAAGTCACTTATTGGAAGAGTCGTTTAGTATAGCAGAAAGTGGCGAATTATCGTACACAATTCCTTTGAACATGACGAAATATTTAAAGGAAGAAGATGAGTATATTCCTTGGTGTGTAGCAAGCATTAAATTGATTCAACTCAATAAGTATCTAAGTTCTTCATTTTATTTCGACTACTTGGTAGGTAACCAAAGAACTCCAATTCCTCAAATCATTGAACCGCTTTTTAGGACTACATTATAGAAATTGCAGAACCGATATACCGGAAAGTGACTTGGAATGAAAACAAAGATGGCAAGGAACATTTAACCAAGTACTAAACCACCACTTTAAATATTTTATTCTCTAACTTTGTTTCTCCTTTAGCCTCAAACGGATTACAATTTTAGAACTTATGTGTTATATAGAACATGAAGATTGCTTGAACGAAGCTTCTGAACGTCTCGATGACTGGTTTCAAGATAACCAAACTGCTAAAGTGACTCAAGATTTACGTTCAATTGTTTTCAAATACGGTAATTTTGCAACTTTGCTTAGAAAATTAATTTTGGGTTCAATTTTGTTACCGTAGGAATGGTTTACGCAAATCGAAAAAAGTGGGAAAAAATGTTGGACAGATTTGAATACGAAGTAGATGCAAACGAAAAGATGAACATGATGAGGGGGCTGGCCGCAGTAAAAAATCCCGAATTACTAAAACGGTAAATACATACCTAATTTTCGTATTTTCAAACTAATCTCGAAATATTTTGTAGTTTGATAGAATTGGGGAAAACCGAGGAGGTGATACGTAGCCAAGACTACTTCAGTATGTTACAGTACATTTCAGATAATTCGGTCGGTACAACCATTGTATGGGATTACGTGAGGTGAGACTAAAGTATCAACTTTTGTTAAACTTCTAACATATTAAAATTTCAGGGAAAATTGGGAAAACTTAGTTGAGCGATTTTCGTTAAACGATGGACATTTTGGTAAATTAATACCAGCAATCACCTCCAGTTTTACTACGACTATGAGACTGGAAGAGGTAAAATAGTTGCAATTTTGATTTTATCTGACGTCATTTCAATGCGAAGTGGCGTCACGGTTGCTAAGCAACTAGCGGTGACGTAAACTTCCCAAATTAAAATAATTTTTTTTTTAGATGAGAGCCTTTTTCGAAAAATATCCAGAAGCCGGGGCAGGAAAAGCCGCTAGAGAACAAGCACTTGCAACGGTGGAGGCAAATATTAACTGGATTAGTAAAAATAAAGAAGAAGTGGAAAAATGGATCGAGAATTTACAATTTTAGGAATAAAAAATTTACTGTATATTTTAGTACTAATAAAATTTTGAAAATTGATTTAAAATAATTATTCTATTAGCATTGCGCATAATCAATAAAAGAACACTGAATGTGAAAATCAATACCGCCGCTTTCCTTCACATTTTCACGACAGATGCCGCTAAGATTTTCTTTTTGGCCGTAATAACCACTCTTCCCTATTCAACCCCGCCCGCAAAAACAGTGCTACCCCTAAATGCGATCTAGTATATTGCTATATTTTTCTAGTTTGTTATTGCGTGACAGTTTTTATTTATAACAAGTTTATTGTGATTAACATTTAAAAGTGAAAAACTCAATTGTTAGTGTTAATGAATGGATTTCCATTCAAAAAGTCAGACACTTTAAGTAAGTGTAGTATTATAGCAAATTGCGTTTACTATAAGCGATTGCAATCACCACGTCAGAAATTCGATGAATACCCAAAATTTAATAAGGTTTGATAAAATTGAAGTTGTAATTTGCAAAACTTAAAAGAAATGGAAGAGAAGTAATGTGATATTGTTGTTATTACTAATATTCCCAAGTAAAAATTGCAAATCATAGACTAATTAATTCACTTTCAAATTTTGAGAGATATATTTTAATTGAATCTTCAAACGCTAAACATAATTGGATCCAATTAGACAATTACATTCAGGAAACTGTGTGGTTTGATGGGAAAGTCATTTCATTAAGGGGATGAATATATGAGCAAATAAAGCTATAATTTTCTTCCAATTTCCACCAAATTTGTAACTGATGTTATTATTTTTTTAGGTTCAAATCAACATGTTGCTTTTTATGGACTATGGATAATTAAAGTAAGTATTAACAATAACCTGAAAATTTTGCGAAATTGATAGCTACACCACCGATCCATATTGGATACTGCATTTGGATAATGCATTTATATTACATCATCTCGTGAAAATGGAATTTACGATCGACCAGATTTTAGTTTGTGGAAAAACTATGTCAAAGAATAAAACTATTATAACAAAACTTCTGGCCCAAATTTTTAATGAAAAGATAATAACCCGTTTCTTTTATGGTAAATGCGAAACTTTGGTTAATGTAATCCAATAGAAGTTGAATCAAATTAGTAACATTTTCAAATACTTTTGTGATGATGAATTTTTAACATAGTGGAGTATTTGATTCAGGAAAAAGCAAATTTTTCAAGCTTTTACTATACCTAAATAATTAAATGATACATTTATTGATTATTCATTAAATTGCTCGTCCTCGTCAAAATAGAAATTTCACGTATCAAGAACATTATAGTGATTTTACTTTTTTTTCACATATTATGTGATTCCATTATTGAAGATGAAAAGATGAAACAATTTTGTTGCTTTATAACACCGGTACCGGTGGCGAAATTAAAATTAATATAAAATCGATAATGCAAGAAGATTCAGCAAGTTACTATTGATTATTCTAAGCCAATCAGAATTAAGATTCCTTTGGGTTTTTTTGAAAAGTTTGGTTATGTTAAATGAAGCACTTTCAAATAATCGACAGCGGCAAGATAAAATCTACCTTTATATTATATACCCATAGGTCTCTTGGGCATAACATTTCTACTGTTTCGTTTTCAATAAGCACCAAAAAGAATTGACAGCAGCGGTTTGATTTTGACAACTGAGTAATAAATATGAATTTCGAGAAGATCCTTTAAAGCGAGGTTTACTGAAATATTAAAAATTACGATGGAGACGGTCAGTAAAAGATGAAAGAATTCACGCATGCAGATCTGATTGGAAGAAGGTGAAATGGTGGAAGTTGTTCACAACACTCCAGGTACTGCAAAAAAACTACTTGCAAAATTTGAAGAAAGATATCTGCAACTAGTGGAAGGAAGATCCAGTTAAACAATGCTGCCGTGATATCGGCTTAATTATTATTGTATCAATTCGAATGGCAATAGTTTTTTCCCATTATTCTACTATATAACCAAAAGGTCATGTTGGCCTTTTCAATTTTGAAAGCGATATGTTTGCCCCAGTTTTAATTTAGCTTCTTGTCAGGTATTCCTTCCAGATACTTGACATCTCATTCCAGTTCTTATGAGCTAGCTACTACGAAATTCCACGGCAGCAGAATTTTTCTGCAATATTAGTTTTGTGAAACCTGGTATTTTCACCTCAGAAGTCAAAGGCTCTTCTGCCACTAGGCTAACCGAACTCAAACCTATAAACACTCTCAAGTTGTAAGCTAAAATTGCTTGTGTCCCAAAAACCCGAATTTGAACTTCAATCACTGCGCCACTCTACTAGACTATTGGCATGTGAAAAATTTTAAATGTTAGATTAACTATTTGAAATGCATAAATTATAATAATCCTGGTATCATGCCAAGATTTTATTAAGACTTTTAATATATCGGCATCGCGTGCTTTACGTGACTAAACGTAAGCTGTCAAATCGGTAGAAAAGTAAAGCGCAGTTTTACCTACGAATTTCTATTAATTTGTATTTTTTCTCGTATTCGTAAAGTTTTCATTTTTTATATTATTTAAAGTAGGTCAACAATATTAACTTATTTTTTATTTTTGTACCGTAGAACTTAATCTTATTTGGTTTAATCTAGTAGATAGGCTACATCCGTTCTAACCCCACTATTGACACAAATTTTTAAGTCGCAAAATTAAACTCGATATTATTTTAATTCAAAAATCAGAGGAATTGAGATTTTTACTACTGGCAATTAAGTTAGTATCGATTGGCTGAAAGTGGTAAAAAATTGATATTTTTTGTTTATTTGGTAATTTTTTGCTATTTTTTCGCAATAAGTGCGCCCAAGAACTTTTCAAAAATTCATTAAATACGCACGCTCGTACGTATTTACGTACACAATTTACATCTTGAAATCAATCGACTCGTAATTAAATTATCTATCATCTGATATAAAATTAGTTTCAAATTTTTATTTTTATGGGTACAAGAATTGTATCAAAATATTTATACTTGTATTGAGATAAGCTACATTTTTCAACAAATTCCTTTTTATTACAACTCAAAAAGTAATCATTGGATTTTACTCATCTTAAACTTCGATGATTCGTAATTGAATTCTCTATAGTTTGATCTAAATATTAGGGGAAAAAATTTGTACGAGCTCTTAAAATTAACAATGAGAAAGTGAAAAAAACAAAGAACTTGAATAACTTCTTAGTTTTTGGATCCAAGCAAAATTGAGATCCAAAATTCAAAAGTGGATTAATGACCTTTTATTATCCTAATAAAACTAGAAATAAATTTTTGTATTCGAATCTAAATCATAGAAGATTATTTAAACAAAACATTTTATTTTTTCAGAAATAAATCATGGCTGACAATTGTCGTTGTCCTTTGCTTATAGGTAAGTTCTTAAATTTTTTATTTAGTTTGTAAGGACGTCAAGAACAACTTCGGTACGTGACGTATCTTCTTTCCATCAAACTTCACTTTTCACTCAGGAGTCCTGCAAATCTACTCGTACAAACTGAAATAGAATTTTTTAGAAACAAAATTTTTATGAGATATAAACTTTTTTTCTTCAGACCTCTGAATAGCAATAAAATGTTTACATTTTTTATACATGTTTTAATCGGTTTAACAATGACATAACAATATTTGTTTCGGTCTTGTTAGATCTCATCAGTGGTATATAAAAAAAAGTTCATGACAATGATTCGATGGCATAGCTATCTGTACTGAAATAGTAAGTACTATTAAATAATGAAAGTTTTTAGCCGAAAAAAAATCGAATTGGTCATTAATCGGTTCTTTATTTGGATATATTCAAGCTAGGATAATGAGGTTTTAGCTTCAGATAAATTTTAGAGAGCTATTGCAAGGGGATCTGTGGGTATTCACTTTAAAAAGGAATACATTAAACCCAAAGAATATTATCCTTTCTACTCACTATCAATAAAATTATCAAAAGTAGAAAGAACTTCGGTTTAAAAATTTAGTGTCGTGACTGCAGTTAACCCATTTAGGTATATAAAAGATGACAAAAGTTTCAAAAAAAAGTTTAAATTAACTTAGTTTTTTGTGATAACTCTTAAAATTTAATTACAAAATTGTTTGTTAACAACTGACGCTAAGGTGGAAACTAACATTTTGAATGTCACACTTGTAAAATTCATTTGTAAACGATATTAATTTTGTAGAAAGTAGAAAATTGTAGGAAAAAGTTACCCCAAGTTTGCTAGTAAAAAACTCAAATTATTTCTGGTAACTTCTGAAAGCTTTAGAAATAGATAAAAATTTGTAAGTTTTTATTGTATCGATTTTAAAATTTTTTCTATTTTAAATTCGACTTTTTAACTATTTTGGATCCAATAACCTGAATTGGATGGATGCTTAGATGAGTTATCCAGTTATGACTACAATTTGTTAAACTTACGACACATTTTTTAATAACCAAATACCTAAAAGATATTTTTGTCACCAACCCTCACTTTGTTTACATTAATTTCTGATCTACAATCTAACAGCTATGGGTGTGTGTCACATACTAATTTAAATACATGAAGGTAAAGTCCCCCTTAATATTCCTCCCTAATTTATTATATTTTTTAAAGTGAACATGTAAGAATTTCACTTACCCATAAAACTTTTAATTGCCTGAAATTTAAACATTCTATTTATATAAATTTTATTGGTTAGCCCCTAACTGGGCCAATATTGGTAAAAGAAACAGCTCACGTAACGAATTTTCTTACTTTGTAATTAACTCTAAATCTCTCTCTTTTCATTGCAACCAAAAATTGCCTCGTTAAATATCCCTCTCGTAGTTAATTAGGCTGATAGTTAACGATAGACTTTTTGCCAGACGACTAAAATTTTTTGGCAACGTTGTTACAATGAGTAATGCAATGACACCGTATGACTAAAAATAATGAAAGAATTACTTCGACAATAATTAAGGGTTAGTAAACCTCAGTCGAAGAAAATCAAAACTTCATTCTACAAAACATTGTAAACATATAGCTAGATATTTTAAAATGCATCTTCTACATTTTACATTTTTTTCTTCCGCGTTCCTAACAGTGGGATATAAATAGTTTGCATTATTCCAATTCAAATTTGAAGCTTTTTCCTGTGTCCCGTTCCGCCTGACTAAACAAAAACGACTGAAATTGTTTCTAAAAACAAATCTGAAGTTATATTTGAGTAAACTTTCAGTTTTACCTATGCATTTTAAGTTATTAACGTGATTTGTTTACTATCAAAAATAATTCTCCAATGAGGTTAGAGCTTGACATTAAAGAAATTAAAATATCTCCCGCTTAGAGCACACGTTCATAAAATTATTTTAAGAACCGTCTATTTTCAGTCCCAAATGTATAATCACCGACAAACTTTGCTATATTTAATTATATCGGCGCCCTAAACATTGCTCAAAACGTATGATGGAAATTAAACTTTCTCCAATTTGAGAGCCGTGTGCACAAGCCGAACTCTTTCCCTCGCTTAGTAAAAGTGTTAGCGGCAAAAGCTTAACAATAAGAAAATTGTGTTAATTAATTGTTTGGTGAATTAAAACAGAGTGGAAAAGAATTCTAATCACTTCAACGTAAGGGTTAAAAATCCTTCTGGAGTTCAGTGTTTCAAAAATTGAAGCGGTGACGCGTTTGTTTTGGCGCAATGATCCGGCGTCACAAGCGGCCATTTTTGTTTCAGTCAAAATTATTTTCATCTTATCATAATTTTTAAAACCACATTTTTTCGAAACTGATTCAAATTTTAATTTTCTAACCCTTAACTTTCGTGAAATTGGTGTCCCGAAACCTTGCAGTTGCAACATTCGGTTTGAAATAAACCATCCAATAATTTTTATCAATAAAAAATATTAACTTTGTGATAAATGCGATCATCTTTCAATTGCACATGTTCTTTAATTAACGTCAAGAAGTTTGTCCATGGCATAAATGCACAGCCTCATTTTAATTAATTAATATTTCAGACTGCAATGCACTATTCGATTTCTCATGAGCTGTAAAATATAAACGATCCTTTAAAATAAAAGCATCCCTTTGTTTCGTCTATTATTGGCTTCGCGTAGCACAACCAAAACGTGATTTTAGTGATATGCCGTACCATATGGTAAACAGGCAGCTTTAATTGGTGAAGTTTAGGCTTCTGAAATGTTTATGATAGAAGGAAACCACACTGATAGTATTCGTTCATCTTTGTTGCTTATGATGTGTGGTTAGTAGATTTTATAACACAGTAACGTCATATCCTGTTAGCAGCAGGACGAACCGTTTGATAGATAAGTTAATACGAACAAATTAAAATTATTAAATTGCCCTCGTTGGTGAATTTCCGAAGTGTAGTGGATTATATTGATATTCGACTTAAGTTTTTCCAAGCAGACTAAAATGAAAATTAGATGATGTGAAGATTTTGAGTGCAATTGTGAGCGAAATATTGTTTTTAGAAACAATGACTTTAATTTCCATTCGTTAGAGATATGATGCTGGCTTTACTATTGTGCTGCATGATGAAAATTGTGGAGTTTTCCACGGGGACGCCCGTAGCAGATCAACGTTTACACAGGAGATACAAAAAACGCGCACAATACAGGCGAGGTAAGAATACTAAAATGTAAACTTACATTTTTAAAACTGTTTGGGGATATTATTTGTCAACAAAGTTTTAGCTACAGATTTCATGATGTTTGCTAAAGTAGAGAGAGAACAAACTTCAGAGGGGTTGGAAACTTCTTGATGATTAATTCACTTCTTAGTGCAATGTATTGGAACAATGAGGATCAATACAGCACAAAAATTTATGGTTACGTTTTAGGGGAAATACAGTTTTCCAATTTTACGAAAAGTTTTTTGAAATTAGTACCATTAGCTTACTCGTTGGTTACGAAAAACTGAAAAGTTTCGTGTGGATTTAATTGATAGTAATTATAAATAAACACAAACAATTATTTCAATTAAGAAGAGCGCAAAAAACCTTTAGTGCTCAGCTTTTTCGCACACAATAAAAATATACAGGTTGCACAAAACTCCATCCTAAATTTTTATTTTTGTATGCTAATAAAAATTATATGACACTTAAAGTTTACATTAAATTTTTATCGTTATTAACACCGACTTATAACATACACAATTTGTTGTACCATAAACTGTTTTCATTAGCTGGTACATTGTATTATAATTTATGTATATGCTTAAGCGTAAGATAGCTGCAAACAATTCGGAATAATAATTTCTCGGCTTAAATTATAAAGCAGATGCTGGAACGTAATTATATTTTGCAGAAAAAAGCAAAACCCCAGGTATTCAGAACGGATCTAATTTTTTCATCCTCAGCTTTAATTTGCCCTCTTACAAAATTAGCATCACCACTCATACCATGTTTTGTTTCTAAAATTATCCCAACTGAAGCCCGCCATGACTGTTTTGTGTCACTTTTAGAACTTTAAGACCAAATGTAACTTTATGGGGGATTCTCTATAGGTACGTCTAAGCTAACGTTTCCATAAAATAGCAAAAGTTGTGTAGATATGTATTCTATTTCTTGTAAGGAGCGAGACATTCTCGTTCTAAATTTTACTTCAATTTAAGCAATTGGGTACTTCACAAACCAGATAAAACATAGCACTTGCATAATATATCGCAGAGATAGCAAATAGGATGTGATCAGCGTGCAAAATAAAAAATGAAAACGTTAGGTCATTTTTTTAAGTGCAAAGACAGCCATAAAATGGTCGTTTATTTGCAAACGTTGAAGCAGAAACTTAAACGCAGATTGTTAACGTCTAGACAAAGAATTTTATCACGAAGTTATTTCATAATAATCAAAATTTTTTTGACAATCTCATAAAAATGATTGATGATTGGGGATTAATCAGACCATGTAAAAATTTAGTAATTTGTAATAACTTAAAACTTATTAAGACATGCAAGTTTAATTAAAATAAAAATTTTATTTAAGTTTAAAGAAGGAACAATGCAAAATGAATTTAAGTGTAATAATTAAATTGGCACGTAGATCGTAAAATAATCGTATAAACCACCAAATATAAACATAAATTAAAATGAATGATAAAAGGTTACACCTACTTTTTGGTAAAGGATAAAGATCATTTTAATATTTGATTTACGTTTTATTTTTTGAAAAAGTCTTTTCAAATATCCACAAATCCAAAAAATAGTGACAGAATTCTATACACTCCTGCACAGAAAAGAATTGTAGTACTTAAAAATAAAACAATTTGTCTCTAGATTGTCTACAAGTACAAAATGTGTAAAAATTTTGTACAATTTGTGTTATAAAATAATACAATTGCGCTAGAGATGACTAAAATTGTGCTAAAAACGAGTACATTTGTTCTAAATTTTTACACAATTTGTACTTGCAGATAATCTAGACACAAATTGTTTTACTTTTAAATACAATATTTTCTCTGTGTGACTGCTCTAGAGGGACCTTTCCAGGAAAGAAGAAAAAACATTTCGTTAAAAAAAAATAAGTAAATAAAAAGTAAGTAAATGTTGTATAAATTAACAAATAAATCAAGAAATAATTATATTTTTTCCGAACTTTATTATTCAAAACAAAATCAGGTTTCGAAAAAAATTATGTTAAAGGTCGAACTAGCCTTAAATGTAAGATTTTTTAAATTGCTACTTTACTAATTAACAAAAATGTACTTTTTATCCCCCTGAAATTACATCCATTAAACCTGTAGCATAATTTTACATAAAATTTATATGTAAATGGTAACTAACCAATGAAAAACGTCTGATGGCTACTAATACGCTCTATTTATTAGTTATTTAGCATTTACGTGAAAATTTTATGTAAAATTATGTATCATGTCATACAGGATTTAGACATATTAAATCTCTTAAAGTGTATAAGAATTTTTTTCGATATTTTTGCTTTTTTATTTGCTTAACATTTAACATATTTACATATTTTTAGAATATATATATATATAGTCGGTTTTAAACGTCTTGCGACGTTGTCCGATACCAAACTACCAACCTTGCGAATTGGCGCTTGGTTTTTTTTAGCATTTTACATTTTTTACCTACGACGAGGAGCCAGCCCGTCGGTAGAACCCCCAACCTGGAGGACCAAACGAGACGGCCAGAAGTTGTTACTTACCCGGATTCCAACCGGGTATTGAGCGTTCTTAGTCAACTCGCTTGACCATTGCTCTCCGACCGTCTCATTATTTTTAGAATACTTTTCAAAATAACTCCTCGAAAATTAGAATTGTCTCGTTATATTTTATATATACCCTACATATTTTAGAAATTAGAAATATAATATTAATCGTCCTTTCCAGGAAACAACCCCCTAGGGTTTCAAGCAGTGGTTCGATTTGTTTCCTAAAATTGGATTGTTTTAAACATTCCTTTATTTTCACATTACAATTTTAACAATTTTTTTAATTTAACACGCAGAGGGTAATTATATATTTAATTAGTAATAACTATAATACTATAATTACTATAAATTCTGTCTGTCTGTTAGTAACGAAAAGGTCTAGTACGAATAAAAATAAAAGTCTGTTTATTTAAAAAAAAAATAAGGTAAAATATCGCGTTTTGAATCAGGTCCTGACGATAAACTGGGCTATATTGCTTATAGTGGATTCTGGGTACGAACAGGAATAATCGTCTATCTTAAGTTTGAACATAAAGAAGTGGTTGTACATGAAACAGCCCCCAAGTTCATCATTCATTTATCTTTTCATTGGTCTGTCAGTCACGTAGGACCCAAACTTACGAGCAAATATTACCAAAAAAGTAATTAACTTTTATATCTAGAAATAAATAGTTAAATAAAGGGATCAGTTCAAAATACCACGCACAGTAGTAAAAAATATATACTACACAATCCGTATCAGGGGCGAATGGGCCCACCGGGCTACCGGGAAATTTCTCGACCGTGGGCGGTTAATAAAATAAAAATTTCGCCTGCGGCACTTTTGTGGGCCGTAACAATTGCATTTTTGGGCCGCCGGCCGCCAATTTCCCGGTAGATTTTTTATAGCTTATCCGTCCCTGATCCGTATAAAATACAAAGTATGTACAACACAAACAAATATCTTAGCTTGAAACATGGGCGTCCATTGGGAGGGCAAACGGGTCAGCTGCCCCCCCCCTGGCTCTCGGCTGTTTAATTTTTTTTAGACATTTAATATTTCACGAGCCCAAGTTTTTAAAATTTTCTAAACTATCGGTTTTAAATCATTAAAATTCTTTGATAATAAAATATTTTTTTCAATTTGCTCCCCCCCCCTGAAAATGATCTTATGGAAGCTTATAGCTTGAAGATGTCTTCTGGATCGGTTCTTGCTGTTGAGGAAGGGGAGTTATAAGATAGTAAATCAGCTCAAGTTTCGGATGGAACAACTATAAATATGGCAGGTGGTAGGCCAACTTGGAATTTAGTTGATGTCGCCAAGGTATAATGTGCAGCACAACAAAAATTGTTCTCTCAACGGAAGTGATAAAAACCAAAGAAAACCTTAAAAAGAATTAAAGTAAAAAAAAATTGACGAAGTACTCAAAAATGGTTTAAATACCTTAAGGGTACTAGGCAATGGTTATTCGCGAAATCGGAGCTCTTGTTTTTATTAATTTTAACATAGAAAGGAAGCAGATACACAATTGTAATTTTAATCAATGTTTATTAATATATAAATGATAATAAAAATTGTTTTATAAAGCCCCTAGAAGCTTACAAAATGGCGGCACAGTATGCGACGTATTTGGGTGTTTATTTTCCATTTTTACATGCTGTCGTTCTTAGAACTAATTTTTTTCGACTCTACAAATGGTTTTTGTTTTCCCAAGATACGTAATTTCGGACTGAACCTAAAATTAGAACGATCGAAACGGAATTATTAAAGTAGTCGACAAAAAACCGCAATTTTTACGATAAAAATGCGAATTTTTTATAATTGCACATAAAAATCGCGACTTTTTAATTTTTTTTGGAAAATCTCGAATTTTTATGGATTATTTCGGAAGTTCAGTCCGAAATTATACATGTTTTACGTGTCCTCAATTTTTTTCAAGTCACCAGAGACCTCCGTTTTTTTGGAATCGTGTAAAAACCAAATGAAAATAAAAAATCGAGAAAAATGCGTTTAAAGTTTTTTTATTGATAAAAGTACTTTTACTTATATTTACCTTTTTAAAACTATCCAGCCAAATAAAATTATGTTTCCAGTAGTGATTCGGCACCAGACCGTTATTGTAGAATATATTTTTATTAGTTGAACACAAGTAAAATGAAGTAAAGTTACAATATGACTACAATTTTGATCTCAAAGTGAACAACTCAGAACTGATTTTTTTTCAAGCACCGCTCCACCTTTTTGCTTACCAAATCAACAATTTTATGAATTACAATATGAACCAAACGGCATTTTGTTCAAGAAGGATGGTACTTTCAGAAAATGCAATCAAAAAAATTCAATTTTACCATTGCCTAGTGCCCTTAAGGTGTTCGAGAGTCCAACAATCGTCCGTTCAAATTCATGCGGCTGCTATTCGGTCTGATGTTTAAAACTTGGAAAGCTTTAAATCCATCAAAAGTCAAAAGTGAAGATAGAACTCTCTTAGCAAAAATATTTTAACTGAATCCGGTACGGTAATCAAAAGCAATTTGGATTGGATTGTGGAACATCCACAAAAAGTATGCAAAACGCAGCAAAACTTTTAATTTTTCAACTTTTTATCCAACCAGATGATTTCAAAGATATAAAAACAAAAATAATACTTGCAATGCCATTTTGCGAAAAATTATCAAAGTATTGAAAGAATTCTCTAAATTATTGGAAACCAAAATTCAAAAGTAAAGAACCTTTAGGATCTAAATTTTAAACTATAACATTCTAGTGATCTCCGATCCGGTTTTATTCCGAGATTCTGACAAACCTATCCATATCTAAGCACTAAATGTGCCGGATCTGGTCCTAACCAAGTTTGGGGTTACATTCCAGATAATCTCCGAACCAGGTAGCCTGATCTATCCTAAGGCAAACCAAATATGGGACCGCAAAATTTCTAGTAGGGCTATCGACTCGCTCATCGAAGTGGTTTCAGATTTCTTGTTTCATTAATTAGTTTAAATTTTAAAAGTAAAATTTAGACTTTAACGGCAAATATATGACCAGCTTTTATTAGTAATAATTTATTGAAAAATAACAATGAAGAGATAATAAAGCAAAAAAACTCTCGCCTGCTATATAAGTATCTACCAAAGTACAAGCCTTCCCCCTTCCCCATAAAAGTTAAACAAAAAGGCTTAAATATTAGCATATAAATTGTAAAGTATTGACGTCTTGAGGTAGTTCTAGATTTTTCACTGAATAAAATCGCTTTCACCCCTAACCGTTAGCCCAAACGTGAGCGTTTAACTACTGAGCGTCTTTGTAAAAGAATTAAAACTGATGCTGTATGGCTTAAATGATGAAAACATTAATCACTCGGAATCAACAGTAGGTCCCCCCATAAGAAAATTGGGCATAAGTAAGTCGTTTGCTTTTTTTCCCAAAGCTTGAATTTTTTTTTCCCAAAGCAAAATTGGTTATTTTAGTCGATCATATTACTAATTTATATTATATTGAAATGAAAATTTGAATTTGTGAATTTGGGGCGGAAAAAACTAATTCAAGTAGATACTAACTGTAATAAAATTTTGAATTTTTTTTTCTAAAAATAAACACCTAATGACCTGATCACAAAATTTAGAATGTACCTAGTCGAAAAGTTTTATTAATCATTGCCAATATTGTAATACAAACGAGGAAGCAAAACGGTAAATTGGCAAAAACAGACCCTCAAGCAAATAGAGGCACTCTGAGGTAAAAGTTGCTATAACAAAAGTGTATTACACATCAGTAGAAAATATATAGCATACAGGAAGTTTTATTTTAATTTTGGCTACAGTAGTGTCTTGTCTACAGCCGTAAATATAATTACAACTTATTGTAACTGAAATTGTAACAAGGAACTAATAAACTATGCAAAGGAGCAGAATTGCCGCTCGACAGTTAACCAGCGGACACATCAAACCGATGATTGATTCGTTCATTTTACCAACCAAAACAAACTTTTTAATTTTAACATTGATCCACTTCACCCCTATTTTATGGTTTTCAAATTCGAAACTTTCCTGACTTTTTTTAAGGTGCATTCTGCTGTTGGACGTAATTTGCCCAAAATATTTATTAATCATCGCCAAAATGTGACAAAAATAAATTAAAGCAAGATCAATTTGCCAAAACAGGTTCTAATAGTGTACAACCCAATCCTTTTGAATTTTAAAACATCTTTCTGAATCAGAAGATTATGAAAAATTATGACGAGTTTGCAACAAAATTTTCAAATTTAATATAAATGTCTCAGGATTGGGAAAAAAGTAAAAAATATATAATAACAGAAACATTTAAAAATTATTATGCATGGTTCTCTCTCAAATTCTAACAGATACTTTTGTTTATTTCAAAAAAGGTTTGGTAATGAGGGAAATGTTATTTTAATTTCCTATCCTTAATGAATAACACGCTATTGAATGCTTTACTAGGAAACAGGATAACCATCGCGTGTCTTCTTGACAAGTAGAATATGATATAATACATGAATGACTGAGGTGATGGTGCAAAATTTAATTAAGAATTAGCAAGTAAATAATAATAATACCTATTTATGATCGATAGTTCCATTTCCAATCTACCTACCTCAGATGTGAAACTCGAAGCTAAAGCATAATATCAAAAACCACAATATTTCCTGACATAAAATATGTACATACCTCCATAAGCTACACCATGATGAAAATATACTTTATTATATTGGTATTGGTACCTACCAGATAAATTATGTATTTGCATTGTTGTGGTCGTCAGCAAACTAGAGACTCATAATGCGATGACGTTCTTGATAATTGCATTTTAGTTTTGGTATTCAGATTGATCATAAATTACTTTCCTTTTAAATCAATTTAAAATTTATTCTGGGCAATAAACCAGCCGACTCGAAACAATAATTGTTATCCATAGAAATTTGATTTTCTTAACCTCTCAACCTTGGATTTCTTTTTCTCTGCAGTGCAATGTGCAAAATAACATTATTTCCAAAAAAAAACTAGAGAAAAGTTAGTCGCGAGACAATCTTAACGGAAAGAGAAATTATAATAATCAATCTCTTCAATATTTAAAATTAAATTTGAATATTTTAATGGTTGATAATTATGTACTATTATGATGTTGCTCTGTAGATGAAGGAGAAATTTTCCAATAATATATTTAACAACTTTTTTTATTAACAAAATTTTTAATATAATTAATATTTTAGTAACAGATACGTCAAATTATGAGTGACATTATAAGTGAAAGTATAAAATGTACCATAAAAAGACCGTCTTCAAATTGTGGTGTGGACACTTTTCAACTTTCTTAAAAAATGTATAGATATGTACATGTTTTATTAAACTTTTACTAATAGACAATTAAAATATGTAACAGTCACATTTTTTTCGATATTTTTTAAATAAGCTCTAAATGAACTTTCTAAACTACATAACTTTTAATGGGTCTGCCCGTTGGTTGCTATCAGACGTGGGTGTCATTAGGATGAACCTTTTGTATTTCGTTAATGTAAAATTTATCACCTTATAGGTAAATAATTATTTTTTATGCAACAACTCTCTAATGGCG
This sequence comes from Rhagonycha fulva, assembly GCA_905340355.1. NCBI lineage: Eukaryota > Metazoa > Arthropoda > Insecta > Coleoptera > Cantharidae > Rhagonycha > Rhagonycha fulva. The sequence continues at coordinate 8,033,232 of HG996556.1, read as the reverse complement.
TAATTGTTTATTACGAAAAATTGCGTGAAGGTGTTTTTAAACGTGGTTCTGTAGGTTTTAAAAATATTCTGTAACAGTCAACGGTACTTAATTGTACGCCCAGCACCAGGTGCAAGTTTTATTTTCCACCCTAAATACGAAATATTCCTTGCTAATTTTAAGCAAAACTGATTGAAATTTAAAGCGTAAAAGTTATAAAACGTCATAATTGCTAACTTATCTAAATGATAAAGAGATCCAGATTCCCAATCAGTCACATACCAGATATTAATTATTAACCAATATTGGAATCTTTTGATAGAGATAAAATATTTCACATCATATTTCACAAAAAAAGTTTTCGAGTCGATCGAAAGATGACGATCCTTAAAAAGATGGAATACAACCAAATTTTTACTGCTGTCTGTTAATTCGCAGAATTAAAGTTTTATTTTTCTTGCAATAATCACTTTAAAGTGATTTTATACCAACATCTAATCACAAATGCCACTATTTCTGATTTCAGCTGGGGATCAGGAGGCCATTAGCCCCCAAAATCTTTAGGTCGTGCAAGCAAAAATTTATTAGAAATTCCAATTGCTGGTTGTATTACACTAATGTAGTGTAGAAAATAGTCATCATTACTTCGTCCTCCCCCCAAGAACGTCCGATAGTTACAAATTATTTCTCTAAAATTGAACTGTTCGAAAACTATTCATTAATTTTTAAATTATGAAATGTCTCGCAAATTGTAATAAATTTTTTACAAATTTCCAAAAACGAGATATTTTTGAGGATGTCAGTTTGGTTAACAATCCTAGTCACACTTATGTTAGTCACATTTTGTGACTCCTCTAGGCATGAAGACCTTTTTCATGTTGAATTTGGAAATCTGACATGACGAGAGGCATAATCTTTCATTCTTTCCATAGATTCAACATCCTTTTATAATTAAATTTTTTAATGGATAACAAGAATCTCGTTAATCCATTCATGTGAGTCCTTAAAAACATCAAAACATATTTTTTGTTTGTTTCATAATTTCCTTGAGTACGTAACCTTTTTTCGATGTCTATGCAGAGATGTGAGTTAAGTGAACGGGCTAAGGACCAAAGCCCTAGGTTCGATCCCCAACCCGGCTAAAAAATTCATCCGACTTCATTATGACCTTCTCCTTTCGGAAGGAAACCACCGAAAGTAATCTACCAAAAAAGCCATTTAATATCGTATTAAATTGGTCACGACGCTTCTGCCAAGAAGCATACAAAGAAGAAGAAAATGCAGAAATAACCAGAGTACCCTAAAAGCTAAAAAAACATTATTGACGTGTGTGGCCTAATGTTGTCTTGATGATAAAAGACGACTTTTCTCTTTTTGCCCAATTGTAGTCGCTTCTGTTTGTTGGCATTAAAGGTACAAATTGAGTATGTCTGGCCTGATAAGAGCAGCTTATATTGGATTATCCCCTTCCAATCCTACTAAAACACACAGCATAATCTTTGTATAATAATATTTTTTGCACAACATTGTCGTATATGAACCATTTTTCATTCCCAGTCACCATTCGCTTCAAAAATGGCTCGAGTTCATGATGTTACAGTTACGGAAATACGGTGCATTAAGTTTTTCTGCGATATTTCGTGTGGCACCCAAAGATCGAGCTTATTTTTGACTCTAATTTTCTTTAAATAGTTTTGTGATTGATCTTTAGCTCAAGAGCAATGCTATGACTGCTCGCATGCCGGTATAAGTAAATTATTTCCATCATTTTTTTGCCATTTTTGAGAATTGACCTTCCAGAACGTCCTGATTTTTGATGAATAGATTGAAAATCCGGTTGCAGGTAGCTATGGAGGTCCCAAAAATACAAATTTTACGATTAAAACCTCGATGAATTCTGAAAGAGTATATTTTAAATAAGAGAATGAAGAGAGACGGAATGCCCTAAGTGCACCTGTTTTTTCAAAAATCGAATTTAAAATAGCACGATTTTCATAGCAATTTTCAACTTCAGCGCTCGGGATTGGTGAATCAATGCATTCTATTGACAGTCCGTGTAGTTTCAACTGGTCTTAGCTTTGCGCGGGGCGGGGATAACCGGAGCGACATTTGCATTGGGATGCTTTACCAGTACACCTCGAACGAAATTTATGGTTTTCAATACTAAATGTGTAGGTAAAATGGCTTAAAGCGCCCGAGCGCAGCGAGAAGTGCTTTAAGTCGATTTTTCCTTGCACAACCACCTTTCCGAATAGTAAATGTGCAGGAAAAATGGCTTAAGTCGATTTAATTAGGTCGATTTTTCTTTGCACAACCACCCTGCGTTTAGAATCCACGCTAACGAGTTTCACCCCTCAAAGTTCCACCATTTTCCCTAATCCACGGGCCTAGGGGTATTTTTAAAATAAGTGTCGTTTTCATCAAAATGGCCCGGAGCGCCCGAAGGGTGCGTCAATTTTGATAAAAACCACCATGGCAAGAGTAGGAACCACGCGAAAAAGTAATCATCAGCGGGGCTCTTATGCATAACAGTGCACGGACGGAGCACAGAATGCATTGATTCACCAATCACGAGCAACGTAACTTGAAAATTGCTATGAAAATCGAGCTTTTTTAAATTCAATTTTTGAAAAAACAGGTGCATTTAAGGCATTGCGTCTCCCTTAATTCTCTTATTTAAAATATACTCTTTCAGAAAACATCGAGGTTTCAATCGTAAAATTTGTATTTTCGGGACCCTAGTAGCTACCTTGACCCGAAAATCCTTTTATAATTGCAGTTTTTTAAATAAATCCTAATTTGTTTGAATAGGTAGAGGAAATCTCGTTAATCCATATGCGCGTCTTCAATTTTATAATGAATTGAATAACTTGCAAAGTTATTTTTTTACGAGTTAATCCCACTGTTCCTTTAACTATGGTGATCTTTTCTTAATTTTTGTGCAAAAATAAATCACAGCATCGCAAAAACAAAACTTTGAAATCGAAAAATAGTTAAACAGCCAAAACCAACTATAAAAATGAAATTTTACGTTAAAATCAAAAGAAAGGGAAAAGCTGAAGTTGACTTAATTTTAGAAGCGAATAAATTACAATAACTTTCAAAGAAATTTTTTACGAAAAAACGCCTCATCGTTCCTTTGACAACTTTGATTATTATTGACCATGATATTATATGGCCAGGTAATCCGCCGTAAAAGAAAATGTAGCCTTCCACCGGCAGAAATGCCCTCCCCCCATCTCAATTTTTAAGCTCATAAAAGAAATGTCCTGAGGGTTTTCTCGTTCCAAATGTTCTCTTTACAATCCAAAACACGGATTTTATATAATCGCAAGTTGAAAATTTTATTTTTTTTACATTTTACTATTGGCCCCCTCTAATATCAGTATTTGTATTTAGAAAACACTAAAATAAGGGCCCAGAAGCCCACACAAAATGAAGTCCAATCTCGCTGATTTAGGCATTTTCGACCAATATTCCACGTTAAACTGTAGGTTCATCATGAAACATAAAAACTGCAACGACAGAGCAGCAGGGAATTCAAACGCAATTTTAAGAAATAGACTTTGTAAAACATAGGCAATAAAATTTTACTGAAAAGATTTTCCCATTTCTCATCAAAAGAAAAGTGAACAATGCTTCTCACTTTTTCATATGTTACATTAGGTACATCATCCCTACAAAGTTACAACCCCTATCTAATAAACAAGAAAAATATCCAATCTATCGCTTCTCACGTCGAGCGCATAGCTCGAGCATGTGCACAAGTTGAGGAAGCCCCATCTCTAGCTACTGCAGTCTCTCTCCCGGCTTACAAAATACCATTAGTTCTAATTGCGGCGAGCGTGATGCATGTTGCGTCGTTTCTATCAAACCAAATGTAATAATCGGAGTGTTAAAAGTGTTTTTCAAAAGGATAATTTCTTGAAAATTTTTACATGGATAAAGTAACGGTAAATATTTGATAAATTATCCGAATTTTTGGTGCACTGCGATAGTAAAAAATTTTCCCTTTCGAAGTCAAAATACCAAAAAAATGTTTAATTGATATTTAATTTTAGCGTCCGCTAACGAGACATAATTAATCAATTAAATTCAAATTATCCAACTTTTTGTTGGGCTTTTATGTTTAATTGCTTTTCTATGTTCTTTGCGAATCCTTTTATTTTCTCTAGAAAAGGGGAGTAAGTCCGATTTTCTATTTTTTCCTAGACTTTTTTTTTTGAAAAAAACTTTTGACATGCAATTTATAGGGGGTGGTATCAAGAGTTTTTTGGTGTAAAAATCCGATTTTGAAAATATTCCGAACCGATGACTTATACAGAATATTGAAGGTTGATTATTAATTAGTTTTCTAATTGAAATACTTGACTGAAAGACGTTTGTTTCGCAATCATAATAATTAATTAATGCTTCTCGTTTAAATTCATTAAAAGAAGAGTAATACAATTATTTTCTAATCTATTTACTTACCCGTATATTATAAAGATGTGTTTGTATTAATAATAAAAGTCGTAGATAAAAAAAGCATTGTAGATTATTTTATCGTTCTTATTTAAGTTTTTAATTAAGTACGATACTGTTTAGTCAGGTCTTCTATAAATATGGATCACTTGGTTGAAGCAAAACATACATGAATAAATTGTTAATTGATTCTATTCGGAGGCGTAACGCAGGGACGGCGTTTGGTCCAAATCTGTTATCTGGTTCAGTCTTTTAGGGGACAAGTTTGAGTTAGCTAATTAGCATAGAAGATCTTTTCTCTGAAGTTTTTTGAACGTTTTTTTTAGGAAATTTGTTCACTCCGACTTTATAAACAAACCTTGCAATTACGATAACAAAAATTTATAAACAAAAACGGATCATTTAACATTGGATCAAAATATAAACAAAATTGAATGAATTATTACAATTTTTGATTCGATCGGATCAATTACGATTAAATTAATTAGAAATGACAAGGTACAACTTTCTACTAATCGCAAAATACTACATCAAAACATTGACTGTAACACCTCAAATTTTACTTTCTCTCATGATTATTCTCTTTTGTTTTAACTTTTTTCTGCCCACAATATTTCTGATTTAAATCCTAGTATTATAAGCCCAGTCTCCTACGCTTTTACGTTCGTTAAGTTGCTAGTTTGTGCATTAAGAGAACAATAAACCACCATGGTGCAAAGAATAGAAACTTGTGGAGAGCTAACGGATATTTCAAATTAGGAAACATTAAATATTTAATAATGCGTTACCAAATAGGAGAGTAATAATGATGAAAAAAATTGGGAAGCATAATTAGGAACCAAATTTGGATTATAATTTCATAAGCATTTTAATTTTGGGTAATTTCGTTTAGACGAATAAAATGGTTGCCATGGCAACCGAAATTGAAAAAAACAACCATCTGTCTGTTAGTTGTTGAAACCACGCGAAATTTAAATTTCGACCCTAACGTTCGAGATGGTAATCTGAAGAACTATTGAGGTGAAATGATAATAATTGCAAAAATAACAAGGAAAAGCTTGAAATAATTATTTTGGAGTGGTATATTTCCAAACAAATTAGAATTAGAGCGACGTATAAGTTGTGAGTAATGGCCATCATAATTCGAAAACCAGTGAACATTTTTGTTAGCAAAAAATGTTGATGATTTATATCAACATTATAATTTAACTGGAAATATAAATGCAACTGTCCAGCTCCTGCCGTCCATCCTTCATCCCTCAAGTTTCAACATAACCTATTTTATTTTTAAACTACATCTTAATTAAAATTTTATTATTTACCTACTATTTTATGCCGAAAATGGAGGAAAACCCCATGATTGGGGTCTTTTTATATCTGAAGCTTTTTTCTTAGGAAATTTTGGGCAATGGAGGTTTTCGTTTTCATTTCATTTCCTCGTCTACAATTTTTGGTGCTAAAATCTATAAACCCCTAAAATCATAAAAATGGATTAATTAATAATCGTAAATTGTATTTCAATCTTTAATTCCGCTTAATGTTTCCATTATTCAACCCAAAATAAAAACACAGCTCGATCCTTGCCATCGCAGCGGTACATATTCCCTGGAGGGTCGCCTATCCAAGTGCTAAACATATAGCCCATCACTCGACTGCAAAACCTTAACCAATAACAAGTAAAAAAAAAACGTCAGGAACTCAAAATTTTTAAGCTTTTTAAAATTAATTAATCCACGGAAAAATTAACAACTACACTGCGTCATTTTTTTAACTAACTAAAAGTCGCTTTTCCTTTTTTGCATTGCTATTTAAAAACTAACGTGCATCTAAATTAAGTACCCAATTTATTTCTTTTATTGCGATTTGTTTCAAACGTCCCAAAATTGCTAATGACTAAACCTAGGCTAAAAATAAATCTCATCATTTCTTACATCGGCAGTAAACAAGTCAATAAGTGGTGACAAATGGGACTGAAATTTTTGGGCTCCCAAAACAGCCATGTATTCTTATTTACTTGCAAAAGGTGTCGAAGCCTATGCAAGGGATTCACTGCTTGTATTTATGGGCAACCGAAAGAATAGAATTAAAAACGCAAAGGAATTCTGTGCGCTACGTGCGGCTCATTAAAATTCCGAAAATTAATTACATTTTCAACTGTTACGACCTCGTAATTTGTAATATTCTACCATAATTTTTAACAATTAAAATTTTGTTGTATTCAGGGTCGGATTAGTGAGGTAAAATTTGATTGACTATGCTGCGTCCGCACACCACCGAATATTCGTGTGTATAACGTTCGGGACGCGCGCGAGCGGCAAAAAACGCACGTCACCAAAAAATGCCGAACATTTGAAACAAACACTGAATGATTTAGCCAAAATAACAAAATTCGAACCAACATTCTAAAAATAAACAAATATTTAGGGTACAAAATATTATCGATGAAAATCACGTTGCAACATGCAAATGAATTTAAAATCTTTTGGATATTTCTTGCACGTTTATTTAAGAAAATGGTAACAAAATATATAAATTATTTAGAATTGTGCAGTTAAATGAATTTTTCATGATTTCCTGTAAATGGAGCAGCTTTCTTGACGTTTAAAATATTTTGGATGTTTTATGAAGCTGAGAATATGCCAAGTGCAAATTTGACGATCAATAATGCTCAGTTTTAATATCTTGATGAATTGTTAAACTATTTAGAGTTACTTATTTATTCAAGAAGTTTTATTGGTTATAATTAGGTACCTATTGGTCCGTCTTGGCTAATACTCTTAATTGTAGTTGTAATTGAGAGTAAATTTCACCTACTGTATTTTATATTTATTTATTTTTATAAAACTCGTGTTCATGTATTCTTACGTGAATAAACTCATTGCCAGATCTGTGTTACTGAATAAAATCATATGATTTATAATACCACTTTTTTATAAAGCCATGATTATATAACATAGCGGTTTGCAAATGATAAAAAGTAAAATTAAACTTACATTTTATGTATTATGTATTATTATTATGATGCAAACTACGTCCAAATATTTTACTGTTAGATAGATTTGTTGTGCCAAATTTGTTTAAAAAAAAACGGTTAACAAGTTTGTTCAAAAAAAATTAAACGGAACTTCACATTGATGTCATGGAAGTGATGTATGAATGAACATCTTAATTTCCAAAGTGTTTATTAAATAATAACAAGCAAATGCTTTTATTTTTGTTAAATCGTAATTAATATTGTGAAGCATTGTTGAATCTCAAACCACCGTCTTACTTATTTTTAATTGCTAAATTTGTATTATTTTGCTTTCTTCCGTTTCGCTCACAAAATTACAAATAGGCATGAATAACTGGTTAATTCGTCAGTCGTTTAGACTGCTTTGTTGTTTCTGATTGGCACTCAGAGGTTGACACTAAAAACCTAGTACAAAGAAATTACAGTTTTCTTTGAAGACTAAGCGCCGCAGGTGATTTTTTTAAACTTTAATCTGCTGCTTTTGCTAAAGTTAGTATGATTTAATCATGAACGTCCATAGTTTATGACCATGCGGTTTCCCCAAAAAAGTTAGTTCATCAAGTATATCTTGTAAAACAAATTCAAAAAGAACTAAATCCAATGTCCTATGCCATTTCGGGTTCGAAATGAAATGTAAAGAAAAGCTGTTCTGACTCCTATGTGGGCAATCGCTTACCTCACTTACATCCTTCATGGAGTATGAAAAGCATGAAGTGAGTACAAAGTAGGGTTTATTATACCCGAGGTGGCATTAAAGCCTTGACTTGAAATGAATAAAAATGAAAATTAGAAAGATAAACATATACAAAGGGAAGCCTTTGAAAATAAAACAATTGGTGACGTTATTCTTTTTTTTGTGCGTTGCTTCTGCGAAAATTTATAAAAATGTTTTTAACGTCTACAAACAGAAAGGCTTCGGCGAGCTGTGGAAAACCTAAAACATAAATCGCATTAGTTAAAAGAAAAAGCAACTAATTCGTTTGTTTAATGGAAAAGTTAAGATGCTTTTTGACTTTATTTTATAGTTTGTTTATTTCGTTAGGCGGAGGAGAAGGAACAGGGCAAGATGTAATCCAGATTGCGATTTTTTTTGCTTGAGTTTGGACTAAGAGTTTACATGCTACCTTGTACCGCATTTTATTTCTCTGCGGATCTGATGGTCATGAATTCGAACCTCAGTCTTGTAGTTTGGATTCCAAATTAAGCCATACACAAGAGAATGTCGTAGAAAACTCTTCATTATTACTAACCCAAAAAAGTTTAAGCTAGCACATCTTTCGATTTCTAACTGAACTGAAGTGGCCGATGGTTTGGTGTAAGTTTATCCCTAAATGAATGGTTGATCTTAAATACCACACAATGCAATCCTTGAGACTTCCAAGTTGCTTGTTATAAGCGTTTTATAGAACAATAGCTAAGCTACAGCCTATCCCTGGTTGTCATAATCTTCCTTTCGTTTTAGGGATAGTGACCTCACAAATGTTGAAACGGCAGGAAAAAAATATGATCCTCCTTTGTAAGGTCCGGGAGATGGACTAAGTCGGAAATGATGTTGCATTAAATTTGCTCTTTTAGAGATCATCTTTTCAGCAGATGGCCATTACATACGCGTTAAATTGTTGGTTATCATTGAGGTTATCATTTTTAGCGCCTGGAACTCGAATTATCGAAGTTCTACTGTATTTAAAGTCTAGAAAACGAAAGATAAAAATCTAAACGTAACTGAAGTACATTTAAAAGATTACACGCTCTAAAGTAATTTAAAATGATAACACGTAAGTAATTTAAATTCTAATTAAGCAATTCTAGCACTTCTTGTGCTAAAATGGGAAATATGTAATTAAAAATTAAGTTGTTATTAACTAATCAATATTAAATTAACGTTAAACAAAAAAAGAAGTTCAAATTTTTAGTTGGAAAGCCTGAACCGTTTCACCTTTATCCTTTCTAAGACATGGAGTAAATTAATGTACAGGATGTTGTAGTTCTTAAAGGTAGATTTTCATTGTTATTTTAAAATTTTTAACTCATTTTTCTGTGTTTTCCGACACTTCTGCTATCACAGGTTTACAGTTTGTACTTATTTAACCAACAATAAATTTAAACTAAACAGACGTGACTGGATATAGACCGATTTGCATAATTTACAAATATCACTTTAATCCCTATAATTCAAAAAATAAATTAGCATATTTTAAAATAACAAGTTTCTCGATCGAATTTATCAATGAAATAAAAATCAAATATTTTTTCTACGACACAAATTGTTTATTAACATGAATAATCGCGATAAATCGTTTTGCTACTTTGTAAGTTGTCGAACAGGTTGAATAATAATTTTTTAAATTAGAGCAATTAAGATAGTACAAAACTTGAATTTGTATTACCCGTACCGAACCAAAACAAGAATGATATTCAAAAAGTTTGGAATTTCTGGTTTTTTTTTGCATTATCACGTTATTCCGGATGCAAGGATTAACCTAACCCCTATAACGAGGGGTGAAACGCAAAAAATCGTATTGTACTCATTTTGGCTTGATTTTACTAATCGACGGGATGATGCAGACGAATACACAAATTTAATGATAATTCAATTTACAAGGTGGAAAATTCCATGTGGAGGGTAACGCGAAAAATAATATCGATTGCAATAACATCAGAAGGGGGATTAAACCAGCATACGTGTAGTAGTTGTCTTTTTCTCTTGCGTTTTCAAAAGATTCTCATAAAATATTTAGAACGTTTCAGGATGAAAGATGAAATAAGGACGCTTGTTTTTATTAAACTACCCCAGTCATAAAAAATAATATTGCATTAATATAATGGAAGCTTTCAACTAATTTCATCAAGTTTTTCTCCAGACTTTATCCGTTTGGGATTATCCCTACATTAACTTTTTAAATAATAAGAAAGGAATTGGTAATATAACTTTTTTTTGTTCTTTTGCCAAAATAAGTCCACCTTATTTAAATTTTGAGCAGGCATAATTTTAATTTTAAGAACTTATAATTCAGCTTTGTTTGGAACGTCCGGTGTATTGTTCTCCATTTTAGGAAACAAACAACGTGTTGGTTCTTTGAACCGAATGACAAAATTTTAAAATGACCTACTAAAAATATTGACTGAAACTAAAAAAATTTTAACCACCAATAACATGAAAGATCGTAAATTGAGCTTCAAATACAACATCAGTTACATACAATTTATGCTACAGAAATAAATTGGTCAGGATTGATTAAAATACAAATTGTGTGTTTTATCAGCAAACTCTATTTTTATATTCTAAATATTTTTACTATTGCAAGGTAGTATATTAGACTATTAAGTTGGAATTCCACCAAGTTTTTGTTAGCATTTGTTACTTCTGTAACATTGTAACTTAAAGCGTTTCCAAGGATATAACTTCAAAAAATGAACTTCTGTGCTCTATTTTTAAGACAATTTTCTTTAGGACTTGTTTTTCTGAGGAACTTTTTAATTTAAAAAAATTTACCGTAATATGATTTTCAAATAAAAATTTTCCCATATTTACTTTGACTTGAATTTGATATGAACTTTGGCTAGATCGGTCTTTGTTTGCTAGATTCAACAACCTTTCATAATTATATATGTATGATAAAACATCATTAGGGGGGGGGAGTAGCGGAAATCTCGTTAATCCATTTGTGCTTGTCGTCTCTAATTTTACATTGCAATATTTTCTATAGTAGCCATTTTGTTACGAGAAAAGTCAAGATATTTTTTTGGTTTATTTCATCGTTTCCTTGACGACGATGATTTTCTTTTCGATATCTGTCTAAAAATAATCACAGCCTACTTACAGATCTACTCTAATAAAGGTAGCAGACAAAAAAAATGATGATGACTGAATTAAGGTGATTTGGTCAAACGAGATTAAAATTAACAGATACTCAACTGATGGATGACAATGGCATTGGAAAAGAAGAAGATAATTCATGCAAAAAAAAAGATTTTATTCAAATAGTTAAACATGGCAGAGGTAATAGGAAACTATGGAAGTGTATGACTGGGTATGGTGTTGAAGCATAGATGAGATTAATAATCAGGAAATATATAAAAACATTTTCACCTAACATTTAGTTAAAACTGTGAAAAACATGCGCAACCTAATAAATGAAGTATCATTTTCAACAGGACAAAGACCCCAAGCGTACCGCGAAATCAGTTCAAACTTGACTACCTCTTCAAGATTTTCAAGTTTCCCGTTGGTCTGCACAAAGCCCTATTCTTAACCCGATTGAAAATCTACGTGTATACCTAAAATATTATATTGTTAATCAATGATTAACGATAAAAAAATAGACAGAAAATTCAGCCCGATTATTGGAAAAAATTAATAAGCAGTATGCTAAATCGTTTACTTTCAGTTAAAAATACGAAAGATCTTTGGGCAAAATATTAGGTCACATTTCAGTACTTCTATTAAGATAAATGGGAATGCTGTGCATAAATGAACCAATATTCTTTTTTTTTGTCAAGTTTTAATTTTTGCAACTTTCCACATATTTGCAACTTCCCTGCTACTTTTAGCAAATTGCAAGTTAAATAAATTTTTGTTTCTAATTTTTTCCTGAATTTATAATTTCCATGAATCTTAAGCCCGTTGTGACCAGCAAATGGTAACTAACCAATGGAAATCACGCTCAGACGCTTTCTATTGGTTAACTACCATTTACTAAGTGCGACCCTGTACGAGTTAGTATTTTTGAATTGTTTAGTTTTATTTTTGTAAGTTTTTAAGATTTTTTTATGATTAATAAATGCAACTTTTTGCAACAAAAAATGGCCCTAATTATAATTCTAGAGAAAAATAAAATATGGCAATGTATTTATTTATTTTATAAATTTCTATATGTATATTCTTAATAGTTTTCAAAAAATATAAAAAAGTAATAAATGCAACTTTTTTGCTTTTAAATATTGCAACTTTCATGATTAATAAATGCAACTTTTCGTGTTTTAAATGCAACAAAAAAATTCCCTAATTATAATTCTATAAAAAAATAAAATAAAGCAATGTATTTATTTATTTTATAAATTTCTATATGTAAATTATTTATTGTTTTCAAAAAAGTAATAAATGCAAGTTTTCGTGTTTTAAATGCAACAAAAAATTGCCTTTAGTTATATTACTTTACAAAAAATGACCTGTCCATAGAAATATTTAATTGTTTTTCTACTGATGGTTTTCCAAAAAAGTTGACTTAGATTTGCATCAAAATATATTAAAAATAAGTCCTTTTTATAAAATAATTTTTGTATCTAATTAAAAAATCTAATATAATTTTAAAGATAAAGAGGTCAAATCAATAATTTTGAAGCAAAAACTGGGAAATTAAAATTTAATTGTACATATCTTTATGTACAATCTAACCTGCAAAATACATGATTTTTTTGCTTGTAAAGACGCATACAAGAGTGGAAATTTTAAAAATTGAGGGAAAGCAGTTAAATCAACTAAAATTGTTTTCAATTCGAAAAATATCCCTTATGATTTAAAAAATATAAATTATCTACCTTGAATGTTAACTGGATTTCCCATATTAGTTACATTAAGTTACCTTCTAAGTAAAACCCAAATTTTTGGAGAAACGACATCGGGAATCTCGTTAATCCATTTATGCGCGTCTTTAACATTAGATTTAGAATATCGTCCAAAGTAATTTTTTACGAGAAAAATGCAGACGCTCTGCATTTTTCCTCTTGGAAATTAAAAGAAAGCAAACAACTTGGCAAAATTGAGACTGTAGTTGAATTTGGCCGAAGATAAGGAATTTTAAATTCAGATAACACTGTAATATATTTATAAAATATTTGAAAATCAACAAACAGTTTTTATAACATAATTATGTAATTCATGCTCGTCTTTCTTTAAATTATAACAAAGTAATATTTTTATACATGAAAATTCAAGACATGATTTTTTGTCTCATCGTTCCCTTGACGACTTTGTTCAAAAATAAGCACAGAATTATAAAAACACACAAAATTCCTAGAGACTCATAGATCATGAGAAAAATGGTAACTCAAAATTTACTTTACTAATAGACTACAGGTTGATTCCTAGTCTAAGGAGTAAAAATGCAACTTTTATGACGAGTTGATAATTTAACGGAGACCGTAGAGAGGGTATCTACCCTAATAAAATTATGAATCCTGGAAAACAAAATTTAAAACTTTTATGCGGAAAATACATTAAATGCGATATTGAAAGAAAATTCTGAAACTGATGCAATATTAAATCTTGCTCCGATCGTTGTTTAAACTTGCTTTTGAATCGTTTTTTAAAGTTTACGAGTCTGTAGTAGAATAAAACGTTCGTTGTAAAAAGTTGCGTGATTCTAAAATACTGTTCCCTTATGTAACCTACTGCAAGGGTGTTCTATTCAAGAGGGCTCTCCGCTGGGGTGATTCATACTCTTAATTGCGTTCGGATTTCCCCCATTCATCTTAGTTGCCTACCAGCACTTTTAGTTCATAATGCATCCAAGTTTATTATTTTATAATTAATTTTATGTTATGGCGTTTTAATGAATTATAATTTACTGTTTTCGTGTTTTTAAAGTGTTGTTGAAGCATTCGAGTAGTGGGTACGTCGTCAAGCAAAAGTGAATTTTTGTGGCCTACTTTTAAGATGCACTTTCTTATAATTCCGAACTATTTGCTTAATGGCAACAAATTATTTGTAATTCGGTTTTTAGAGTGTGAGGTATTACATAAAACATAAGTAATGCAAGGAAAGTTATAATATACAGTGTGTTCAATACCGCAGGGGGCTCTTGTAAATGGTAAGAAGCAGTAGAGACTTGGTTCCAAATTAGAAAAATATTTCACAATTGATTATGTCACTTACATATTAAAGTTAAACCAGGTGCTGAATTGTCCAGAACCACATAGGGATTTAACATGTAACATAAGACAAAATTAACTTTTAAATTATACGTCCTAAGATATTGATCAGAATGTAATAGTAATTGGATCAACTTCTGTTTACCAGGTGCCAAATTATTTGGCACTACTTTTCCGTTTGATCTCTCAAGCCAATAGATACATACTATAAACAGAAATTGGCAGTGGCGGCTGGTAGGATTTTACAAAGTGACAGCAATAAAAACATTCGTCATAGCAATTTTTTAAGTTCAAGATCATACGCTTAGTGTCTCTCATTTGTTAATAATTAATATTTTTTTATTTCAAATATTGTAATGAAATCGATAATAATTCGTGACTGCGAGTGGGATTCTCTGGCTGTTCTTTATTTACTGACTATTTTGAGCGTAAAATGCTACTATAAAATCTTATAAACAACACTATTGACGAGTCTTCATTGGAAGTGGTTACTTTTTATGCTCCATTTCAACCAAAACAACCATACATGCCAAATTTGGTACATATTACGTTCCTCCGAGCAAGACCCAAAATTAATGATATAGGTAGCCCTTAATTTCTTTAAATTTTCTATTTAATCACTATTGCAATTATATATTTTCACATTTCGCATTGTTTCATTTTCACTTTCTTTCAAACTTTTGTAAAACCGTCAATTTACTCCTACGCTTTCAATTGGACCACACATACACAATATTAAAAATTGTTTGTTATACAAGGTCGGTCATTATTAGATGCACTATTAAGTATTTGCTGGCGCATGACCTAAAAGCAGCAAGTCAACTTTTGTAATGCAACTTTCATGTCTAGAGAACCTAAACCAAGAAATACTCGCATTTCTAAATTGGTTTTTAAGTAATAAATTTTACTTTCGACAGCACACATACATACATATAAAATTATTTTGGACCACGCAAAATTTAATGCTTAAATTTTATGAGAAACACGTAAAAGAACGATGGACATGTTCAACCACCCACCTCAGCACCCCCTTCAAGTTTTGAGTGTTCAAACTTATAACAAAGTTATTTTAAAATTTTGTAAGCTTGAAAGGTTTTCCAAGTATAAAATAGGAAACCTTCCAGTGAGAAACATTTGGTATTTTAAAAATAGACGCAGGACCTTTCTACCTTTTGGTTGCTTCTATTTTAAACTATTGTTGCAATTGCCCAACATTAAATCACTTATTAAAGCGTGGCACCAACAATATCTACATCCTGTACTTTTACAGCTCCACTCCCATTATTCGGGATGGCTGTCATCATCCTTCATCCATTCACTTGCAAATTAAATTATAAGACTACTACTGTAATTCGCACATAAAAATTTGTCAGTAGCTTCGTTTGACTCAAAACCAGAAATTTATGTTCATGCTTAAACCAAATTGATCTTGAGTCGTCCGATCAAAGATTATTATCCAGCACGACATCGCATATTCGGAGTGTGCACTTTGGTTCTTTCCTGTTACGACAAACTTGTTTCTGTATCAGAGTAATTAATTTTGACTCTATTCATTAATGAACTCATATTCCATTAACGTTTTTGTTAATTTAATTTAATTTCTTCTAGAGAAGCCTTCCAGTCGTTTTTTACTTTACCTTACGTAAAATGAGCTATTATTGTTTTCCTGCTAAGGTTTTTGTATGGATTTTCACAGAAGTCTACATGTTGGGATTCCCCGAGTTCAAAAAATCGAATTTACACTAAACTAGTTTAATACGGAAACGCTAACTTTTTTTAAATTAATGAATCAGAGATGCGTTACGAACAGATAGATACATAGAACTGGTATTTATATGATATAAAGATTACCTGATCTGAGGTGATCTTTACGAGCCTGTGATGTTTGCTTTATTTAGAAAACTTATATTATATAGTACGTCTGTGAATGCCAAGTTCTCATACTCGAAAATTTAATTAAACAAGAAACATATTATTAGATTTTGACCGGAAATAGTGCACTGGAAGTGGACATTTACCTGCATTTATTTATAAATTTAAAATATTTTAACATGAGAAATTTTTAAAAACAAATTATGTTTACTACATCATTTCCTGTAGCTATAACTTATCCATATTGTAATCTGCTGTAAAAGCGAGATCCAACTTTGGAAATGGAAGTATGACGTTTCATATAATATCTCATAAGTATTCTGCTCAACCATGAACACTAATACTATCTCCCGATTATGCGTCACACTCTTCGCTCTGATTATTGTTCTAATAATGCACAATTAATTATAATTTAATAACCATTTTATATTTAAATCTTGAAATTTATACATTAATTTTGTTATAAGTTATAAGTAAAAAAAACTTGATGAAATTAAAAGTAATTGATGGTAAAGCCATGTCCTTGGTTCAACGGTTTATTAGTGACGAATATCGTGACTGTGAGATTAAATCGTTGTAATTATTTCGGAACAGGGGTGGGTTTAGGCGTTCAGGAATTGTTAGCGGAACTTACCTGCTAAAATCTATATTGAAAATCGAACGTAACCCATCTTATGCAAAAGAACCGAATCACAAGTTCGCATTCGTTTTGCATAACTTCTTCCATTATTGCGAAACCGACTTTTCCGATTATAGGCACAACAGCTAATAATTTTTGCCCACCATATATAAAGTTAATTTCACCCTTGTTGACCAAATGGGACAAAACTTTACACTTTTGCTATAAACAAGTGAAACTACTTCCATTCCTCTTCATTAAGGCAATTCCCTATACCATTAATTTACGAATAATTAAATCTGTTCTACGTTTCTAAACAAATTATTGATTTTTAAATGTCAGCCCTGGAACCTGAAAAGGTTAACAAATGCACTACCTTTTGAAAATGTTAATTCCACTGGGTTAACAATGAAATTTGCTTCTTTATAGATCAAGATAATTTACCTTTCTAAGTTAATGCGCAATAATCACGTGCAAAAATTGATTTTTTCAACTGTACGCAGGCAATGGCGTAACTAGGATCTTTCGGAAGGGTTGCGCTTTGTAAAAAAAAGTGTGGTTTTTCAGATTGGCTATTTTTAAATAGAAAATGTGTAGTCCGCCCCCCCCCCCCTACTACTCCACTGAATTAACGTCTGTAACAATAATAAAATTTTATTATTTTGCAAGCTGCAGCATTGTGATTATGACCGTCTCGTCTCGCAATGGCTTCCAATTTAAAGTCTTAATTGTCCAAAACAAATCGCAACCGCTGCGATGGTTTTGAAAGTGAATTCCGCGGCACGTGGAACATCAAGGCAGAGCTCGTTTGTTCAAAACTTCTTCCTCACTGCCCTACGTGTTCAATACACGGCGAACTTTAATTTAATTTTACCCCACAAATTTGTTGCTCTCAAGATTGGCGTGTCGGTTTTACCTCGTTATACGGAGTTTGGTTTTCTATTTTAACTCGCCATGTTACAAAATTTTAGCAATTTATAATCTTTTTGTTCGTTTATACGGGAAAAGTCGTGATTTATTCCGCTAGTTCTTGCATGTGACACTTTCAAAATTTTGTTGTTTGCCTGTGTATCGAAAATAAAATTGGCAATATTTCAATTTTCCATGCTAAATTTATTTTGTCTGTGAACAAATTTTTACTTTTTGTTTTTTTATTGCCCAAAAAATATCCAATCGTGAACATTTGGAGGTAGTTTTTTAATCAAAACAGATTTTTGAACTTTATAAAGATCAAAGGAATTTACACCTCCAGAATAGTCAATTTTTCCTTGTTACCGTTCCGTACAAAAATCCTTAATACGTCACTGTCATGAAACACTTTTCAAGTTTTTGTGTTCTTTTCAATGTACGAAATCTCGAAATGCACTTCCTCCTGTGTAGTATCCTTCCCTGCATACTTAAAGAGACAAAATGTTATTTCCCGAACGAACTCTTTGCAAATTCAAACTATTGAATGTATCTCTGCCTACCATTCATTTCAGAAGGGTCATGCTCCATTAATTTTATACAAACGTACATTCAAGTGTGAAGATAATTTTAGATAACTCATAAAATATTGTTATTATTTTTTTTTTAAATATAAAATATCCTGGTTTTTATTCCAATTTTATGGTAGAGCCACATCCACTTTTACATACACACGTCACAGGAAAGCATCCAGTACAACCATTTAAAGCACCAATTTTCATCAATTCTTCTAATCAATCTTATTACATCGCTTCGTTTAAAACTGAAATCTTGAGGACTTTTTTGATCATAGTCATACAACGCAGTACAGCGTGGAGCTAGGCCAAAAGACTTCACCGGGAACTTCAAAAATTGACTGATTGACTTCATATCATTTTTAGGAACCATTTTAGAAGATTCGGCCCTAATAACAGAAAAATTGTTATTATTAGAAAAACCTTGCACATTTAAATCGGCTAGACGTTTGGGAATAAATTCTAATTTTGGACGAATTGCAGCTTCGTTTTTTTACCACCTGCAGAGTTTCTGCCGGACTTCCTAGTATTTCGCTGCATTGATTATGAAATTATGATAACTGTAAAAGCAGGGACGTGCCCAACCAACTTTTTTCGGGCGGAGCAATCCCAAATTTGCGAATTTGCCAACTGAATTAATTCAAAATTGCCAACTTTTTGTAAGTTTTGCAACTTTTTGTAAATTTAGACATAAAAAACTGCCAAATTGACCAACTTTTGAGTGTTTTTGCCAAATTTCTAAAATATTGGGGGGGGGGGGAATCCTCTCTTCATCATGGGCACGTCCCTATGTAAAACACTTCCATTTGAACCATGTGTAACGACTCCTCAAATTTTTTTTCCGACATTTTAATTTTCTGGTCTGGTAATATTCTGCGAGCAGTTTGCTTGCCTTTGGTTAAAATCAAACGCGAGCCGACGATTTTCAAGTTTTTTCTTGTGATTCGTTTCATATCTTTTATTTGGAAGTGATGTAATGGTTCCAAAAAAATTTGATTCACATTGTCATCTAATGATTGCTTAATATCCGCTAATTGTTTTAAGGATTCTCCAGTTTTGACGAGTGCTATACCAAGGGCGCTATCGTCTCCCAATTTTTTACCATAAAGTGTCATGCATTCTCCTAAAGCATCTTCAGGTTGAACTACAGCAGTCAACTTTTTTAGACTGCCAATTAAAATATTAAGCAATGAGAGGGGGGGGGTTACAAACAGATAGACAGACTCATACAACTGCTGTTATTTTTGAAAAACCGCTTATTATACATTTCAAACTAGAGCCACTCAGCGACTTACAGCCACGGACGTCTTAAAATAAATGGATTGCTATTCCTTATTGCTTTGAATCCAAAAAAGTGGGACTTATATGCAGTTCTAGAAAATTCCCAATATTTACTGATTTATGTTGATACTAAAATTAGTGTATTTCACATTTCAGCTGTAAGGATAACCTCAGTCTTTATTATGAGCAGTTTAAATTTAAATTACCCTCCAAAATTTTAAATTATCATAGACTATACCTAACACTTGCACCACAAATGGCGGCCTTTTAGGTGAACAATTTTTTTTTACCTTTAAAAGCAGTCCATTAATTTAATATTATGGCGTAATAGGACCTATAGATTAACGTGTAAAGCAAGCCACATCGCCAAAAAGAGTTTAAGAAATCAATGAAAAAACATTATACTACGTTGGTCTTTTTTACCGGGGGGTTTGGGGGGTATGGAATACCCTCCAATTATAATACGAAGTTACCTACGAGTTGGAAAATATAGCTTTTGTATTCGAATGGCCGCTTTTATTGCTTTAAATTTGAGAGTAGCTCCTCCACATGTTAATACTAATTGCAAAATTGAAATCCTATTATAATAATTTAGACATCTGATGTGTTAAAATTCCTCCCTCCTTCCCGATTGAGGCTGAATGCCGAAATATTATGGGTTACACGCAGTAATGCATAGTTGGCTTTCTATTTTAAAGTTCAAGTGCGGCCTTCAGGCCGCACAATCTATATAATCTGGTAAGAATGTTTATAACACTATAACCATCCTAGAGGACTATATTCTTTTTTCACTTTTTTCTATCGTTAAAAATACTTAAATCTGATTGGCTTTTGCCAGCTAGCACCCAAGCAAGTCAAGAATCTCCATGTGAACGCCGCTTTACTGTTGATGCAAAAGCATAAATTGCACATAAAGGATCAGTTATAATAATTCCTCACCAAATCATTGGAGCCAGTCTACTCGATAGAAGGTCAATCCAATAATCATAGTGCTGATGCTACCTTTGTACTTGAGCTACCTGTTTTGTTTTTTTCTTTTTCAAAATTTGATCTGGTTTTATCAAATTCTGTGATTTGTCACGACCTTGATAAAATTTCTTATTTTTTCCCAATGTACTTCTGAACTGAATATCAATTACGCCCATTAACGCCTTTATGATAGAAATTCAACAATTTTAACGACCGCATATTTTGCATTTAACGACTTGAAGTACATGAAGGCCGAGTAATTTTATTATGCTATTAAAAATTCAATTTTTAATTCAATAGTTACAATTACATACAATAATACGCCACGAATTTAAAGAAAAAGTTTTCTTGTTCGGATACGCACCGAACGGTTTTTAATCAGGATGACCAAATACAATTGAACAATTCAATGCTATGAATGATTGATAGGAAAAGATTTTAATCAGGTTTTATTATGCGGAATGCATGCTTATTATGTGAAGGTGTTTATTTAACGTGACAATTTTATATACTTTTGAATATATTATGCAGTAAGAAAACCGTTATGTCTTCGTATTCTTCTTTATGTCCATAATTTTTGTTGCATATAAATAACCTTTTTACAAATATCGAGCGTACGTTTCTGTTCTTTATTTTCGACAATTTTAAAATTTGACTTATTTACATCTAAAATCAGCGGTTGTTGAACTTTCTGCCAGAGGTCCTAATAAATTTTAAAATTGTAGCATATGACAAATTTATTCCAACCATACTTTTGAATAATGCGGCAAATTTTGCTTTAGATAGCGCGAAAGGAAATTCCGACAATTTTCAGCTTGTTTCTTTTTTTAATAAAATTGATTGGTTCTCGCACAAAAACGGTTTTATTATGTGTGACAGCAGCTTTTAAAGAAGTATTTTTTTGAAGTCAGACACAAAGCTTTTACAAACGCCTTCGTTTGCTGCATGTGAAAGAAAAAACTAAATTAAAATTTGTTATCTTGCGTTTTTAAATTATTTTTCCCTACCAATCATTTGAGTGAAAATTTTGTTGCTTCTGATTGGCCGGTTGTATTTTGTGTGCTGGTGCGTACTATAGACTGAAACTTTTCTAAATTGAACTGCAAATGTGATTGCTCAAACGCAATTTATTTTTTTATTAGATAAAAGAGAAAAACTGAAGCAAATTATAAAATTATGGTGATTGTTTCGACCGTTAGGAAAATACAATGAGATGGTATGTGAGGCAAGTAACTTTTAATGAAAGGATGTAACTATCTTAATAAGAACCTTTAACCTTATTCTTACAACGCATCACGTTATTTGGCGTCCAATAAAACTCGTCATACATTAACGTTTATGTGATATTCATCTTAATCTCATTCTAACAACGTTCAATTACTTTTCAAGAGCTTCCTTGTAGCAGCGATACCTTTGCTCATTAGGTGTGATTAAAGGCTTAAAGGTGTTAAATATATTAATCCATACAGGATGTAACGAAAAAACTGGAACTGAATATTGTGACTTGCATGATGTGTGAGTCGTTCTGATGGGCTTCTCCCATGTTTTTCTTTTGTGGAATTTAAATTGGTTTCTTCTGGTGTTTTTATTTTTTACCTTTTATAAAGCGCTCTTGTTCACCTTAGCGTGAATTCTCTTTTATATTGAATTTGCGTGGGTATTAATATGATGTATTATTACAGCAATATTTCTAGTAGCTAATGCCTTCTAACAGCTGTTCGTATCTTTCATTTTAGCAGTTCGTTGGTATGAAACTTGGCGCCAGACTAAATACCTTGACATTTATTATATTTCCATATGCAAATCCTTTCAGCTCCAGAATCTTTTTCCAAAGCTCATTGTTTCAAAGAGAAAATATTCAAATTAGACTTGGCGTCAAGTTAATCATGTTTTTACGATACATTATTAATGTTCATGACATTGACTTACGTTTGATTTGGGAAGTAAGTGTGATTTATTTCAAGACGAGGTTTCGTGGGTGGATAGTTTGGAATCTTGGATAACATATGATAAACGTTTTTATTACGGTTAAATTAGTTATCGCTCAATAGTATTGGCATACTTTAACATGCATTCATATTTGGACAAACATTTTTTCCCAAGCGCCTCCGTACGTTTTGTTGAGGTAGGACCCTGATTGGTTGGAATCACCAACCGCTGAGTACGGGGTGCTGGGTATAATAATTAATTTTTATATCATCGTATCATTAAATTTGATGAGTTTGCAAGTTTTTGTTTTAAAATATGTTGTTGGGACATCAAGAAAACTTACTTTATTTACCCTTTTTGGGTCACTCGCTAAAACCAATTTTCTGTTCTTAATTAAACACGAGGAAAAATCGATATTGCTATTTCGGTTTCTTTCATTTGTATTGTAATTTTTGGATAACATTAATCCATTCTGCAGAGTCGTGATGATTTTCGTCCATGTCAATTGGCGTGAAGTCAAGGCCGAGGATGAAAAAACGATGCAAACGATATTGTTGACATTTTGAAAATCATAATTGTGTTTATTATTTATATGCTTCTGAGTCACTTTATATTACGTAAATATAGAACACAATTCAATGTGGTACATATTCAGTAAATTTCTATTTCTATGCCAAAAAGTTCTCATATTAATATTTACATTGTTGCAAAACAATACAAAAATTCTGGATCAGTCTTTCACTGCACTGTTCAGTCCAAATAAATATAACTTTTTTTGTATTGGTTTCATTTAAAAATACAATGATTGTGCGATGCAAATAATACAAGTTATATAATTCGACACCGGAAAAATCCGTCCTGAGATATTAATAAACATAAAAATTAAAGCGGAGGTGGAACCCAAAATCTTGTCTACCCCAAAGTATTATTGATGCGATTGAGAAGTAAACCGGAGTTTCGCGGTTTCTTCTCATCCGGCAGTCGCTCTAAGCCACATCACCAGGTTGTTAAGTTTTCAGCATGTTCGTAACTTTGCTTTATCTTTTCGAGATAAAATTTATATTTATATCGTGAAAATTATTGGAAAACAGTTAGGGGGTGATTTTGTTGCGGCAAACCGCGACTTCACCCATTCGGGGGATTTGTGTGGCCATTGAAAGTTTTCCTGAATAGCAAATCCAATTGCCTGAAATTTTAGTATCAAAACATATTTGAACGAAATTTTAGGTTGATGGGTTTGTTTTGGGAATTTATCTAGTTTGAATGGAATAATTCTTGTCACTTAAATAAGCAGATATTGTACTCATTACCATTGTCAGCGAATATGTCGAAATGTGAGTGGCATACGAGATAAACGTTACGGACACAATGAGGAAGTGGTGGTTTTCTGTTACCATAGAAACAAGAATTCTGGAAATCGATGTCGGCTATTCTCACGCACACTTGAAAAAGGAAGAAGGAACTCATTACAAAGTCTGTTTGGCTCGTGACAATGCATAATGAAAATGTGTTTACGAAAGTGATAACTGCACGAAGATGACATCCAAAAGCTTGCTAAATGCTAAATTACAACCAATTTCGATCTTATCTGTTTTATTTTGCTAGTGTAAGCAAAGCACCTAGCATTTCATTGAGAAACTTACTCTAGAGACATTTACAATTACATTATTCAGAATAGTAAACTAATGTGCAACGACTTTATGGAAATTCCAATGAAATACCGATGTTGCAAAACCGCATTTCCGCAATTTAGCAAATAGGACAATTTTCTAGATTATTGAGCATCCAACTACAAATTTATACGATAACCTTTCGGGGTTTCACGTGGATAAACAAAACTAAAAGGATTGACTAAATCATTTTTTTTTTTAGAATCTTTAAACTTTTTACTTAAATTTTGAGTTCATGGCTACTAGGTAATATTAATTTAGACTGGCAAGCTTTGCTCTGTGATTCATCCAATGATCCATCTAATGAACTAAAATAAAATAAATTAGCGGTTCTTAGTGACGACACTTTTAGTGCAAATATTCCAAAACTTCGCCGGTTGCTTTTTGGAACAAATATTTGTGTTTACTTTATCAAATTGTATATTTAGTTGCAGCCACTGCAGGGGCAAAACAAAAACAAAACATTTTCTACATACCCCCACCCTTATACATCTGTGTTTAAAAACAAACTCCTTGCAGTATTTGGACTATGTTCTATCTATGTAACAAGATCGATAGTAAATTGTAACAGAGATATTATAACATTATTCACCAGAGAACGTCGAAAAGCCATCAACCGCAATGAAAAGTTTGGACAAAGCAGTAAAATTATTGTCGTAATTAATAGAAAAGCATAACCCAAAAGTTGTTTTGACCATTAAGTATAAACTAAAAGGGTCTTTTCGAACTCTCCACATGACCAGTTTTCCAGCTATTGGAGAAGGTTTAAACTGTCGCTGTAGTAACAAAGCTATAAAATTGTAAACGGTTTGAGAACCTCTCATTTAATTAGTCCACTTAAAACAACAAACGGTTAAGAGTTTGCCAAACGAACTTGAACGTTTGTTTTTCAAAATTGTGTAGTCATTAATTTAAAAGTTTGATATTATGGAACCTAGAAGAAGATGGGATTCTTTGCTTTTCTGATGGTTTTTCATTCTGAAACATATCTAAAATTAGTTAGACGCCAGACTATTCCAATTTTATTCTTTGTTTTAAGAAATCGTGTTTAAGTGACATTTACACTGGGGGAAAAAGCGATTTTTACTTTTTGCTTTTCAAATTAAAGTTTTGCTAAACAATATTGGCTAATTTTATCGCTTGTCAAGTTGGTGATAGAATTACTTTTTCCGAAAGGAACTACTATTCTTTTCATGAATTGGAGAAGTTTTTCTTTTATTTGTTTTGTCATATCGAAACTGTCGCCAAATCCATCAAACGTGATTAATCGGATGATACTGCAAAAGCGCAGTCCAAACGAAAAATTTTGGTCTGTTGATTATACCTACAAGCAATTTTGTCATATTGAGATTAAATTCTTGCAAACTCTGAAAGTTCGATGTTCTTAAAAATGAAACTGCTAACACAACTTTTCCATGCCTTTATTCGTCTCTTTGCATTGTGAAATAATTTCAGGAATGTGTAATATTCCGACCGGCAAACCGTTCTGAAATTAAAAATTTTTTTGTACTCTTTAAATTAAAACTATAAAAAAAAATTTTAATTACGACAACCAAATGGTACTTCTTGTCCAGATTAATTACGATCCCGTTTTAGCCCAAAACGAGGAGGTTGATTAAATTATTGATAATGGATCATTAAAAATTAATTTAATATCACTAATTTATGTTAAACTAACTGGTTTGCATGTTAAATAACCAATAAATGTGGTTTTTGAGTTACGACCGCCACAAAAAATAATAAAAGTGCCACATGAAAAGCCGTAAGTGGAAAGCAGTTTTTTGAAGCTTCCAGCTCGGTTTATGTTGACTCTTCTTCGTCATTTCAAATATTGACGTTATAAAAAGGGCAATATTATTAAATTTACATTTTTTACTAACCCAGTGCATCAACAACAGCATGTTTTTTGTAATTTAACCTTTTTTTTTCCTTTTAGCGCTAACGTGATAACAAAACCGCTGCTCGTTTCCTTGGATTTTAAAATATGCTGATAAAATTTTCTTTTTGTTGTGTTATTTAATTGTGACTAACAAATTGTGATAACGAGTAATTAATTCTTCGTAATGTAGTTAGTTTTGTGTGTTCCCTTCGAGAACGTTCATGCGCTGATATGCGAGTTGGTTAAAATTTTTGTGTGAATCATCATGAAGTTTATTAAATATCGATCCAAGGGATACCCACCCCCTCGATTAAGCCAACAAAACAATTTTGGCCTTCGCTTCATTTATGGAGGTATGTTATCTTAATAATTTTTAAATTCTATGTAATTTATTAATTTTACCTTACCATAACATCAAAATATGGTCAAGGATGTACGGACCAACTGATCCATTTTTTTGGTGCAAATGGCAGTGGATCCAATTTGGAAAAAAAAATTGTTTGTGTTTATACGGGGTGAAACTTTCCAAGTTCCAACATCAATTTGGGTACTTTCACCTGCTGACTCACATTGTATATTTGTATATTATTACGCTGTATACATTACACAGAGTACATACAACTTTGTTTGATCAGTTTACGACATGGTACATTTCTCGATAACTTAATCATAAACGTGATTAAATTTAATAACATCAACATTTGTAACCAAACTTGCTCCACAAACCCTTTTAATTTTCGTAGACTGGTTATGCAAGACACAAAAAATTTCAAGGTTTCGTCGTTAATTGCATATTATAGCGCATCAAGATACTTTCAAGAATATATTTCAATTTATTTGCACTTAAATAAATTATACTATTAAGTTCTTGTTTTTCAATTCACCCTGGTGAAATTAACTTTCCGTTTATGAACATTTCTGAGATCATCTATGAGATCAATTCATCCAGCGAGAAATTACCGTACCAATCTTCTTCCATTTCTTTTGGCACGCTCATTTATAGAAGTGATGGTTTCTAAAACCACTTAAAATATGTCTAATTACTAAATAATCATAATTCAAATTATTTATTCGCAGTTGTGGACGATGCTCCTTCAATTTGGCCTCAATTCCATCTGCTAGATGATTTGCCTTTTGGTTTCCGGCTTTTCCTTGTCCTACCAGATTTTCAACGCTTGATTTATCTCTTCTAATTTTTTGAAAAATGTGTCTTCCGCATTTGGTGGATATCGAACGCGATTCTTTAGTACCACATTTTACAAGATTCCCAGACGATGGCGACCTTTTCTCGGGCCCCTGTGTGGTCCACAACTCCATACCATGTAGAAAGTCGTCAAACATGAAATTTTTGAATAGTGACCCTAGTCTCTTATAAATATAGTTATTTTCTGTCAGCCCAAATTTATTTTCTCTATTCCCCTAGGATACCCATCAATTTGGTTTTGTAAGATTCTAAATAAAAATACAAAAATAAGTTCCTTGTTGAAGTCGCCGTTACTATAACTCACTCGAGTCTTTCATGTCCTCGAACCGCTTCGTTTCTTTGTTGATAACCCCCCCCCCCACCTCGCTTATGCAATCTACCTCATATTAACACTTTCCTGAATCCCACAGTTTTCCCTGATTGATCCTAAACAACCTTTGTTTCACCTGCATTACAAAAGCTTCTTATTTTCTTTTCTCTGATCGAAACGCCTTCTTCATTTTATTCCAGGGATTTCCTCATTTTGTTGTTTACGGAATATATTGAATAGTTCCATTTAAAAGCATCTGATCTCTGCTTTGTAATACTGCAGCTAACTTTCAAATTTCCCTCTCCCATTTTCTGTTTACTAAATTGTCTTGATGTGAAACTTTTCAACGCGTATTCAAGTTTAAAACTTAAAAATTCAGCTGCGTTAAAAAGTATGATTTGCTGCATTGTTTCTCAACCTGGGAGTCGTAAACAGGTATAAAGGGGGGGGTCACTGAACTAAGTCTTTAAAATCCAGAGGGGTTGAGAAAGATAAATAGGTCATTTCTGCTCCTGATGGAGTCGAGCGCCTTTTTTTGTCTTTAGGGGGTCGTGACACAAAAAGTTTTAGAAACGCTAAACTAAAAAAAATAAAAGCTAAATCGACTGGCTTAACCAAAAATCGATTTTAAAGTTTACATTTTTCATGCAAATTTAGTTCTTGTTTGCAACATTCCGTTGTCGGTATGTCTAATTTAGGCTATTCTTAGCAGCAATGCATAGAATGTGAGAATGTGGAAGGGTCATTGCTGAGGTGTTTACTCAATGCATCAGCACTGACCTAGAATAATAAGCACTGGGCATGTATTGTAAAAGCAATTTTTCTGTAGTTAGGTACATACCTGCCTTAGCCCTTTTTGTACAGTGCATTGCTTTTGCCCTTCTTGTCGACCCTTTACGTGCTCCAAATCTGCGATTTTGTGAAACAGCACCTGCGTCTGCTTTCTTGCTGGAACTCTTACGGTTGCTGTTACTGTCATTCTCGTAGAGTGCTTGATCCGTTGCGAATTGAAACTTGATATGCTTAGGTATACCTAGTTCATTTTAATTCTACTGCGAAGTTCTTATGAGACAAAGAAGGTAATGGGAGCTACGCCTCATAAAAAACACTGGAAACGAAAAAATGCTGTGTTATAGAATTCTGAGAGGTTATATAGCAATTGAAGTTCATCACTTGGAGCGACAACATCTAGTAAAAATTTTATTTTAAATTTATTTATTACCACCTCTTTTCAAAATTTCCGGTTTTTAGGTTAGGTTAGTGTCAGTTTGTGCTATTTATTTAGTAAAAGAATAAGCACCATTTTCAAAGTTTCCAATCTTTAGGTTAGTGCGTTAGTTTATATTATTTATTTTGTAAAAAAAAACATCTTTTTTCAAAAATGCCGGTGTTTAGCTTAGGTTAGTGTTTGTTTATGTTTTTTATTTAATATAAAGAAACTCTTTCTAAAAACATCGTGGCCCTACAAAGGACCGTTTTATCATAATGTCCGGGAGGTTCAACACATCCATGAAATCCTTCATTTTAATGTTACCTGTGACATTCTGTTGAGTTTTAATCAAATTTTTTGATCATCTATACAATAGATAGGTCATAGCCGTATACCTACAGCAGTTTGTTTTGAAGCTCAAAAATTTTTGGTGGGGTTCGCGGGGTTTGTTTTCCTTTTGGTTAGCCCTTGTAACGGCTGCAACTAAATATACACATTGACATATTTTTATTGCAAACAAAGACTCAAATCATTCTCAAAACAAAGCAAAATATCGCAAACATGACGAAATTAATTAATACTTAAATAAATTATACTATTTAGAAATTGGTAAATGTGAAATCAATTAATAATTAGACAATAAATGAAAAATTCGGTTACGTTTATTTTCAAATTTATATTAATTTATTATTGTGGTTTATTATTAAGATTGATGATATTAATAGTGCAATGGATCATTAATAAAGTTCCATTGTATAACCATGGCTATAAAACTGGTTAAATTAATATCCAAATATTTTTCAAATATTAGATTACATTACGGGTCAAAAGCAACTTCAGAAAAGTTACAAAGAAAGCTTACACACAAAAACTAATTAAATATTAATAAAATTTATAATTTGTTAATGTTTTTACTGTTTTGTTACACTCGTTAAAATGTCACTTTGCCCTTAAAGGTATGCAACCTGTGATGCACTATAAAAGGAAAACAAACTTTGTTGTTCTTTTTTGGGCTTCATAACAAATGGGTCTATGTCCTATCTATTGTATATATGATCGAAGGTCACATCACTCCACGGCTGTGGCTTTGTCACAGTCGCTTGATTAAAATGATTAAATATAACATCGCAAAAGCAACCTGCAAGTATGAACTAGCGACGACTGTCAGATCCGATTAAAATTCAGACTAAAAACACTAGAACTGACTTTCAAATTTATTTAAATATAAGCTGAAGAAATTTTATATAACTTGTTAGTATTTTAAATAAATTTTACTGTTTCCATTGTATAAAAATGTTAATCCGAAATAGACATCCAAATTTAATTGGGAAGACCCGCCGTCTTCCATTACAGAAGTGGCGCCCGAAAACAAATTTTAGACAAATCATCATTTCATTCTCAAAACCAAGTTAAGTTCAACTTTACAAATTGACCAAAAATTTAATCAAGAATTCTCCAAAACATCTAATTTCTAAACTCAGCATGTCAATTCTTTTTCTTGTGAAGCTTTAGCTTGAGAAAGTGAAACATCACATTTTAGCTTTCCAATATTCCTTTTAGCGCAAATATAATAAGACGAGATTCCAGACTACACGGAATCCACATTGCTTTTGTGATTAATTAGTCTTTAAATGCTTGTTTACAAGAAAAGATATATCGATTCTCTTGACGTACTATACGAAACAACTTAATCTTATGTTGGAGTAACTGTGGTTATTTCTACCATCAAAAT
The DNA here is from genome assembly GCA_905340355.1 of Rhagonycha fulva. Taxonomy (NCBI): domain Eukaryota; kingdom Metazoa; phylum Arthropoda; class Insecta; order Coleoptera; family Cantharidae; genus Rhagonycha; species Rhagonycha fulva. The sequence continues at coordinate 8,002,750 of HG996556.1, read as the reverse complement.
CGATAAAAAGAATTTCATGCACCTTCAAACTTTTTACCCATTATTGTAAATGGGTTCTTATAGTTTTCGTCAAAAGAGATAAATTTAGTAGTTTTCTTCCGGAAATAGCGATACTTCAGGATGAAACGTGAGGATACGGTGTGCGAATGTGGTAGATTGAACTAATCTGTAGAATAAAATAATAAAAAAAACGGATACATAAACCGCATTGACGAATGACACTTTTGAAGATACCCAATTTTGATAAAGCACGTCGCTTCATATAGTTATAGTAGCTACAAAATTTGATGAAGTTAGGTTTCGGAAACTTTTTTCTTTATTCTGTTATATCGATTGTTGCTACTGTCAACCAATTTTGCGGTACAATAAAACTTTAACTTCTTGGCGACGGTCGAGAATTACTGTTCTTTTTTTGACGTTTTTTCCTGCTAATTTCTATAATTTAGTAGGTAGTAACAAAAAGATAAGGCGCAGCCTCAGGAACTCGATAAATCTTGTGTCTGCATAATTGAAGGATTTTTGGTGACGGCAAAGACCGTGTGGCTCAAGAAGAGCAAATCCTGCTGCAAAGAAGCACTTGTGTCGGCACAAATAAGGGTTACGTCTATCACACCAGAAAATGTGGTTTCGAGGAGCAGATTCCGCCACGAAGAAGCATCTGCGGCTACAATGAATAAAGTTTACTGCGAAGAACTCTTGGGACAACTAAAGCCATTGACCTAAATAGTGATTTCCTCGTGATTATACTAAAAAAAATCTTCATCTGTAAAAATCTTGCATCTCTAAACAAAATCGTCCTTTTTGATGTCGAATAGGCTATAATCAGCAAAAGAAATCTTTTCCTACTCAATTTCGTTATTTCTGGATTCAACGGTTGTTTTACGGTCTTTTTATTTAATTGGATACTTACTTTGCATTCAAATAATCCATTTATGATTTTTTTGTGCAGATTTGCAAGGTCCAATAATATTATGTTAGACGTAAATATTTAAAATTCAGCGATATTTGCAATTTAAATGTGGCGTTGCATAAACATATTGTAATTTTGTTAATTGGTACTTCTTCCAATGTAATTTATTTTAAAACAATCCAGCCAATAATTAAATTAATTGCCAATACCTCAAGTTCCACTTTTACAAATAATTAATCTGACAAACGTAATAGGTAAACAAGATAATTGCGCTAGTTAACAACGTTCATTATTTAATGTATTTTGCAAAATGGTATCAATAAATTTTTTCTTTGAGCGGAAGAGAGAAATTTATGCCATAATAATCGATATTTCATCTTGCATACTTTGTAATTTATGGGGCGCTCGATAATTTTACATTTAAAAGGTTTCCAATCTGTTCATAACATTTTATTAGTAGTACTATCAATTGATTATTTATTAATACGGGGTTGTGAGGTATAAGATACGCTCGGAATTTATCGAGGGGTGGTTTCGCACATCCAATTTGTGGGATCAAACTACAACTTTCAAAGAACATATAAAATTAATCGATGATAGCTCGAGTTTTCTGATGATGTCATTTTGCTTTATTAAATGGTTCATGAAAGTTCATGAGACTATTTTAATTGATAAAAATTTCTGCAACCGCGTTTTTTATAAAAGCAGCATAGAAATAATGTAATGTCAGAAAACTCTCCAGGGTAAAGTTCTCTTTTTGTTTTAAATTAAATTTTTCAATTAACTAATATTAATTTTCTTTTATTTTATTGTGTTTTCGCCGGATAAACCTCGATACAATTAATATTTCATTAACAGGAGTTTTGTTTTTAATTTAAAATTTTTAAAGGTTTAGCTGAATTCAGTGCCGGATTTGTAATTTTGTATGCCTAGCGATAGGAAATTTTGGGAACCTAATACTACTTATAAGAAAAGATAAAAAATCGCAGAAAAAAATTATTATGTTAATTAAAACCACACGTCTGTTCGTAACGCATCAATTTTTTAAGTGGCAAAAGAAGGTACTTGATATAAAAATCCATTGAATTATTTAAAAAGAAATAAATTATTTAAATCAGTCATTGGATAATTTTAGCAAAGAAGAAAAAGTTGATTTCATGAAGTAAGTTAGTGAGATAAATTGAAAAAATGAGGAACTGATTAGAAATTGAACACAATTATTATACAATGCAGTTATTATCCATTAATTAAAAATTGTCCAATTATACTACAAACACCTTAATTACTTATTTGCAAAGAAAAATAAGCTAAAGCGTAACGAAAAAGTGTGTAATGTAACATCAAAACTGTTTCTTTTTCTTCTGTTTGGTTGTGTTGTAACCTCGTAACATTGATAAACTTGAAGTTCTAGATGTTTATGTAAACAGCGTAAATATTTAAAAAAGGAAGTAAAAATGAAATAAAACACAAGACCAAAATTGATAGTCCACTTGGATGGACAAAAAGGAAAAGGAGGAAAAGCACTAATCTAAATAAATTGAATAGTGCAGACTAAAAAGGAAGAAAATCATTTTTTTTATAGATAGCAAAAAAATATAGCAGAGTCTAGTTTGATAACCCGGACTCGAAGATATTATATTTATTAAAGAAAACTCAACAGAATTTGATAGAGCATTAAAATAAAACGTTTTAGATATGGAGAAATGTCATATATCAATTAGTTTAGCTAATAATCGATTTTAAACTTTCCAATTTCTGCACGAAAAGCGACCATAACTACCATTCTGTCATTCTGTAATTTACTTATGCTTGAGGCTAGACGTGGCAAACGAACATGAGAGTAGCAGTAACACTTGCACCATAGTAGCTCACTCTTCAGTACTTTTACCCTACAAATAGGGTGTGGTGAGCCTTTAACTAAGGCTTTTCATGGCAGATTACTCTCGGTGGTTTCTTCCGAGAGGAGAAGGTCATAATGAAGTTGGATAAATTTTTGTAGCCGGGTTGGGGATCGAACTTTAGTCCTAGAGTCGGGTCCTTATCTCGTTCACTTAGCTCACCTCTCTACCATAGTAGCATTAATATCGAATTAAAATCACTGTTTAGGAGTAAATTTCGGTAATAGCGTCCATATTAAAATTTATTTTTGGTTTTTCTTTTTTTTTTTTTGTGGGTATATTGGACTTTTTTTAAATAATTTACGTTTCGAGATTTATTTTTTAAATTATAATAATTTAAAAATAACGTAAAAATTATGTTTTTTAAAATATTTATAACATTTATAGTTTAATTTTAAGTAATTCTGAGGAAGAGGAAATAAATCTCCTCGAAACGTAAATTATTTAAAAAAATTTTTAAAAAAAGTCCAATATACCCACAAAAAAAGAAAAACCAAAAATCACTGTTTAGGAGATTTTTTGGCTTAAATTTGCCGAAATAAAAAAACAGATCACGACAAATCTCGAATTCATTCTAAAATCTACTCATCCCCTTCCTGGTAGCACACTTTGCCGAAGACCGGTCTAAAAGATATTTTTAGTTAGTACAACCACGTCCAATCTCGGATTCACCCTAAAATCTAAATTATATATCTCTAAACTTTCTAAATTTATGGGTGGGTGCGATTACATGTGGGCATGGGCGGAACTAACCTTCTAGGAGCAGCCAATCCAATGTGATTAGATGCTATTTTGTGTAAAATTTTGAAAATATAAGCCCTATTTTTGCAATGGTTCATAAATTTCTGTTTTATTATTGCTTTTTAAACCGCTTTCTATCATTCTGTCAAATGAAAATTTTTAAAATCGTGGTCCGTGTTATCGAACTACTCCCAGGAGACGTGAAAAGTGAAAATGATTTCCAAACTGAGATGCGCGGACTGCTGTAAAGGGAGGCATGAAAAGTTTCACAAAAATGTATTTTTATTAAATTAAAATATACTAGATAAAAATTATCATATTAACATTGTGAACCTAAAACATCCAGTGACCCACTGAAACACACCCAAAAAGTTTCATCAAAATCGGGTTAACCGTTTAGTAGAAGTTCAATAACTTACAGACGTGCATAGAGAGCGCGAAAACTGACATTAGCGTTCTCTAGAGTTAAAAAAAATATCATTAAAAAAGTTCATTTTTTTAACGTTAGAGGCGCCAACGTCAAACTTTCTCGCTTTCATATTGGAGAATTAGCGAGAAATCTCGAAGGTAGCGCTTTTAGCGTTAAGAAAGTGAACTTTTGTCATGTACTTTTTTTATAATTTTGATATTGGATAGTGTTCTGATTATTTATTATTTTTATGCTGTAACAGTCTTGATTCCAAAATAATATTTAAAATACGTACAACTTTTTTTTTAATTTCTTTTAACTATTTTTTCCTGCTCCCGATCACGTAAGTGTGTCTTATGTGCATGGCTACACCCGACGTAAGTTGTTCATTGCGTTTGTGTATTAGTTACCGTTGGTGACGGAACTTAATAGTGTCACTTATTTTCCTAGGAAAATAATAAACGATGGTCATACAGATTTAATTTACATTCGTTTATCGTTTCTAAGGAACGGACAGGCAAAGCAAACTTATAAATTAAAAATAATAAAATTAAATGTCTAATTAAATATTTGACGTTTGATGTCAAATTGTAATATTATAGAAAAATATTGTCCGGTGCTTCGCGGAAGCAGGAAAAATTTAATAAGCAACACGGAACGTAAGGATTATCACTCTCGGAAGGTAATTAAGCCTTGGCTCCGCCTCGCCTTAAATTCACCTTCCTTGAATAATAACGTCCTTACGTTCCTTGTAACTTAAATAACTATTTCTATATAAAATTTATTAGGCACATTGCTTTTGTTTATATTTACCATATGCGCCAGTAAAAATGTACTACATTTACCGGTATACAGTACCTTTTCTGTAACATAGACATTCTTTACAGAACAACACAACTAGGTCAAATCGGAAATTGTCATTGGCTGATAACCCACCTCCAGTACTTGAGTTATTTCAAATTCTAAAGAGACTGCATACAAAATCCAGGTTTAAAAAGCTAATTTATAGTGGCTACTGGACGACTAGAAGAAATTTTAAAATCTTTAGATTTGGCACGAACTCGATTTGCTAGCACTTAACGGTTTTGTTTTTGATAGTAGTTAATTTTCCACTGAACTTTATATTTTTAAGAAAGTTTATTCTATAGGTATTTTAGATTTCAAGTTGAAATTAATGTAATATTGTGTTCCTGCTATCAAGGACCTTTCAAATAAATATGGACCTTCAATTAATGAAATGTAACCAATAGTACTATAAGATTTGAAGAAGGTCGGAGAATAATGGTCAAGTAACAACTTTATTCTGGCCGTTTTGCTGGTCCTCCAGGTTAGAGGTTCTACGTCGGGCTGGCTCCTCGTTGTAGGTAAAAGAAATGCTCACAAACAAAGTCGGCTTCGAACGTTACAAAAACCATACATACAACATAAGATTTTTGTGGTTGACATACAAGACATTTTTTGCATTCAGCGTCGTAAAGATTGGCAGTCCATCTTTATTTAAGATATCCGTACGTGCTTTATTATAACTAACCATTATAGCCAACCTTGGATCATCTTCTTCTTAGTGCCATATCTTCTTTAGACGTTGGCTATTAATTTAATATTAAATGGATCACTAGGCAGATTACTCTCGGTGGTTTGCCATTGCCTTCCGAGAGGAGAGGGTCGTAATGAAGTTGGATAAATTTTTGTAGCCGGGTTGGGGATCGAACCTAGGGCATCTAGCCTAGAGTTCGGTCCCTAGCCCGTTCACTTTTCTCACCTCTACTTTGACCATCTAATGAGTGATTAACATGGTTGCTCGGCCTCCGGTCTCACTCACGATAAGTTTTTATATTGGTAATGTTTAAAATGCTATTTAAATAATTGTAAAGTTGTTAATTGGTCCATGGTAAATCATTTGGTGAATCAGTCTATCAGTAAGGACTAAGGACACCTCGTTATATAAACGATATTATATTATAATTTGTGCATTTTACAGCATTTCTTGAATATAAAGTATAAATCAAAAAATTTTATGTATCTAATAAATTATATATTTTTTGTATCTTTTGTTTTATTGGAGATAAAAAGTTTTTTCATGCAAGATTGCGCTTTTGTACATTATTTATGAACATATTTTCAAAGAAGTTGATAAAATTAAGTATGTAATCATAACTTTTGTATTTGGTTGGCAATCGATTAATAATATTTGCATCTCGAACAAAATCTCACATTTACCAGGAACAAATATTTTAACTTGATAATATCAGTAATAGGTCGTTTGCTTTTCACTCGCATCTGAAAACTGGAGAGACATTTTAAAAATACATAATAATATTATATCAATAGAAAGCAAAAACTCGCAACTAAATCTTTGATTGTATGGTAGCAGATAAATAAAAGCTTCTAAATTATTTTAAAGGAAAGTTAACCGAATTCAAATTAAGCCAATGTTATGATTCCATTTTGACCGCTTGTGTGGGTCTGTAAAAGACGTTTATATGCCGCTTACTTACCGCGAATTTTTCATCAACTTTTATCAAACTTCAATTTTTAGATAGCAATTCTCTCGTGTTATCAGGCTCCAAAAATTCCTGAAAATCTTTATTGCAATACCTAAATTAAAATTTATTCAGTTAGACGAACGATTCATAAAATTTTTGACTTCTCAAAGGTTTCCACGCTTAATTCAAACTGCTACAATTTCCTTGGATTCATACCGTTTCGAATACCACAATCTATTTTAACTAAATTTAAATATTTCATTCAATGTAAATATTTTTGTAACAAACAGAGGGGAATATGTTCAGCATACTTTTGTATCTTTTCTGAATCTAAATAAAGTTTTCAGTTTTCATCAGTCAAAATTATTTAAATTTATTAGTAATATACATGTGGTTATTTATTAATAAGTTTAATCGCTCTTAAATATTCTACCAGACAATTTTACGATTTAATTGAAGACGTAATTGCAATAATAAATTATCAGTAAATGAACTGACATCTGAGCGTGTGATTCTTTGAAGGTTTTATAAGAAAATTTACGTAAAATGTGCACTACTATTGAAAAATAATAGTTTATTATTAGAAAGTTTGGTTTGCATAAAAATGTTACGTAAACTAAAATTGTGCATTCAATTGTAATAGGTACAACTTCTGATTTGCAGCTACTGCATTTTTACTTCAAAAACCCAACGTTTCTATTTTCTAAAGCGGAGTTCGCGTGGGGCTTTGCCTTGCTTCGGAAAAAGCTGGCAAGCGCCAATTAGATTACAGTATTTTCTTCTATCCTTTTTATGCACATCCAGCAGTTACTTGAAGTCAATATTTTGCAACTTTTAAGTCGCCTAACGAGGTCTTTGATGAACATAAATTAAAATTGAAAAATTGGCTTTTGCGGGTTTACAGTATTACCCTAACAATTTAATCTCCATTAAGCCACACTAATTAATTAATGCATCTTATCGTAAATATTACAGTAAAATCTGAAACTAATGACTTGAAATATAGTTTAGTTTTCAGTATGATAAATTGTTTTCGTGGAATCGGAAAATGTCAGGTTGGGAGATAAATCGTTATTGCAAAGTAATCCAGAAATATCAAAACTGATGTGCATGATGTAGCATACACCATAACAGAAAAAATGTTTTGATTTTTTCAAAAACACAGATGAGTTTTTCCTGAAAAGTTATTTCTTGATTTGAAGTTAGGAAATTACCACTTGTAAAAATATCGTTTTTGACAGTTTGAACATATCCTAAGATGAAGAAATTTAAAAGTATTCTCGCCTATTCTGCCTTCTGCAAGTCTGCTCAAAATAGAACTTAATTTTTACCACTTTATTTTCTTTGCTTAAATAAGTTGTCAGAAGTAATGGAATTATGACATGAAGTTGTTTTCGATGGAATTAAATAGTCTGAAGTCTGACGATATTGATTATGGATGATTTATCTCTGGGGTTTTCTTTAGTTCCAATATGTCTGGCGGAAAATTAACTTGCGGTAATTTATCACACTTCCTCGTCCAAAGTAAATAAAGTCGAACTGGGAAAATTAAACTTCGCTCTTTGGAGCAAATTTTAAATGCAGCTTTTCAAGTTCTTATCTTGTGAGAGAATTTTTAAATAAAGAAACAAATTGTGTTCCAGACGAACTTCAAGCTTACATAAACTTGGAAACTAAAAATAGTTCAACTGTCAGAGCTCTCAGTTTAATCAACGCCCCAATTTATTTTCCTTTCGCAAGTAAAACTGAAACTTGTAATTGAATCGTCTCATCATCTTGCATCATTGCGTTTAGTTTTCAATATTCTTTCTATTTTCAAAGCATCGTTAAAAAAACTAGGACTTGAGTTGAAATTAAACCATACCACCATAAATGTATGTTAATGAAATATGTATCACTCCATTACTTAATTACATAATAAGGAATGACACCAGCCATATTATAAGACCAGATGTTTTCGAGTTAAATAACTTAAATTGCTCAAATGGTTATTACTCTGTAGGATTATAATATTAAATTGGTAAATGCATTTTTGCTGTCGTGGAAAACAAAATGGAAGATATTCCATTTTCAATATTGGACTCAAGTGCTAAAGTGACATATTGAAAATTTAATCAAAAACCAAATTTGTATCCACCGAAAACCAGGCTGACAATATAAATTTAAAATGCTAAATAATTTTTTATTTCTTTAGTTATTTTCATATCAGTGCTTCTCAATTTAAATAAACCAAGAAGCATTTAAAAATGTAATAGTAGTTGATTATTGTAATTCTCACGAAATGCCTCGAATTTTTTGAATTGAAGGTGTTTTTAAATACTTTTGCCAAAATTTTATGCAAATGAAAATTATTTATTTATTTTTTGATTTTCAATCCAGAAAATTGCTCAAGCTGTAGTACCTGATGTGAAACCGCGTGACCTGAATTTGTGTGATTATTTTTAATTGTTAACAACAAAATAGTTGTACATATATCCATTATATACCTAATAATTGTTGTATCTATTGGTCAATGTTCACAAGCTATTACCGACTTCCTTAGCTCTCTCTTCTGATAAATTTTGAGTTTCCTCAAATAGCAATGCAGTGTCCTCAACACGTCAAGACTGTGTTGTTAAATAAACATAACTTATTAGGTAAATGATAAAAATATTTTGGTAAAGGCTTAAAATTTCGAAAATAAAATTCAAAATCAATACCTAAAAGTTGATTAAAGGGCATAGCCGGATTAATATGAGAAATCTGCCCCCGCGACTTTTTTGGCTCATACTCAGGGGATCGATTTGGTGTCGAAATAATTCACACCAATTTTTAGCTCTTTAACTCTAACGGTTGTCGAGATTTTCAAAAAAACCTGTTTTTTCAATTTTATTTTTATTTTTATAGTAAAATTCACAATTAATCAATAATGAATTTTTTCCTATTTTTTAGGAGTTTAAGACATGAGAAAAAAATATAATCATGATTTTTTAACGAAAAGCCGATTTTTGGCAGACGATTGAAAATTAAAATCTTTTTTTTTTAGCCTTTTTAAAATATGTCACTCACCAAAATTTGTCAGAAAACGTCTATTATACTCCTCTACATTCATGATTTTTTTAAAATTTTTTGAAATGGTGGAACAATATGAAAAAAAATAAACTCATTTTTTTTTCTAAAATCTTGCGTTCTAAATAACTTATATTTTTTTTTAGCTAAAAAAAATTTGTCTAAATAAATAAAATTTGTCTAAAATATTTTTTTGCCAAAAATAAATATAAATATAGATTACCATAAAAAAATTCATATATATTTTAAAATATTTTAATACATTTTAAAATAATGCATTTTTGGGGAAAACTTATAAAATCTTTTTTAAAGTTCTTAAAAAGACCTTTATTTTTGTTTTTTATAAAATACCGTAGCCTCAAAACTAAGTGATATAATAACAAAAATAAAGTAGATCCTTATTTTTTTCATATAAATTATAAATATAATTTTTTTAGCCCTTATTTTTGAAATGGTTTGAGCTGAAAGGGTTTGAACAACATGTCAACTATTTACGAACATATGCAAACTTTAAACGGTCATATCTTATACAATTTTTATACTACAACAAAAACCTAAAATTTCAGAAAAGCCAAACCTACAAATTTTAATTTTATAAAATTTTGCGTATCATTAATAAATTTTGAGATATTTTTAAGAAAAGGCAATTTTTTGCAAAATTGCAAAAATGCTCTCTTCAAATCAACCTCAAATTTTTTCAAAACTAAGGACTTTAAACCTGTAAAACTACTAGAGCATATTACAAGTAAGTACATAAATAAAGTTAATTGTGAAGTAGTATAATAATTATTTTCAATTGGGATGGTAATTAAATTAGGGGGTGATTTTAACATTTTTTTTCGACGAAATAAATAGAGATTAACTTATCATATTTAAAATTAAAATATACAAAAAATCAATTTATCATAGCTCGCTTAGTTTTGATGCTATGGGGTTTAACAAAAAACAAAATTAAAGAGTTTTTGAATATTAAAATATATTAAAATAATAAAATATTAATATATTTTAAAATATATTTTTTGGCTAAAAAAAAATATAAGTTATTTAGAACGCAAGATTTTAGAAAAAAAATGAGTTTTTATTTTTTTCATATTGTTCCACCATTTCAAAAAATTCAAAAAAATTCATGAGTGTAGAGGAGTATAATAGACATTTTCTGACAAATTTTGGTGAGTGACATATTTTAAAAAGGCTAAAAAAAAAGATTTTAATTTTCTATCGTCTGCCAAAAATCGGCTTTTCGTTAAAAAATCATGATTATATTTTTTTCTCATGTCTTAAACTCCTAAAAATTAGGAAAAAATTCATCATTGATCAATTGTAAATTTTACTATAAAAATAAAAATAAAATTGAAAAACCAGGTTTTTTTGAAAATCTCGACAACCGTTAGAGTTAAAGAGCTAAAAATTGGTGTGAATTATTATTCGAAACCAAATCGATCCCCTGAGTATGAGCCAAAAAAGTCGCGGGAGCAGATTTCTCATATTAATCCGGCTATGCCTTTTGCAACAAATTGCAAAGGTTAACTTCAACTTATTTGCTTCCACCTCATCCATCTTAGCAACAACGACACCGTCAATATATTTTAAAATATTTTTAACTTTTCAATTAATTTTTATATTCCACGGTCGACAAATCTTAGAAAAAGCCTGTTGAATGAGTATTATTGGATGGGAAAAGTACCGAACTCAATTTGTTAACTTCAATTTTTCCGTAATTTGATTTAAGTTCTTAGATTAATTTCGAAATTTATCTACTTGAAAAAGATTGAGAACCTCTGAAGTAATAAATGAGGGAAGTAATAAATAAATAAACACGTAAAAAATGATGCCAGAGCTTTTGTTTGCCGCAATAATTTGCCAATTCAACTTCTTGACTCTTTCAAAAAATAAGTAATAAAATAAAACTGAAAGAAAATGGAAGGTTCCATGACGCATTCTTGAGAATTTTAAATATTTTGGGTGTTCACTGAAACATAATTACTGTTTACGAAACTCAATTCGTACAAATTCAATTTAAGACTGGGTAGGTAAAGGCCAATTAAATCAAAAGCTCTTGGCGGCGCTGGATGGGGCATAAAAAAACTAACCCAAAAAGCAATCGAAATTTAATTTAAAATAAATTTCTAAGAATAAATTATTTTTTGCAGGTAAAGCAATGAGCGAGGTGGGTGTGGGTGTTCGAATCACAGCACACACCCCCGATTCGGATTGTAACAGCAACCATCCTGGATCCAACAGTTGTCTCAGTAACGCATCATCACAAGACATTGATTTCATTCAAGACAACTCCGATTATCAGTGGTTTTTGGATTACAAGTAAGCTAACCAAATAATTTAATTTCGTTTCCATTTTGTTTTGTCTGAAATAAATGTGCACTTCTCTTCTTAATTTCTTCATTTAACGTGGTCTCTACTAAGTAATCATAAAGAATGGTTCCCGATTTAGTGAAACATGAATAATGGCTTGGCATTAACCTGGAAGACGGCCAGTTTTTCTTATGCCGAACGTCTCCGTTTTCTACATCTCCGACTATTTTTATCAGTCTTTTCTCTTTTTTAACTGTCGGTTCCGATATTCCCACAAATAAATTACAATTTTTGTAATAATTTACAACCACACCTCGTTAGAATAACGCCCAAAACTATTCAGACTGAGAGTTACTTTGAATTTAGCGTTGCTACGATAATAAAATGAAATAACTTACAGAAGTGGTGCGATAACTTCAGTTTGTGGCTTAGAGGCATACAAAACTATAGGACGTTCTAAAGTCGACACTTTAATTTTGATTTATTTTACTAATCTAAAACACCCCGTAGTTGCCATTTATTAATGGTCAGTTATAGAGATGGTAGTACAAACCATCACACCAGCATCCTTTCCTTGTCGGAAGCATATGATGCGAACGACGTTGGATATTATGATGCGTTGGCGAAAAACATGGATGCTAATTTGGCAGAAGCAGACATGGAGAGTTTCAAAACCGAGGATATCCACGCTCTTCTAACCAACTTACCAACGATGTGTACAGATCCAATCAGTCAAGACGTAAGTCAAAAAGTAACCTTTTATGTACTATGTAATTCTAACTTATTGCATTGTAGACCAGGCAAGGAGAAAGTTTTGCAAGTGTTTCTGGCTCCATGATGGCTAATATAGATTTTGATAGTTCCATTAGTCCACACAGTAGCTCTCATGGGGAAGACTCCGCAAATTCAACCTCAATGTCCATATGTAAATCAGAATTATTATTTAGTCCAGTTAAAGAAGTGCCCATGCCTGGAGCGAATTTTAGTGTAGATTCTCTCGATTGCGAATTAATGACTGAACATGATATTATGCTAACTTGTCAAGCAAATAAAGACAATTATACTATTGCGTTCGAGGGATCCTTAACCATGTACTCCGAAGATAACGATTTTCATGACGCAGGTATGATTCGTCCAATTGCCAAACTTTTTTATTATGTAGTTTCTTTTCAGATAAAAGCGAAAGTGTGTCCAAAACTGATAGCAGCCGATGGTCCAGTAATATTAAAACTCAAACTGAAAATATTAAAAGGGTCGATACGTCGATGGTTCAATCCGATTCGGGTGGTTTCACAACTTGGAGTAAATTGAGAAAATTGAATAGTGATAATCAGTTGAGAAGACATCCGTCTGGAAATAACAATACGTCGGAAGACAACAGTGGGAGGTTTAACGTCACAAATAACGCCATGAAAAGCCAAAGTATGCCCAATTTATATAAGCAAAAAATTCGGGGCCTTTTGGGTAGCAATTATTTGAAGAATCAGAACCTAATCAACAGTCTGGTAAGTTTCTCTTATCTTTCCATTTTGCAAGTTTCTTGACCAAGTTTGTCTAGATTGACCCTTCGCTTGTGAAACGAAGATCTGTGAAAGTATTTGATATTCAGCACCAACTCAACAGTAACAGTTTAAGTGGGGGAAGTGGGATCTCCGAAATGGCTACGTCTGCTGATGGAGGAAGTACCAGCAGCGAATCCCAGAAACATCAGCAACAAAACTTCAATCTAGTCAAATTATTTATGAAACAGAAAAGTTTAAGTGCGGAAGGTAGGTTTTCATTGAAAGACTTCAGGGTTTTTCTTGATCATGATTTCATTAGGTATGTCTACAGCAATGGATCAATCATCTATAAGTGAAAATTGGCCGACCCAATCAGGTGCTAGTCATGAATCTCACGATGGAAAACAATCCATTGAAGCAAAATTGAGCTACTTTGAAGACAGCTTACTGGTGGACACAAAAACGGCAGAAAGTAACTCCAGGACGCACGATTTAATAATTGAAGAACAAGACGAAGACATATCCAGAAGCGAATCTATAGAGCAAATAACCGAAAGTTTATCAAAATTGGATTCAACGGGCGGTGAAAGTTTCGAAAATGCTAAATTTAACATAAACAATAACAACAGTTTTGAAAATGACGTGAAAATCAAACGAAAATTGAAAGTTCATTCGACGCAAACACGAAAATCCAACAACTTGTCCACTTCTTCTACAAACTCATCATCCAGTCAATCCAGCTTTACGTGTTCGGATCGTCCAAATTTTATTCGAAACCATCCCAAAAGTCACGCTACTCAAATTCCAGTGCATCTGATGAATAAGAGCATGCAAACGTCTGTTTACGTCGATAAAAATTTAATCAACGCGCCGTACAAGCTAAACTGTCACAATTCGAAAGACAACATAAAAGTGGTGGAGCCTTCCTTCCTGAAACAACTAAACAGCGAAGTAAAAATTGAAAAACCTGTTTACGTTGTTTATCCAAATTACGTTTTACCCGATTTAGATTTCTTAAATCACAAACCAAAAGATTTAGACAAAATCATTTTAATGCCCCAAAGAGGACCGACCAAAACTCTTCCTGATAAAAAACGACCATACAGCTTAAACGACCTCGAACTCTTAAAACAAAAAGGATTCAATCACATAAACGATTGGGATTCCTTAAACTTTTTATTACCACAAGAATATCGTCAAATTTTGGCAGAAATACCAGAAATTGCTCAACAAATCAAAACGAAACCTATCACCGAAAAACCGTCGTTTTGTAATTCTGGTAGAAGCAGAGCAAGGCCCGTGAGTTGTACGGCCACAATATTGGAACGAATTGGAAGTGGTGACCATGGGACGAGCCATTCGTCAAGTTCGAGTACGGCTACACAACCAAGCAGTGGCTATCGCGGTTCGTCGACAATGTTGCTCTCAGATTCACAGAATAGTCCTGGACCTACCAACACCTTCAATCCCTTGTTTGTTTATAGGTATGACAGTGTTACAAGTTCCGAAGCGAGCCTGAAAACTAGTGAAAGGCAAAAATGTGTTACAACAACCGCACCTCCACTTCCTAAACGATCAATAAGTTTATCTCAAGAGAGCAATATGAAAGGAGAGTCTGTTCCACCAAGGCCTCCCTTACCAAGAGGTAAGTTCACTTTAATCCTTTTTTTGTTATCTTTTATTCCAATTTTTTGTTGGGTTGAGTCCCGGCCGAAAAAAATAAAATGAAGTGTCTATACCTAAAATCAATTTCTCATCATTATTTGCAGGTATCCTCCGCAAAACGTTAGAAAACGCAAAGTTGCACAAACATTCAAAAAGACACAGTATGTTTGACGTAACAGAAAATGAAACAATAGATGATTTGATGACCAACAAACGCTACTCCTTCCAAGAACAAGCTTATTCTAAACGAAACAAGCGTTTAAGCGAAACTGAAGATGAAGGTGTTGATGCTGGAACATCAAGCAGTAGTTTAGATGAGCAACTGGAAGGAAACATCAAAATTCCAATTCATCATAAAACTGACGCACTGCTCTCTATGATTAACGGAAACGAATTACAACAATTGGAAGAGTATCTAAAAATAAACGGAATTTCCTTAACAGATTCTGATGAATTGGATGAGGAAGGCGTAATGCAATTAAGATCCTGCATCAGCAAATTCGTTGTGTTGAAACTCAATGAGCAAAGTGGTGATCAACTTGGAGGCAAGAAAACTGTCAGTTTTGCAGTTGCCTCCAACATTGAACTAAAACCACCCAATAATTCTCCAAACGCTTCAACCTTTGGGCAACAAAAACAATACCATTGTACAAATTTAATCGACATGCCAATAAGGGAAGAAAATGAAACAAATTTAGAAAACTATCTGACTTCATATCCAGTAACCACGCATACAAAACGGCAGACGTACGACTTGAATCAAAAACGTTTGTTGATAAATGCGGTACCTGACGGAATAGAAAAATTGATACATAATTTCGCCACAGCAACAAACCAAACTGAATTAGCCACTTTGGGGAATTCGTCGTATAATCCAGCTTGCGCAAAAATTGCCCTTACAAGTCTTTGCCCAACAATTTACGCTATTTTGAGCGATGGTTTAAAATCCAATCTGGAAACATCGTTTGGACCGATTTCTAACTCAGTCTGGCAAGTTGTGGAAGCTTCCGCCCAACAAGGACCTTTAACAAAGGCTCTCAACGATTTAGTAATGAAGATCAATAGTGAAGACGTGATAACTGAAGGTCTAGTCAAATTTAATGCCTTCATTCTTGGATTGCTAAATGTGCGATCTCTTGATGCTTGGATCAGCTATTTACGAACACGCGAAAGCATCTTAAAGAAACATTACAATCCAGATTCGTTGTTGCTTCTTGCTCACACTGGAGGGGCTGCTGTTCGAGGACTCCTTGATACATTGGTAGTTGCGCTGGAACCTCTCGCGTTGTTGCCATTTCAATTCGATCTGCTCTTTGAATACCGACAATTGCATCAAAGTCTTAACAGGATCGATTCTTACCATCAATTGAATAGTCCAACACGTCCCAAGGTAAGGGTTTATTTTCAGATGGAATATGTTAAATAAAGGATTTTAAATATTTGCAGCTTCCATCACCTACAACTTTAACAGCCAAGCAATGGAATTATGCAAAATACAGTCAACAATGCAATTTGGGGCAGTCCGCCTCGGATACAGAAGATATTTCCACAGCTACAACGGTTAAACATTTCTCGCCTGAACACACAAACGAAGCGTTGCTGCCAGATTTGTTGAATTCGTCGTCGTCATCTTCAACCAAAGTTTTACATAAACCGGAGAAGGTGCGCCCTAGATCCTGCGTCGAACCTGCGATAGCAATGAAAACGAACTTCAGAGTAGGCGATGATGTTGCTAGTACCGCTAAAAAACGATGGTCGGGAATTTCTTTATCTTCGAAGTTGTACCAAGCATTTGACCGTTTGGCCAATGATGAGGAAGAAGAATACACCGATAGCTTAGAAAACTGTACCAATCGCACAATAAAAGCGTGCAAACAAGACGAAAAAAGCAGCGGCAGCTCAAATGAAGGTATTCCTTATATTCCAGAAGATGCACCAGAATCTTTAGACTCCAACGTTTCCGATGAAAAACCTCTAAATGGAAGACGCTTTAGAAAACTTCAACAAAAATGGGAAATGTTAAGTGGAAAGGAGTCGTATTCGCCACCTTCGTCGCCTGTTCACAGGTCAAAAATTCCTGTACCAGTCACTTCACCTAGCCAACAGTCGGGAATCCCCGTTTCTATTATTTCTCCTACAAGTAAACTAACCAAGAAAGTTATTTCACCTCTTGGGGGTAACAAGAAAGTCGTCGGAGTTGTGAAATCGTGTAGTGGAAGTAATATAATCAAAAATAGTGCTACGAAAAAAAATAATCAAAATTCTAGGTGAGGAAATTTTACAAAATTAAAATATTTTCGACTGAGAGTTAAGTTTCAGGACGAGCCGACTTGATCAATTAACGAGCAATAATGACACTGCAAAGCATGTACCTCGACCCAGCAGCCTGCCATACAAACCGGTCTCTGTTCAAAACAAGGCCAATAAAATTGCGCCGTCCAGAAGAGCCGTTTCGACTTCTTTGAGCAGGAAACCGACCTTGCAAACACAAACTTCCAAGTGAGTTGTACTTTTACTTTCTGCTCTAGCAACATTTTTGCTTGGGAAATGGCTGTAAATTTCTTACCGGACTGGCAAAAATTTACAAGTATTTCCCAGGTAAAATTGTTTGGGGGGGAGTGGCGGATTTCCGAACAGGTGCCGCATAAGTCAAGTCTCCTGTTTAGAAATTGCTGCTGTGGGGTAGTGAAAATATTTAGAAGGGCGGTGTAAGGCTGCATAAGAAGTTGTTAAATTTATAATTGAATTTTGTACAGGATGGTCAGAACGTTGTCGCACAGATTACCATCTGAAAGTGGGCATTTGTCGTACAATGAAGGCGAAAGTCTAAAAGTTATTTTGGAAGTGGATGAGAAATGGTTGCTGTGCTGCAGAGGTACTCAAAAAGGTTTAGTTCCACGATCAGGTGTTATAGCTGACACTGGGCGATTCTGAAGAAAATGAATGCCTTAGGTCACGGAGATGATTTAAGGCATTTAAATATGACTGTTTGATGACGGAATTGTGATTTACCTGGTAAAAATTGTATTATGATCCATTTTTATAGTCCTCATTCGACAACTTGTAGAGAATTATTCAAATTTTATAGGATAACAATCTATAATCTGGATAGATCTGTGCAAGGTTGTTTTTCGTCCTATTTAATGCTTGCGTAAATATAAATGAGTTGGCTTTTATATTAAAAAATATTGTAACTCTGTGAAGTAGTATATAGCTGGTAGATAAAAAAAAGCGCAGTGTTGACCGTTAAGTATTTTTTGGTGATTGTATGTTGAGTTTATTTTTAAAGTTTTAGAAACTAACGAAAACATTCTATTCCATCTGGAATATTAGGAAACTTTTGAGGCTATTATTTTCGGTTGGTTGTTGGGTTCTTGTTTTTCCGGCGAAATAAATTTTGCTAAATTTTTATACCGTTATTTTTAAGTAAATTGCCGACTAATTTATCTCCCCTAGCTTCCTTTCCTTTTGATAACTTTTCTCTCTTGGTGATTTGTATCTTGGTTGTGGTAACTAACAAAACAACTCCGCATTACCATCCCTTGCATGTTTTTGAAATGTACAGAGACACAACCAGAATATAATTATTATTTAAAATAAGGTTTTTGAAACATTTGCAGACTTTATTTTGCTTTGGTTACTGCGGGCGTAATTTTTGAAAATTAAGCCGTATGTGACCTAAAAATGCACATATTATAATTTGGCTCATTTTCTATGCACACAGCATGTGTGTGGGCCAGGTATTTTTTGTAATACCTAAAGGATCCCAACTTTTGCTCCTATTTTCCTTTGCATTTAATTTTTCCGGATGAAATAGAATGGTTTTCAACATAGAGAAAAAAGGTAGCGTTGTTGTATATATTTTTGAATTTAAATAAATTGTGTACCTATTGTCATCTGCTTTGCTGTATCATAGCATTTAAAAAATATATGCAAGACGTATGTGATAATTTTTTTTCGTTAGTTAAGCTTCTTATTCATGATGTACAATATCAAAACAAAAGTTGAACAGAAGAAACAATAAAAATAAAAAATGTTCACACCTTGAAGCCATAAGATAGCGTAAGAGAGGCCTTGATAACATAATACGGTTTTTTTACACTTCTGTTAAGATAAACAAACATTGCACGGATAATTTAAATAAAAATCGTAACTCGTTTTTCACACCCATAATGGTATGGTTAAATTATACACCCACTTTGATATTTAATTCTTATATGTATATATTGAACGCTTTTGTGATTTTGTAAATAATTAAACCAAAGTACGACTCTGTATCGATTTTTCGAAAAATGTATGTATGTTTTTATTTAGTTTTAAATTTTGGGAACAATTTGTTTGTCTTAAATTTAAAGAAATTTTTTTTTTCTATTTGTTCTTGTATAAATTTATTAAAATTATGTTTATTAAACGTTAAAATATAATCTTAGCAATGTAAAATTAGTCAGTCAATAAATTATGGAAATTTTTGTCTTTATTCTGTTTTCTCTATTTTTAGTGAGCCTTTTCGACAATACCCTGACTTCTTATGAAGATCCTAATCTGCAACCAAAATATAACCCCCTTAAAACTACCCCTAAGTTTTTTTTGCATTTTTTTCACTATTTTTGCAATATTCGTAAGTATAACAGTATATATATTGCAATGATATGAAAGCTTTTGCGATAAACCGAAATTTTTCGCCAAGGTTTCTTTCATACCTTTACAAAAAAATAAAAAATTTCCCTCTAGCTCAGTTGGTGGAGTAATATGTCCCAATGATGGATCCTTCCTATGTGGTGGATAAATAAAACGCATAGAATATGATGACAAATAAAATTATAATGAAACGAATAAGATGGTCATCGCACAGTTATAATAAGCAAAAATAAAATTAAATTTTCTCTGAGTCACATAATCGTGGAAGTGACATTTAATCAAATCAAAATCGTCCTGCACTTCTACAATTATAAAATGAGCATCTGGATTCTGGATTGGATGTGGAGGGCAAACCATGGTTCACACGCACTCAGGCCACATAATCGGGCCCATTATGCTACCTCCGTTGTTAGCAGCCCACCAGCCTCCTATTCCTCAAGCCACCCCAAACTCAGGGCGAACTCAAGTACTTTAGAGGGCGGTGTGCCACTAATACTGGCCATGCTAGGCCAGAAGTTCCCCAACATGGATCCTCTTTTCGATGCTAACACTGGGCAGTTGCAAAGCACATGCTCCACTGTTTCATCTACTACTTCACATCCGCGACATAATGGGCTTTCAACCAGTCCCATAGTGTGCAGATGTTTGTTTAGCTTACAGTGTCCTGTAAGACATCCCACGATAACTCGTAATCTGTCCCGAGACAACTTCAGATAATATTTTGCATGTTTGTCAGATGGTATGTTAATTGCAGCCTTAGCCTGACGACATCCAGCCACATTCTCCCATCTTTCAACATGCAGTCTGCGGGTCTCCCCTTTTATGATGGCATCAAGGGCCTTAACAGCCAGCGAGAGAAAAGGCTCCGGACCGCACGGCACGTTACCAGAACCCTGCCTCGCCAGCTCGTCAGCCCTCTCATTGCCTTCATGCCCTTTAACCCATCTAAGAGTTAGAGCATTATAAAAGAGTTAGAGCATTATAAATTGATAATCGTATTGAGTATGTCAAAACACACTCACTTACAAAAAAAGATAATTAAACTTTAATTATGAATTGTGTTTTTATAAATAAATATTACGAACTCAAAATAGCTTAAGATCAAGAATATTGTTTATAGAATAGTATTATCTCAACGAATTTGCTATATTTTAAATATAGCAAATTCCTCTTATTTTATAAAAATATTTAAGTAGGCGCCATCTGTTGATTAATTTAAAAGGGCCCTGAAAAAACTGCCCCTCTTAAAAAATATTTTTGTGTAAAAATAAAACAATAGTAGCTTTCGTTAAAGGACGTAAAATCAGTTTACGTCCGAGTGCCATAAACTGCTTTTCGTTATAACGGGACTACCTCATTTTTATTCGCAACAACGTGGTGAGAGGCTATGTATTGAAAATGGAAATCTGGCTCTTCTGATTGGTTTGGTAATCATTCATTTTATTCGCGACCCTGACGTCAGAGTCATTTAAACAACTTTTCGTTATTTTGGGAAAAATATCCTACAAAATTCGCGATTTTATATGATAGCTCTGAGATAACTATCGATAGATGGCGCGAAGGTTGCAAGTCATTTGTCAAGTTTGTCTCTTTGGTGAGATAAGGAATCATATTCTGAATTTAAAAATTTCGGACGTGTATGTTGTGAAGTGTTACAATGTCAAAATCAATCAAAGAACGGGCATCTTCATTCTTCAAACAACAGCTGGGAGAACAGAGAAGAATCAAAAGGTGCGTTATTTTCGAATTGCGTTATAAATATTAAACATTTTGATTCGAATAAATGATGTTTTCGTTATTCCGGCCGTTAAATTAGGTGTTTACGTCCTGATTTGAGGTACGAAAAGTGCCTTTTTACGTCCTAGGACGTTAAAAAGTGAGGGTCATAATTTTTTACGTCCTAGGACGTAAAAAGGGGGGGGTTATAAAATAAAACATGATATATTTACGCAAAACATCATTAATTCGAATGAAAATGTTTAATATTTATAACGCAATTCGAAAATAACGCACCTCTTGATTCTTCTTTGTTCTCCTCGCTGTTGTTTGAAGAATGCGCCCGAAGATGCCCGTTCTTTGATTGATTTTGACATTGTAACACTTCACAACACACACCTCCAAAATTTTTAAATTCGAAATTTTTAAATTGAGAATATGAATCCTTATCTCACCAAAGAGACAAACTTGACAAATGACTTGCAACCTTCACGCCATCTATCGATAGTTATCTCAGAGTTATTATATAAAATCGCGAATTTTGTAGGATATTTTCCCCAAAATAATGAAAAGTTGTTTATATGACTCTGACGTCAGGGTCGCGAATAAAATGAATGATTACCAAACCAATCAGAAAAGCCAGATTTCCATTTTCAATACATAGCCTCTCACCACGTTGTTGCGAATAAAAATAAGGTAGTCCCGTTATAATGAAAAGCAGTTTATGGCACTCGGACGTAAACTGATTTTACACTCCTCGGAACGGTTCGTGCGTCTCGGCTTCGCTACGCCTCGCCTTCGAAACCCCGCCCCTCGGCAATTATTTTGTTTTATTTTTACGCAAAAATATTTTTCAATTAAACAAAATAAATAGAAAGAAATGTCGGCCCATTATAGGGTTTGCGTTGTTATACGCGAAATAAATCAGAGTTTTGTTTTAAATAAAAAAATCAAAAATCAAAAGTGTCAAAATTTGAAAAATCAATAATTATTTCCGAAAAAATGAAAAATTTTGTAGAATACAAGTTTGAATATTTTTTTAATATTTTTTCCTGAAAAGTACGTTTAAAGACAAAAAAAAAGTTTCGATTAGTCAATTTTTGAAATAGTTATGAATGATCGTTTGAAGAAGAAAAACAACAGTTTTTCTAAAAATTCGTAACTTTTTTTGGGCTGATTAAAAAATTTTGAAAAGATTCACAAAACTGTTTTTGGTGGGATAGTATAATATGTAAAAATTTCAGGAAAATCAAAAGGGGTCGGGTTCAAAAGTGGTCGATTTGGTGTGGAATGCCCCATATACAAGTACTATGTAAATATACATTATGAAACACAAACTTAGTGATTTTTTTAACAATTTTTAGAAGAACAGATCTCTTCAGGATATCCCCCAATTACAACAATTAAATTTTCATTAAAATTATTTATTTTCAGTCCTTTACAGTTTTAAAGCTTTTACACATTTTGTTGCACATACATTCAATTTTTGAACAAAGTTTCCTCTACTATTCTCTCAATGTTAATTTTGAAAGACGACCATCCACATTTTAACAAAATCTTATCCTCAACGAAAATTTTCATCTGTTTCTTCTGCACGTAGATTTTTCACAAAGTTAGATAAATAGAAAAGGTACTTTTTCTTCAAACTGCGTTACTATGTACACAAGGTTTAAGTTTCACCTTAATGTCCTTGTGATGTCATGTGGTTCTTTGTTAAACAAAGTAAATCAACTACATCTTCTTTTTAATTACTTAAATGTTAATATTTGACGTATTAACTAATTTTTATGGTAGGAAAAATGTTTTATGCAAAGCAAAATCGTCAAAAAATTAATTGTCAAACTCCATACACGGATTTATCGCCTGTTGTTTGTGCAATGCAAGTTCTATCACACAGCCGGATCGGCGAATGCAAGTTTATGTGGACTCAGACACGGTTAATTTCACTTTGACGTCTTCTCATAAATCAAAATTTGAGATTGTAATATTTTCTAAAGTTTTGTTTTATACAGTAGATCTTTGAGTTGTTCCATTCTTCTGTCAAACAAGACTCCATTTTAGTCAACATTCTGGACCTCTTATAAATTGAAACTGTACATTCCTCTCCCTCTCTTTTCTATACTCAACTAAGCTACATTTTGTGAAAAATATGTAGGTGACAAAAGAAATAGATCTGCATTTCGAAGTTAGCATGTCATTATAAAACTTGACACAAATTTTTGTAAACAATAGCCATCATAAGCTTACGTAATTAAGTAAATTAAGCATTAGAACCGTGCAGTTTGTTAACAAATAAAAATAATAAAAGATAAAAAAATTATTTATTGGTCGAATTATAAACGTGCAAGAATATATTAAGAAAACTGTGGTAGTTACTACTAGAATTTTGTTAAGTAAATAAAGCAAGAATTGAGAAAAAACAATGAAATGAAGAGCAACACATTTTATTATTTATTCACAATCAAATAACAAATAAAACATCATACCAAGAACAATCGGTTGGTTATAAATTAAACCTCTTAGAAGTCAGTAGTCTTCTTACTCCTAAATTAGAACAACTAATAATTATTTTCGTATTAAATAAATTATTATTATATTTTGAGATGAAGTAAATAAGACAGTTCATGTTTTTAATATAGGCAGTAAAACCAACTGGGCGCTATATTAAACACAAATGTATGGACTAAATTATTAAATGAAACATAAAACACACAAAAGTGATAATAAGTGTTATTATTACACTAATAATTTATAAGCTTCGAATGTTCAATTTGACGAAAAAATCTATTTAAAATACATATAATGTGCTAATCGATAAAGCTTTGTTCAACACAGGCCTTTACACGTTTTTCATATTCTCTTCTATTTTCTTTATATAGTTGCGCCGCCATCGAGTTTGCTGGTGAGTTTGGATTAGGATCACTTAACAACGACTAAAAATTACAACAACAAAAATTATTAATCAAATTTAAATTATGGATTTAAGAAAAATTATATTATAAGAAAGTAGGTCAACCACTTACATTGCTAAAAACATCAGAAAATTAAATTTTATGTACTAATGGTTTGTAAAACTGTAGAAATTTAACTGGTAATTACACAAACAAATAAATTTTCAAGTTAGTGGTGATTTATTTAAAAATTTACTGTTCAACATTCACCAGCCTCTCCCTAATGCCTTCTGATTATTTCTAGGTCAGTAAATCAAAAGTTTTGATTGTATGGTATCAAATATGCAAACCTTATGAGAGTTTTGGAATTATTTAGTGTGGTACAATACTAAAGCAATTTCCTCGTCTTTCAAAAATCAAATAAGTGTGGTGAAGTATTTTCATAATGGGAAATTTTATAGTCAGAAAAGGCGGCTGTTTGATTAGAAAAACCCAAACAAACAATGCAATAAATCAACTACAAACGGGGATTATATCCTGTGATATTCAGGAACAGGATCAAGAAATGCAATTAGTGAACTTATTTCCAAATATCGGTAAGATATTTAAAATTGCATTTTTTTATAGTTTGACTTGTTTCCCATTTCCTTAAAACTCCAGTCAGAATTATTCGTAATTAAACACATTGAAAGAGAAAATAAGAAACGAGAATTTATTTTAAAGTGGATTTACGCTCAATTACGACAACAACAATTTATTAGCAACAAAAGAAACTTAATAGCCAGTAAGGCTATCAGAATTCTTGACGTTTGATTATAATTTTCATGGAATATTAACCTGCTCTGTAGCCAATAAATCATAAATTATTATAATTATAATTGAGCATAAATACTGCATTATGAGAGATAAAATACAACACTCCTGTGGTTAACAGAATATTTTAAATTTTGGTCAGACATTTCCCATTTATTTAATGAAATAATTTTTTTTCTCTTCGTTTTGGAAAATATTTAAATTTTTAATGGTAATTTAAAAAAGTAGAATTACCACACTCAGTAGCGCCATCTATAAAATGGGGAGAAAATTAGTAACAACATCTATTTAAGGGGGGGGCATACATATAAAGTATAGTATATTCTATCTTTACAGTTCATATCTTTGCTCATATCATTTTAAATTTTAGACTACTAGCCAAAATTGTCAACCAATCAGACAGGGGTATTCCCAAATGTGGTGTCGCCACTCGCCAGTGTCATTTGATTGGTTGATAATTTTATTTGATAGCACCTGCTAGACCTTAAGGCAGTGGTTTCCAAACTTAATATTACTAAAGAGTCGCCCATAAAATACATGACGCAAAATTTCAGCATTTTCGACCCTTCCCTCCCCCTGCATCACATTTTAATAAAATTGAAATGGGTATTTTTAACACATCTCATTCATCATCATAAGAAATTATGGATGACCCCTAAGCCCCCATGGAAAAATCTAATCTTGGTGTCTCTCCTTTAATTCACAAAATAATTCCACATTTTTAAATGGTAATAAAAAATTAAATAAAAAAAAAACCTTTTATTTAAAATTAAAAAGGTGTAGTAAAAATTAAAAAATTACTTTAATAAGAACAAACAAAGCCTCAAAACAAATATAAAAGCGTGGGCTAAAATTTATAGGTAGGTAAGCATGCCCGCTATTCCTGTACGAAATTCATAGCCCCACGCTTTTTGTTTTGCTTTGTTTTTCCTATTAAAGTAGTTTTTTAATTTTTAGTCTTCAATCCTTCTCACGTTCATAATATGAAGTTCTAACTCTTCATCGTGGTTGCTACCAGTCAATAATTTAATATTAGGTCTGTTTGGTACCACAGTCCTAGTGCTACACTAACTACACTACTACAAATTGATTGGTGGTACAATTACCAACCCACTTTTTACACCAATCAATTTTTAGTAGTGTAGTTAGTGTAGCACTAGGACTGTGGTACCAAACAGACCTATTGACTATGTAAAGATGTACTACAGAAATGAGCCTGTGAAGTATAATATTAATTTATTCAATTCTTTTAAGATTAGTTTACTAAAATCACGAAAATGGCCTCAACAAAGTCCACCCACACGGACGACGGACAACGCTCATACCAATAAATGTTTTTAAAAAGTGTATAAGGGCACTATCTAGTGCTATATTGAATAAGTTGTGTTTTATATTGGCACGGTTTCTCAGCTGATTGGATTAACATACGAATAGTGACCAAAAAACACTAACTTGCTAAAGCGGAAAATAGCAAATAATTCGAGTATTAGTGAAGAAATGCTCAAGCAATTCCATGTACCAGTCGCTCAACAACAAAACAACATCAGAAGGATGGTGGAGCCACACAACCCACCATCATGAAAGGGAGTTTCAGTCAGCAAAATCAGCTGGTGTCTTTTGAAGATGCGTTGACGTAAAAAAAATGTTTCTAAGGTAATATTTCAAAGGCAGTGCAATAATTCATGTGGCTGTACTGTAATTGTTTGGCCTCACTCAAAAGAGGACCGCGACTATTAGTCAATTTTCGTATTGGCAATGCTTAAAAACCCAACCAATCAGAAGTGCGTTACGAAAATATACGCAGAACTTGTGTTTTACTTTTAATTTTTCTTATAAAACGTCTCTAGTATTCAAAAAACTGCAATCCAGTCCAAATTTGGAAAATTACCAGCAGATAATGCGACATTCGGTGGTAGTATCAACATATTAAAAATAACTGCAACTGTAAATTTAATTTAAAATGGTACCATCAAGTAAAATATTGTCAAATGTTTGACTTCCCCCTGATTTTATGGTGCAATTGGCTTTTATAATTGAAAGGCTCATGCTGAAGAATATTTAGGCACAAAACGCGGATAATTTAAATATGCAGGTTAGACACCTATTCTACTGAGCCCTTCAATTAGAGGGGTAATCCAATATCTATATTAATCTTTTATCTATGGTGATTACAATAATTAGAAAACAATCACTTGAGAGAATTAAACAAATACATAGTTTTTTCTGAATTTATCAAAAGCTCAACGCAATGCGAATTATTTTAATTTAAATTACAAATATTAAGCAAGATAAAAGGAACCGTAAAATTACAGGGAAAAGCTCCAAACTGTCATTGAATGAGTTTTTGAAGAATAAACTTACATGAAGTAGTTAAATCAATTTCCAGTGTTTAAACAAAAAAACTGTAAAAGATAATCAGTAATCCTATTGTAACGATAAAAAATATTTTAATGCATAAACTAATAAAATTTAACTTCGAAACCTCTCGAGGTTTAGTGTACACTTTTACAACAAACAGTCAAGACCTCAATGCAAAAACTTGTCACAATAAAAATAATACTTCCTGATTCCAGAGGGGCAATAGCAAAGTTCAAAGATGGAGAATTTCATGACCGAATTGTGCAAAATTGTATAGAATAAATGAATGAATGATGATGCAACTTTTTGGCAATATTTCAACTTTGTTCTTAAATTTAAGGTGTATAATCACCAATTGACAGTTGCACTAGCTGACACGGTATTTTTTTTTCAACTTGACCTTGTTAACAAAACAAAAACACAATTCAATGTTATGTTGTTTGTCAATGACCTACTTACTTGTATAGAAGTTAAAATAGCTGATACGTCGTATGTAGGACTCCATCGATTTTGTAAAATATCTAAACATATTCCACCATCAGCATACACGTTAGGATGGAACATATGACTAACAAAGCGAACCGTAGGAGGTTTATTTGGATACTCTTCCGTAAATTCAATAGTTAATTTAAATGTTCCATCTTCAAATGGCGTGTCATGTGGACCAAATATTACGGCATTCCATATCATGATATTGTTATCGGTGGGTGCTCCACTAACTCCAGTCGGTGGATCTTCTTGTAACCTACATACATTAAACGTCACTTTTATAACCCCAATTTTTAAGTGTTAACTTCTATCGTTAACACACGACAAAAGGTTTCGAGACAAAGTAAGATACCTAATAATATTAAAATTACCTTTTGAAATCCCTCATAAGGCGTCGTCTTGCGGGTGTCGACATTTTAAAAATACACTAAGAACAATATTTTTTCACTATAAAAGTATCAATTAATAAGATTTTTTCACTTAGGTATACGAGAATTTGTTTTCAAATGATGATCTAAATTCGACTTATTTTATATGAGATGATGCACGATTTTTCTTTACCATGACGTATTAGTAACTAACACGACATGTATGTAAACAATAAAATCCCAACTTTATTTCTACCAGCATTCACATATACCAAAACCTACAGAGATGCCCGGAATATTGTGCAACTAATCGTAAGAACACCTAAAATAAATTTTTGACAGCAACTAATTTGTTTGTGCAATTTATTGACGTCATGCATGTCATGATTAGTTTATACACACGCCGTAAGGTGATGACGCAACACTAATTAGTCGTTGAACGTAAACGTCAAAGGTAAACGTTATCTGACCAATCAAAATAAATTATGACGATTATGCTTTGCATTTGTCACGTGACTGACGTGAATGGCTCTCTTATCTCCATCAAAATTCGACACGTGACTGAGAAATTTAATGAGATTTGAGCACTTGATATTCGATCAAGTTTGTCCGTACCACGGTTTCATGAAGTTGAGAGCTTTCTGGATCAATTTGATTGCTTGGTCTTGGCCAGTTTTGGGATAAAGAGGTTGAAAAGGGTTAGAGAGAAGAAGAAATACAGTCGATTTTCACTCTGAACTGGCGATCCTTGAGGTAGGGGGCTAGAAGGTGGACGTGTCCGGGTTTCAGTAATTTTTTCTACCACGTGAAGAACGTGGTGGAGGATCTTGCATGGTATGGTGGAGAGTGAGCCCCGAAACCCTATCATTTCAAATATTTTTTATGTTTTCCGTGTTTTATAAAATTTTAAGTTAAACCAGCTGTTTATTTCTTTTTAAATAATTAAATTACATGGAAATAATTGCAATTTTATTACGTGCCTGGGTTATTTTATTGCGACTCACTGTACAATAATTAACTTAATATGTAGTTTTACCCTATGGTTCTACCAGTTGTCTGTATCTCAAATAATTATGTTTATTTAGTTAGAAACGAGCCGTAGTCAAGGCAATGGGCGTTAGTGCGGCCGAATTTTTTTCCATTGAAGATAGAAAAATTGGCAAGACAAATGCGGCCCACCGAAAAATTTCCCAGTATCCTAATGGGCCCATCTACTCCTGATTAAGGTACCCTGGTCTATGATGCCCATACTTCTCAAGTTCCTATAAAATTCAATTTTATAAAAAACGAGTGGATGTGAATCGGATGTGGTTGTTCGGCCTTCGGCCTCACTGGATGAGAGATGTGGCCATCACATGACTTTACCATACAATAATCTTGTGGTACGATATTATGTCTTGCACACTAATTTAATACAGTTTACAAAAACGTAGTTAACGATTTTGGCCGCTCCCTATGATTTGGTGCCCATGTGCGAAAATTTTATCGGCTGTCACTCTATACCAAGTCACCTTTCAAGGATCATTCCTTTTATCGATAACTCGATGTTATAAATTTTTCTTGTAGCTGACACTTGGCATCTGCGGAGCAGATGCGGGCGATAGCCCGCTTATCTCCTTCATCTGGTTTTGAGACCTGACGTTGAGAATTTTATACAGGGATTTCAAACCCGAGGAGCGGCGTCGAGCCGATGTCTTGTTTATTATTGCGCTATAAGGTAAGCACTGCGGGGCCGGAGGCTAACGTCGGATTGTCCGCGCGTGCACGCACGCGTGAGATAATCCCTGCGCCCGCGGCGGCGCAATGTGCTTACCTTGGGCCCCTTCTACAATAACAGAGCCTCAGTCGGGCCGTTGCTACAGCGTTTTTATTAAAATATAAAAAAAAATTTTTTTTTACAATTTACAAATTCAACAATAATCTAACAATAGGGGCTGAAAGAAAAAAAAAATTAAAAACACACGCTGAAAAAGAAGAAGATTAATGGGACAGGACAATGACGGATATTTGTAACCTCCCCGAGGCAGCGTGAACACTCCTCACTGGAACACGTCGTCCTCGGAGTCAGTGTCTGAATACGTGACGTCTGGGGCTGTGGTCGTTTTTTATTGGTCAGCCCATTGGCGTTCCAATAAACGACTTTTAGGGCTGCGGGAAAAGTTGTCGTCATGAGATTTTAGAAGTGATGGCGTGAGCTGGAGGACAGGAAAGAAGTTAGTCGGACTTGGCAAAATGGCTGAGGGTTTTCTGGATTTCCTCGGAGGACATTCCGAACCTGACGAGCTCCAAGGTAACCCTGGCTATTTCTTGCTTGGAAGCGGTGAATCTACCGTTGTCGTCGGTAGGAAGATTATTAGAAGGCTTGTCTTTTTTGGGAACCTCAGATACATTCTGGGGAGAAGCTGGTTGGGTGAGTTTTGACTTGGTCACCTGGACGTTCTGGGAGAGAGCTGATTGGGTGGGGTTTAACCGGGCCACCTGAGCGTAAGAACGTTCATTGGTGACCGGTTTGTACCGTCTTGCCTGGTTGTTGAGGGGAACTGGTCGAAGGGGAGCTTGGGCTCTCCACATTTTAGGATATGACCTACAGCCCTGGTAGCTAGCTGGGTGGTCACCACCACAGTTAGTGCAGGTAGCCGTACCCTTGGGCCTGGTGCACTCGGCTGTCCAGTGCTGGCCTGGACATTTTACACACCGGGGTGTGGCCTTGCAACAACTCTGAGCGTGGCCGAAAGATTGACAGCGGTGACACTGCCCAATCTTGGTTTTTGCGTGGGGGACTTCTATTTTGACGCAAATGTCATGGACCCTATCCTCGTTGAAAATATTGGCGGAAGTCGTGGTTTTGGGCATAGTGACCATGATGAGGGGAAGGGGTCTTCTGCCCCGACTGCTCCTCATTCTGCCTACCGTGCAGTCGTATCCCTTTGAAATGAGGTCCTCTTGGACCTCTTTAACATGATTTGGTGACAGGTGGCCCTGAGCCACTTGGCCCTGCGACAACTCGCCTCGGACAACTGGCCTTGGCGAAAACTGGCCCTGGCGAAAACTGGCCCTGGCGACAAGTGGCCCTGATGACAACTGACCCCGATGACAACTGACCTTGGCCAGTAGTATACTGTTTTACCAACGGAGAAATATTTTGTCAAATATTGATTTTGTCGAAGTAGTTTGACAAAAATAGTACACATATCGGTGCCAATAACAATATATAAAATTATTTATTAAGAATACGAATTGTAACAATACAATAATAATAAAATGCAATTAAAAACTTACAAAGTAAACTTCATATTCTTTATAATAAAATTCATAATAACAATAAAATGGAATTAAAAACTTACAAAGTAAGATTCGTATTCTTCAGTTAATAAAGAGCTGTGATGAATACATTACAAGTAAGCTTTAATCGTCGCGTCACCTGTAGATCACTTATCTGCCAATATCAGGGACGTGCTCATGGGGGGAGTTTCCCCCCTCCTAATGTTTCAGAAAGTTGGCAAAAAGTTGACAAAAACACTCAAAAGTTGGTAAATTTGGCATTTTTTATATCTAAATTTACTAAAACCTGCAAAACTTACAAAAAGTTGGCAATTTTGAATTAATTCAGTTGGCAAATTTAAAATTTCTCTCTCCCCCCCCCCCAAAAGTTGGTTGGGCACGTCCCTGGTCGATATACTAACAGAAACAAAGATACATCTTCTTAGGTGATGTAAACTGCCATAATCCATAGGTCAGGTAAAAATTGAAAGTTGTAAACTGCCCTCCGACCAAAAATAGCAACACTAATCCGAAATGTAAACTGCCCTAATATAGGTACGGTTTAGTAATTAATTTAGTGGGGATTTATTACCGGACCGGACTTGACCGGTGGATCTTTTTTTTAAAGATTTACTAATAAAAAATAAATTTTTTCCTAACACTAACCTAAACCCGTGGATATTTCTTTAATGATTAGTTCTAAAAAAATCGTTTTGTAACCTAACCTAACCTTGCCCGGTAGATCTCTCTTTTAAAGATTCACTAATAAAAAATAAATTTTTATCACCGTCATATTGAAATTATTAATTTTTTAGTCATATCCTATCAGAATTCTCTAATTATGTGTTTTAGATGTTTGATTCTTTACCCTGTATAAATTATTACAATGACAAAATTCACCCTGAATGCGGTCCTCAAAAATATGATTTGGAAATCTATGTTACTTTCCACCCTGTATGATAAAATTGTTAGTACCAATAGAAAACTTAAAATAAAATTTTAACTCTACTGATTGGTTTAAATTGGAGCTTGATCCATGGTCAAGGATGATCCTCTTTTATACAACTGGCCCTTAAGGAATTAATAAATTAAGCAGAGTAACAAAAGAGAATTCGGGTTTTACATTACCGTTGGTGGCGCCACCGTCAATAGCAACATTACGTCTTTCAGCAGTTCCAATTATTCCGTGTGGTGGCGTTTTATTAATGTAAACAAAAGAAAATGTTTATTTATGGCGTTTATGTTGGTACTTACTATACGTTACAAACGAGTTTGAAATTATTCCGTGTGGTGGCGTTTTGTTAATGTAAAATGCGAATAGTTTGGAGGGCACTTTACATCCCAGATTAGTGGCAACCTTTTTGCTTGGAGGGCAGTTTACAATTTATGGTCAAATTTGGAGGGCAGTTTACAAAACCCCAGTAGTATACTGTTTTACCAGCGGAGAAATATTTTGTCAAATATTGATTTTGTCCAAGTAGTTTGACAAAAATAGTACACATATCGGTGCCAATAACAATACATAAAATTATTTATTAAAAATACGACAAATGCTAAATATAGCTTTAATCTTGAGCTTTAATCGTCGCGTCATCTGTCGATGACCAGTTATACTAACAGAAGGTGAATTTTTAGGTGAATGTAAACTGCCCTAATCCATAGATCAAGTAAAAATTTAAAGTTATAAACTGCCCTTCTACCAAAAATAGCAATACTAATCCGGAATGTAAACTGCCCATTTATATTTATTTTAAAAAAATATCGGTTTTTAAGAGTAACCTACCAACGGATCTCTGTTTTTAATAAAATGTAACTTATTACTACGCAGAGTTTAATTTTACAAAATAAATAAATGAGTAAAAATTGGTAAAAAAGCCAGTTGTCACCAGGGCCACTTGTCACCAGGGCCACTTGTCGACAGGGCCAGTTTTTGCCAGGGCCAGTTTTTGCCAAGGCCAGTTGTCCGAGGCGAGTTGTCGCAGGGCCAAGTGGCTCAGGGCCACCTGTCGGAACACCCTTTAACATCAATGTTGATGGGGATGCCCCTAATGACCGCTTTTAGGGGCATCTCCTCTCTCAATTGGTGGAAGTACCATCCACCTTCTTCGGGAGTAAGAACTTCCTCGAAGTACTTGTATATGGCCCTGTAGTCGTTTTTGCTGGCGGGAGTGATGCTCAGTCCGCCAGCGAGTAGTTTAGCTTTTGTGAAACGAATTCCCCGCCTCACGAATTCGCTCTTTATGTTGCTCCACTTAGCAGTATCCCTTAGAACTAGTGGAGGGATTCTGGTCTTAAGTGGAACGGCCAAAGGGGATTCTTGACGGGACGTCTGGTTGGGGGCTGGGGAGGTATTACGTGGTATGTCTGTATTGGGGGGATTTGAAAGGAGTGATTGGCCGGGTGGTTCATGCTCTTCCGATTGGCTGGTCTGCTCGTCTACTAACATTGGTTGGGTGTCGAGCACACCCGCCAATTGGGAGCTAATAAAGTCCTCTAATGGAGGGAGGTTAACAAGATTATCCGTCTGGTTAGTACTTACCTGTGCTTCGTTAGTCGGCTTCTTTTTCTTTGAAAATCTATCTCGGCTTCCTGACATACTGCTTGAGGCAGGTCTCGTCTTTTTTTGTTGCAGCTTGCGCCTACTTTCTCGGTCGCGCTTTCTCTCCACATCTTTCGGCCTATCCTGCACTTTTGATTGGCTGGACTTGGTCTTTCCTGAGTGGTTCGCCGGTAATATCGGTTCCTCCTTATCCGACTCTTCGGTGGACATCGTGGCTTCTTCACTTTGCACAGTTACAGGGTTGCTCGAAACAACCGTTCTTCCTTTAATCGCGCTCTGCCTTTTGGCCTCAAACTTTTCCAGGCTTGAGGTGATCAGGTTCTTGTAACCCATCAGCTTCTTATGAGTGCTGATGGCGTCATCGTAAACCGCCTTTACCCTTTGGTAAGAGCGGCTATCCGGTCTTTCTCCCAAACTTTGATAAAACGCCTTCGTCGGGCTCGATCCATACGCTTCCAATTCTTTCTTTGTCTTGGCTGCCAGATTGGCCTGCTCCAATAAATTTTTCTTTCGGTAAGTGGATTTATCTAGACAGTTGCCCATAACATCACTTGCGACATTATTAGGTGTCGCCCTCTACCGACCCAGTACCAAACATACTCATCGCGTCACTAATTTACTCCCAATCTCACGTTCCCGTGGACCGATAGAATATCGTTAATGCGCGACATCATACGATGGTGAATCGAGTCACTTTCCAAAGATCATTCCTTTTATCGATAACTCGATGGCAAGATTTGATGCTATTATTTTGTAGCTGTAGCTGACACTTGGCATCTGCGGAGCAGATGCGGGCGATAGCCCGCTTATCTCCTTCATCTGGTTTTGAGACCTGACGTTGAGAATTTTATACTGGGATTTCAAACCCGAGGAGCGGCGTCGAGCCGGTGTCTTGTTTATTATTGCG
Organism: Rhagonycha fulva; assembly: GCA_905340355.1. Classification (NCBI taxonomy): domain Eukaryota; kingdom Metazoa; phylum Arthropoda; class Insecta; order Coleoptera; family Cantharidae; genus Rhagonycha; species Rhagonycha fulva. The sequence continues at coordinate 7,967,780 of HG996556.1, read as the reverse complement.
CTATAAGGTAGGCACTGCGGGGCAGGAGGCTAACGGCGAATTGTCCGCGCGTGCACGCACGCGTAAGATAATCCCCGCGCCCGCGGCGGCGCGATGTGCTCACCTTGGGCCCCTTCTACAATAACAGAGCCTCAGTCGCGCCGTTGCTACAGCGTTTTTATTAAAATATAAAAAAAAAATTTTTTACAATTTACAAATTCAACAATAATCTAACAATAGGCGCTGAAAGAAAAAAAAAATTAAAAACACAAGCTGAAAAAGAAGAAGATTAATTGGACAGGACAATGACGGATATTTGTAACCTCCCCGAGGCGGCGTGAACACTCCTCACTGGAACACGTCGTCATCGGAGTCAGTGTCTGAATACGTGACATCGGGGGCTGTGGTCGTTTTTCATTGGTCAGCCCATTGGCGTTCCAATAAACGACTTTTAGGGCTGCGGGAAAAGTTGTCGAGAAGTGATGGCGTGAGCTGGAGAACAGGAAAGAAGTTAGTCGGACCTGGCGAAATGGCTGAGGGTTTCCTGGATCTCCTCGGAGGACATTCCGAACCTGACGAGCTCCAAGGTAACCCTGGCTATTTCTCGCTTGGAAGCGGTAAATCTACCGTTGCCGTCGGTAGGAAGATTATTAGAAGGCTTGTCTTTTTTGGGAGCCTTAGATACATTCTGGGGAGAAGCTGGTTGGGTGAGTTTTGACCGGGTCACCTGGATGTTCTGGGAGAGGGCTGATTGGGTGAGGTTCGACCGGGTCACCTGAGCGTAAGAACGTTCATTGGTGACCGGTTTGTACCGTCTTGCCTGGTTGTTGAGGGGAACTGGTCGAGGGGGAGCTTGCGCTCTCCACATTGTGGGGTACGATTTGCAGCCCTGGTAGCTAGCTGGGTGGTCACCACCACAGTTAGTGCAGGTTGCCGTACCCTTGGGCCTGCTGCACTCGGCTGTCCAGTGCAAGCCTGGACATTTTACACACCTGGGTGTGGCCTTGCAACAACTCTGAGCATGGCCGAAAGATTGGCAGCGATGGCACTGCCCAATCTTAGTTTTAGCGTGGGGCACTTCTATTTTGACGCATATGTCATGAACCCTATCCTCGTTAAAAATATTGGCGGAGGTCGATGTCTTGGGCATGGTGACCATGAGAAGAGGAAGAGGTCTCCTGCCCCGACTGCTCCTCATTCTGCCCACTGTGCAGTCGTAACCCTTTGCAGTAAGGTCCTCCTGGACCTCTTTTACGTCTATGTTGATGGGGATGCCCCTAATAACCGCTTTTAGGGGCTTTTCCTCTCTCAACTGGTGGAAATACCATCCACCTTCTTCGGGAGTAAGTACTTCCTCGAAGTACTTATATATCGCCCTGTAGTCGTTTTCGCTGGCGGGAGTGATGCTCAGTCCGCCAGCAAGTAATTTAGCTTTTGTGAAGCGGATCCCACGCTTCCCGAATTCACTCTTTATGCTGCTCCACTTGGCAGTATCCCTTAGAACTAACGGAGGGATTCTGGTTTTAAGTGGAACGGCCAAAGGGGATTCTTGACGGGTCGTCTGGCTAGGGGCTGGAGGAGTGTTACGTGATTTATCTATATTTGAAGTGGGGAGTGATTGGTCGGGTAGTTCTTGCTCTTCCAATTGGATGGTCTGCTCGTCTACCAACATTGGTTGGATGTCGAGCACACCCGCCAATTGGGAGCCAATAAAGTCCTCTAGTGGAGGGAGGTTAACAAAATTATCCGTTTCGTTAGTACTTACCTGTACGTTACTAATCGGCTTCTTTTTCTTTGAAAATCTATCTCGGCTTCCTGACATACTGCTTGAGGCAGGTCTCGACTTTTTTTGTTGCAGCTTGCGCCTGCTTTCCCGATCGCGCTTTCTTTCCACATCTTTTGGCACATCCTGCACTTTTAATTGGCTGGATTCGGTCTTTCCTGAATGGTTGGCCGGTAAAATCGGCTCCTCCTTTTCCGGCTCTTCGGTGGTCATCGTGGCTTCATTGTTTTTGGCAGATACAGGGTTGCTCGGAATAACCCTTTTCTCTTTGGTCGCGCTTTGCCGCTTGGCCTCGAACTTTTCCAAGCAAGAGGTGATCATGTTCTTGTAACCCATCAGCTTCTTGTGAGTGCTGATGGCGTTTTCGTAAACCGCCTTTACATTTTGATAAGAGCGGCTATTCGGTCTTTCACCCAAACTTTGATAAAACGCCTTCGTCGGGCTCGATCCATACGCGTCTAATTCTTTCTTCGTGTTGGCTGCCAAGTTGGTCTGCTCCAGTAGGGAAGCTTCCAAATTGGCTAGCATGCGCTGAAGTTCCACTTCGGTTAATTCGGATAACTTCTTGGAGCTTGACATATTCTTCGATGACAGTTTGAGTCTTGGCAGGGAATCTAGGGAATCTGTTTTCTTTTTTTTTTATCAGTTTTTTTTTTTTTCCTTTTTTTTTTTTTTTATTTTTTTTTTTCCTATTATTTTTCGGTGAGTGGATTTATCTGGACAGTTGCCCATAACATAACTTGCGACATTATTAGGTGTCGCCCTCTACCGACCACAGTACCAAACATACTCATCGCGTCATTAATTTATCCCAATCTCACGTTTCCGTGGACCGATTTTAACCAAAATCTAATCAAATCTAAGTTTCAATATAAAAGTACTAAATATAAAATTTGGTTGAGAAATTCCTATTAGTTTGGGCGCTAGAGCGCACACAAAATTAAGTGACATACAGACACACAGCCACACAGACATTTCTTGATGTTGGGTCTCTTTCAACTCGTTAGACCTCAAGGAATATAAATCCGTGAAAATCTGAAAAAAAAAATTTTTTCGATTACATAACTTTCCCATTCGGTATGGTAAAGTAAAAATAGCATGGAATCATCAGGTGTGAATTTACGAAAGGCGGGAGTTATAAAGGTACACTTTCAATGTTGGTTCAACTTTTTATTTTATTCATTTTTTATTGTTTAAAAATGTGTGTATTATTTTATGAAATAAGGGGGGAGGCGTCAAGATTAGATTTTCTTTCAAATTGTAAAATTTTGTCTGAAACTTTTGAAAATATGGCAATTTATTTATGTTAACCAAATTTGTAAATACTGCAAAACTTGTGAAAAAATTCTAATTGCAAAGGGGTACCTTTTGGGGGGAGTCTGCAATAAAAATTTTATTTAAAATATTTGAAACTTGGTAATCCTACAAAAATAGTAAAAAAAAATTTAAAAAGAAAAGAGTTGTTTTTGAGGGAGGGGGGCGAAGGTTCAGAAATATACTTTCAATTTAAGGATGATGGAAATCTGAAGGTAAAATAATATCTTGAATTTTGAGTAATACAAAATAAATTTTTATTGTAGTTAGAGATTATCAAAATTAACTACTTGTACTATCTGCACAACAAATTCTAAATATAAAATTTTATAATAGTGGTCCATGTAGCCTTAACAAAAATAATACCAAAATTTTATGTGGATGCTTGGTTGGAATGTCGAAATCACAATGAGAGAAGGCTTTCAAGTTTTCCTTCTAATTTAATGGCATCGGCTGCAAACTTTCTTATACCATCTGATAATTTATCTGTAGCCATTTGATCCTCATTCAAGAGCCAACGAAATTTAGCCTCGTTTAATTTAATTTTATCCAACTTTTGTTTAGTTGCAGTTTCCACAGACAACTTCTTTTCAATCACTGCATCACTTGCCTCCAGTTCGGCTAAAAGCTTAGGACTAATCGTCAACAAATCACATCCAGCCAACGCCTTTACTTCCTCTAAAACACAAAAATTTGTAGCCCCAAGTTTTTATAAAATTTTGCAAGGGTTTTACCTATATTACGGAAAGATGCCCCCATAACGACGGTTTTGTAGTTAAATTTTTTGTAGTAATTGTATATTTTGGTGACGGAAACTACACCTGGATCCTCCTCACCAGAATAAGATTTGGTGTCTGTATTGGCGACATACCAATCCAAAATCCGACCAACAAACGGTGAAATTAGAGTCACCTCGGCTTCTGCACAAGCGACAGCTTGAGCAAATGAAAACAGCAACGTTAAATTGCAGTGAATTCCATGTTTGTGTTCCAATTCGTTTGCCGCTTGGATTCCCTCCCAAGTGGAGGCCAACTTGATCAATATGCGCTCTTTGGCGATTCCTTCATCTGCGTACATTTGAATCAAACGCTTTGCTTTAGCAATGCTTGCCTCTTTATTAAAAGACAATCTAGAAACAAAAAAGTAAGAGAAATTGTTTTATCAACTTGAAAACCTTACCTAGCGTCCACTTCGGTTGACACACGACCGGGAATGATTTTTAAGATTTCAACACCAAAAAGAACGCAGAGCATGTCCATTGCCGATTCCAGTTTTTCCTCCATGGTACCCCCAACTTTATTTGCGTGATGTACTGCTTTTGTGATTAGGGGCTTGTATTGTGGTAAACCGGAGGCAGCCAGAATAAGAGATGGATTTGTTGTTGCATCCGTTGGTTTATAATTTTTCATGGCTAACAAATTCAAAAAATTGTAACATTTTATTCGTTTCTATATCTAAATTTTTAAAAGTATTGTTCTAGGACTCCTTCGGCGCGAAAGTGTCCATTCCCGAAATGGGGGTCACCTTGCTTATTACAAAGGTCGCGAAAAAACCAAACCGTTTATTCAAGAAATAAGGCAATTATAATTTATTACTAGGTGTATAGAATAAAGGGGACGTACCTTCGAAGTCGCCGGTATCGGCCACAACGGTGGTGAGTTTTTTGAGTTGTTCCAACGAATTTGCCATCTTACTTCTCTTTGATGCGGGTTCGGACATTCTGAGACTGATAATTCCGAATTAAATGCTATAATCTTAATCGCAATGATAAGGCAACAATTAACAACCAATGCGGTGCGTTCGGCTTTCAGACGTAGGTAACCTCAAATTTGTGAAACCAAAGGAAACTTTCTCAAGGTCATTTCGAGGACGCAGGTTTTTACAACTTGCGGTAAAAAATAATTAGATCATTTCAATCAATAACTAAATTTAACGGCAAATGTTTAAAGAAAAATAGAAAATGCAGTTTTGAATCGCTATTATAATTTAAACAGTCTATTTTTTTCATAGACGTTTTTAGATTTTTCTAAAAAGAGGGGGGGGGGGGGTAAACGAATTCAAAATTAATAAAAAAAAGCTGTCGCCTGTCATACATTACAGATACGAACCAATAGCATTGTCAAAAACAATTGAAAAAAGATTATTAATTTGCATCTCTTCTGAAGGGTACAATGAATGTTTCTAATAATGTTCTAAAGTTAATGATCATTAAAGATTCTTGCAAATGAAATTTCACGACTGGGTTTTCAAGTTATAAAAAATACTCAAATTTCCCTTCATTCTGTTATTTAAGCTGTTTAGTAAATAAAATATTATATACGAAAAAAGGTAATTTTCAGTCTATCAGAGGTATTAACCTTGTTTTCGCATTTTAATTATAATTACATTGAGACATTCATCAAGACGATGAATGTCTCCCTATAATTACAGAGACATTCATCATCATGATAGTTAAAATACGAAAACAAGGTTTATTGCACAAGTTATTTTTATTTTTGTAAAAATAAATTTCTCGTATATCGTACGCTCCCCCCCCCCCCCATAATCGGCTTTACACCTTAGGTCAGCGTTTCCTAACCTGGAAGGTAATTATCCGGGCATATGTAAACCCCCTAATTTAAAAGATTTTGATAGTATCTAATCCTAGTTGTAAATTCCCCTAATTCATTTTACTCACACATTCAGGGGTGGCCAAAATACATTTCTATTTTGGAAAGAAAATAGAAAGAACATACGATAACTTTAAATTTATTCTTTGAAATTCAAAATATTTTGAATTTTGTACTTCAAATATGAAAAATATAAATGGGTCATTCCACCAAATAAAATTTTTTTTTTACTCACTGAAAAATTTAGCTCTTAATATTAAGAGGGGCATTTTTTCAGGGCCCTTTTAATTAAATCAACAGATGGCGCTTACTTAAATATTTTTATAAAATAAGAGGAATTTGCTATATTTAAAATATAGCAAATTCGTTGAGATAATACGTCCCATAACCCATCCCTACATCCTAGTCTACCAAACCTTTCTCTCGCGGATCCCTCGCGGATGAAGCTAGCCAGGACTTAGCTTCGCGCTAATTTTCAGAGGTACGCCTCAATAAAAATTATCCGACGTAACGTTGCGGGCAAGCCCGCAACCTTACTCTTCAAGTCTGCGAAGATATGGGGCAACAGCCCTGGTGCTTCGCACCAGACCAGAATAAATGAAGTTGAGATAATACTATTCTATAAACAATATTCTTGATCTTAAGCTATTTTGAGTTCGTATTGAGTATGTCAAAACACACTCGCTTACAAAAAAAGATAATTAAACAAATCAATATGCATAATTTAAAAAAAAAAATTATCTAAAATTAAATACGAAAAAGTGTGAATAAACAATTTTTTATGAACAAAAAGTAAATAATTAACATAATAAATCTTAAAAAAAATTTCAATATGAGTAATATTCAAAAATAAAGTTTTTTAATCGTAAAAATCGTACATTTTATTTATTTGTACTTAAACAAAAAATATGCACATCGTAAAAATTAGATATTTTGTGTAAAAAAATCTCAGCTTTCAGAAAAAAATATCAAATTTGAAAAAAAACTTGCCGCACTGTCAAAAAAGTCAATTTTTTTACTTTAATTAAAATTTTGGGGGTCTTTTGCTACTTGTAATAAAAAATTAATTTTTTCATTAAAAGCTGAGGATTTTTTACAAAAGAAACTGTACTCGTATTTTTATAAATAATCTTTCTACTTCAAAAAAAATTAACGAAAAAGTTAATAATTTCAAAATTCCAAAAATCATTACTACGAAAGTACTTAATATTAAGGGCTAAATTTTTCAGTGAGTCATTATTTTTATACAGAGAATAACTCCACAAAATTTGAAAAAAATCCGCGAGGGCCACACTTCAAAAAAAATTTTATTTGGTGAAATGACCCAAACGTATTTCAAATAAATTTTGTCCACCCTTAATTTCATATTTAAAACTTCAAACAAAAAATTCAATGTTATTTTGAGTTTTCTTTCTGATTTCCCCACTTCTGTTTAGAATTTTTCAATTATTAAAATTCGCTTATTCTTTAATTAGAATTTACAAAGTTTCAAAAAAAAAGTGCCCCCAGTTTTGAAATCGCTGTTCTAAATTATGTGTTAAATATTAAAGAATGCAGTAATTTAATCAAAAATAATATTTTGCTCTGAAGGAAACTCCCAAGAGGATATGACGTTCGAGTTGCAATAGAAACTGATTAAATGTTAATCTCTTTTGTTAGAAAGAGGACTTGTAGTGACACCTAGCGATACAAGACAGAAGCGCTCAATAGCGTAGGTTAGCCGATTACCACGTTCGAGTAGTAAGTTGACATCAGTTTGTATCAAGTGGAACATCCATTGTTTGTAAATATAGTAATGTAGTGTGATTGTACATATTGTGTAAAATAAAGTTCTTGTATATATTTAAACGTGCTCACATCATTCGATATCTGCATTAGTTATTCCAACAGGTTATGGGCTACAGCAAGTGAGTAAATTTAAATAAGTGAAACAAAATTTTTTTACAAACAATAGAAACACGTGAGTGATTAAAAAACTTTTTTTTTGAAATTCTTTATTGTGAAATTTAATCTGAACAAGTCAAGATGAATACGGTAAGGATCGAATCATTAAATAGTGAAAACTACGACACGTGGAAAATTCAAATGGAAGCATTACTTATAAGAGACGAACTTTGGTGTTATGTAAATGGACAACACGTGAAACCAACCGTAACCGGTGAAGATGTCAACTCACAATTACAGAAATGGTCAAAATTCGACGGCAAAGCAAAATCGCTAATAATTTTGTCAATCAGCCCGAAAGAATTGAAACAAGTTAAAAATTGTATTACATCACGTGAAACTTGGCTAAAATTGGAAAATATATATCAAAGTAAAGGTCCGGCACGTAAAGCTACCTTACTGAAACAATTAATGCTAAAACGGATGGAAGATCATGAAGATATTCGCGGACACATTAACATATTTTTCGACACGGTCGACAAATTAAGTGAAATGGAAATTGAAGTTAATTCGGACCTGCTCTCAGCAAGTTTTGGAAATTTCCGGTGTGCGATCGAATCACGCGATGAATTACCTACGCCAGAAATGTTACGTGTAAAAATCGTGGAAGAAAGTGACGCGAGAAATGGCGATATTCATGTTCAAAACGCAATGTTTGCGAAACAAAATAAACAATGGCGTCATAAAAATGGCGGCAAACCGAGAATAGCCAGGACCGGAGCCAGGGGAAGACCAAAGAAAGTGCGCAACATGGTAACCATGAAACAAGCAACAAATGGACCTGACGCTTCGGAATGGTACGGAAAGAATGGTGGCAGATATACTCACAAAAGGTCTCAAATCGACAGAAGCACAATTCCTGTAGCAAGTTGTTGGGACTTGAATCTTTGTGTGGAATTGATCCGTCTTGTATCGAGGGGAAGTGTTAGAAAGAGGACTTGTAGTGACACCTAGCGATACAAGACAGAAGCGCTCAATAGCGTAGGTTAGCCGATTACCACGTTCGAGTAGTAAGTTGACATCAGTTTGTATCAAGTGGAACATCCATTGTTTGTAAATATAGTAATGTAGTGTGATTGTACATATTGTGTAAAATAAAGTTCTTGTATATATTTAAACGTGCTCACATCATTCGATATCTGCATTAGTTATTCCAACATCTTTAATATTTATTAAATAAATTTTTTGAATGATACCTTGAAACAATACAAAAATAAACATATCTGAAATAAAAAAACAAATCACCAAACCGAACAGTTACGAATAATTTTGCAATGGAACAATTCGGCTAGGGTTAATCTCCTTCCTACAAATTGGACAACTTGGCTGATACTTAATAGCGTCAAAAATACAATCCCAACAAAATAAATGTCCACATGGAGTGCAGCACGCATTTTTTCTAATGTCCGTACAAAGAGCACAAGTTTTAGTAGAATCTTGCACAATTATATTATCCTCTAACTCTTCGTTGTTATAAACATCATTCCTAATTGCGATTAATTGTCTTAAGAGATTCAACACTAAATATAAACACGAAATTCTTCCCAGAATTTGAAAACTTTGGCTAGCCGAACTATCCTGGAACCACTTCCTTAACAAGATATATTTTATACCTGTACAGCGATTTGAAATATTATAATAGGTAGAGTTGATATAAAACATCGCATTATGTAATCGAATAAAAATTACTTTGTTGTCCTTCAAAAACCCGATGTACTTGCCCAAAGTGACCTTTTCTATATTACTCAAATTCGATTCACGAAGTTTACTTTTCAATACTTCCAAACATTTATCATACATAGATTCGCCCCCGATATAAAAAAGCATCCAAAGACCCAGAGTCTGAAAAAGAAATATAGTTAGTTACGACACGAGAAAATTACATACCTAAAAAAGTAACTTACCCATTGGCCCGGTAATTTTTTTTCTTTTGTTAAACGTATTGTGCCGGTGTATTCTTCTCCCAAAGTTTGAAGCCCGCTTAAAGTCGTCATGCTGTAATACCAAACGTTTGCGATCCAAGGAACGATTTTGCGAAGGTACGAGTAATTTTGATTACCGAAACTTTGTAGTATGGAAAAGATATGTTCCTGGGATTGTTCAACAAATTCTGCATCTCTTTGCATACATCTCACGATGTCGGCCACTTGTGCTTCGTATATTACCATTTTGTTTAAAAATTGAGAAATTTGTGGAAAATCTTCAAATTTGTAGGTTAAATTGTTTGTTTTGACATGACTGACTACTAATGACAACTAACATGAACTGGTTTTATGTTATTTTCATGTTGGTAACCTGGCTTTTTGAATATTTTGGGTTGTGGTTGTAAAAATTTTATTTAATTTTTTGAATCCAAACGTTTCACAAAAATTAAATGCCCTTTAGCATGTGTAGTCTCTAATTTCAGTTTTTCTGAGGAATGGATTGGTTTACAAAAAAAAGTTGCAGCCTGCTGAATTTCCTATCTGAAAATTATTTTTTAATAATAATTTAGCACCGCTTATCACTAATATTTTATAGATGAAAGCAAAAATCAACTTCTATGATTTGAAAAATTTAGTGAGACTAATCCCCGGTTAGGTAGACTACTAGACAACCAGCATCACAAGGTACAAAGTACTAAAATACCATATAATTATCTAATTATCCGTGGAGGGGTCGTTAATTCGGGAAATTACATGGAAATTATGTTCATTTAAATTCTTCATGATCAAGTAGTAAACAGAGTTCTTTTGCGGAAGTAACTTAGAAGTAGGAGTCCAATTTCACGTTGGCTAAACTGCAATTTGTAAACAAATGTCAAATTTGTAAATAAAACCAGAAATCCCAAGATGTGGTATGTGGCAAGATAAACGTGTTCAAAATATGTAGAAGTTCATTACATTCACTTTGTGTTAATTTAAAATGAAAACATAAAAAAATCGAATTATTTTAAATAAATTTTAGTCATTAAGATCTGAATGTTGGAGTATTATTTTATACAAAGATGAAGAAAACAGGTATTTTGTTGTAATCATTAGATTTGTGACCTAAATTCAATTGGTTAATTGTTTAAGGAAGTAACGATGCCAATTCTTTGAAGTACATAAGTTTGGTTACCCTAACAGTACAAAATGCATTGCTGGGTCTTAGCATGCGATATGCTCGCACTAGAGAAGGGGACATGTTTTTATCTTCCACAGGTTTGTTTAATATTCATTTTAAAACCTAACATCCCCTAACAGTAGCAGCAACTCTTGGTTATATATTGGGCCCCCATAAATTCAAATTACAGCTGTCGGAAATTAATGCAGACTGGGTAACAAAAAAGTGGTTTGTATACAAATTTGGGACACCCATTGGCTTAAAAGCATTAAATATGAACCCAAGGGTTGTTGATTAAGTTGAATTATTTGTGTAAGTTACTATCAATATCCAGGGTTGTAATGTTTAAAACATTTTGTTTTAAACAAGGTGTTTTAAACATGTTTAAAACAAAATTCATTTAAAACATCATTTTGTTTTAAACATGTTTTAAATGTGTTTAAAACAGGTGTTTAATTTGGTGTATGTTTAAAACATGTTTTTTTTTTACATTTTCCAATTTTTTTTACATTTTTCAATTTTTTTTTACATTTTCCAATTTTTTTTTAATTAAAAATAATAATTTATTCAAAATTTATAAAAAAATATAAAAATTTGACGACTTCTTCAATCTTCTTCAAAAATTGAGGAATTTTTATTTAGGGCTCTCATAATAGACACAAGCTTTGATGCTTTTTCTGTCCCTAGTCTATTACGGAGTTTACTGTGCACCAGTCCAAATGAAGAAAATAATCTTTCAATTCCGGCAGAAGAAGCTACAGCAGAATGCAACTGAATTGCTAAATTATGCATTTCTGCATTTATACTCCTTTGTAGGGAATTCCACCAAGCCAATGGGGTTACATTAACGACGGTATCTTCCAAAAATAAATAATTTTTGAACGGTGATGCTTTGGCTTGGTATTGAATTACAAATGAAAGTGCTTTTGAATGATATGCACCTACGTACTCCAATGCTTCTTCCAATTGATTTTGATTTAGATTTTGTCCTCTAAATCGATGATCCAATAAGTTGGCCAAGTAATGGGCTGGTGTCATAACCATATTAAATCGCTTCTCGCAGCATTCAAATTCATGTTCGTCAAAAAGATCCCTTGCTTTGTTTAACATTTCAATCCATACTTCTGTGGCTTCTCCGATTGAGCACGTCTCTGCTTGTACTTTGTCCAACGAAGTAGATATTATTTTTAATTTTTGTAAATAATTGTATGTGTTGCTTTTTAAACTTAAATCATTAACAAGTTTAGATATATTTGTTTCAATCGCAACGGGATTTTCTGTACATACTTTCGACAAAAACGGCCAGTTATCCAAGTACGATTCCAAACAATCAGCTAAGGTATTCCAACGAACATCTTGTGGAAGTTTCAGTTTAGCCCCACCAGCTTGTTTATATTTAGCTGCTGGGAAGTGGTGATATTTAAAATATTTTATGATTTTTTTTATGCTGTCTTTAATATTAAGGGATGGCGTATCAATATCTTTTGCTAATAAATTTAACATGTGGGCCGCGCAACCATAGCTTAATATATCGGGCATACCAAGTTCTGCACATTTAGATAATTCAATTCTCATTTTTTTCATATTACTTGCATTGTCTGTAACAATACTTCCAATGGTACAACCAAACTTTTGACATTTTTTTACTGCATCTACAGTTAATTTCAATAGATATTCTGAAGTATGGCTTGCATCATCTGTATCTATTGTTTCTATTAAATGGATAGCCTCCTGAGAAACATCTGTTACCGACACACATACGATTGGTTCATTATGGATGTTGCTCCATCCATCCAGTGCCATGCATACCGTTTTGTCCTTTAGCGTTTTTTGAACATCTAACCATATGGAACTATGCACATCATCCAGCAAATGGCTGGAAATTTGTGCTCGATTTGGAGGGGTGTATCCAGGTCGTAAAATATTAATCAATTTTTGAAATTCTGGATGATCTACAAGCCGGAATGCTGAATTCGTAGAATAAATAAATCTTGCCATTTGCAAATCTATTTTGTGCTTTTCGGCAAGGGTAGTTTTGGTAACAAAAGAATCCAGAACCCCTACTGCTGCTTGCTTGGATGACGATTTTGGTAAAAAGGAAGCAGACGCAATCGAAATTGAAGAATTCGTCTTGCGTATTTTTTGGCGGTTTTCATCCATGTTTCTATCAATATCATTATCGTCACTACTTTCGTTAGAGCTGTTAACGTCTTCATCTCGTGATATAAAATTTTTGCATTTCATTAAGTGAGTTTTCATACGAGCTACCAATGCAGCCATTTCCTTTTTACATATTTTACATCTTGCTCTTGTACAAGATGTTTTAGCATCTTTTGTCTTATCAAAGTTTTGCCAAATCGGATCTAATCTTCTTCCAGTTCCACTCATGTTTAAATTCTTCTTCTGAAACTTCTTCTAAATATATATTTTTCAATGTTTGTCTATGTGTGCACAATTCTTTTATGCATCTAATAATATTTTTTTTAACTTATATAATTTATAATATTAATATTCGGTTGGTATTAATTACCGGATGATCACCACCACCTTCAGGGCCAGTTGTATAAAAGAGGATAATCTTTGACATAGATTAAACTCTAATTTATACCAATCAGAACAGAAAAAATTTTATTTTAATTTTTCTATTGGTTTAATTTGAAGTTTAATCCATGGTCAGCGATTATCCCCTTTTGTACAACTCAACTGGCCCTTATAGAGTTTTCTCAAGAAGTAATTCCTTCTCAATGAATCAACGGATACCTTTTTATTATTAGTATCATAAAATTAAAGTAATATGTTAATAATTTAACATTTTAAATAAATTTAAAGTAGTATAGAGCTAATGAAAGATAAGAACACGTTTTTTTTTTTTAGTTTTAAACATCGTTTTAAACATGTTTTTCTGTTTAAAACATGTTTTTTTTTCTAAGGTAATAAAAAACCGTTTTAAACAAAAAAAACTGTTTTAAACATAAAAAAAACGTTTGTTTTGTTTTATTTAAAAAAAACATGTTTTTTTGCAACCCTGGTTATTATATAAAGTACATAGTTCTGGATATTCTGTTAACGTTAAAATTAAAAATTACAACAATACAGAATTGCAATTACAATAATTAGAGTGTGCATAGGTGAATGCGCGAGTTCAACTCTTGGTCATAAAATCGGATTTATTTTACAAGCAATTATACTATGACTTTACTTTTCTTACAGAGAATTTAATCCCAAATAATTTAGATAATAGCTCCTTTTGTTGTAAAATTTGCGAAAAATCTCATTTTGAGATTCATAACATAAAAACACTACAGATTTCCACTAATTATTTCTGAATGATACGATAGTAACAAAATTACACAAACAATTCAACTTTTAGTTTCCTCAAGTTTTACTAATTTTATATGGCAATTATAATTATTTAATTATTTTTATTACTCTTGCAGCCGTTTTAATGGCAGAAATTGTCAAATTAATGTCTTGCCTTGCAATCGTCTACGTGGAAGCAGGGGGTGTGATGCAATTAATCAACGAAGTAAATAAAAGTGTAATAAAACAGCCGATGGATACACTCAAAGTTTGTGTCCCTTCATTTGTTTACGTCTTACAGAACAATTTATTATACGTATCTGCATCGCATTTGGATGCTGCCACGTATCAGGTTAGTGAAGCTCTAAAAAAGTTTGTTTCCTCTAACTCGATGTTCTAATTTTAGGTGACATATCAACTGAAAATTTTAACTACGGCACTGTTTGCCGTTTTTATTTTAAGAAAGCAACTGCTGAAAACACAATGGATGTCTTTACTCATCCTTGTGGTGGGCGTAGTGTTGGTTCAGCTTGCTCAATCTGATGGTGAATCGATCTCACATGTAGGTAAAGAACAAAATCGATCTCTTGGTTTTATGGCGGCATTGTCGGCGTGCGTTTTGTCCGGCTTTGCTGGCATATATTTTGAAAAAATGTTGAAAGGAAGCGATACAAGCGTTTGGATGCGTAATATTCAGTTAAGTTTGTGTTCGATTCCGTTTGGATTGATCACTTGCTTTGTGTCCGATGGAGATATCATCAGAAGTCGTGGATTTTTCTTTGGATATGACAAGTTTATCAGGTATCTTGTGATACTGCAAGCCGGTGGGGGACTATTGGTTGCCATGGTGGTGAAATATGCAGACAATATTCTAAAAGGATTTGCTACGTCCCTGGCCATTATAATATCGTGCATCGTTTCTATTTATTTATTTAATTTTGTGCTCACCACGCAATTCTTTTTTGGTGCCCTGTTGGTGATTGCTTCTATATTTTTGTACGGTTATGTGCCAAAACAGAAGGGAATAATTGTCGCGTGATCATTTGAAGTCTCATAGTATTTTTATTCAAGGTTTGTGCCTTATTAATTAATCCTATATAAATAGTAATTTTTTATATTTTATTGAGTACTTAAAAAGTAGTAATTTGCAAAACAAATATTGTTATCGAATTATTAATTGTTAATATCCAATTTATGGTAACATCATGAATTAATTTTATTTAAAATGTTTTGACTTTTATTGACCCCTTTAAGCTGCATTCACAACCTTTTGTGAATTTTGTGGTTGTAAATCCAGCTGAATTCACAATCCTAAATCCAAAGGTTTCAAAATATATGAACAAAATTTAATTTTTATCCAGTCATGGGGTCCATAGCATTTACTACTGTTTTAATCTGATATTGCTCAAGAAACCATTAAAAAAAACCACAATTTTGTTAAACAAAGTTTTTTTAAAAAACCTTTATTAGAAAAGCACCTGTAGCATTACCGGAACCCATATTTTGATGCCCTAAAAATTTGCTAAACTGAGATATATTTCTAAAAATATCAAATTAACTGTCAAAAATCTTTTAGGACATTAAATTTGGGCCCCAATCATTACAAGCTCATATTGGATAAAACCTTTAACCACACTAAACTTAACAAGTTGCTCCTACTTAAGACTAGATGAATCTATGCAAGTCTTTTAAAAGTATTTCCTTTTAGTAACTATAGCAAAGGTTCATATTGTAACCCAGTACTTCCAAATTGGGTTTGCAAGCAAATTTGATCATAGGGGGTGGTCCACACATCACCACAAAAGATTTTTCTGATGGTCCATACAAATTCTGCTCAATCATATCGGCATTTATAAAACCTTTACTAAACTTCCAGCCTTCGGGTGCTGAATCCAAAGTGTACCACAACTTAAATTTATCTGGATGCTCGGCCAAAACCTCTTCCAATTCTTTCCTGCACAGAATATCTTCTTCCTTTTGGTTTGCATACAACAAAGAGATTTTCATTGCATTTCCAGGTTCCTTCATTATGTGCCTAATTAACTGAAGCATAGGTGTGATTCCAGTACCTCCAGCAATCATAGAAACCGTTTCAGGGGTGTAAAATACTTTTTCACCTTTGAGTTTATTTTGAACAAATTTACCATTGCCTAAATAAACAAGGCGACCCGAAGGACCACGCACGTTTATAGTGTCTCCAATTTTCATACTTTCTAAGTGTTGTGACATTTTACCACCATCTGGAAATTTAGGATGCACATTTTTGAAGTAAACCTTAAAGTCGATAAAAATTAGCAACAAATTTTGAAATGTTGGTCACTCCCACCTTAATAATTAAATCAACATAACCATGATCGTTGTCCGACGAAACGGGAGTGTAGGAACGGACCACATTTTCACCTCCAATCATTGCGGATACATGAATGTGTTGGCCGATGGGTAAACCGAGAACATGATTTGGGCTTTCTAGGGCAAATCGGAATCGTCGTGTATCATGACTGATTACTTCTTTCTCAATTAAAGTTACGGGATATTTAACGTCAGAGTCACGTAGAAACTTTTTAGTTCCACTTGCAGTACCTAAAATGTTACTCGTTAAGATTATAAAAATAAATCAAAACTGAGGTTTTACGTTTCCACCAGTTGTAAAATAACGCTGTAGCTAAGCCCACAACTACGAGGATGGCGGGCCCCCACTGTAAGACAAAAAATTAATTAGTTATATCTTAGTTTTGGGGTGAAGTTACAATAAACAAGGAAGTGGCTGTGTAAGAAGCTTGAAAGTAATAGGGCGTAGAAGATAAGATGAGTACAAGAGATAGCCTAGATTTTAAAAATGTTGAAAGAAAAATAAAACAAGACTTACGGTTTCCATCGTTAAGAAAGTTATATTATACTGTGTCTAGAAATGATGATAACCTTGTAACTTTTAAATTATGTACATTATTAAATTAATTTAGGTTCCTATATAAATTTTAATTAACCATAAAATACTCACTGTACTTTTGACATTGGACATGATTCGAGTCACTACTTTTATCTATGATTGGTTTCCTTATCAATCAGACGATTTTAATTAACTATTGTGTTAAGAAGTATATAAATTAAGTAGGCTGTCGGCGAAAACGGGACTTTTCTATAATTATCTTTTTTTCTCCCGGTGCGGTGTTTTACCTTTTGCCTATCTACAAGGTGAGGCAGATATTTCAGTCATTTTTATTGTTTGTTGCTTGGATGTGATAGGGATATAATTTAAATATCGTTATAACATTGTGCACAAGTTATTTATAACAAAAATTAAATGTTGTAGTAACGTTGAACTAATATTAAAAATGAATTTAAAGGGGCACATTTTTTGATGCATCATTAAAATTTATTTATGCGATATTTGGACCATTAGCGTATATTTGCTCATTAAAAATTTAATTTTTAATTAAAAAGTTAATTTCTGCCAAATGACATGATAAATTAACATCGACGTTGTTAGATTTTTTAATACAAAACGTTGCGTCAATGTTACTTTAACATCTGTAACATTGTACCAACATTGCTTCAATATTGCATTTTAAAGCGTATTTTCGCGAGGGCACCGGTTAGTTACTTTTGGTCAGGGTTGCAAAAAAACATGTTTTTTTTAAATAAAACAAAACAAACGTTTTTTTTATGTTTAAAACAGTTTTTTTTGTTTAAAACGGTTTTTTATTACCTTAGAAAAAAAAACATGTTTTAAACAGAAAAACATGTTTAAAACGATGTTTAAAACTAAAAAAAAAAAACGTGTTCTTATCTTTCATTAGCTCTATACTACTTTAAATTTATTTAAAATGTTAAATTATTAACATATTACTTTAATTTTATGATACTAATAATAAAAAGGTATCCGTTGATTCATTGAGAAGGAATTACTTCTTGAGAAAACTCTATAAGGGCCAGTTGAGTTGTACAAAAGGGGATAATCGCTGACCATGGATTAAACTTCAAATTAAACCAATAGAAAAATTAAAATAAAATTTTTTCTGTTCTGATTGGTATAAATTAGAGTTTAATCTATGTCAAAGATTATCCTCTTTTATACAACTGGCCCTGAAGGTGGTGGTGATCATCCGGTAATTAATACCAACCGAATATTAATATTATAAATTATATAAGTTAAAAAAAATATTATTAGATGCATAAAAGAATTGTGCACACATAGACAAACATTGAAAAATATATATTTAGAAGAAGTTTCAGAAGAAGAATTTAAACATGAGTGGAACTGGAAGAAGATTAGATCCGATTTGGCAAAACTTTGATAAGACAAAAGATGCTAAAACATCTTGTACAAGAGCAAGATGTAAAATATGTAAAAAGGAAATGGCTGCATTGGTAGCTCGTATGAAAACTCACTTAATGAAATGCAAAAATTTTATATCACGAGATGAAGACGTTAACAGCTCTAACGAAAGTAGTGACGATAATGATATTGATAGAAACATGGATGAAAACCGCCAAAAAATACGCAAGACGAATTCTTCAATTTCGATTGCGTCTGCTTCCTTTTTACCAAAATCGTCATCCAAGCAAGCAGCAGTAGGGGTTCTGGATTCTTTTGTTACCAAAACTACCCTTGCCGAAAAGCACAAAATAGATTTGCAAATGGCAAGATTTATTTATTCTACGAATTCAGCATTCCGGCTTGTAGATCATCCAGAATTTCAAAAATTGATTAATATTTTACGACCTGGATACACCCCTCCAAATCGAGCACAAATTTCCAGCCATTTGCTGGATGATGTGCATAGTTCCATATGGTTAGATGTTCAAAAAACGCTAAAGGACAAAACGGTATGCATGGCACTGGATGGATGGAGCAACATCCATAATGAACCAATCGTATGTGTGTCGGTAACAGATGTTTCTCAGGAGGCTATCCATTTAATAGAAACAATAGATACAGATGATGCAAGCCATACTTCAGAATATCTATTGAAATTAACTGTAGATGCAGTAAAAAAATGTCAAAAGTTTGGTTGTACCATTGGAAGTATTGTTACAGACAATGCAAGTAATATGAAAAAAATGAGAATTGAATTATCTAAATGTGCAGAACTTGGTATGCCCGATATATTAAGCTATGGTTGCGCGGCCCACATGTTAAATTTATTAGCAAAAGATATTGATACGCCATCCCTTAATATTAAAGACAGCATAAAAAAAATCATAAAATATTTTAAATATCACCACTTCCCAGCAGCTAAATATAAACAAGCTGGTGGGGCTAAACTGAAACTTCCACAAGATGTTCGTTGGAATACCTTAGCTGATTGTTTGGAATCGTACTTGGATAACTGGCCGTTTTTGTCGAAAGTATGTACAGAAAATCCCGTTGCGATTGAAACAAATATATCTAAACTTGTTAATGATTTAAGTTTAAAAAGCAACACATACAATTATTTACAAAAATTAAAAATAATATCTACTTCGTTGGACAAAGTACAAGCAGAGACGTGCTCAATCGGAGAAGCCACAGAAGTATGGATTGAAATGTTAAACAAAGCAAGGGATCTTTTTGACGAACATGAATTTGAATGCTGCGAGAAGCGATTTAATATGGTTATGACACCAGCCCATTACTTGGCCAACTTATTGGATCATCGATTTAGAGGACAAAATCTAAATCAAAATCAATTGGAAGAAGCATTGGAGTACGTAGGTGCATATCATTCAAAAGCACTTTCATTTGTAATTCAATACCAAGCCAAAGCATCACCGTTCAAAAATTATTTATTTTTGGAAGATACCGTCGTTAATGTAACCCCATTGGCTTGGTGGAATTCCCTACAAAGGAGTATAAATGCAGAAATGCATAATTTAGCAATTCAGTTGCATTCTGCTGTAGCTTCTTCTGCCGGAATTGAAAGATTATTTTCTTCATTTGGACTGGTGCACAGTAAACTCCGTAATAGACTAGGGACAGAAAAAGCATCAAAGCTTGTGTCTATTATGAGAGCCCTAAATAAAAATTCCTCAATTTTTGAAGAAGATTGAAGAAGTCGTCAAATTTTTATATTTTTTTATAAATTTTGAATAAATTATTATTTTTAATTAAAAAAAAATTGGAAAATGTAAAAAAAAATTGAAAAATGTAAAAAAAATTGGAAAATGTAAAAAAAAAACATGTTTTAAACATACACCAAATTAAACACCTGTTTTAAACACATTTAAAACATGTTTAAAACAAAATGATGTTTTAAATGAATTTTGTTTTAAACATGTTTAAAACACCTTGTTTAAAACAAAATGTTTTAAACATTACAACCCTGCTTTTGGTCATCTTTGGTTAGTCCCCCACCACAATTTTATAAATTAACCGTTGTTGTCGCGAAAATGCAAAAAGTTACTTTTGGTTAAAAATATAAATGAAAACTAACCAAACTTTTGTAAAAATGTAAACAATAGTTAAACAATGATTTATTTCTTCGTTGTTAGCTTTTATTTGTTACTTCTAAGGACTAGTCTTTTTAATGATATTAAAATTTATATAAAATTTAAAAAAATATCGTCAACGGTGCTGTTATATCGTTAATTAACATTGCATTATTTGCAAAAAATAGTAGATAAAATGAAATTTCTTGTTATTAGCAGTCAGAGAAAAAATGGCACTGATGATGAAACTGAAATAAGATAAATTTCAGACCATACATTTTGGTTAGAATAATTTCATGAAATAAATTTATTTTTTTGTTCATTCTTTTTAAATTGAAGTAAACAATAATAATAAAAAATATTTGTTAAAACCAAAACAGTTCTATCGAGGTAATCATACAGCAATGATATTATGTAGAACTACACATAAAACTGGAAGAAAATAATAAGACAAAAAAACTTTTTAACAAAAAATTAAACCGACCTCAAAAAGGAAACTAAAAAGCATAAAATAAATATATTACATTTTGAGTCTTAATAAGTAATGTAAGTAACTAAGTTTGAGTCGGTGCAGAATGGGTGACTTTTGTTTTAATAATTTTTTTAAAGTAATTTAGTAATCGTTGATTTTTTGCACCGACTCAAAATTAGTTACTTACATTACTTATTAAGACTCAAAATGTAATATATTTATTTTATGCTTTTTAGTTTCCTTTTTGAGGTCGGTTTAATTTTTTGTTAAAAAGTTTTTTATTTTTTAATTTTTAGTGATTAAAATCTACTAATTACTACCTTAATTAATTAATTTGCTCGATATAAAGTTTTTCTCCACGCCAAGTTTCAACAGAATAGGTTGACAAGTGAAAAATCAATAAATGAAAAACAATCATTCTCTATTTTCTACCCTTACGGGTGCAATTTTCCCTTATTTTTTACCCTTACGAATGGAATTTTTTTGTGAAATTTAAATGGGACCACCATGGAGGTATACTCTATCGAATAAAAAAAAATTCATCAAAATCGGATCATTCTGTAAAAAGTTATGCCCGAACATACATAAGAAAAAAAAAAAAAAAACAAAAAAAAAAAAAAACATACAAACAGACGAATTGAGAAACTCCTCCTTTTTTTGAAGTCGGTTTAAAAAGAGGAAGGTAGAAGCAGAAAACATGCAGTATAAATACTAATAATTGAGTTGTTGATATTTTCTTTATATTATTTTAAATAAAAAACATTTCATTTTTTGAAAACTTTCTTAAAATTTTGAAGCTGTTCCAATATTTCTCAGTGGCTATTTTGAATAACCAACAATCCTTGTAAATGCAATTACTATTTACATTTTTTAGTTTGTCAGAAGTTCTATCGAGGTTATCATATTCCTTCTCCGATTGATGTTCCTATAATAATATCTGCAATGAGAAAATTATATTAGTTTAATAACTGTAAGATTTAAATTTTATTAATTTACCTGGGTATAGATACTGATGTTAGGAAAGAGTTATTAGTACCATACTAAAACCCACATGTTTGTGTATTATGTAAATTTATTAAAGAGTTGAAATGGTTCTTCATCGTGACGGTAATTAATTTTTAATAATTTTTTCTTACATCAAAATTAAAGCCACGTTTGACCATTCTTCCAGATTGATCCATGTTAAATCGTAACAATAAATAAATTAATGTTTTTAAGTTTAGTTGTCCTTATAAATTTTTTCTCGAATTGCTACCTACAATTTATTTCTAATTTAGCTTTAATTTTTTTTAAGAACAATTTATCATATTTGTACGATAAAAACAACATGAATAGTATACATAATCCTAAATATTTTCCAATTTTGATACAATAATCTTCTATAACCTCACACTTCGAACCACTTTGAACATAAGAACTGCAAAAAACTTTAAATTGTGGCGCGTAAATTGTATGACCGTAAAAGTAACCACCGATTTCGAGCGGTCGTCTTTGGTTATCTTTGGTCAGGTAACTTTTTAACCAGAAACTACCTCCCCTCTAACCGTTCCTCGCGAAAACGACAGAAAAAGTAACCGGTTACTTTTGGTTAGTTTTGGTACCTCGCGAAAATACGCCTTTAGTCCAGTGTTTTTACCTTTAAAAATGGTAAAAAGTGAAAAAAAATTATAGTAGGATGAGACCCATTGGAAAAGGTAGAGAATATAACAAAAATGAAAGAAAAAATGAATTACGGGCGATCTGAGGTCGGGAAGGGGGAGTGGGTGAGTTTTTAAGGGTAAAAAAACGGTTTATCTCGACTTCCGGCGAAATTGCAAGTCCTATAAAAAAAATTAAATGGCAAAGTTGTAGGTAATAAAAAGATCTACAACTTTTGTAACGACACTTTTTTCACATAACCTCAAAATTTATGTGAAAAATTCAAATAACCGAGTTTTTAGTTTTTGATTTTTATCTTTTGCAAAAAAATTTATTTTTTCACGAAATTTGGTGAAAACTTACCGTTGTATGTCCCAAAAATACGGTAATTTTTTTGATTTAAAATATTAATTTTTTCACCTTATTTTGACTTAATATCGAAAAAACACCTTAATTTTCAATCGAAAATTCTCACATCAAAATATCTGCTTTTTTAAAAAAGTTGGTGTGTTTTTTGTTTGTTGAAATCTCTACTTTCTGATGGTATAAAAAAATATACATTACTATGGTAAATGTTCTCAGAAAATGCAAATAATGAAAACAACTTGAATCTGTTGATCTTCCTCCTCTAAAATTTTATAAGGTGATGTCCGTGCCTACAGTTACTTATGGCAGCGAGACATGGGTAATGACGAAGAAATTGCAAAGCAGATTACAACACGCTGAGATGAGATTTTTAAGAGCTATCATGGGCTATACTCGAAGAGACCGAGTAAGAAACACGGATATCCGAAACGCCTTAGACATTTTCAACCTGAACGAAAAAATAGAGGAATACCGTGAAAAATGGAAAGAGCACCTAATGAGGATAAACGATACCCGCCTTCCAAAGCAGCTATACAGGCCCGTAGCCATGGGGGGCACCCCCCCTCCCCCCGAAATGTTCAGAAAAAAATTTTTTTTTGAAAGTAAAGGAACATTTGTTTATCATAATAAAAATTCTCGGAAGGAGAACCACCAAAAATTCTATTTTTTACAAATGCCTCCCCCCCCCCCCGAAATTAAATCCTAGCTACGAGCCTGCAGCTATACATGTACAAACCTACAGGACGGCGTAGTGTCGGAAGACCAAGAAAAAGGTGGAGGGACCAATGATTGAAGGTGTCGTAACGGGTATTCAGCCTAGCACGTGCAGAAGAAGAAGAAGTGATAGGGATATAATTTAAATATCGTTATAGCATTATGCACATGTTATTTATAACATAAAATAAATTTTGTAGCTAATCTGTGGTTAAAGCATCTTTGAACCGGGTGCCCAATGAAAATATACGTTTAATGGTATCATTGGTGCAGCAGCTGTACCTCTGTAAAATGAATATCTTCAATTAATTCTGTGGTCATGTATTGTTTATTTCTTCAAATTTGTTATTCGCATCCTCAAATTTAGAGTAAACGCGAAGTTAGTTGGATCTTTAAGGACAAATATCTGCGCATTAAATGTGGAGAGAAAAACTGCTATTGCCGTCGTGATTTAATTTACTTCTGAACGCTTTGAATTGACATCCCTTAAAGACAAAGATGAATTTGACCAGACGAATTTTTGTATCTGCACAGTGCAGAGTTGCCACAGAGTTCTAAGCAAGAAGTGAGTGAAAAAAGTGTGTAAATTTTCAAAAAAAAGTAAAGAACAAGTGTAGAAATTTTAAAAAAAGTGACAAATAGTGTAAAAATATTTTACTTCGGGCAGTAACGTAGCAAGCTAACACCACAGATCCTGGGGCACGACCCACAGCGGGCCCCCTTTTTTTAGAATCAGTGTTTCAAACTGCTCTTTGGGCATTTAAGAACTTTTTCCCAAAATTTTTTTAAAAGACCTTTTTTTGACTCCCTAGCTAAATTTGCGAACCAAAACTTGCAAACGGTTTACTTTTTTATACATTTTGTACCTCTCGACCTTCTTTTTCCGAAAAAGTTATTTTTAAATGACATTTTTAACCATTTTACATTTCCTCCGAGCAACATGCGTACTATTCCAATATTTGTTTGACGGATGATATAATCATCTGAAAGCTTAAGAGGGGCACTTTTTTCAGAGCCCTTTTAATTTAATCAACAGATGGCGCCTACTTAAATATTTTTATAAAATACTAGGAGGCTTTTGTATTTAAAATATAGCAAATTCGTTGAGATAATACTATTCTATAAACAATATTCGTGGTCTTAAGCTATTTTGGGTTCGTAATATTTATTTATAAAAACACAATTCATAACACAGGTCAACACGATTTTTGGGTCTGGCTTCTGCATATGAAATTTTAGTTTCTCCTACGTTAAAAATAAGGGAAAAATAATTTTTTTGATCAAAGTTTGCTTTTGTAGAAACTAGAGCAATTCTTTGAATTTTTAAGAAAAATGGCAGATTTATATATTTTTTCCATAATTTTCTTTTAAATTACGATTAGAAAAGTTTTTCTGAACACTAGAGTCTTTTTTATGCAAGAGTTGTGATAAACAACAGCAAATAAATGTAAAAACAAAAATTCAATTTCAAAAATGAATATTTTTTAGTGTTTTTCTTATGTTTATATGGGCTGTCTCGTATTCAACCCCAAATGTAATCTCTCATCATATTCTCATTGTACTGCCTTTGGTAACGTCGTTCAAGGTCCATCACATCTTGGTGAAAACGTTCTCCTTGTAGGCACCCATATTATCTATGCTAATTTTATGTGTAACGCTCTCCAATTGGTTCCGACTTTACATTATGTTTTCCTATCTTAAATTCGACTCAATCAGGGCATATACGCCGTTGGTAATGTACTGCTGCATCTGCTCTGCTATCCTATAAGCAAAGGTGACAAGGGTATTTAGTATATCCGCCTTGCATTCCCATCAGCAAACCTACCATCTTAAAATCACCTATCACTGGCCAATGGTATTCTGCATATTTTAACTTTTTAAGTATAATTTTCACACTTTTACATTGTGATAGACAAGTAAATACTCACTACTGTGCCCTTTACAAATAATATGCAATTTGCGATAGGATTAATCAAAGTGGTACCATCAGTTGCTCATAAAATCAGTTAAAATCTTTAAAACTTACTTACCGGCGTTAATCAGACAAAAGCAAACTTTAAAAGCTAAAAATGAAAATTTAAGTATATTTCGATGTCTAGAATCAGAATTTAAGCGTTAGAACAGAAACACAAAAAAATATCTTTTTTTTGTTGACCTGTGATAATTAAAGTTTAATTATCTTTTTTGTAAGTGAGTGTGTTTTGACATACTCAATACGAACTCAAAATAGCTTAAGACCAAGAATATTCTTTATAGAATAGTATTATCTCAACGAATTTGCTATATTTTAAATACAAAAGCCTCCTAGTATTTTATAAAAATATTTAAGTAGGCGCCATCTGTTGATTAAATTAAAAGGGCCTTGAAATAAGTGCCCCTCTTAACTTTTATAATAACTCGAAATTATAAAGTTTAAATATTATTTAATATCAACGAGTTAATAATTTAACATTTTCAATATTTGTTCCTTGTATAGCGTAATTTTTTGTGGAAGGCAGTGCCGACTTGATTTTCACGTATGTCTACTGCATATAAATGGCCATACCTCTGTTTTTCACAAGAAATTACATTCTAACATGATTGCTTAATTTTCTCGGTGGCTCAGCACCACCTCATGCTACGTCACTGCTTTTGGGCCCCTAGAAGTTCACGGACCGTATGATTTTGAACACATGAATGAATTTACGAGATTCTTTATTTTGCGTGTACAGAGGTGTCAAACTCATTCCAGCCGTGGGCCACTTCCTCCAAGCAAAATTTTTACAGGTGGCACAAATGATTGTTTTACCCCTTTCCCCATCTAATTTTTTCCCCGAAAATTTTTTTGAATGACTTTTTTTTAACTCTATTTCATAATTTCACTTGTTGATTAGCTAGTCTACATTTGCTCCAAGCAACATGCGTCTATAATTTTTAAAATTCTAGTTACTATATTTTTAAATGTATCAAAAATTTTAATTTTCGTTGTTCCGGTCGTAAAATGAGTGGTTTACGGTCTCATTTGAGGATGGCAGTGCCTTTTTACGTCCTAGGGAGTAAAAAAAAATCAAACTAACCAATCAACACCCCTAATATTCAAATGGATTATACTTGTGCAGGGACGGCTTCCATTCAGTCACAAATAAAAATGAAGTAGTTCCGTCACAAAAACGTAAAACGAGATTTTACACCCGAGGGCGAAGTTTTGGAAGACGAGGCGAGCGTAGTGAAGCCGAGGCGCACGAACCGCACCGCTATTTTGTAAGTAAAATAGTAAAAAAAGTGAAGAAAAGTGCAAGATTTTCAATAAAGTGAAATAAGTGTATCTGAGCCAACCCTGTGCACAGTATCACCATTGATCGAACTTAAATTGTGGGAACTTTACTTTCTATGATTTCAATGATAAAATATTACAAGTTCGAAAAAGGGAACTTTTGGTGTGAAATCTTATTTCGCGCTTATAATTTTTGTAAAATTAAAATAATAAAAAATAATAATTTGAATTTTTTATTTTCACTCATTTATCACATTTAATTTTACAAAAATAATCGTGTTTGAAAATTACCAAAACAAAATCTAGTTTCAATATTTTTCATTTAATTCATATTAATTCAATAAAAACATATAACATTAATCCTAAAACACAAATATATATAATACTTCCAGCAAGACCTACTTATTTGAAATGATCCACGGGTGATGCATGACATCCTCTAAAGTAATTCTATCTGTAGACGTTCTTTTTAATAGCTTAGAAATTAAATCAATTGCTCCTGATGGTATACTAGACGGATATTTTATGTCAATCTTACGAATTCTTGTATATGTTTCTTCACTCGATTTACTTTCAAAGGGAGGATAACCCACCAAAAATTCGAAACACAAAATCCCCAAACACCAGTTATCTACATTCTGTGAGTACGGCTTTCCCTCCACCATTTCCGGTGGTAAATAATCCAGAGTCCCGCACATTGTATTACGACGCAACGAAGGTGCATGAACAGACCAACCAAAATCAGCCAATTTTATGTCGTCCGTAACAGAAAGCAATAAATTCTCTGGTTTAATATCACGATGTATCACTTTCATTTTATGACAGTAATTCAAAGCATCCGCCACTTGATAGATGTATTTAGCCGATGAGTGTTCATCAAAGTGCCCACCGGGACCCTCCTTTAGATGCTTATACAATTCACCCTTAGCCGCAAATTCTAACACCAAGTAAATCCTAAATTCGTCATGAAACCAAGTCATCAACTCCAAGACATTTGGGTGTCTAAAATTGTTAACAAAAAAAATTATTTGACCTTTCCAAAACTTCAGTCAACTTACTTCAAATGAGACTGAATTTCAATTTCCCTCAGCACTTGTCTCTCAACACGACCCTTGTGGATCTCACGTTTTTCCAATGTCTTCATAGCTACTAGGAATCCTGTCAACTTTTCCTGTGCCATGTAGACTCGCCCAAACTTTCCTCGACCCAAACGACTTCCAAGTTCGAAGTCATTCAAACTCCATTTGTAGCTAACGAAATTTTAAGTTAAAATGTGTTGTTATATCAGTAAAAATGCCTTACTCTTTGTTGCCATAGGCAGGGTGAGAGATCATTTTGGTTAAAAATTTTCTAGTGCCTTCTTGATATTCTTGAGGAATCACACCTTTCTTTACGATTTCGGTAGCTTCAATTTCAGCTTCACTTTTAGATTTCGGCATTTTAATTATATTGAAATAAATCAGAAAAAAACAGGTAAACAATTCTTGCGGCTTGCTTAATTCAACTAGGAAAATCCGTTACCAAAAAGTTTTAAATTGTAGTTTGTAATTTTGACGGTAGTCGACAATATATCAGTGCATCTCAAAATTTTTGCTTTTTAGCAGTTAACGAAAGTTTTTATTTAATTCTACGTTGTGCTCATATAATATTTAGTGTATATACGAACTGTCACAAAATAACAACTTAAGAAATTACATACGTATCTATATCCTGCAACAAACCGCCTTAAAAAGGAACGCTTTTTATCTATTGCGCATGAGCGTGACCGTACGTTGTACGGTTTTTTTGCAACACGGACTGACATCCAAAAAAGGGGGGTGCAAACTTGAGAAAAATCTGTTTAATAATCATAAAAAAATTTTCAAAAATTATTGTAAATTAGCGGTTTTGTTAATTTAAGACGTTTCGTTTGCATAATTATTGTGTAAAATCGAATTTATTAGTTTTTTACCTTCTTCAATATTGTCTCAAAATTCAAAATTTTTTTGTCATTTTCTATACATTTTTTTACTGTAATGACTGCCGTTAGGAGGTCCTGGAGCCACGAACCTCTTAAACAAAGAATAAAAAGATTTAAAACATTTTAAGAAGTACGTGCCTCGTACAACTCGGCCTTTGATCTCACAAAAATTTCTTTTAGTAACTTTTTATAGTTGGTAATATACCGTTTTTTATTTTTGTGAAGTGTATGGAAGTGTAAAAGTAACATAACCTTTCTTTTTATGAAAACCAGGCATGCTCGATTGTAAACTTCATTTGAGTTCGTTTATTAACTTTTAAAAATCCAATAAAATGCAGAACGACGACGTAAGTTTTGTGAAGATTATTTTTGTAACAACAAATTTTTTTATAACTCCATTTTTAGGTTGTTTGGAGTACAATAAACAAGAACTTTTGTTCCTACAAAGTTAGGTTAGTAAAAACGTCAGTGTTCATTAATTAAATCTAAATTAACATAATTTTCAGTACCGCCACACAAAAGTTTTGTCGTAATGAGTACAATTTAACCGGTTTATGCAGTCGTTTGGTGTGTCCCATCGCAAACAGTCAATATGCAACCGTTCGGGAAGAGAAGGGTATTATTTATTTATACTTGAAAACAGCCGAAAGGTAAGGTTTTTGAATTTCTGCAATGTTTTGTTTTACAGTTTTTTTTGTTGTAGGGCCGCTTTTCCTAATAAACAGTGGGAAAAAATTAAACTGTCAAGAAATTTAAATAAGGCAATTGAACAAATTAACGAAAACTTGTTGTATTGGAGTGGTTTTATTAAGTCAAAATGTAAACAGAGATTTGTGAAAATAACGCAATACTTAATTCGGATGAGAGATATCAAATTGAAAAATAAGTAAGGTTAGGTTAATGCATCTCCGATTGTTTTATTACTTCTATTTGTTTTTATTAGAAAAGAAGTTATACCCATTCAAAGCAAAGTTGAAAGAAGGACGAGAAGGAGGGAACAAAAGGCTCTTGGTGTAGCTAAATTTAATAAGGTCACCGAAAACGCACTTTTGGAACGATTGAAGCAGGGTGTTGTAAGTATTGTCACTACTTTTGTTTCCATTCGTTCTATTTTTGACTTTTTTACAGTATGAAGATGTGTATAATGTTAATGAGAGGGAGTTTGACAATTTCTTAAACGATCAAGAAGTGGAAAGTGAAATTGAGGAAGATGAGGAGGAGGATGTTCCAATTAAAATCCGAAACACTGGAGAAGAATTTGTTCCTGCTGACAGTGATGATGAAGAAATCGAAGATGACGATGATGATGCAATGAGTGTAGTAAGTACTTGACCGTTTTATTAGCAACTGTTTATATTATACTATTTTCAATTTAGGATAGTGAGAGTGGTCTACCTGAAGAAGTTGAAGTAGAGAGTGATTTTGAAACTGATGAATCTGACATTGAGGTAAATCGGAATCCTTGTTTGTAATGGTTTTAAATTGTAAGTTTTATAGGATATACCTGTACTCAACATTCAGAAGTCCAAGAAATCAAAGGAATTGCCTAAAGCTTCTCAAGAGAAACGACCTCGTAGATCGAAAGTGTCCATAGAATACGAATATGAAACTGAGGCTCCTGAAAGAGAAAAATTGAGGAATTAAAGTTAAATTTATGACATATTGCTGTTATTTTTATTTACTCCAGGAATATTTTTAATCTGCAGTTAACAATGCAAGGTTGTTGAATTCTTTATTGTTTTTCATGTTGGAACAAATTTTTTGTACACAAGTTTTAAAGAAATTTGATTTAATTTAAATAAGAAGTGATGAAATCACAGAGTATTGTTTTCTTCAAGCATAATTTTTCCTGTTGAAATTCGAGTTTAGGAATTATCATATCTCAATAGTGATTTAGTTTGAAATAAATAAAAAAAAAAGAAATGGGTGGTTGTGGAAATCCCATAAAATATTGTTAAGATGGCTCTTTAATTCATCAAAACCATAAGATGGCGCTCACTTAACTATTTCTATAATAATTAAAGATTTGGAGGCTTTTGTATTTAAAATACAGTGTGTTCACAAAAAGTGGTAACAGTGAATAATTCTTAAACTTTACTAGATACAAAAAAAAGTTTAAATAGTTTTTTATTCAACTCCAAATTTTCTATTGGAAACTGTCAAAAGTATATTTTTTTATACTTCAAATTCAACCGGAAGTAAACATAAAAATTTTTTTTCAAATGGCAACATGTCTTTTTTTTAACATTTTTGTAATCTGCAATTTTTTCTCAATAAATACATATAAAATTTTCATAAGGTTACATAAGAAAAAATTCAAGAAAACATAAGATTTAAACAAACAATAATTTATTAATTACGTATGTAGAGTGCTATGAAAAACAAAACACCATTATTATGATATGGCACCATTAGACTCTTTCTATGGAGTAATTTAAAAATGGTAGTTTAGGCAAATCTATCTTTAAATTTAAAAACCAAAATTAATTTAGCATCTATCAATTATCACCAAATTGCCAGAACTTCTGCGAAAGTTAGAATCATATCTTGAACAAAATGGTGGCATTTTGAAAAATTTATCAGATACATGAAATGTTGTGTTTTCGGTGTCGTGATGTTTTGTTTTTCATGGCACTCTACATACCTATGTGTTAATAATCAGTAAATTATTATTGCTTGTTTAAATCTTACATTTTCTCAAATATTTTTTTATGTAACCTTATGAAAATTTTATATGTATAGAGAAAAAATTGCAAATTGCCAAAATGTTAAAAAAAAACATGTTACTATTTGAAAAAAAAATTTTATGCTTAATTCCGATTGAATTTGAAGAATAAAAAAATATACTTTGGCAGTTTCCAATAGAAAATTTGGAGTTGAATAAAAAACTATTTCAACTTTTATTTGTATCTAGTAATATTTAAGAATTATTTACTGTTACCACTTTTCGTGAACACACTGTATAGCAAATTCGCTTTTTGACACACTTAATAGCTGATCCAGACGAAAAGAAATAACGAATTTAGCAGAATAGCACATAAATTTTCAGTAACTCAAACAGAGTTTGTCTAAACTTGCGAGTGCTATTATTCCGTTCTCTCATTTTTTTTACGGGATAGATGCACAATTGTAAAATGCATACATAGTAGAGAAGAATGCGGGACTACCTTTCTTGAATCAGCGTTTTTTTCATTTTCTCAAAAGTTATTTCGACTAGCCACTTTTGAAATGAACACCCAGTATAGAAAAATTAAACACAAAACTTTTGTATAGAATTTCATTAATCTTAAAAAAATACACAAGTCAAAATATTTAACATTTTATTAATGAAAAAGTATTTCTCCAAAAACAAAATACCGAACTACAAAATTAATCTTTCTCTGCAATAACAGTTAAATGCTTATCTACTTCAGCTTCTGTTAACTTTCTAAATTTCGGCTCCCTCTGCGATACAACACCAACTTCAATTTCATTCGGTTTAAAATCAACGGACAACACACTCGACAAGCAACTGATTGCCAACTGAACCACCTCATCATGTTGCAACTGTTGCTTCTTCTTTAACTTTTTCTCCAAGTAACTGTTAGCTTCAGTTTGTTTAGCTCCAACACTTACGCCCCGATACCCGCAGAAATAACCAGCTGGATCGGTTTTATAAATGCAGGGTCCATGTTCGGCATCGTACCCGATTAAGATCATGGAACAACCCAACGGACGCATTTCAGCATTTTGCGTGTAGACTTGAGAAATATCAGCAATGCGCTTACACAAAGTGTCGATGGGAATTTCGTAACCATATTTGTATTTATACTGCGCTGCTTCGTAGCGAGCCCTCTGCACCTGCGACTTACTGTCGGCTATCATACCTGTCATAACGCATCCCGAAGAATCGGTCAATTGAAACAGATGAGTAATGGTATTAGCATCGATTAACTTGTCTGGAACTTTTCTTTGAGTAACACAAACTGCGGTATCAACCCCTTTCAAAGCCACTGAGGTTAGACCAGCTTGGTTAATTGCCTTGAAAGCATATTCCACTTGATACAAACGACCTTCCGGTGAAAAAATCGTAATGTGTCTATCAAAACCAGCACTGCTTCCTCGAGCCATTATTTATTTTAATTTAAAAACTTGCAAAAATCGTACAAGAAACACTAACCGCGATGACTGTCAATATTTCTAAACAATGGCCGGTTTCGTGTTTTTGTGGTGCGTTCACCAATAATTCGAATGACTTGCTCACTATTTTGAACGTGACTTCACAAAATTTGTTAACAGCGGTAGCCAACTGATGCGCGATGGTTTGTGAACCACTGCTGTAAT
The DNA here is from genome assembly GCA_905340355.1 of Rhagonycha fulva. Classification (NCBI taxonomy): domain Eukaryota; kingdom Metazoa; phylum Arthropoda; class Insecta; order Coleoptera; family Cantharidae; genus Rhagonycha; species Rhagonycha fulva. The sequence goes on along the minus strand of HG996556.1, from coordinate 7,934,633 downwards.
TATTTTATTCGCGAAAAGTCCAAAGAGGTTAGAAAGTACCTACTATTTTTGAGGGCTGTTTTTTATTTCATTTTGATCTACAGTTCATTCAAAATAAGATGACTATAGCTCATTCATTTTTCGATTCTGCACATTATCTCCTCCCCATTAGTCATCTTATTTTGGATGAACCTTAGCGGCACCGTAGGAAAAAAAGCATGTCATCCCCCCCCCCCACCCCTATCTCAATATTTAAACTATCTCGAAAATTATTTCTTATAACATTATTTTATTATTAGAATTAGAATTTGCTCGACCAAAATTTTTGCAAATGCATGTTTTTCTTGTTTAATTTAACAATGTGTCGGGGGGGGGGGGGATGCAAAGTCTGATTTTTGAAGGTGCATGTCCTCTCCCCCCAATTCGAATTTTGACTCTAAAATAGTCTAAATCGTTTGTACCTGTTTGTGCAAATATTATTTTCGTTTGTATTCAAATAGTTTATGAGAAATTTCAAAATTTTGCTGGGGGGGAGGAGCTGAAAACATGCTTTTTTTAATTTCGAATTTTGGATTCAAAATAGTCTAGAACGTTTGTACTTCGTTTGTACTTGTTTGTGCTAGTTTTGTTTTCGTTTATACCCAAATACTTTTTGAGATTTTCAAGAAATACATCTAGGACACTGACGCGCATGATTGGGTTAACGAGATTCTAGACAACACCTACATGATCAAGTTCAAAATAGTCATAATCGTCTTTACTTTGTTTTGTAACCAAACAGTTTTTGAGATTTAGGTTAAATTTGTATTTACTACATTAGATTTTTTTTAATCTTCTTCTTCAACTGAATGAATTAACAAGCCTTATAAGGCTTGTTATTTCCAGCCACTGCGTCGTTTCCTCGGCAGTGCTAAGAGAGAGAGAGAGAAAACAAAATTTATTTGATATTGGCTTACAATATTATTATTTTAAAAGTTATAACAATATAAATTTTAAAATTTAACGATAAGTGAGAAGTTGAGAGACCCTGCCTATTGCGTAACTCTCTTTGCTGTGATAATTAGTGCCGAAACATTTTTAAATAATTTATTAGTAATATATTGCATTGGTATTTTTGTTATGGTTTTTTAATTTGGTAGTTGCAGGAAAAAAATAAAACCTGCTTAAGTGCAAAATTTTTTATTTTTTTAATTGAGAATTTAGAATGAAATGAATGATTAACTAAATGGTAAAAAAAACTGTTAAATATGTACATAATAATTTTGAAATACATCAGTTACTCCATACCGGTGGCGTTGCCATTGTTAAATATCATTGTCGTCATCTTCGTCGTTGTCTGCCGTCAGTGTTTGTCGGAATATGGGTAAATTTTGATATGTAAGTTTGTGCTTAATTCTAAAAGTTTGCTAGACTTGCCCACTTTTTTAATCAAATTAAAAATTATAATCTTATAAAATAGAATTAAACTTGAGCGTTATTGTGCGGAACTTGCTCGGAGTAGTACTCTAAAATTTAAATACTTATAACTTGGCCGAAAATGTAATTAAAATGATGGGAAAAGAAGTTCATTGAGGCTCAAACGGTGTTTCACCGTTTGTCATCAATTTTATGCCAAAATTTCAATTGTTGGAATTGTGTTGGAAGCATATCTACGTGCCCCTCCCCCCAAAATTTTTTTGAATCACTCCGCTATAGTTTGGTATCACAGTTCTAGTGCAACCAGAACACACTTTGCTCTAATTGATTGGTGTAAAATCATCAATCCTTTTTTACACCAATCAATTTTCACAATTGTTTATACTAACTTACTCAGAGTAGTTTGGAGTAACATGACAAATAGACCTACTATCAAGCTTATAACACTTGAAACTTGGAAACAAAAACAAGTAAAAACGAATTACAAACGTTCTAGACTATTTTGAATCCAAAATTCGAAATTTTAAAAAAATTCTATGTGTTTCCCCGTGCTAAGAGAACCTCGTTAATCCACGCATGCGCGTCAGTATTCATGATGTTTTTGTTGAAAATATCAAAAACTATTTGGGTACAAACGAAAATAAAACTTGCACATAGAAGCACAAACGAAGTACAAGTACAAACGAAGTACAAACGTTCTAGACTATTTTAAATCCAAAATTCAAAATTTAAAAAAATTCTAAGTGCTTCCCCGTGCTAAGAGAATCTCGTTAACCTAATCATGCCCGTTGGTGTTTTAGATACTTTTCTTGAAAATCTCAAAAAAATTTTGAGGTACAAACAAGCACAAACAATAGAAACTATTTGAACTTGATCCTGTAGGTGTTACTCAGAATCTCGTTAACCCAATCTTGCGCGTCCGTGTCTTAGATCTTTTTCCTGATAATTTTAAAAACTATTCGGGTACAAATGAAAATGAAACTAGCACAAACAGGCACAAACGATAGAGGGTATTTTGAACGTGATCCTGTAAGTGTTACCCAAAATCTCGTTAATGCACTCATGCGCGTCAGTTTCCTTGATGTATGAAAATCTCAAAAACTATTTCAGTACAAACGAAAATAAAACTTGCACAAACAAGCACAAACAAATTACAAACGTTTTAGACTATTTTGAATTCAAAATTTGAAATTTAAAAAAAATTCTGTGTTTTCCCGTGCTAAGAGAATCTCGTTAATCCACTCATGCGCGTCAGTATTCATGATGTTTTTCTTGAAAATCTCAAAAACTATTTGGGTACAAACGAAAATAATGTTTGCACAAACAGCTACAAACGATGCACAAACGATTTAGATTATTTTGGAGTCAAAATTCGAATTGGGGGTCTGGGGACATGCACCTGAATTTTGACTAGCTTTATTGGCTAGTAATGTCACAAAAATTTAGAAAAATTTGACATCCGTAAAAGAAACGAGTCCGACTCGAAGATTTGAATGTGGCGCTTTTTGAGGTTATGTTAATTCAGTGAACTGTCAAATAAATTATTAAATTTCATATTGAACCAAAGAATTAAATATGTATATTTTACGTAGTGCAATACTTTTATTTTCACTTCTTTTTATAACCAACACTCTAGGGGTAACTTACTTTTAGTTCATGATTATAGTAAAATTAACAAGTTGTGGTTTTGTAGAGCACGATTGAATATGATGGTTGGGTCAACATAAATTTACATCACGCTTTGGTGGAAAGTGAGAATCCCGTTTATACGTACAGAGGCAACTTAACCATCCAAAGTTTAAGGACGGGTACCCACGTCATAAATCAAAACCCCCTTAGTCAGAGTGATCGCATAAAATTAAGGGTTTGAATTTTTTATATCGTTGAAACTTAAAAGTTCACTCTTGCATTTTCAGGATTTAGCGTTAAATAATAAATATTATCAGTTGAAGAGTGTGGTTACTGCTAGCGATGGTAGTGAAACCACCTTCACGTCCTGCGTTAAAGCGGTAAGCAGTTTTTTTTTTGTAATTTGGGTCGATTCACAGTAAATATTTTAGTGTATGTTGGCCGAATCTGAGCTAAATGATATTTTATCAGTCTCTCTTGATTATACCGGAAAAGTTATAACCATAACTGAAGCTATCGCGTCGACTTCTACATGTGAAGGTGCTTCGGTTCCACTTGAATACCTGAAAGATTTTGTTACCAGTGTATACGTCCGACATCCTGATAACGGACCAGTGTAAGTATTCAGAGTAAAACTTGATTGCCTCATCAAAACTCTTCCTAAATTATTCTAATTTTTGTTTTAATAATAAGACCTGACACTGCAACTTACATCCAAAAGTTGGAAAGAGAACGGGAAGCAAAAGAAAGGGGCGAAGTAAAGGACAACAGATCATTTTTAGCAAAATATGTAAGTTTTTTTTATTTTCCCTTGAAGAAGCTAATTTAATAATTTGCAGTGGATGTACATTGTACCGGTTGTTATTTTAATGGTTCTTTCATCTGCTGCAAACCCAGAAGCCGCCGGAGGCGCACGTTAAATAAATTAAGACAAATTTGTAGAAATAACAAAATATAAAAAAGTAAATAATTTATTTTACACTTTCCGTCGTCTTTTTTACAGCTTCATTTGTTTTTGTTTCCGAGGATTTATTCGTCAACATGGCAATCATCTTTTCTTCACGCATTTTCTTCTTAGCCAGTTTAGTTTCCTTCTTCTGTTCTTTTTCTTTCTTCTCTAACATTTCTTTAAATTTATCGCTCCTAGGATCGACTGTATAACCAAAGTGTTTTTTAACTTCTTCCACCAAACGATCTTTGCTTTTCTGAAATAAAAATGTTCAGGTTTTGTGTGATTTGATAGTAATATGGAAATTTTACCTTCGCTGCGGTAGCTTTGTTCTCTTCTTCCTCCATTCGCCTCTTTAAATCTGCCTTCCACTTGTCTAATTTTTTAATACTTTCTACAATTTTCTTTTGTCGCTCTTCGATACATTTTTGTTCAATTTCGCGTTCTTTTTTTATTTCTTCAACCATTTCGTTAATGGTAAAAGGATAAGCAACCTTTTCATATTCATGACGATCAGAAAATTCCTTTTCCGTTGGCCAACATAAAGCAGGATTTACTTGACTAGCAGCACCGTATCGACCGTACATTTTACGTTGAAACTTGACGGTACCCTGCGACCACAATGTAGGTTCCAAATGTGGAGGTTCTTCATGCAACATTTTGAAATGAACTTTGTTTAGGCGCGACTTATTACGTTTCTTCTCGATTTCTGCCTCTCTGGTGGCAGCCTCTTCGTCGATTACTGCAAAAATTCGGGTGTTACAAAAGATTTATTAAAATAATAATTATTCAAAAACTAACCATCGATAGATGCGGAGCTTTCTTGCTCCAATTTTTCAATGTAACTCGTGGATTCACTTTTACACCGAATAAATGTTCGTTGCACTAACTGGCGTAAAGGACTTATTCGGATCATTTTTGTAAAATTTCTGTTTTGGATCAAACTTTATTCTAACCTCAAAATAAACACGAATATGACATCAGAGGTTCTCAAACAATTGTTCAGTATACATGCACTCGTTAGCTCGAGCTTGTTGGTCCATTCATTTAGGGTGAATTAGGGGTTAATTGTGACATTTTAAGGCTAGAAAACTTCCAAGATAAAATTTTTGCTGACAAATAATTTTTTAATACTTTTTTCAAAAAATGAGTAAAATTAGAATTATTTTGAATTAGCTAGATTTTAGTTATCGACTTTAGATTGGCCAAAAATTAATAAAGAGCGTTGATGAATTCCGTTTATTCTACTTCCCCCTGGAATAACATTTATTTGAAACAGTTTTTGATAGGTCTCAACGTTTATGAGATATTAGCATAGATTTTGAACTAAATATCTCTAGATATTAGCAAAAAAGCCATTTTTTGGCTGCTATTTTCTAAGATGGCGTAGTTTTCTCAATGGAGTTTAAAAGTTGATTACAATATTCACGGTTGCCACAGATACACTTTTTTCACTTTATTGAAAATCTTCCGCTTTTCTTCACTTTTTTAAAAAATATTCACTATTTTCACGATTTCAATTACAAAATAGCGGTGCGCCTCGGCTTCTAAAACTTCGCCCTCGGGTGTAAAATCTCGTTTTACGTCCTTGTGACGGAACTACTTCATTTTTATTTGTGACTGTATGGAAGCCGTCCCTGCACAAGTATAGTCCATTTGAATATCAGGGGTGTTGATTGGTTAGTTTAATTTTTTTTTACTCCCTAGGACGTAATAAAAAATTAAATAAAAAATTAAAAATTTTTAAAAAAAACCTTTTATTTAAAATTACAAAAGTGCACTAAAAAGTAGAAAATAATTTTAATAAAAGCAAACAAAGCTTCGTGAAAACATCAATATAAAAGCGTGGGGCTGTTTATAGGTGGATAAGCAGGCTAACTTATTGGTGTACAAAATTCATAATCCCTCGCTTTTATATTGATGTTTTCAAGAAGCTTTGTTTGCTTTTATTAATAGTAGTTTATATCACAAGGGCGATAAAGGGGGTCTTTTCATCCGCCGGGCGAAAGTTTATGAGACGAGCCGCGCAGCGGCGAGTGAATAATCGACCGAAGGATGAAAACCCTTATCGCCCGAGTGATATGAACAATTTTTCGTTATTTCAGGAAAAATATCCTACAAAATTCGCGATTTTATATAATAGCTCTAAAATAACAATCGATAGATGGCGTGAAGCTTGCAAGTCGTTGATCAATGTTTGTCTCTTTGGAGCGAAAAAGGATGATTTTCTTTTTAAATTTCCGAACGACGGACAATTTGGTCTGACGGACAGCATGTTGAAATAACGGACGGTCCATCGTATTGACGGACGGATGGGGAACGTTATGCAATTATTGCAATAAAATCTCGAATTTTGTCGGATTTTATCTAAATCTATGATTTTGTAAATAAATATAAAGTAACACTTAATTTAATTGCCAATTTTTTAACTAAAGGTGTCGTAATTTTGTTATTTTGTGGATAATATCCCACAAAATTCACGATTTGTTTGCTCTGATGTAACTATCGGTAGATGGCGTGAAGATCGCAAGTTGTTTGTCAAGTTATTAACAACATAAGCGAAAAACGGGCAGGTACCCCAACAAGGACTGAGGAGGTGAATTAGGTGAACGGGCTAAGGAGAGGACTCTAGTTTGGCGGGGCTAGGTTCGATCCCCAACCCGGCCACAAAATTTATCCGACTCCGTGGTTCGGATTCCACGTAAAGCTGTAGGTCCCACAGGTTAACACAGCCAGGACTTAGCTTCGCGCTAATTTTCAGAGGTACGCCTCAATAAAAATCATCCGACGTAACGTTGCGGGCAAGCCCGCAACCTTACTCTTCAAGTCTGCGAAGATATGGGGCAACAGCCCTGGTGCTTCGCACCAGACCAGAATAAATGATGAACAAGGACTGTTTTTATAAGTCCTAGGACCTTATAAAGTTAAGTTTTATAGGTCCTAGGACATTATAAAAGTTAGTTTTATGGTCGGGTTGGTCCCCCTTGAGGTGACCTTTTGAGAAAAGACCCCCTTTATAGGTCTCAAAACATATACATAAAGATGTCATTTATAACCTGAAATAACGAAAAATTATTTTCTACTTTTTAGTGCACTTTTGTAATTTTAAATAAAAGGTTTTTTTTTAAAATTTTTAATTTTTTATTTAATTTTCTATTTTATAATTTTTTAGTCATATATTTTCAAATACAGCTTCTGTGTTTAAGCTAATGTAGGTTCATCCTATCAGAATTCTTCATTTATGTGTTTTAGATGTTTGATACTTCACCCTGTATAAATCGTTACGACAAAAAACTTTACCCTGAATGCGGTCCTTAAAAATGAAAATTAGAATTCTAAGTTACTTTCCACCCTGTATGATAAAATTGTCCAATGCGCATTGACGCATGCGCTTAATGGTTTTCAGTTTTTTCCCAATTTTTCAGAATTTTAGAAAAACAAAATTAATATATGAAAATGCCCTGCAGGTGAAAGCTGTGTACCAAATTTCAGATCTCTAGGACGTCGGGAAGTTGCTTAAAAATGGCCTCAAAGCGGTCGACCCACACGGACGACGGTCTTCCCAAGTTAAATAAAAGCTTTTAAAAAAATTAAATAAAAAATTAAAAATTTTTAAAAAAAACCTTTTATTTAAAATTACAAAAGTGCACTAAAAAGTAGAAAATAATTTTAATAAAAGCAAACAAAGCTTCGTGAAAATATCAATATAAAAGCGTGGGGCTGTTTATAGGTGGATAAGCAGGCTAACTATTGGTGTACAAAATTCATAACCTCACGCTTTTATATTGATGTTTTCACGAAGCTTTGTTTGCTTTTATTAAAATTATTTTCTACTTTTTAGTGCACTTTTGTAATTTTAAATAAAAGGTTTTTTTTAAAAATTTTTAATTTTTTATTTAATTTTTTATTTTCTAATTTTTTAGTCATATCTTTTCAAATACAGCTTATGTATTTTAACTAATATAGGTTCATCCTATCAGATTTCTTTATTTATGTGTTTTAAATGTTTGATACTTCACCCTGAATAAATCAATACGACGAAAAACTTTACCCTGAATGCGGTCCTTAAAAATGAAATTTAGAATTTTAAGTTACTTTCCACCCTGTATGATAAAATTGTCCAATGCGCATCGACGCATGCACTTAATGGTTTTCAGTTTTTTCCCGATTTTTCGCTTATTTTTCAGAATTTTAGAAAAACAAAATTAAAATATGAAAATGCTCTGCAGGTGAAAGCTGTGTACCAAATTTCAGATCTCTAGGACGTCGGGAAGTTGCTTAAAAATGGCCACAAAGCGGTCGACCCACACGGACGACGGTCTTCCCAAATTAAATAAAAGCTTTTAAAAAGGCACTTTTCCATCCTCAAATGAGACCGTAAACCACTCATTTTACGGCCAGAACAACGAAAATTAAAATTTTTGATACATTTAAAAATTCAGTAACTAGATTTTTAAAAATGATAGACGCATGTTGCTTGGAGCAAATGTAGACTAGCTAATCAACAAGTAAAATTATGAAATAGAGTTAAAAAAGTCATTCAAAAAAATTTTCGGGTAAAAAATTAGATGGGGAAAGGGGTAAAACAATCATTTGTGCTACCTGTAAAAATTTTGCTTGGAGGAAGTGGCCTACGGCTAGAATGAGTTTGACACCTCTGTACACGCAAAATAAAGAATCTCGTAAATTCATTCATGCGCGTCAGCAGTGGCGTAACTACCGGTGTTCAAAAGCATACGGTCCGTGAACTCCTAGGGGCCCAAAAGCAGTGACGTAGCAGGAGGTGGTGCTGAGCCACCGAGAAAATTAAGCAATCATGTTAGAATGTAATTTCTTGTGAAAAGCAGAGGTATGGCCATTTATATGCAGTATACATACGTGAAAATCGAGTCGGCACTGCCTTCCACAAAAAATTATGTTATAATACACGGAACAAATATTGAAAATGTTAAATTATTAACTCGTTGATATTAAATAATATTTAAACTTTAAAATATCGAGTTATTATAAAAATTAAAAGTTAATTAAATAATTTATTAAGCTTTCAGATGATTATATCATCTGTCAAACAAATATTGGAGTAGTACGCATGTTGCTCGGAGGAAATGTAACTGGTTAAAAAATGTCATTTAAAAATAATTTTTTCGGAAAAAGGCCAAGAGGTACAAAATGTGTAAAAAATTGAACCGTTTGCAAGTTTTGGTTCGCAAATTTAGCTAGGGAGTCAAAAAAGAGTCTTTCAAAAAAATGTTGGGAAAAAGTTCTCAAAGGCCCAAAGAGCAGTTTGAAATACTGATTCTAAAAAAAGGGGGCCCGTTGTGGGTCTTGCCCCAGGATCTGTGGTGTTAGCTTGCTACGTTACTGCCCGAAGTAAAATATTTTTACACTATTTGTCACTTTTTTTAAAATTTCTACACTTGTTCTTTACTTTTTTTTGAAAATTTACACACTTTTTTCACTCACTTCTTGCTTAGAACCCTGTGGCAACTCTGAATATTTCACATCTTATAAACATATATATTTATTTTAAATAATAACATGGTTAATTGAGTTTTACATTTAAAATGTTTAAAACTTACAAACTAATAGTAAATATAAAATATACACAATTTAATTACATCTGATTGTGTGTTATTAAAATTGTTGGAGATACAGGTAGCAGGGAATCAAATCCTTCATGCAAGATGCACACCTTTGGAATATTACATCGCAGTAAAAAGGAAGAAAACTAAAAATAAACGTTGAAAGAAATACACCCAAAAAACATTCAAAACAAACCATTTCTATATCAGTCTCTTCAGTTCCAACAACCACCACAATACCTTTCCTACTATGTTGAAAAATCTTTCTGCGAATCACGACACTTTCGACGTTTAAATCCCCAAATTTTACACTTGAGCAAGGAACATTAATGCTACCCTTCACCGAACATCGATTAAACCTAAAAACGTTTAACTTTGTTTGTCAAAAGAAATAGTCAACCACTTAAAAGAAAAATACAAAAAATTGTAACTTACTGAAGTGGATTTCGAATATCAACAGTTATAACCCCACGGACGGAATTTCTTATCAAATCAACAAAATCTTCTGTGCTGATTGTCGAACATTGTTCCTTTTCAGTTTGGGAAATAGATGAGTTACAACTGGTTGGTTGCTTAAAAAAAATTGTAATACCTATTGAAAAAAAAATTTTCATATATCTTACTTTATTCATCCTATCGTCTTGATGCTTCCTAAAAGTAACACTTTTGGGTGTGATTTTATAGGTTTCCATTGAAAAACAAACACACTGTTCAATATCAATCTCAGGCAGATCAGAAAACAATAAAATGCATTCATTAAAATCAGAATTTAACAGTGTGTCTCTTAATTGATCCAAAATCGACAAACCAACGTGTAGTGGAAATGAAGAATCTCCCAACAGCAAACGATCCCATAAATGCAAAATTTTATGAAGGGGAAATACATCTAAAAATTAAAATAATAAACACCGTCCTTCTGCTTGATTAGTTTTACTTACGAGAAAACATAGTAAGGAACCACGGTATTGCAAACAGCTCTGGAATAAAATTAATATTGCGCAAGTGATTAGCTAATTTTGGATCGTGGAATGCAATCAGTTGAGAAAATTTTCTTAAATATTCTTGTATCACAGCCGAGTTATCTTTTAGGAAAAATTTGTGCAAATATTTAGGAACAAACGCGGACAAAGACGCAAACGCTTTCGCTGAAATAAAAAGTTATTGGTTATTATTATTCTACAAGACATTCTTGAGTATTGCATATTTTTAAATATCAAATTTGATAAAAATATGGAGTTATAGATATAAACCTTGCTTCTCGTAAAATATGACTGACACTAACCTTCGTCATTAAAATGCAAATACAGAAACGGAGCCGTTAAGGAATCCAATCCTTGCCAGTACACATAATTTGAATGTTTGAAAATCCAAGCTTTTAATATGCGCTTCAACTTTTTGTGACCTTCATTAGACGATAAAAATTCGTTGTATTGATGGCACCGAGGAATATCAACTTCAATCTTAAATTTTTGATAAAAAAGTTAGTTGTTTAGAAAGTATAAAAAATTTACTTGTCGGTCTGTAGCAGTGGCCGTTTTCTTATCAATTCGCACGTATTCTCGGTAGAAGTCCCCTCTGACGTTTAGTAAGGCAGCCCAAATATCGCCCCTGATTAACGGAGGGATGTCTTTTTCCGCCTCCTTTAAAATCATCTCACGAGTGAACGGATAACCCTAAAAATCAGAATTAGCAACTTACCATTGAAAATGTTTGCACTTACATGTAATAAGCGTCTAAGTAAGATGATGCGGTGAAACTGATATTCGGGATCTCTTTCCCGTATTATCAACGGTAGACCTGTAACGTCATACAGTAGAGATTCGTCTGAATTTGTTATAATTTTTGACTTAGAATGAATGAGAGGATAAAAGGAAACCAACGGAAGATGTTTGAAACGTTCGTATAACGCTTCGAGTGGCATTTCCACAATTTTTTCGTCGTATAACGTAGCCGGATCTCTTTCTTGCCCCAAAACTGAGCTATCGATTAAGACGGTTCTAAAATGTAGTTTACAGTTTAAAATAGATGCCAGTGCAATTAGTGATTTGTGATCGTAATTATTCTGAATGTTTAAATTTTTTAATGGTTTCCTAATTTCAAATCCAAGTTTTCCACTTCGGCGCGCGCTGCTATTTTGAAAAAACCAACCAAAAATAGATCCAAGAAAAATGCATAATTACGTTTGGTTTTTCATAAGCATCACGTGCGTGAAGTTACCCCCTTTTTTTTTGAAATTGTATTTTTGGGGATAGAATGAGAACCGAGTCTACAAATTCAATAATTTTCTAGTGACAGGATGATGGTAAATGATCCAAAAAGCAATAATTATAAAACAAAACTTTTGAGGACCATTGAAAATAGGCCCTAATTTTCTCAAAAAATTCATGCACATCCGTGTATTGGTTAATGCGATGAGATAAATTCCGCCTACCCTGCAGTTTAACCCAACCTCACAAAAATTTATATAATAGCTTTGTTTGGTACACAACTAGTGTAGTGTAGTGTAGTGTAAAAAGTGCACTGCACTGTGTGTGTAAAAAGTACACTGCACTGCACTACACTACACTAGTTACACTAGCTTACTGTGTTTGGTATCACAGTCCTGGTGTACACTTTTCTATATATGGCGTTTGGTATGAATAGGTGTAAAAAGTGTAGGTAGTGCAAAGCGTTTGGTAAGAAAACTGGTGCAGTCCAGGACTACACTTTCTACACCACCAAAATAGGTAGTGTAAGAAGTGTAGTGTAATTAACAAGCAGTAAAATTTTAAAAGTTTTTAAGTTGAAAATATATTTAGTTCTATTTTAACAATGGAAAATTGTCGTGGTGTCGTTAAAACCTTTAAACTCAATCGAGGAAGAATGGCGAACGAATTGAAGAAGTATAGGGTTTCAGCCAGCAGTCTGGCGGAAATCAAACACGGATAGACTAGAGAGCGGGAAACCGCGGTTTTAATCCTGGTTGCGTCGGATATGTGCTGTGATCTAAAAGTCCAAAATTGATCTGCGGACTACTCGCCAACCCGTCTGCCCAGCGTGGTGAGTTATGGACAAAAACCCCCTCTCCCCCCACTTGGGGAAAGCCAAATGTTCAGGAGTGGACGAATAACGGCTGATTGTGAAGATTTCAAAAGAAAAGCAGAATGCAGAAGCAATAGAATTCAAAAATAAAAAATTAAACCTGTGTGACACGATGCATAATTTTGCATAAAATTTACATGTAAATGGTAACTAACCAATAGAAAGACTGTATTAGTATCCATCAGACATTTTCATTGGTTAGTTACAATTTACATGTAAATTTTATGCAAAATTATGCATTGTGTCATACAAGCTTTAACAGTAAAAAATCTTGAATTGCTAAGAAGCATGTGAGGCAACACGTTTATTTTTAACCACTCAACTCTCTCAACACTAAAAAAAACTCAAATGTTTGTATCAAAAAATCTCTTATATAGAAATAACATTAACTTTTAGGATATAATTCTGTACCAACATAATTCTGTTCAGAATTCTATTCTGTGTTTTTTGTACTTCAAATTTTGATGTATTTTGCACATAAGTTGTTCGTACAGGGTAGTTGCCCTAGCGTGCTCTGGTGTAGTTGTGGTTACACTACACTACACTTTTTACACTAGACTACACTACACTAGTTGTGTACTAGTGCTGGGCGATGTTCATCGATGTTTTCTAAACATCGATGTTAGCCCGACCGATGTTCGATATTTTGACATCGCGTCAGACGTTTTGAAACATCGAAACCATCGATGTTTGCTTTTCGATGTTAGCCTTTCGATGTTACAGGTAGATATGCAGGGATGTGCCCAGCCAACTTTTTTCGGGGGGGGGGAGAAATTTCAAATTTGCCAACTGAATTATTTCAAAATTGTCAACTTTTTGTAAGTTTTGCAGCATTTAGTAAATTTAGACATAAAAAAATGGCAAATTAACCAACTTTTGGGTGTTTTTATCAACTTTTTGCCAACTTTCTGCAGCTTATTTAGCATGAGCACGTCCCTGTAGATATGTAGCGTAGCCACTAAATAATTGCTTATTTTATTTGCTAATTTTTTAATTTGTAGCGTTTATTAATATTCATAAATAAATTTTTTGTTATAGTAGTGTTTTTCCTGATTTATTTAAACTAATATGCAATAACATCGATGTCACGAAAACATCGATGTTTTGCAACCGATGTTATGCTCACATCGATGTCCAGGTTCGATGTCGACATCGATGTTCAACATCGATGTTTTGTATCGATGTCCCAGCACTATTGTGTACCAAACAAAGCTATTTATCAAGTCCTAGTGTACACTAGTTGTGTAGTTCTGGACTGCACCAGTTTTCTTACCAAACAGTTGGCACTACCTACACTTTTTACACCAAATTATACCAAACGCTATATACAGAAAAACTTTTTAACAAAAAATTAAACCGACCTCAAAAAGGAAACTAAAAAGCATAAAATAAATATATTACATTTTGAGTCTTAATAAGTAATGTAAGTAACTAATTTTGAGTCGGTGCAGAATGGGTGACTTTTGTTTTAATAATTTTTTTAAAGTAATTTAGTAATCGTTGATTTTTTGCACCGACTCAAAATTAGTTACTTACATTACTTATTAAGACTCAAAATGTAATATATTTATTTTATGCTTTTTAGTTTCCTTTTTGAGGTCGGTTTAATTTTTTGTTAAAAAGTTTTTTATTTTTTAATTTTTAGTGATTAAAATCTACTAATTACTACCTTAATTAATTAATTAATTAATTTGCTCGATATAAAGTTTTTCTCCACCCCAACTTTCAACAGAATAGGTTGACAAGTAAAAAATCAATAAATGAAAAACAATCATTCCCTATTTTCTAACCTTACGGGTGCAATTTTCCCTTATTTTTTACCCTTACGAATGGAATTTTTTTGTGAAAATTAAATGGGACCACCATGGAGGTATACTCTATCGAATAAAAAAAAATTCATCAAAATCGGATCACTCTGTAAAAAGTTATGCCCGAACATACATAAGAAAAAAAAAAAAAAAAAAAAAAAAACATACAAACAGACGAATTGAGAAACTCCTCCTTTTTTTGAAGTCGGTTTAAAAATACACACTAGGGTACACTAGTGTACACTAGGACTGCTGTACCAAACAAAGCTATTATATATTAGCCTGACAGCTCGCAATTAACATAAAAAAAATCGTTTCCTAACACTAACCTAAGCTCGATCGGTGAATCTCTCTTTTAAGGGTAAAAATACCCCTAAACCGTGATTTAGCTTGATGTTAACGCTACCATGGTGTAGAATGCGGTCATTACGGTCGATTTCTGCCAAGGGATAAACGGACAAAAACCGGGGGGGGGGAAGCAGCTGCCCCCCTACCATCCTCCAGGTCCAGAGTAGCCACAGAGTTCTAAGCAAGATATGAGTGAAAAAAGTGTGTAAATTTTCAAAAAAAGTGAAGAAAAGTGTATAGAAATTTTGAAAAAAGTGACAAATAGTGCAAAAATATTTTACTTCGGGCAGTAACGTAGCAAGCTAACAACACCACAGATCCTGGGGCAAGACCCACAGCGGGCCCCCTTTTTTTAGAAGCATTTGAGAACTTTTTCCCAAAATTTTTTTAAAAAACCATTTTTTGACTCTCTAGCTAAATTTTCGAATCAAAACTTGCAAATGACCTTTTTTTAACCATTTACATTACTTCCGAGCAACATGCGTACTACTCCAATATTTGTTACGTGTATAGCGTAATTTTTGGTGAAAGGCAGTTCCGACTCGATTTTCACATTCTATGTTTACTGCATATAAATGGCAATACCTCTGCCTTTCACAAGAAATTACACTCTAACATAATTGCTTAATTTTATCGGTGGCCCGGCACCACCTCCTGCTACGTCACTACTTTTGGGCCCCTAGGACTAGGAGTTTACGGACGATATGCTTTTGCACACCGGTAGTTACGCCACTGCTGACGCACATGAATGAATTTACGAGATTCTTTATTTTGCGTGTACATAGATGTCAAACTCATTCCAGCCGTGGGCCACTTCCTCCAAACAAAATTTTTAAGAGTGACACAAATGATTGTTTTACCCCTTTCCCCATCTCATTTTTTCCCCAAAAGTTTTTTTGAATGTTTTTTTTTAACTCTTTCATAATAATTTTACTTGATGATTAGCTAGTCTACATTTGCTCCAAGCAACATGCGTCGACAATTTTTAAAATTCTAGTTACTAAATTTATAAATGTATCAAAAAATTTAATTTTTGTAAGTGAAATCGTAAAAAAAGTGAATATTTTTTAAAAAAGTGAAGAAAAGTGTGAGATTTTCAAAAAAGCGAATAAAGTGTATCTGTGGCAACCCTGCAGGTCAGAGAAAAATTTTGTAAGGAAAATAAACTACACAATACTTAATTTTATCTCATTTTTCAATGAGATATACAGTGTGTTCACGAAAAGTGGTAACAGTGAATAATTCTTAAATATTACTAGATACAAAAAAAAGTTTAAATAGTTTTTTATTCAACTCCAAATTTTCTATTCGAAACTGTCAAAGTATATTTTTTTATACTTCAAATTCAACCGGAAGTAAACATACATTTTTTTTTTCAAATGGCAACATGTCTTTTTTTTAACATTTTTGTAATCTGCAATTTTTTCTCTATAAATACATATAAAATTTTCATAAGGTTACATAAGAAAAAATTCGAGAAAACACAAGATTTAAACAAACAATAATAATTTATTAATTACGTATGTAGGGTGCTATGAAAAACAAAACACCATTATTATGATATGACACCATTAGAATCCTTTTATGGAGTCATTTAAAAATGGTAGTTTAGGCAAATCTATCTTTAAATTTAAAAACCAAAATTAATTTAGCATCTATCAATTATCACCAAATCGCCAGAACTTCTGCGAAAATTAGAATCATATCTTGAACAAAACGGTGGCAATTTTGAAAAATTTATCAGATAAATGAAATGTTGTGTTTTCGGTGTTGTGATGTTTTGATTTTCATGGCACTCTACATACCTATGTGTAAATAATTAGTAAATTATTATTGCTTGTTTAAATCTTACATTTTCTCGAATATTTTCTTATGTAACCTTATAAAAATTTTATATGTATTTATAGAGAAAAAATTGCAGATTACAAAAATGTTAAAAAAAGACATGTTGAAATTTGAAAAAAAAATGTATGTTTACTTCCGGTTGAATTTGAAGTATAAAAAAATATACTTTGACAGTTTCCAATAGAAAATTTGGAGTTGAATAAAACACTATTTAAACTTTTTTTGGTATCTAGTAATATTTAAGAATTATTCACTGTTACCACTTTTCGTGAACACACTGTATTTGATATAATTTTCAAAAATTGTTTCTATTTTCTATAGTGTCTGGACCCTCTCCCCCAAAATGTAAAGAAACTGGCGTGAAACTTGGGGGTCTGGGGGGTATTGAATACCCCCCAGCGCAAGAAAGTAACGAGAAGGCTTTTCAAAATTGATAACAACACAAATTTAATTCAAAAGAAAAAATATTTTTCTTTATTATACCTGACCTCCCAGACACCCGGTTTTTCGATTGCTTACTTTTAAAAGTACCCATTATGCCAGGAAAAGATTTTTCGTTGTTCCGGGCGTAAAATGAGTGGTTTCCGGCCTGTGCAGGGACGGCTTCTACACAGTCACAAATAAAAATGAGGTGATCCCGTCACAACGAAAAGCAGTTTACGCCACTCGGACGTAAAGAGATTTTACACCACTCGATGCGCCTCGGCTTCGCTACGCTCGCCTTCCAAAACTTCGCCCTCGAGTGTAAAATCTCGTTTTACGTCCTTGTGACGAAAACTACTATTTCAGGAATATCAACTTCATAATACTGAATTTTATCTCATTTTTAAGTATTTCTTTTCTAGGGGGACCAAACCAATTAGATATTCCAAAATGTAAAAAAATGAACGTAAAACCGGCGGGTCGGGGGGGGGGGCTATAGAATACCCTTCAGCATATAGAACTTTAAAAATTAATAAAGCACTAAATTCAAGCAAAAATTTTAGAGAAAACATCTTTTCTTAATTCCACACCCCCCAGTTTTTCGATTGTTTACTTTTAAAAATACCCTCCAGATTAGAACAAGATTTTTTCATGACCATAAACTACATAATACTTAATTTTATTTCATTTTAAAGTGCGATTTCTAATTTTTAGGGCAGCTAAACCCTTAGCTAACTTTGCGTCTCAAATTTGTGCACCCTTGTCCTACGCCATCTTTGCCGCTTTAGTTACTCCGCTGACAAAAACTTGGATTTAACATTAAGAGACTAATTTATAAAATATATTAAAAAATTGACAATGAATATCAGAATAATTACGGTTGCTAAACAGGCAATCATGAAAAAATTCACTTACTTTGGAACCGATAAAATTGGAGGGCTCGATCTTATAACGCCTTGCTTTTTAAGTTCGACGTAAACGTCTCCGCCAGCCAATTGCCACCAGTGATACAATTCCTTGATAGTAAACATCTCAAAACTTTGACAAATTTTATGCGTCGTTTTGGTGACTTTAAAATCGTCAAATATATCCCGATTTAACAAATCTTCAATGGTGGCCCTCTCTTTTGGTATCACAGTTAAGCAATCCTCGATGATCATTTTTAAGTCTGCTGGAAGAGACTAAAAACTTTGGTTTAAGAGTGCCTTCTACTTCTAAATTTTATTATTATTATAGGTCCGCCACAGTTTTTTAAAAACAAACTTTTTTATTTGAGAGATTTCCAAAAAATTGAATTTTGAGCAAACAAATATAATATAATAGTCATAATTAGTTTAAAAATTAAAATTTTAGTGTACAGAGTACCTGATATTTTTCATAGCAGTTATGCTCTCGACAAATCCTCTCAAGAACTGACGTATTTCCTTGAACCAAACTTAAAACTTTACGAATTCGTTGACTAAGTTTCAAAAATTGCCACAAGGAAATATCCAGCACCAATTCTGTTAAAATTATTCCTAACGACCAAACATCCACTTTTGGATTCGAGAGGTTTCCTTTTGGACCGTCGAGGTACACTTCTGGAGCCGTGTACAACACCTGCCTGCATAAAATTAAAGTTAAATTAAAACCTGTCTCAAAAATAAAATTCAACTTACAAGATAGGAAATGTCACCAACTTTCCACGATCGGTCATATGAAACAATCCGTAATTAAACAATTTAATATCACCGTTTTCTTGCAACAAAACATTTCCAAGACTTAAATTTCTATGCACGATGTTCTTAGAATGCAACTCCTGCAGAGCAATTAATATCTGATAAGCAATTTTCTTTATATTATCCAGGTTAAAATAATTTTTGTTGTTAATAAAATTGGATAAAGGAGATCCACAGTATTGAGATACAATGATTGTTCGTTCTAAAATATGAGAATGAAGAAGAAGTTTTATGGAAGACAAGAAAGGCACATTTACCATGTTTGCTTCGCATAATATCCAAATATCGACACAAGTAGGGATGCTTCAAACTCATTAAAAATTGTGCCCTACCGAATATTATGATCGAATTGGGGGTTAAAGGTAAACCATTGCTTCCGCACGTTTCACCAATGTGTTCTTTTGCAAAAAATGTAAAAGCACCGAAATGCAGTTCCGGTTTTTGAAGCAGTTCCTGTGCCATCTTCATCGATGGTTTAACGTCCCCTGCAATTTAGAAAGTTTCTGGTAATAGTTTATTTATATTTATATTATGTGGCTTTAAGTTTCTGAAACTTATTTTATCACCTACAAGTGGTAGAAATACCTTAATTTTCCATTTCTGAAACTTGAAGTTTCTGTAACATAACCTCAAACTGTTTGAATTATTTGGGGGAGTGAAGTTTCTGGTATGCGTATTATCAAACAAGCACTTGTCAACGATGTGTATTCTCAAAGTGCACTCGAATAAGACGCGCAAATGTTTTGGATCAAAATTAGGTATAAAATTCTGGAAAGTTGAAATTTAGCAGAGATTTGTATATTAGAGTGCCCAAATAATTTTTCGTTTTTTTTTTAATCGGAAAGGGGAAGTCCCCTCAATATTTTAGAAATTTAGCAAAAAGTTGGCAAAAACACTCAAAAGTTGGTCAATTTGGTATTTTTTTTATATCTAAATTTACAAAAAGTTGCAAAACTTACAAAAAGTTGGCAATTTTTAATTAATTCAGTTGGAAAATTTGCAAATTTGGAATTTTCCCCCCTGAAAAAAGTTGGTTGGGCACGTCTTTGTATTTAAGTTTGTACCAAGGGAATTTATTTTAGATGTTGCATATTATGATACTGTGGAAATGTTAGTAGGTAGTACATAATATAATGATGATTCTGGCTCATTTTCCCATAAGACAATATTTCCGTGAAACTGAAAAATAAAATTTTATGATGTGGCATGGCGTAAGAAATTTTAATTAGTTTCAGTTTTGATGATTTTTGATAGTAGTGGGGTTATAAGGATACGAAACGAACGCCTTATAGAAAAATATATTTACTTGAAAAAACTAAATTTTATTATGTTCTTCCAACGTAAGAAACTTTAGCAGTGATGTGTTTTTATAGTAGTGGAGCTATGAGGATACTAGACCAATTCCCAATTGTATGCGTAGGTGTAGAGGGGATACAAAACTTGATGAAGCGTTTGGAGTGGCCGGTAATAAAACTAAATTGGGACTTGCTTTATGTGATTATACCATGGACTTAGAAGGATAGGACTCGCAACTCCCTACCTGAAAGCTTAAAATTTGCGAGCTTTTTATATGTCAAGTCCCAATTATTTTCGTCTATTTAAGCCACCAGAGGGCAGCAGTAGGAATGCACACAGCAAATACAGTAACTTAATTTGAAAAACTGCTTTTTATGATTTGAGCTTGTTAATATTAATTAATAGATCATTAGTAATATTTTTTGATAATCATGTAGTTGAGGATACGAAACAAATCATTCAAATATGTGGAGCTGAAAATACTGCTCAAAATATTATGCTGATGATTGACTATAATAGCGTTTTAAGCATCAAGCAGAGCAAGAGAATTTTGGACATGAAAAATTGGTACCATTTTTGTTGTTCCTTAAACCGAAAGAAAATATTCAAACGTTAAAAATATTTTCACTAAAGAGGATAGAATGGCGATTAAAAAGACCAGAAATTTCTAAAAATTAAAAAGAAAGTTAAATAAACTACAATTATTAAAAATTTGAAAAATATACCATCACATTTTATTTGAAAAAATTTAATTAGCGCCCTCAGTAGATTTTTGTATGAAATGTTTTTGTGAAAATGCACCCTTACAATCTAAAAACCTAGAAACTCGAGTTGTTAAAAGTTTTTTACATTACCGCTAATTATAGTTGAAATTACCACGACAACAAATTAATACGATCTTTAAATTTGCAATTCAATACAGCCATCGTATCATTAGATGTGTGGCATGTGGCACCATCCTGTTGAAACTACATGTCATTCAATTCTAAATCGTTTAGTTTTGGCCACAAAAAATGTGGAATCATTTTAACAAATTCAAATAGCGCGAAATTTAAAATTGTATCTAGATTTAGATTACCCTTTAAAATTTATTATGAAAGTTTTCTTATGAGAAATACAAGATATTATCGAGAATTTCGTTACATTAAGATTTTATTTTATGGTAAATCATTATGGTAAATATTATAGCAAGAACTTTATGATCTGGCTTCGTGCTCGCCCGTATTTTTGCATAATTCAAAGCCAATCAGAATGCTCCAAAATTTTATCGCATTTTATGGCATTATTCAACGATTCAATGATACCATGATCCGTTGATCACATTAAAAAGTTATGGGCGCCTAAGAACTGCGGTAATTTGCAGTTACGAGTTAAAATTTACGAGCAACCATTGCAAGATAAATACTAAAATAATACTTACTATAAACTTTATACTGTAAAATTTTTTAAGTACTTACCCTATTTAATTTAATCATTGAACATTTTAACAAAAGCTTAGTTAAAAATTATTGTCTTTTTATTGTTTCATAAGCAGTGGCGGATTTCTCATTAGGCGCAGGAGGCGCGCGCTTCGGGCCTCCGAAATCCAAGGGGCCTCAAAATTCAGCTCTCAAAATAAAATTATTTTAGTAAATAATGCACTGAAACTTTACGATGAAATAAAATTATGCAATCAAGTAAGATCGATAGACACAGTCTTACCGATACATCGACATCCCGAAAACCATCACCCACAAAAAACTCTGCGTTTTTGACTCGTTAGTCTTCATCAGTATCGTAAACTTTTTAAACACTTAATTGCATAATCATAGAATAATACGGCTACTGCTTTTATCAATGCAAAGAGACCGCAATCGCCTGTCAAACTTTACATTTTCAAAACTATGCCTTTGTGCAAAAGAGAGATAAATTGAAAATGATATCGCAAATTAAATTGATGAAATTTTTTTAAATTTCCTGTCAGTGGCGGATTTCCAAATAGGCACCTCGAGACTTAAAAATCAAGGATGCCTCAAAATTCAGCGCTCAAAATAAAAAAAATTATTTTATTTAATTATTAAAAAAGTGAGACATCGGGAAATGTATTATTCTGTTTTTATAACGCTCTACGATGTTTTCCGATTTCCAAACATTGCTAAGCGGTGCATTTTATATTTTTTACCTACGACGAGAAGCCAGCCCGACGTAGAACCCCAAACTGGAGGACCAGCGAGACGGCCAGAAGAAAGTTGTAACTTCACCCGGATTTGAACCGGATATTGAGCGTTCGTAGTCAACTCACCTGATTATTACTTTCCGATCGTCTCGGAAAGACATCCGGAAATAACATTGAAAATTAATCAATATAAAATAACAACTGCTTGGATATATTTTAAGGTTTGCTGATGTTCAGATTGTATTAATTATGAAAATTGAAACTTATTGGTACAAGAATTATCAATGTTAATTTGATAAAATACTTAAAAAAACAACTTTTAAATGTAGCCACGGCAGTGGAGTGATGTGATCGCTGGTTGCGTTACGAGCGGAAATTCTGAGTTAAAATTTCGGACGCATCAGAATTTCTTAGCTCGGCTTTCCAGTGGACATTCTCACTCCGTGGTGAACCAAAAAACCAACCAACCAAAATACCCAATCCAAAAAAAAAAACATTAACAAACAAAAATACTGAACAAATTAAAAATTAACATTTCAAAGTGCTAATAACCTTGTAGTTGATGCACGTTAAAATGCAAAAAAAACTTTTAAATGTCCATCATGATTTAATTTTATGAAAAGTTCCATAATGTAGTTTGGGTATTAAAATAAGACCTCATGTAAAATATTCCCATATAAATTAGGTAGTTTTTTAAAAAAATCGCCTGCGGCGCTAACGTCCCTCCCCCTATGTGTTCCGGAAGTTGAAAACAATTGCTGTAAAATGTAAGAGTAGTGCAAATATTGAAAAGGGGGGCCTCAAAATTGAATTGCGCCTGGGGCCTCATAAGTGCTAAATCCGCCACTGTTCATAAGTTTAAACAAACTTACACAAAATCTTTTCCAGTTGAAAGCTTGAAAGCTGAACATTTTTATTCGCAAGAAATATGAACAAAATTTGGAGTTTTACTGCAGAATCTTGTGTAATTCGTGCCTGCGCTTAAATCGTACCTTAACTATTTTTCATAAGCCATTATTATAACACAGTTACAAAAAAGGATGCCTTGCGATAGATCAACCGAAAAGTTAGTCTTTTTTACGAATATTCAATAATATTTTTGCATGGTCAAGAAGCTGAACTGACTAATGCGCCCAAATCGTACCACCATAACTCATTACGTAAAAACAAGAACTGAAAGCAGATGAAATTTACAAAAAATGAAATGTAGGTACATGTAACGTAATAACTGAAAAACTATATCAAGGTGGAAACTTGTAAAATGCAATTTAAACATAAAATTGGATTCAATTAAATTTAAAGTGAATTTTCAAAAAAAGGTTTTCCCAAAAAAAGAATATCTGTTTTCTAAAGATAGAAAATGCCGATAAAATTTGTCATGTAATAAAAGTTTAAACTGCTGCGTTGTGGCGCTCTAAAGATGAAGTAGAATCGTCAGAATGGAGAGAATATGTTATATGAAGAATACATGAGCGTCGTGACGCTTTACGTCGTATTCATTTGAAATAAACTGGAAGTGACTATAACATCTAATTAGCTCCATTTCTGAAATTATTCATTCTCGTTACTTGAGGCGTTTTCGTCTCTAATCATTCGAATTAGGCATTGAACTTACGGAATTCGAAATTAGGGATTTATCGTCTTTAGAATTGAGGAAAGCAATTTTGGGAGATCTGGCAAAATAAGTTTTGCATGTTGTAATACCTAAGATGAATTTGGAAGGACATCTAAACAGGTTTATATAAGATACCTACTATATAAATACACCCAAATTGAAAATGCATATCTTTTAATTACATATATTAAAAATGGTACAGGTACAATTATCTAGCTCTAATTATAAATAAATTTGTTTGATGTTATACAACAATTTTATTTTAATAACTACATACATAGGTGGACGTGAAACTGTATGAGCATTTAAATGCTCACATAGGTAAAACCAAGGACGATTCTTATTTGTACCGTCGTGATTTCCAAATAGTAATCTACAATAAATAGTTTTTGTCATTTTGGTAAAGAACACCACGCTCGTGAATTTAAAATCGCTAACCTGTCTCATAAAAGTTTTATTCGGTCGTTACAGAAGTTCTAATTATCCACTTAGGTACTTACTGCTAGTGTGTTTATAGTTTGTGTCGTTAATTACCTTACTCATTGATTGGAGATGCATTTTTTCGTTAAATTTTACAAAAAGAAATACAAGTAAGTTTATGTATAATATTAATGTTTGCAATAAATGTTAAATAACAACTTTGTAAAATAAAAATTAAAGGTTTTTGTTTACTTAATTTATCATTAACACAAATATTTTTTTTATATTCTGGTTTTATTTGTACAGTGGGTACATAAAAACCAGAGAGAATAAAATATAAATAATGTGCTACAAATTTTATTTAGTATCTTTCAATATTTCGTTATTTTGTAGATTTAAAAGTAAAAATGGTAACTCAAAAAATATCAAAAATTTGAATCTGGATTTGGATCAACATTCATCTGTTCGGTTAACCAGGATTAACTCCTGTTACAGCTCAATAAGGTTAGAATTTATTTTTAAATCGAATATAATTTAAATTATACGTTATTATTTAAATACATACGTGCGTCAATTAAATTAACATACGTTTATATGCGGTTGTTCAAGTATCGAGTAAACAAATTTCTATATAATTTATAAAAAATAAAAATTTAAATAATTTATAGATGGGACAATTTTCTCTGCGGTAAAATTA
The DNA here is from genome assembly GCA_905340355.1 of Rhagonycha fulva. Classification (NCBI taxonomy): domain Eukaryota; kingdom Metazoa; phylum Arthropoda; class Insecta; order Coleoptera; family Cantharidae; genus Rhagonycha; species Rhagonycha fulva. The sequence continues at coordinate 7,909,672 of HG996556.1, read as the reverse complement.
ATTCAAACAGAAATAGTCCAAGTTTTTATGTGCCATAATTATGTTTTGGTAAATTTTTAATCGTTGAGTTTTTGTTAGAGTTTTTTCATTGTAGTACTGGAAATTTGTCAAGATAGTTGACATTTGTGAAGGTTAATAAAGCCAAAATAAACCAAAACATTTGATTTTGAGATTCTTTTTTAGGTGAATTTATACCTTGAAGTTCCATGAGTTGAAAGAGACCAAACATCAACAAATCTATAAAAATGTTGCAACCAAATTTTATTTTTAGTATTTTTCAATCAATAAATTTTTGTCTGAAATTCGTTCAAAAAAACTTGAAAATTGTGGTGATGCGCAGAAACGGATTAACGAGATACCATCTGTTTTTTGTTGTAAAAAAATTCTATTAAAATAAAAAATATTCATCAGATAGTACTAAAAATAAATATCTATTTAAGTACTTTTTTATATTATTTTAATTATTATTACCTATTTAAGTAAATGTGCATTGTGTGTATGCCTATTTTTTATTACACTGACGCGCATTCGAATTATTCCCGATAATTTACAATGAAAAGTGAAGATTGATGTTTTTTTTTTTATTTAAAATTTATTATAATTTATTCAGTGCGTTTAAAACTAGAATCACATAAAATGTTAATAGGTTCGTTCCAGAAAATAATTCTTTCAGCATGTAAGAATCTTTTTAAGTAATCCATCACTTCAAGAATTGTTTTAATTGTATTGGATCTAACAAAGTTGTAAAGTCTTAATAAACTGGGAAAATTCAAATTTGGTGAAAAGTTTTCTGAGACTGAATATTAACATATGCAATAACGTACAAAAGTCAAAATTTATTAAAACTTACTCATGAAACTTTAAAGAATAATACCAAGTTGGTGGAATTTCTAAGAATTTAGTTTAAATAAATTATATAATTTGAATAAGAAGTGAAACCAGCTTGACTCGTTACATTAGTTTGTGTTGGGGAAGGTAAAGAATGAAAGAAACACAAATGTTTCATTATGAAATAATTGAAAAAATGTATAAAATTAAATTGGAAACTGGCGAAAATTACAAAAGCGGTAGAGAAAATTAAATTAAACAATTAAATTTCTTAAGCAAAGAAGAAACATTTTTAATATTGTTGAATAACAAATTATAACTTAAATTTTGAATTATTAATTAAAAAAAAAAAAAATTTGAAAAATAATAAACAATAACCAGAAATTAGAAAAAAATACAAACAAACATATAAATTAATCAAGTGGCGCCAAAATTTAAATTTACAGTTATTTTCTATAATCCATTAAAATCAAAATTATTTTTATTGGCTATAAATGGTAACTAAAACAACCAAAAGTACATCATTGCATAACAATGGCTACAATTTTTTCGACATCATTAACTCGATCAGTGTATTTTGCCCACTTACCCATTTTTATGGTATACGTGATTAATTTATTATTACTGCATGTTTTTGCACATTAAAAAAGTAATTATTAATTGTTTGAACTAAAATTCAATTAAAAATTTTTTCTTTCTAGATTTCATTTTAAAAGTTGCCAGATTGTAGTAAAATTCCCCAGATTTGAAATAAAAATAGCCCAAATTGCGGTTTGGACTTTTTGAAAAAATTTAAGAGCAACTTATCTGCAAAAGTCGGCGAATTTTTTGAACTCCCCTCTTTGAACTCCCGTTCAAATCAAAGTTTTTTTTAAATATTAAATATTTATTTATACAATTAATAACATCGTTAAATCAAAACAAATTTTACGTTTTTTTATTTAACAACTAACAAATAATAAAGCAGAAATATTCTAATATAAGAAACGGCTTTTTGTTTTTTTAATTTTATTCATTATACAACTTTTACAACTTTTACGTTTTACAAAAAAAGTCTGTAGAAGTGCGCACTTAAAGTTTCACCTGCAATATTAAAAAAATTAGGAACTCAGAAATTTTTATTAAAATTTATTGGTCTTTTAGCTACATGATTTTTGTTGAATATGTCGTCGCTGGCTCTAATTTTTTCGAAGGACCATGTATAAAAATTCTAATTATTTTTAAGAAATTTATTTTCTCAATTATTTAGTTCAATAGCCAACTCAAAAAGCAACTGCAGATCATCAAAAGGTGTTAGAGACCAGTCCTGAGCAGTGCTGTCAGATTGGGCAATTTATCGCTAATTGGGCGACTCTTGTAGATAATTTGCGCAATTTCACGAGAATGAATACCCTTATTGTTGTTTTTTGTTTATTTTGCTCTGTATATAGATTACACGACTTAAATCAATGTTTCAGCAAAAGTTTGATTTAGTCTTGGGTTAGAATGGTAAAGGCTACGAGTTCAACACTAAACACCGGCACTCCTAAAGCCAATAAGAACGGATAAATTAGTAAAATTAGGGGAATTTAGAGAATTTTGTAAGATAATTTTGGTGTACAATCTTTAGGAATTAGTAAGGAATTAGAGAAATTAGTGGAATTAGTAACAGTTCATTTTCTTTAGCGTTTTTAGCGTCTTTTTTGACGTCATCAGTAATGGAGGCAATAATTGAATAAGTAGTACCTAACCAGCGGTTATTGAATGCGGAGCTACAGAGATTTTATTCTGGCCGTCTCGATGCAGAATGATGCAGATGCAGAAATTAATTTTTTAAGCAAATTACTTAGATTACAAAGTGAATGAATGAATTTTTGCACTATATGCTGCTGACTGCTGCTGTAGTTTTGAAGTCAAATGGAGCTGGAATTCATCACCAGTGGGAAATTGTTGGCCCAATGCTGAAGTGATAACCTTGGTCTTACGGTTGGCGGTCAGTGTTAGTGTAACGTTGGTCCCCAGTTCTGGTTCAGTGCTGATTACAGGCAAAGTAACGGTAAATGATACTGGCTCAGCATTGATCATCCATTGCACGTCGATGCTTAAGCTGAGGATCGGCAAATCAACGGTAAACAGCTTTGACCTAAGCTTGCCCCTAGGGTTGGGCGCCAACGGTTGGTTTGCCAATGCCGGTCCAAGCATTGGATGTATTGTGAACGTCGGAAAAATTTTCTTAGGTAGCTTTACATTTTAAAAAAGTTAAAAGTGTTTGCTTGAAGAAATATCAGATGGAAAATGACGACTTTCCGGACGGTTGAAGAACATGTTTATTATTTTACGCCAAATAAGATTTTTTTGAGTTTAATCTCTCTAGCTATGAATTTAATTTGGTCGATTTACGAAGTTTTAACGCATTTGAAGTGTAATTGAGTGAAATCTTTTGCAATCCATTGGTTTTATTATTCGATTACGAAGTTAATCTTTTATTCATTAACCTCATGAATCGTTAAAGATTTTTTTAAGATATTTTATTACATTTTTTTTACATCGTTAATTTTTTCATTGGCTGATCAAACTTGATAAACTTGCAAAATTCAAGTCAGGGCTTATTTTATTAGGTGTATGCATTAATTTCCGTTTTTTTTTATTGAAAATGAAATCAACGTTATTTTAAAAGAACAACTAAAAATGCGTTATTCAAAGTATTTTTCACCGCCGAATACAAATTTTTCTCATCTATCCGGCAATTTCAATTTTCATTTTTTCAATGAAAACTATTCAGATACCCAATTTTCCACTTCTTTCGCTGTTTTAAAATGCAGCTCTTTAAGTGCGTATTCCATTGATGAAAACAAATGATAATCAAAAGGACCCAAGTCTGTTGAAGGAAGCGGGGTGGTGTAACAAATCCCAGCTAAATGATTTTAACGTATCTTGGACCGATTTTGCTTTGTATGATGGTGCGTTGTCATGGAGCAAAATTACCTTGCTGTATCTTTTAGCCTATTTTGATCCTTTTTTTGATCAAAGCATGGTTAAAATTGATCATTTGTTGGAAGTAGCGATCAGCATTAACGGTTTTGCCAGGTTTTAGCAGAACTTGGTACAGCACACCTTTCTGATCCAACCAAACAACGAAACAGAGCATTTTCTTCTTTTCAAATTGATCTGGTTTTGCAGTGGATGTTAATTTTACATCACCCTTCACAATTTTATTCAAAAAGTCTTACTTTCTTGTAATGAAAAATTAAAATTTTTTTTTTTTAATATTTGATTTGAATGCTATGTTATAAATTAAGAAGAATCAACATCAGAACTCTGCATGATATACTTATATAATTTTGACAGCTAGGGTTTACAATCAATAACAATGACGCGTATTAGTGGATTAACGAGATTTTCCTTCTGAAATTTGAATTATACTTTTTCTTAAATATTATATTTTACACTTATGATATTTTTTGTGTTGAAATCATAAATGGGGTTACGAGTTGATAGTTTTCTATGCCTGGTTATTACGTATTTATTGTTTTTTACAATAAACATCACATAATGCCCTATGATTATGTAAAACTTTCACTTAAAAGAAGGCAATTTTAATGTATGCTGGAAGTCTTGTGTTTTTCTTCAGGCGTTAATTTAAAAATTATCATATTCACTTACAAGAAGTTTGTTTTGGTGGTAATTTTTTTTCAATACTTTCTCATCTAACACCGAAGTTACTCAACAAGTTTTCGCATTCATGACGTAATGAACTGGAACATTTTTATTATACATCGGGAATTTGAGGGTCACTTATAGGTTTTGCTCGATTCCAACTTATTTTTATCAAACGGCCTTCAATTTTAATTGAACAACAAATTAAAGATTGTTATTTTTCTTACCTGCATTATTCCATCGATTAATACTAGTACCATTATAAATTTTCTGATATGCTTAGATACCAGTAAAATAAACTCATTGAAGCTATTATTTTTCCATTAAATAAATTATCATATTTGTTTAGTATTAAAAATGATTTATTTAATAGTATTCGTGACATTAATTACATTTCTAATTTCTAACGTACGTTGGTTATACTACTATTGTAATTAATATTAAATTTATCTATTCAACATTTATCTACGTTTCGCTAAATGACAGCTTTATCAGACAAAATTTTTCTGCTTAATTAAATAATATTCTCTTTCACATTGACCATCGAATATAATCACCTAATAGGATTAAATTGTTAAAATCCTATTTACGGAAATCCTCACAAGGACGACAAAAGCTTAAAGTATTAATGCAAAAAATACAAGTTAGTAATAAAACAAGGGTTGTTCAGGGTGGACTTGGAAACCTAATGTTACAATAAGTTATCAAAATGACGCAAGATCCAGATTTGTCTTCAAAAGAAGGACCTCTTGGAAACGACGATGGTGAGGAAAATAACGATGATGAAGGAGACGACGAATCAGATTCGGAAAATGAAAGGTTAGACTCTATTTTTTGTTAAATTATAACTTCCAGTTGTGTGGTTCTTTGGTGCAACCAAAACATTTTTTGAGATTTTTCCAAAGAAGACGCGACTTTTCGTTCATAACAATAAAGAAAATGAAAACGACAAAACCTTGAAACGTAGCAGTAAGACAAAATAAATATGACCACACAATATAATCAGAAAATGCTGCAAATAACCCAAAAATCCACGACATTCCCAGTAAGAAAAATAGTAAAATTGCTAGAAGCACTTGAAGTTTCACGTGGTTATCATTAGATCCATACGCTTCCACCTTTGTTCTACAAACGCTTAGTAAAATTTTAATAAAAACGTAAAGGTTAATAAAAACGATTAAACCAATTGGAAGAAGAACTCCAAAGTAAAAATATTTACCGTGTGGATAACAAAGTCCGAAAATGTTTTGCTCGTAGCATTCGGGAAAAGCTGCGAATATTATGATTATTGGTATAAGTGGAAGACACCAACCAACAAGCATGCATTTCAAAAGCAAACGGCGTATTGGTTTTTCAAACACCAAAACAAACTTCCTGTACTGAAGAATCGCGATGATTAACATCCACGAAAATTCCGAAAGGATGGTGTAATGTAAACTTGCCCCACTGATCTTACATAACACGGTAGCTTCTCTTGCATTGTCAGCCATATAGAGAAATACCATTTGGGCTGCAATCGACACTGTAAAATTTAAGTTGATTATATTGCAAGCTTTGCTTCTCCAACTTTTAAAAAGGATAGCGGTTATAAAAATTCCCAAAACACCAAGAAGCGATAATCCACATCCAATCGCGGTTATAACTCTTAACGCCAAGTCGGTTTCCGGCTCAAAATTGCTTTGAAAGTTTTCGTTCACCATGAGGAGGGCAAAATGAGTCGCATGCGAAAAATGACACACAGCGTAAGTGTTCACATTAGCAATTATTTCTGGTTCGGATTCAATTTTCCAATTTCCCTGTCGCGGTTCCATGTTTTCATCGCTTCCGTAGTTCCAAAAACCGCAACTGATATTTTCCGGTTGAAAAGGTTTAAAAATTACAGTTATGAAGCCGTTGATCTGACAGTTAAAATCTGGAATGAAAAGGCTGATGATTGTGCCTTTCATACGCTCACTCGAGTTAAAGTCGTTAAAAAGAACGTCGTTGTGAAAAAATGTCAGAATAAGTTTTATAGGTTTTACGTATTTGTTTCCCAAACAGAGTTTTATTTCTGAGACAACCTCTGCCCCAAAAAAAATTCCTAAATTTATATCTTCTTTTATGATTTCTTCTATTGTGACTCCTACGTAGAGCGCTTTCGATACGATCCATTCTTCCTTGGTTACGTTGGTTATATTTTTGATAAGTATTCCGACCACATTAGATGTGCTGATATCGCTGACCTGAACAACCAATTTATGGGAGTTAATTTTGATGAAGTCAAGGTTGGGTGTCACATCAATCGTCGTCAAAGTTTTGTCCAAAACGTCCAGGGCTTTGTCGGTAGAGTTTAAAATTTGTTGGGAGTTGTTCAAAACGAGGGAATCAAAAGTCATTACATTACTGAACGTGTCCAGAAATTCTGGTATTTTGGATTCCTGCGCAATGCTTAGTTTTTCCAAAATTTTGACAACAAGATGGACGTCGACTACTAAGGCAATTTTGTGGTCCTTTGTGATGAGGTATAGTTGTTCGCTGATAACAGCGCAGTTATCTTCAGAATTTAAAAGGTCGTAGAGTTGAAGGGTTGTTTGTGGTATTTCCAAATCAGAACAGTCTCCGTTGACTTCATCCCAAACACCACCAAATAAAAAATTTCCGTTACATTTTCGTGTGACAGGAACTAAATTATCTGTTAAACATAACTCCTTTGGAATTGCTGTTGAACCAATCGGTGTTTCGGGCCAATGTAAGGTAATGTTATTGGACACTGTGGTATTCGGTACGCAAACTTCGCTACGAGCTAAGGAAATCACATTCATCTCTATTTCCTTTTGGAGATTTTCTAAAATATTCGATATCGAAATAAACTCTTCAAGAGATGTTAGGCTATTTTTTGCAGTGCTGATATGGAAAAGAATGTTGATGAAACCTTCCGTTTCAGAAAACTCTATAATTTTGATTGGTCTCACGACGTTTATAAAGTTGGTTACGTTTAGTCCTAAGCTAATTGATTTAGCTAACCATATATGCAGATCAAATAAAATCGGATCAGTATCATCGGGCACTGATTTGATAACGATAAGGGCGTACTCGTGATTATGAATTCCGTTATTTTCGTACGCTAAAATTTTATTACTTACGACTCGAGAAAAATTTGGGCGTTGAATCGTTTCGCACCAATAGTAAGCAGGATAATAATTTTTAATTCTAATGTGACTGGTCACGTTTTGATCAGAAATGAATTTTCCGTCGGTTATTTGAGAAACAATTTTAACTTTTAAACCATTAAAATCGCTGAAACATGATAGGACGTGGTTGGATAAAAAGTAATAATGGATGTGTAACATATTTATAATTTTCACTTGAATTAGGTTGGTGTTGGGTAAATGCGTAAGTGAAATGATGACTTCTTTGTATTCAACATTTAATTCACAGATGGCACATTTCAGTAAAAAGTCGTCTTCCAGTATCCATCCTTTCGGGGTAGAATAATCTAACGCTCCAAATTTTTTGGACATGTTGATGTTACTTTTCCAATCTTCGTAGTCAACTGGGTGATTTGAACTCGACCACTTAAAAGTGTCATGGTTTGTTTTTTCGATTCCAAACCAACACGGCGATTTGCTTTGTAAGTGCGTAAAGAGCAAATAATTTTGGAGGGGCTGTAAAGGTTCGGCAAGCTTATCGCAAAATTCGTTTCGGGACATTTCGAAACCATTAATTTCGGCTGTACAATAACAATTATTATTTAAATCAAATCCTGTACTAATGCAAGTTTCGTAATCGTTTGTCAAAGTACAAAATTTTTGCATCGAAGCTTTATCGGCACTGTAAATGCATAAAGCTGGGTACTTTTCGGTACACAAAACTGGAATGTATTTTTCGTTGTGTCGTATCAAACAGCTCTTGTTAAGAATGTCACGTTTTGGATTTTCGTAATTTTTGATCAAACTCAAATAACGGGGCGATTTGTCGAGGTACTGAAAATCGCCGAACCCATTGCTGAAGTCTCTTTGGGCTTGTACCCAAAGTGATATATTCCTGAATTTTTTGTAAATCTCGGTGATGGTATCAAACTCTAAATAATTGCTGTAGGGGCACACAGGGGGAAAAGTTTGTGGTTCCGTCAAATTGTAGCAAAATGGAACCCCTAGGAAATGACGGTAGTAAATTAATCCTTTGGGACATCTGTCATCCTTATTTGCTCTGTCAGTGATTGTAGAAGTGGTTTCCTCGAAGTGTTCTAAAAAATATATATTATATTTGTTTGCCAGTAGGGCGCAGGCCAATTGGACATGAACTTTTATAAAAGTAATAGTAAAATATTCAGTTGGCCAAACCCAGTTGTCCGAATTTGGTTTTTGTGTTACCTGTCGGTGTAACCGTTACTCCGATTGTGGTTTTACTTTTATGGATGATGTGGGTTAGATTTCCATCATTCTACAAATGCAAACAAAGTTTTTAAAAATAATGAATGATTGTTTTTTTGACTCCGCAAACCACACTTTTAAATGTAATCTTTTATTTTATTACTACACTAATTATGATGTGTTTCTAATTTGTTCTTGCAAATTATTTTCCATGGTCATCTCATAAATTTTGCCGATACGTTGATCAAAGGTTTAAATAAGATAATTAAGTATTGCCATAGGATACATAATTTTATGAAAAATATTTTACAAACAGTGGATGTCAGCACGTATTGACTAATCAACGAACAAAAATTGACGCTCTCTCATTGGTTAATATGTAATAATTTATATTACATTATTTTATATTATTTTTTAGGTAATCTCAACCGCTGGGTGGTTAGTGGAATTATTAAACTGAAAATGCATCCCGTGTGAAGCATTCAAATTGGGATACATCTATACAATTTGAGATATGTGGGTTGCCTAACTTAAAAAAAAATATAAACAAACTAATCAGGATCAGCAAAATTTTGTATTATAAATAATAATCATAGCTTCCTGTATATATTTTTAAAGGAAGCCCAACAAAATAACATTGCTGATTAGATCAAGTCCTAATGGGAAAACGTCACGGTCAGTGATAAATTTAAGGTCATTTTTATAACCGATTTGTCACAAAAATAAAATTTAACGTTTGAATGAACACGTACCTACTGAAACATTGTGTAGCAAATCGAGTTACATTTTTTAAAATTTTGATAACTTAATAACAAATTACGCTTTATAACGACTTTCATAATTAAACATAGACTCGTCGTCATGTCGGCTTCATAATTCAGTTTAGGTTTCAGGATAAAACTAGCAAGGAATACAATGTTTCCAAATTTTAGATTCAGCTGAATCGGAGCAAAACAATCTAAAATATGTGGCCATTCAAGCGTAAAAACTAAATGTTCGTTTAAGTTGTATGTCGGATAATACAGAAGAACCTCGATAATCCGAACTCAAAGAAATTACGAAATTTCTAATTTTGAATTTTAGATTATGGGAGGTTGGACAGTAATACATTTAATATAAATTATTTTATTTACTTACTTCAACTACAATTTCTTCTACGCCTTTATACAATTCAAATTGAATAAATAAAACTGTCAAGTAGAACAGAAAAATTATTTTATGGAACATTTTGCCAAATAATGTATAATCAACATTTCCAACTTGTAGTTTAGGTAAAATAATGTTTTCAGGAGTATCCAGTAATATTGTTATCCTTTATTTCTATATACATTGATCGATTGTCAAACATACGGTTAATAAATACAAAAATAAATATTTTAGCACCCCGTATGTACTTTATTAATATTACATAAACAAAAATTACAAATCAAATATGACAATTAAATTGGTAGACCCATCTGCTATCTGATAACTTCTGTGATTTTTGCATTCAAAAATATTTGATTATCCCAAATACTAAATTTACTTAGATAATAATAGCAGCTGAAAATAAATAAAATTTTACAATAATTCCAGTTAAATCCATAGTTTATTTTTTTAAATAATTTTATAATTACATTTTAATTATTGAAAATTTTTTGAATTTATTCATTGTTTACTGTGTATATTCTAGTACGTAAATAAAGCATGTAAAGTTGGAAACGTCTCTTCCACATCAGCACGGATTCCTTGTTCATCACAATAAAATAAAAAAAAAGTATAAACCCTCGAAGGGTAGCTGTAGCACAGAATAAATAGGTAAAAGTAATTTTGCTAGTAAAAATCCCCAATAATCCAAAAATCCATGTCAGTCCCAGTATGAAAAATAACAGCAAAGCCAAATAAATTTTCAACTTGTAACTTTTAGTCTCACCATTAACTTCACTTTTTAGGGAAGTTTTCGAAATGCACATAAAGATTAAAATGAAAATGTAAATATTTATAATTAAAATGACCATAATGGGCAGGTACAAACCAAATAAGATATTGTACGATCCAATAACATAACAAAATTTGTTTTCGTTTATTCCGTAGTTATCCAAAGAAATACAAGCAATGATAAACACCGGAAAAAGAGGTAAAACCCACCCAATAAAGCAACATTTGATTATCACATGTTTATAAGGTGGTTTTAAAACGTGCACAAACCGTCGGTACTGAAGAAGTCCTATGGCAACCATCCAAAAAAATTCTGATAACACTAAATAATGCAGAGTAGCAGCCATTAATTTACAAGCAACGCCATTCTCGTTTATGGAATCCATAACAACCATCACGACAGTTTGCAAAGTTATAACAAAACAGAAATTTATTAAAATGATATTACTTGAACGGGCGCGCCAAACCTTAAACATTGCAAATGTAACAAAAATGGGAAGGATTCCAGCCAATGAAAGTCCCAAACCGGTAGCAGTTATAAGTTTCAATAAAAACTTCCTTTTAGGACTAAAAATTTCATTCTGGAATCCTCCTAGCAGTAACCCAAAATGAGTCATGTGGAAGAAATGACAAACTTCAAATTTCTTGTAACTGATGGGTTCATCACCCTTCTCGTCCCATTTTCCATGTGCCGAAACCATCAAGTCATCCCAACCATACTTCCAAAAACTACAAATCTTTTCGGTGTAACTATCAGAAAAATTGTAAATTAATCTGATCGAATGATTGAGATGACCACTAAATCCAGGAACTGAAATTGTTACAATTTTATTTTTCAACTGTTTTTCAGTTTCATTTCCTTCCGGTTCGTTGAACAACGCGTTTGTGTAAAACATTAAAACAATTAATTTTAATGATCGGTTACTTTCAACAACGTGATCAATTTCATCGATAGCCTCTTTCGAAAAAAATACTGCAGCCTCGAAATTTTTATATTTTACGTTGTCTAAAGATAATATGTTTTTGTTCCACGGAACCAGATCGTAGGATTCAAAAGAATTTGATGTATTATTTATCTTGTGGAGCGACATTCCAATTACTTCAGTTAAGTCAGCTATCCTAAAGATAATATTAGGGAGCGTAACGCTGGTTTGGATGACGTCTCGATTTAACCAAGTGTCCAGTGTATATAAAATATCGTCAGTAGCGTTTAGGTTGTCTTGTGAATCCTTTAAAACTGATCTTTCGTAATTCATCATATTGTTGACTATTTTGTAAACGTCCATTTTATTACCCGTTTCCGGAATTTTCTTAAGTATATTCGAAATGAAATAAACGTCAATTGAAGTTTCTGTGTCATGGGTTTCTGTAATTTGAAGTAATGTGGTGACATCTTCATCGTTAATTTCAGTTTTATTCATCAAAGCAAACAACTCTTTTGTAGTTTCTGAGTGTTCGCTGTCATCAATTAAACAGTTTCCTTCTGGATTCAACCAGCGAGCACCTCCCTGCTCGTCTGCATCACATTTTCTCATCACGGGCTTATATTTGTTGTTTTTATCCAGACACAGTAAATTGGAAGGAACTACTGTCATCCCTATTCTCGTTTCTGGCCAAACAAGAGTTTGGTTATCTAATGACGGTGAAGTTGTTGAAGGACATAACACATCTTTGTAATTTTCAGCTTCTTCTTCAAGAAGTCCTTCAAAAATTAACCCAAAGTGACCCACACGGTAGAAATCGCAGACTTCAAAATTTTTGTATAGTACAGGTTCTTTACCCTCCTCGTCCCATCTCCCTTGAATAGACATCATCAAATCATCCCAACCGTAGTTCCAAAAGCTACACATCTTTTCTGTAGAATTATATAAATGTTTGTGAATTACCTTAATCGGATGTTTAAGAAAACCGGTAAATCCTGGAATTGAAATCAAAACGATTTTATTTCCTAACTCTTTTTCAGTTTTATTTTTTTCTGGTTCGTTGAACAACGCGTTTGTGTAAAACACCAAAACAATTAATTTTAACGGTTTGATAGGCACAACAGCCTTGTTAATTTCATCGAGAGCTTCGGCTGAAAATAGTACTGCAGCTTCCAAATTTTCATCTAGTATTTTTTCTAAAGGTGTTCCAGTATTCCACGAAACCAAATCGTAGGACTCAAAAGAATTGGTTGCATTATTTATTTTGTGGAGTGACATTCCAGTTACGTCATTTAAGTTAGTTATCCTAAATATAAAATTGGGAAGTGTAACGTTGGTTTGGATGTCTCGATACAACCAATTATCTAATGTATTTAAAATGTCATCGGTAGCATTTAATTTGTTTTGGGCATCTTTTAAAACTGATTTCTTATAGTTCATTATGTTGTTGATTATTTTGTAAAGATGCATTTTCTTATCTTCTTCCGAAACTTTTTTAATTATATTTGAAATGAAGTAAACGTCTGATGAAATTTGTGTGGCATGGTTTTCCGTAATTTGAAGCAATTTAGTGATATCTCCATCGTTAATTTTGACATTGTTCATTAAGTCATACAATTTCTTTGTAGTTTCTGAGTGTTGATTGTACCCATAGCTTAAACAGTTTCCCTCTGGATTTAACCAACGAGCACCTTCCATGAAATTACCATCGCACTTTCTAATGACAGGTTTCCAATAGTTATCTTTATCGAGACACCGTAAATTGAATGGAGTTGCTGTTTTACCTGTTCTTGTTTCTGGCCAAATAAGATCTTGGTTATCTAGAGACTGTGAAGTTGTGGAAAGGCATACCTCACTGCTTAAAAAGTTAAGGATGCTGACATTTTCTTTATAGCGAAAATTTTGTAAAATATCAAACATTAAATCGTAATCTTCGGTTTGAGTTCTGGACGTTTTCTTCGTTGTAAGATGAAGGAGTAACTTCAGTTCCATAATTTTCTGCGGATCTTCCAAAATTTTTGTCGGTCGTACAGACAGCGCTGAGTTTTTACTTTTACTTTGAATATCTGTAAGCAAAACTACACACAAACCGAAATGCTGACTACTCCTCACAAAATTTATGTTGGATGTATTAATAAAAATGTGAATTGCATATTCGTATCCGTATTCTTTTGTTCGATTGTAGGTTATAATTGTGTTACTTTGTACCACTTTATTATCTGGAAATTGGATAACTTTGCACCAGTGTTGACTAGGATAATCTGACATGACAATTTCATATTTATTTTCATCATTTGTAGATTTAGACTTGGTTCTTTGAATAAAATTATTATCAATATTTCTGTTTGCGTCATAATAACAATAAATGTTAGTAACTATAGATGAATTTGATATAAATAAGTACAATGCGTTTTCAGATTCAAAATATTTTAATTGCAACTCAACGTTTGGTATAGAAAATTCACAAATTGAACAGTCAGAAGTGTTTTCATTTACTAGTAACCAACCAGAATTACTAATAGCACCGCTATTATATTGACAGTTGGACATATTTGCCCAGTAACTATAACCAACAATTTCTTTTGAAGACTTCCATACAAATCGGTTACCGTTTTGCCTTTCCAAACCAAACAAACATGGGCTACTGAATGCCATTTCCTTCAACAATATTTGAGTCTGAAAAGGTTCCTTTGGCTCAGCTAACTTTTGACACGAATTTTCTAACGTATTAATTTTGCAATAGCAAGTGCCGTTTTTGTGACTCCAAATACAGTCTTTAAAACCTCGAAAGTAGTTTTTGCAAACGTTTTTGTAGGCGTCAATATCATAAATGCATAAATGAGTGTGGTTTTCGTAACACGAGCAAACTGTCTCATAGAAATTCTGTGAAGTTAAACAACCAAATGAGCAATCTTTAATGAGCATGCTATTGTCATCTCCAAAATGGTCACAGAGATCTGTCCATTGAATACTGTTAAAACAAGTATTGGAAATATTTCTAGTTGCTCCAAGCCAAATTGAAGTAGAACTTAAATTTAATGATATCTTAGCTATGGAAGGAACCATGTGGTACGCCAAGTAATGATTATATAATGGGCATTTTGTGTAATAATTAACGTTTCGAAGTATTGTGTAACAATAATTTGGTTCCAAAAATATTAAATCGTTTGGGCAAAGTGATTTGTTCCTTTTACATGGCAATTCACATTCGGAAGGTGTAGAACATACTGAGTTTGAATCAGACTCTTTTGTTGAATAGCTAGAAGGTATACCAACTTGTGAAAAATGAGAAATAGAATCAGTAGAAGTTCTGGTTATTGCTGTAATTTCCGACTTCCTAGCCAATGCTTTTATGTATTTTAAAAATTCTCGTACCGAATTAGTTTGATTAAAACCAGCAGTTTTAAAAATATTTTTAAAATCTGATTCTGAATCTATTGAATCAGTGCTAGTTGACGATGTAGGTAACATTAGTGTAGAATCAGTTGTAGTTTCATCAGAAATATTTGTCGATCCAGTATTGGTAGTAAATGGCATACTAATTGGTTGATCATCGGTAAATTCATATGTGGATAAATCTTCCTCAGGTTTTTTGGTAGAAACCAAAAGTAAATTTTCTAAAATTAAAATATTTATTAAGTTGCAATTTTGGATGAAATTAATGTGAAACTATTGAGCTAAAATCAGTTTCTATTCCTATTATTTAAGACTTAACTATGTTATTACCGTAAATATAGCAAATTTAAAAAAGATATTTACGTAACCAGTTATGAAAAGCTAGATTTTAATTAAAAATTTAACGAATTTTATTAAATAGCTTAAATAAATAGTCTAGTAAATATCAGAATTAAAGGCAATGCGATTGTTTTTTATAATATCTTTGAAATTAAACCACGTTAATGATCATTAAGGATCCCATCAGATGAAAGTTCACAAATTGGATACATAAATTAAATAAGTAAATAACAGAATGAAAGGTAATTTAAGTATTTTTTATGTTATTCGGGAAATTCGATCTGAAAGGACCCTTAATGATCATTAACTTTGTGCACTATTTGTGCACTAATTCAAAGTTTAATTAAATATGAATTTATTAACTTAACTTTAAATTAATAGATATCAATTTTAAAGAAAATGAAAGACAAAATTGCCGAATATTTGCTACTATGATAAATAGGAGTTAATAATTCATCAGTCGTAAAAATTTTGGAGGGTAAAGGCTGTGTGGAACTTGCATTATTTGGAAACAAATTTTGTCACTTTTTTCAAAAATGTGTATGACACATTAGACATATTTATTTTTAAAATTTAGAATTTTCTTATTAAATCTTTTTATTATTAGTACCTACACGGTCGACTAAACAGCTTTAAGGATTTTGAATTTTTGGTAAAAGAAAATAGAACATCTCTCGTATAAATTTGTTTGCTTTACATGCGACAAAATTTGTTACCAAAAAAAGAAATTTAAATATAATGTCATTTACGACATAAAGGAATTTTCCAATTTTCAAAATGCAATTTACTAAATTTTACTTATTCTCATTTAGTTTATGATATAAAAGTTACGTGAAAAACTTACCATGATTTAAGTTTTTGCTGTAATTTTGATATCCATCGTTACTTGTGGGGGTGATGAGAAAAATAAGTAAAAATGTAAGTTTAACAACATCCCCGAATTTCAATCGCATCCGTAGCGGGCAAAACATAATTTTAATTATCATTTTTACACTGAACTTTTCCAATGTTGATTCAAAATATATAATATGTAAAATTAAATTAAGACAGGTTAGATTTGATAGCAGACTGATAAATTTATTAATTTTAATAAATCAATAGATAAGTAGGTACTATTTTTAAGAGTTTTTTTTTGAGCGATGTAAACAATCCCGAAATTAACAAATTTGTTCATAGCTATACAGAACATTTAAAAGATAATTACAAGTCTTCTCGCTAGCTTCTCAAGTAATGGCATGTTAAATTCGAATTTGGGTTAGAAACAGAACGGCGCTTGAAAAGTGAATATTTTTTGGCTGCAGTTGTAACATTGCCCTCCCGGAAAACTTTACGACATCGTACGTTACAGAATTTGCTTTTGACACACTCTGTAACTTGCCTTAAATCGTCCACTAGAAGGTTACTTTTAGGCCTTAATAGGTAATCTACTATTTCTTGAGGTGGAGCAAAGCAACCCCAGTTTCATAAACATTTTAAACAATAAAAAACCTACCCTAAACAAGTGCAATATGATTTAAACACCTTTAAGATCTTATTGCTGGATGATAAATAAATTTACGCACTTTTACGACTTTTTTTTAACAATAAAATTATTAAAATTTTTAAATAAAAGATTATTATTATATTATAGGGTAAATAAGTACTAGATCGTAGGGTTTGAACAGAAAATCATGGTAGATAATATGTGAAGATTTTGTGTGCAATGAGGAGGAGGGAGAACGTAAGAGTGCTGTCATTTTTGTTTTTGCACACGTCATCATTGCTACTATATAGCGTTCAAGTATGAACAAAATCCTTACTCCTACTTCTAATTTTTTTGATCGCTTGATGTGTTTCTTATTATTTCCTGAGTTTTTCCACATTTTATTTTATATTATTTCCACATAAACGTGATTTTTAGTTCCTTTTATTTACTCCGACAGGCTGTTAGATAGGCTCTTATCAATTTTCTTCATCATTTCCAATGTGATTAAAAATGGGAAGCATCCCAATTTTTTGGGGAATTAAAACCCATAAAAAAATGGGTTTGTTTTTCTATTTCCAAGCACCACAGTCAACCCAATCGTTCTCAAAAAAGCATTAATTATTTCTATTGGATGATTAAGATAACCGCTACATCCAGGAATTAAAATCGTAAAATTTTATTTTCCAACTGTCTTTCAGTTTTATTACTTTCCGGTTCGTTGAACAACGCGTTTGTGTTAAAACATCAAAACAATTAATTTTAATGATTTGTTATTTTTAACGGCGTCGTTAATTTCATCGATAGCTCTTTCGAAAACAATAAAGCAGCTTCTAAATTTTTATCGGTTACGTTTTCTCAAGATGTGCCAGAACCCCACGAAACTAAATTGTAGGAGTCAAACGAATTTGTTGCATTATTTATCTTGTGGGGTGACATTTCAATTACTTCACTTAAATCACTTATCCCGAAGATAATAATGGGAAGTGTAACGTTGCTCGAGATGTCTTTATAGAACCAAGAATCTAATATAAGGTACCTAAAAGTGATCATCGGCGTTTTAACATGTGTTGAGCATCCTTTGAGATTGATGTTTTGTAATTCATTATGTTGTTGATTATTGTGTAAACGTCCATTTTCTTACCATTTTCAGGAATTGTTTTAATTATGCTGGAAATAAAATAAACATTAGTTGAAATTTGTCAAAAAGTAAATTTTTCAAGTGCATTATTTTACTTTTAATTTACAGATTTCTATTATGTTGAATAATTAAAATTACAAATTATATTGAAACCCAAACCATTAACCACACTTTAAAATAATGCGGAGTAATTGCAAAGTTTCAGAATTGTTACCCACCTTAACTGCAAAATACTTAAAATGTCTCTAAATTAATTTTAAATTTTGACATTTTGAATTTACTTATTTGCAATAATAATAATAATTATTTATAACAAATAATGCAAGGTGCATAGAATGTTCATATTTTTGTACCGTGGTTTGGACTCCACGTTAAGGGGTGATTTTAAAAATTATTTTTATTTGCTTGGAACTATTGTAACATTTTCTATAACGTAGGTGTAGATATTTGTGATGATACCCTGTTTAGTAGATATAAAGATAATTTTTTGAATAATTCGATATAATTTTCAATATATTTTGATAACAGATACCTGATTTAATTTATTTAATTTAGTAAAATTTCATATATTGTATAGTATTACAGCGAAATCAGTTATTAAAAAGTATATTAACTTGTTCAAAAACCTAATTGTAATTATATAAATAATTATTACTTTCACGTTTTTTAAGCTCAAAAATTAAAATTCGTTAAAAATTTACCACGATTTAAATCCCATTTGGAATATTTTAATCATCTTTGTACAAATTTTCTGCAACGTTGATTCGCAATGTGCAAAAATACTTTAAAAAGAGTTAAATTTTCTATCAGTCTGATAAATTTCTTAATTTTAATAAATCAATACTTTTTTCAATAGTTTTTTTTCTTCATTTTAACTTCCTGTAGTAATTTTAATCTTGAATATTAAATTGTATTCCAAAATTTACGATTGCATGTTATTTCAGAATTTAATTTGACTGTTTTGATACAATCAAATAAAAAATAAAATAGTTTTGTTCTAAAAATATACGAGGGTTAAAGGTATATTTTTAAATTGTTTTAAGAACAGTGGCGTAACTATCAACGTGCAAATGCACACGGTCAGTAAAATAATAGAGGCATTCAAAGACGCATGTTGCTCGGAGCAAATATAAACTAAATAAAAATTAGTTATGAATAAAATTTCAAAAAAATTTAAATAATTATTTTGTATCCCTCATAGAAAAAATATATCTGGATTATCTAGAACTTTTGAGAAATTTTAATTATATTTAATTCTAGGATCGCCAATCTCAATTGAAAATCATATCGTTAGAGTAGATTTCTGTGCATTATTTTCTAGATATTCAAGCAATTTTCAGTAACATTTGTCAAAAATGTTTTAGCAAGAGTAAATGTTGTGAGGATGCACTAAAATTTTCTGACTTGATATGACAAAAGTAAATCAATAGTTGTTTAAAATAATTTTCAAGCAACAAATTTTACCTTTTACGCCTAAAGTATTAAAAATAAGTAATATGTGTCATCATGGACTTTTTTGTAGTAACAAAAAATTGCCTGTGCTGGTATACTTAACTTTGATACTGGATTAGTCACTTACCTTCAAACCCGGAAGCAAGCGTATGGTATTTCTTAAATTTATCTTTTAGCCTAAAGGTACAAGAATGCCATCATTGGCAAAAGTTGACAATCTCTACATAATTGCAATAGATTTGATTTATTTTTACTATTAAAGGAACTAGAGCGACCAGGTTTAGACAACTCATTCGATGTAGTTTGCAGAGATTAGACAGTTTGCACGTAACTTTTATGTTTCTAAGGGCACATAGTGTAAAAACAAATAAAATTGTTTCGGATTATACAAAACAACATAAATTATTTTTAAACAATTAAGTAGAAAAAGATATAGACTTACAGGTAAATTTCATACACAAAATATATCTTTCCTATGTTTATTCGGCACCGGCACCAAGGTTAGCATTTTTGGCAGCGAATTCAAAGAAATATTCTAAACATACTTAAACTTGATAAACAACTAATTTATGGTAAAATATTGCCAGTTACTGCGATTACATATCTACTATATCATAAGGACTTGTCAGGTCATGATAAGAAAACATGTAATTTCTTTACATAACCATAGAAAGCTTTTATAATATAAAACTAATTTTTAAATGTTAATAAATATACAACGTCTTCTGATCAGCTGTTTGAAAATGTCGGATTTAGTCATTATGACAACCACGAGAGCTCCAGTATGATCCAAAAATAACTTAAAGATGGTAAAAGATATAAAATATTTTTAAGACGTAAGAAGCGTTCAGTAGGAAGAGATGCAAGATTTTGGTTTAAACATATTTAATGTTATTTACTATAAGGAACGAGAAAGCTCTCCTTCCCCATGAAAAAGCTTTATGATAAAAGTTTAGTTTTTTAACGCTAGAGGAGCTAACGTCAAGCTTAGCGAGAAAGCGGAACTTCTATCATAAAATTTTTTAACTCTATAGGGCGCTAACGTCAGCTTTCTCGCTCCCTATTACAGAAAAATTGCAGTGAATAATACTCAGGTTTTCGTGGTTATGAATGACTATACATTTGTCTTTACATCTGAAACATAAGCAACTAAAGGAGATTGCAACGGCAATGTTTCTATTTTTCTTCGGTTGCGAGGGCACAGACCTTCGGAACCGAGGAGAAGCATGATATTGAATTTTAATTTAGTTCCTGATCGATTCCCCATACGTTAACCATAGATTTGTGTTCTTTTTCTATTAATCTATTTAATTTTAAAACATATTCAGTTTTTAAATATGCGGCAACGAAAATTGGTTATTATGGATTTAACAACTTTTGAAATTTAAAATGACAACCTCTTGAATTAAGTTGAAAGTTTTAAAACAAAGTTTGTAATTTTTAGCAGTATAAATATACGAATATCGTAGAAAGCTCTGTCTATATGTAACAATAATATTGAGAATTTTATACTAAAAATAAAAAATAAAAATATCACAAATGTTTTTGAAAATATTAAGTTAAATGATAAATTAACTGTCAAATAAGAATATTAAACGACAACATCCAGTACTAGAATGTAACTACAACCTGGAAATTCTTTGGAACTTCGGACTTTTCTGTGGATTTCTTCAGAAATTTGGATTTTTCAGGTTTTCTACTTTTGATTTCTCTCTTACACACTGATGCTTACCTTAGGTTAAGGTATATTAAGTTGGGTTTTTGATATCCCTGGGTAATTATAAACTATAAATATGCAAAATGCAAATGGTTCTCTTTCGGCATTTTGTTCATTATGGAAATAATACTCATCCTATTAATGTCAATGAAACTACGAAGAGTCAAAACTAATAGCATAAACGTACTTTTTCTTTTAGTTTTGCTATACCTAGCAAAAATATTTTTCTATTGAAAACCTCTGGTTTGATGGAATTTGAAATTAGTTCCATTTAAAATGCTAATTTGATAGGCGTATCAGCTACAACTAAAATTATTAAATTGAAATGATTACGCTGCTTTGCATTGAATAAATCGTCAATTGTTGCTACAATTGAACACAAATCCACCATAATACTCATCACTACGACTTTGTATTTGATATGGATCAGGAAACTTGGAAAATGTAATTTCATCGTTACAGACTGATAAATCTTCCGTACACTCATTAATACCGAACATCGTTCTCATTTTGATTGGATATGTGACACTCACGTATTCATCAATCAAAGTACAAGATTGCTAATAACTGACACGTCGAAACTAATCACTAAGACATCATGATTGATCTTTTTTAAGACCACTTTCTGAAAAGATAAACTTAGAAAAATGTGCCGAAAATATGACACGCGATGGAAGTCTCCAATTTTTTTTTTGCTAAATGAATCAATTTTTAAGTTTTAATTAAAAATGCCTATCGAGCATGCAGTAACTATGAAAGTATAATTATCTACGGTTTGCAATCTGATAAGTTAAAGCAAATTAAAGCTTGTAATTACTAAAAACATATTGGATCTTAACTTTTCAAATTGAAAGTTTATCGACATTATTATTTTGTGTTATTAACATGTGCTTTTAAAATTTCTTTTATTTTTAGATTGCTTACGTTGGCAAAAATTGGTCGTCATGTTCATTTTGACGAAGTCCCGTTGTTGAAGTGAGTTTGTGTATTAAGATTGTGTTGTATTTAAATATTTTGATGCTCGTTTTGTCGAAGAAACTGAGTCAGGTCTAATTTGAGTATTCCAAAATTACAGTAACATGCAAATGTTATTTTCTGTATTGCGTGGAAAACTAACTACACATAATTTTTCCACCACGGTGGAATAGTTTTAAAAATAGCAAATCCAATAAATAACAAACATTTTTTCTTCCAATGTTATAATTTTTCTTTGCTGGATTTGCAGCGGTTTATGCTTTACTGCTTGTAAAATAAATTGAGTACTTTGGATGTTACGTATTATATCTTTGTTATGACGTTAAACGTTTAACAATCTTAATAAAATAATCGTCTAATTTTAAGACCAACTTTTTATATTGATTCATTCGTACTTTACTCCTACGCAAAGTGTGCAGAAGAACAATCTGTAACTTCATTTGAACAAATGTTTTTTCCTACGCTCCAATTAGATCCACGTTTTGGATAATCAAATAAAAATACCTACTTGAAAAATACTGCAAAGGACTAAAGCAGACGTAAAGTGCTTCTCGCTGAAACTAAATAAACGGACATTGCTTTTGACATTACTACTGTTGAGATGAAACTTTTGAAACTTGAGTGAGGAAATCGAAAAAGGAAAAAACGAGAAACTTTTGAATGTTTCATGTGTTGTAAAGTATCGTCGTAAAATTTCATAAAAGTGGGTAGAAAAAACGTGGACATGAATTAATAATAAGACGCGTACGTCGCAATGTCCCCGCGCGATTTTCAGGTAGCTATTTACCTACATATTCCGCATTCCTTCTAGGTGTTTCCTGCAGCAAACGCGCAGGATCACCAGGACTTAGTGACATGCCGGATAACTGACTGCAGTCAGTGCCCCCAGACGGTCGTATGTGATCGCGTTTATCCCAAATATGGATTATTAGGGGGAATATGTTACGTTGTGGGTGGGTTAATGGAGAAAGGTTTTAATTTGAAAGTGGTATGTGTCAAATATTAATTACACCCTTAATTAATCTTAACATTTTTCACAACCTCGTTTAACCAAAATCAAAAATTAAGCAATTTTCAAAATATCGATTTAAGTTTTTTATTTACATTTTACTCATGTCAAAATCAATTATTATAATTTTGATTTAACGTTGGAGAAACCGAACCACTGAAAATGTCAATTCACACGAACATCCTATTTCTTATACCATTATTCGATAAATTTTAATTTAAGTTTTAAGTTAAAACAAATTTTCAACTTTTAATTGCCTACATTAAAATTTGAAAAGTCGTTGCAACAAACAAAATCTATTTTGAGAACCGAACAGAATGAATTCGTGTTTTATTCAAATATTTAAATTAAACGGGAATTTATTATTTCCTAATTTCCTCTCTAGTATTTGTTTGTACGTTCGCGAAATTGACATTTCGCATTAAATATTAACAAAAATGAGAAGACGTTGGTCGATACAAAATAAAATTGTTCTTCAACGTGTGTAGTTTATATGGAATTATAATGAAGCATCTTCAAACGTACGCAGACATCAACAAGTCTATCAGCACTTCATCTTCGTGTCAAATATTATGTTTGTTACGAAAAATTAAGTTTAAGGGTGAGTCTTTTTTACGTTTGCACTGTAATTATTATTCCCTAGTTGGCATTTAGTTTTCAAAATGGGTGCTGTAAGAATCGTGGTCAACAGACCACCTCGCTGAAAAATGCAGCGTCTGCGAACCACTTTCAAGCGATCACGCACACCAACTGGAAACGAAATGAAGACACAAAGTAGCCTCGAAGTGCCGAAACAAATTCGATCAGCTTCTTTCGATGAAATACAAGCAAAAAAGTTACAAGGAGGAAGCCAATCGTTAGATCCGGCTTCCCTTTTGAAAGTTCCTATACCATTCCCGGGAGTAAGATCTAAGAGTGTTGATTCGGGTGGTGGGGAGGAACCCAGCAGCTTTCTCGAAGTACCAGTGAGACGCTTTCAGCGTCGAAGGTCCTCTAGTGGTCGTGGTACCAACTGTATTCACTGCGTGTGTGTCGAAGAATACATAAAATTACAATCAGCCATGCCACCGTTGGAGTCCACAAATTTTCGTTCTTTTAGTATTAGCGAAAGCTCTTCTAGCGAACAAGACGACGAATCGGAAGAATTGAAGATTACACCACCTCCTCAGTTTCTTTTACCTCCAATCCAATCTCCACCTCCATTTCCTAATTCTCCTACAATCGAATGTTTTCCTGCAGAAGATGACGATCACGAACCTATCTTCGTCAATCCGGTTAGAAGAAAATCGATTCAACGCCAAGAAGCCTTTTTTGCGGAACCAACGGGAACCTCTTTGGAAAATATGTCGGATATGCCATCGGAACCGGCTTCGGATGGAACATCTGAAGGTGCTCTTTCCGAAGGCGATGCTGTTACCATTCCTGGAATTGTGGTCCGAGATATTTACCTGCAAGTACCAGACATAAAACGTGATCGTGCAGCTTCCGTCGATTCTTGCTTTTCCAAAGTATCGCAAGTAAAGACCGAAGAACTACAACATTCCGGCGTTAGCTTAGAAATTCCTGTTGGATCAAATGTAGCCTTAAGATCTAGATCGGTCGATATCGTTTTGCCTACCATCGATCAAGCTAGATACAAGGCTTTATCAATGGCTGCTCCTCCAACCGCTACAAAAACAGATTCGTGTGGGTAGGTTGCTAAATTTTGAAATTTTGCATGTTTTCACATTAGAATGTGTTTGATTGTTAAAATTTTGCATGTGTGTGTTATCGAATTACTGACGTTGTTTAATAATAAAGCAATGTTTGGTAATAGCAAAAGTTGCGTGAATTCTACGATAAGCAGGCTTCAAATTAAAGTCAAATTGAGATAAAAAATACTGTTATACGCTTAATCAGAATATGGAATAATTAATTAGTTTCTTACTGGGCGTTGATTTAGGAAAATATTTAGATTTTCGTGAATATTTTATATAACAGATTTTAACTGAACGTTAAAACATTTGAATTTTATCGGTAGGTAAGTGAAATTACAACATATGAAATTTTATTGAAAAGCACTTAAAAGCATTTATTTACCATTAGTAATATATAAAAACTAAAAGCGTGAAATTGTCTAAAAATATTACATAGTAGATAAACTAAAATGCGATACTACAATAAACATAATTTTACGGTTATTATCAATCATCAGTTGCATCTAATAAAAAATAAAGCAAAAGCTTGAAGAAAAAACAGTAATCGAAAAAAATTGTTTTAATTTTAAACTAAAAAATTCAAATATTTGAGAAAGAATAATTGGAGAATATTAAAAACAAATTCTTATATTTTTTTACGACAGCCCAACGCATTTTAAATTTTTCTGCCCGTTTGTCTGTTTGTAGATAAGATAACTTTTGATATTATGTACGAAAATACGGTGAACTGATTAAATTTTGATGGTGACAGACGGTTTTTTTGCGCCTCCTGGTAGACAGAGTTATTACTACGGTTCCAAAATGTATTTCGGATTAGTTCATTCATTTATTATTAATCTAAAAAAAATTCAAAAAGTAATAGCTGCGTTATTGCAGCGTAGTGATAACTCTGCCCAAAAGTAGGCGCAGAAATGCTATCGTTTGATGATTAAATTTTAAAACTAGGTGGTCCCTCTATTTCTTTATCGGCGATGTGACTGCGAATTCTTTTTAGTTGAAAAATTATCTTAATGAAAACGGACGAGAAACGTCAAATTTAATGTACCTTTTCGTTTCTGACATTTTAATATGTTGGCTCAAAAAGGAACAAATTCTGTTTGATTACTTATAGCTCCGGAAGACGTTGAAATATTTATTTAAATTTTTTTGTATTTAGAGAGGAAAGGTTGAAAATTATACTTGCTAAGTGTTATAAGGATCCATCAACAGCAACATGACAATATTTTGAATTTAACATTAAAATTTATGATCATACATTGAAAATTCGATAATGAAATTATAAATTTTTAATTTTTGTTAGTTATTATTTATACATAAACTAATTATTTTGAATTTAAAATTCAAATTTTTGGACACACATAGAAAACTAAGTACTTAAATTATAAATTTTTAATTCGAGAAATTTTAATATTTAATAACCAAAATTTAAAAAATTATTAAGTTAAATAAACCTAATATCAAATCGTAATATTTTTGAGCTTTCAGTTGTATTAGTTATTTATTATATATTTATATATCTGTACCCTAGAGGTAAACAGTCGTATATCACATAATGTAAATTTGACAAAAATAGCAAATAATGTTAATCTGGCTGTTAAAACTAAAAGTTTTGTTATAGTTTTGTTAAAATCTAATTAATGCATTTTTAATGTATAACAAAACTTTTAGTTTTAACAGCCAGATTAATATAATTTTTGCTATTTTGGTCAAATTTACATTATGTGATATACGACTGTTTACCTCTAGGGTACAGATATATAATAATTACATTTATTCAATTATGTAAAAATTTTCTTTTGGAAAAGAGAAGAACGGGGTCGGATTGCTTTATTAATTTATTATAAATTTTAAAAATATTCTGAAAGTAATCACAGTTGCGTTATTGTAACCTAGTGATAACTCTGTTCACTAGAAGTGGCAGAAATGCCATGTTTATAATTAAATTTTAAAACTAGGTGGTCCCTCTATGTGTACATTTTATTTGCCAGTATAGACACGACTACGAATTCTTTTTGATTGGAAAATTATCTTAGTGACGGACGAGAAACTTCAAATTTAATGTGCATTTTCGTTTTTAAAAAAGATCAAATTCTGTTTTTCAAACTTAAAAGTACGTTAAAATATTTATTTGAAATTTTTTATCTTTAAAGACGTCTTAAATTTCAAAAATTATCTTTATTACGTTAAAATCTTACAAATCTTTACATGTGGGAAAGGGTCGAAAATTAAAAAAATTATGCTTAAAAGTAATTACTGAACATTTTCTAATCTAAAGTAAAAGCTCTAAAGTTCTCTAAAATTAGATTTATTGTGTTTAATTAGCTCCAGAAACTTAACTATTAATTAATTATTGAAAATTCAATAAAGTTATGTTAAAACTAATGGAACTGTAACTGACATTTAAAGTTGGTACTTAGTCTACTGTAAATATTTGGTTTCATTTTAACTTTAATCTTTATGTAATAATGGCACTTCATTTAATGAAATCCGATTTATTACAGCTAGAGCAAACCCAGAATGTTACGGCAGCGATAACGCGGTGTGCAGAAGCAAACTTTCGTTTTCAGGTTTCCTGAAAATTGAAGCAGTTTTTGTAAGCTGTTTGGTTGATACTAGAAAGTTATCGTATTTTTCTTGAAAAACCCTTTCGCAATTCTTTTGCTAGCCGAAATTTCTTTCTCTCAATCAGACTTATTGAAATCAGTTGCATAATTATACAAAAATTAAAATTAATTAACCCCAAATGTAACAACTAAATCTAAATGTCGCTTACAGTTACATTAATTTTTTGAAAAAAGCTGCTTTAAGTTAAAGTTGTTTTCTTTTGAAATTGTTGTTTTTGAATGCTACATTTAAAATTTATTTATTCTGTTTCACATTCTCATTCGCCTATGAAATTTGATGCTCATATTTTTTTTACTATTGTCTGCAAGGACACAAAATTTGAACAAATGTCTCAACTTGTTCCGGAGTTATCTGTCCTTAAATAGGACTCTTTCCTGGTATAATAAGTTTTCAAAATGTCTACTTTTTGAAAATTTGTCAAGACTGTTTTTAAAAGACAAACAATGCTGTAGCGACAAGAAGTCTACATGTTTTCTTTTTAGGGAATAATTTTGTTTATTGCTTTGAATTGGTACTCGTGACCCTACTCTATTAAAACAATTTGTAGACAGTTGCTTATAAAATACACCTTAAGCGTA
The DNA here is from genome assembly GCA_905340355.1 of Rhagonycha fulva. Lineage (NCBI taxonomy): Eukaryota > Metazoa > Arthropoda > Insecta > Coleoptera > Cantharidae > Rhagonycha > Rhagonycha fulva. Next base: position 7,881,625 of record HG996556.1, on the reverse strand, counting down.
TTCTCTAAAATTTATGACTTTGTTACCTTATAATACATTTTAGTTCGAAATCCTAGTACATCGAGTCGGTAGTGCTTTTTTTTGAAACCCAAAAAATTAAATTATATCCAAAGTTTTCGCTTGTAAATGCACCTTTTCATGTTAATAATTTGAATGTTTTAAGGCATTTTTGCGACGTAGGTACATACATATAAATTGCCAATTTGTTGAGTAGCCAATTCAGGTTAGAGGTTTTGCAAAAGCACAGCTTTTGTGAGATATAAAAATATAATCAAGAGAGAAAAATTTTATTATATTATTTTGTTATGACAAATTGTTTTGACATCTTGTTTTGGTTTCGTAAACAAATTATGTTAAATTTTCATCAAATATTTAAATATAATTTTGTGATGGTTGCCTCTGGAACTTCAAATGATTCGTTGCGGTTTGAACAAATAAAAATTTGAATTCGGTTTACATTCTTTTATTATTAAATTAATGTTGAAAAACGCAAGGTTGCTCGCATATTCATCATAGCTGAAGAATGTCAAAGAGGTATTTTGTATTCCAATCTATCAATCGGAAATTCCAATTTTTTTTTTAAATTCTGATGATGGTATTAGTTGCATCGCAAGTGTCCTTCATGCATGGGAAAGCGTTGGATGTCACTTTCAGTAGGAAGTTTCTATTTAATTGTAATAATCTCCAGGTTAACGATCTTTCCACATAATTTCTTTCAATCAGCATAAATCTCGGTCGAAAGGGATAATTCTGTAGCGGATCGTGTGCGGTTTGCTTTTCCTTTTTGGAAACATTTTAGGTATGCCGGGATTTTCCGAAAGGTAAAGTAAATTTAAATTACATATTGCTAAATAATTGTGAAATTAATGTTTCGATATTGATTTTAAATTAAATGAGAAATATGATACGGAGTGTTATGCAAATCCCAATTGTTTTATTTCAAACTTCTCTCATTAAATTTGGGCTTTATTTTCTCTTGCTGAAACTTTTACTTTATTACGTTGCTGATTATGTAAAATCAGCATAATACAGCACCTTAAAAATTTATAATTTATTATTATCTTACAAGTAAATTTAATTAATTAGGTAAGGGTTTGTTCAATTATTTAAGTTTACCTTAAGGCTAAAGGGTAACTTTGCTTCGTGCTACGTCTTCTTGAAATACCCTTACTATGAAAATATTTTATATTAATTAAATAAATGTAAAACTTGCAGCTATGGGGATTTGGAACAACGACGTCGTTAGGGAAGATTAAAAATGCTAATATTGCTGCACTAGAATTTTCTTATATTGCATAATTCTGAGCTGAAAAATTACTCTCAATGATTATTTTTCACTCGAGATTTTCTTTTATAATTTTTTTCCACGATTTATAACGACAACTGCTTGATACATAATGGATTTTACGTTCTTAGCCTACTTAGTGTGATGAATGACCATTCCACACCATCCAGTCGTGTTTATGAATAACGTCACTAATATTTAAATTAATTACAATTTCCAAATATAAAAACAGCTTATTTAAACTAATCGATTTGTTCAATTAGTTAACATGCAAAGTTGTAATAATCCTCAGTGATTATTACGTTTTAAGTTTTTAATCTCAATCGATTCAATTTTTATACGAGGTCTGATTGAAAAATACTCTCAAGTTTATGGTCTTTTTTTAATTTATGCAGTCATTCACCTCAAAGTTGTTTCGATTTACCGTCATAACCTTCTTTTACATATTTACTATATTTAAAAATGTGCTGACGAATAAATCGAAAATTTTGGAATGTAGGTGTATTAGGTAATTATTTATTTACGATACTTGAACCTTATTATTTTTTTAAATTATAACAACCTCGAAATTTTCTTATCTTTATAAATTCTGTGTTCGACTTAAAGAAATTAGAGATCGTTTTCCACTTGAGTTTTCCTACAAAATTTTTTCTTATTATCTCCCTTGCTGTTCATTGGTATAGCAACTCGATTTCATTCTTTTTAATCTCGGCTGAGAAAGCTGTATATTACATCATCATTTTCACGTTTTATTGGATTACATCCCCTTGAAGCTTACATTTCTATTTTATTTAAATATTAAAAAAATAATATAAAAGTCTAATTAACTTCAAACTGGGAGATTGAGATCACCTAGATAAAATTAACTTCCAACTTCCATGCTAATATTATGTACTCGCCTTGATATACTTACTTTTAAAGTTCTATCTTGAGATGTTAAGTTATGCACTTCTGCAAAAATGAGCATTCAATCATTCGTATTATTCTAATTTCACGTTTAATTAAATTCAAATATTCGTTTATACGATTTCGAGGAACGCAATTATCAGCACATTTTTGGATACGAATAGCAACAGCTTTTTAGCCTCTAATACAATGCCCGGAGCTCTAAAATTTGATCCAGCGTCCAAATCCGTTCTTGTTTGACAACACTGCAAGGACGTTTAATTGATTTCAACCGAAATCGAAGAAAATTCGAAATACGAGATAACTCGTACGAAAAACTTTCAGGAAAGAAAAACGTAAACTAAATAGTGATTCGTGGAAGTTGTAAATTTTTAACGATTTTCAGCTTATGCACAGTATCCATAATATATTTTATATTTATGTATTAATGGATAAACTTTTTTTACAACATAAAAATATTACAAATACATTTTTACAATGAATATTTTATAACTTTTGTCATAACCGTAATCATAAATATAAAATCGTAACTTTAGGTCCAATTTCCGAAATATAACCAATCCATGTGGACGAGAATAGTAATTTTGGTGATCTCACTGATTTTCAGTGTATTTGAGATCCTGAAAGCTTCTGTTCGCGAAAACAATGAGGAAATTTAATTCGTTCCACCCAACAGCAAACCAAAAAAAGTTACATTTTCTAGCAATTTTTAAATGCCATTGGGACAAATTTGTATAATTCCTCTCCGAAATCCTTCTACTAGTTAGTTCTTCAGTAAACCTTGAACAAGATAGGAAACCTACAGGGAGAAATGGAGCTTTTAAAGAAGCCATAGCGATAAATTATGTAGTAGATTGTAAAATATTCGGTTTGGCGGTTTTAGCAATTTTTATATTATAGCGTTGTGGCTTTTATAACATAGGCGGAGTTACTGCTTGATTGATTTTTCACTAGCAGAAGTCCAGATATTTGTTTTTTTGAGATAATTCTAATTTTTCTTAAACTTAAAAGAAGCCTAAACGCTTGGAGTCAAATAATGACGTAAATATGTTCAATTATCTGCGTTAATTTAAAATGTTGTTATGCTAAAATATCTAATAAATTGTGGCAGTAACAAATTCACTTTCACCTATATTTTCCCAAAGACATTAAAATAATTTATTATTTTAAATATAGGTATCAATTATTTTATTCATTTTAATTTAATTTAGTGGTAATACTGTACAAGAGACTTAAATGAAAATTTAATCCCAAGTGTGAAGTTTATTTGCTCAAGGGATTTTATTCGCCAAGACTAAAATACTTTGGTCCTGTATTATAAACATTATTTTATGCACTCCTGGGACTTAAATTGCAACTAATCTCAGTAAAGCATAATTAAATACGTAACACATATTCTAGCCAAAATGTTGTATCTGCAGAAAAGTTAAAACCTAGTAAAGTTAGTTTTAGTTTAGCATTTCCACAGTAATGTTTAGTGTAGGACAAAAAAATAAGATCTTGCGAATCCTTAGCCTCCCAGCTAAGGGGTAGCTAAATATGATATAAAGTGATATGCTGGTTTTTAAAGAAAAGGCTTATTAATTTAAAATAACTTTAAATTCTTTGAGATTTAAATGATACTTTATTCTTATAGAAAAGAGGAAAATGTCGTAGTGTAAGTTCCAGAAGTGCATAATAACTATTAGTAAAACTAAAGAAAATAGTAACTTTTTCAACGTGTTGCGCACAAGAATTTTTCTACAGTTCGGAAAAAGATTAAACAATTTTGATTATGTGATCAATTTTGTGATTTAATTTTGATCAATCAACTTGGGCTGTAGTGAATTGTAATTTTTAGGTCACTCAATAGGGTAAAGATAAAATAATTTATAGATATTTTGTTTTAGAATTATACTAAAATTGAAACAAACCCTACCCCTGAGTCAACTCCAAATGAGAGGGTTGACCAAAACAGAAACGGAGAGTCTATCACAATCTAGAAAGAACCTCTCCAGTTTGTTTAGCCACGATGTTATAGACTAGTTCTTTATTGGCGCTAAGACAAGGCCGTTGGATTCTAAAAAAGAAGGGTAGTTTGGGAATACTACGTAGAATGTTGCTCATAAAAAAATGTTCCCAGATGTTCTTGGCAGAGTGTCGTCAAAGACAAATAAAAGTTAAGCGATAGTTAGATAACTGGCCACACACGAATTTGGCACGATAACAATGACTTTGGCATTACAAACATTCATCCACTTTAATTAAATCGGCACTAAAAATCGCTGACCAAACATAAATCAAACTGCTGGTTCATTCGTTTGAGAAGAACTTCATATCGCTAAGCTGCGCTCTAAGCAGACCGTTCATCAATACTCGCACTAAAATTCTTGCATTGAATTTAAATCAAATTCATTAAAATTGCAAAAAAATACAGTGTCGTATCGAGAAATATCGTAAAATGAATTGGAAAGTAGAATTGCGTAACAAACGCAATAATTTGTTACAAAGTATCAGATGAATCGCAAAGTTTCGAAGAATGGGCTGCAGTGGCGATGCAAATTTATTGTCTAGTTTAAAAATGTTACTTTTTCTCAAGTTGCACAACAAACAATTTTGGTTTTTTGTTTAAATTCAAATTAAGTGCGGCAAATTAATCCATTATCTCACTAGTGCGGTAAAAACTTATTTTCTTAACTCAATGGGTATTAATAATTATTGGACATTTTTTAACAGCAGAAAAATTGGTGGAAAAAAAAGGTGGTGTTGTATCAAGGAACCAAGAAATTAAAATCCAAAAAAATAAAAGTGATATAAAAGTAAAAGGATGTGAATGCTATAAAATATGTGGTTCTGGGAAAGAAGAAGATATAAGTCTAAATATAACATTTTTTTGGAGAAGTGCTTGAAATTTAGTATGAAATTTCTGTAATTTAGTATGAAATAAAAAACAATTGGATACTCACCAAAAAGTAATAATCATTGAATTAAGAATTTTGACTTGAATACGTCTGTAAAATCGTGAACATGTTCAAAAAATTAAAGGAATTAATCCTATTAACCGATACCACAATTAGCAAAGAGTAACCTCATCAATTATTAACATAATAAACAACAGCTGTGGAGTGATATGATCGCTGCTTGAGCACAGAACAGAAATTCTGGCTTCAATTCTGGGTTAGCTTGGCCTTCCAGTGGGCATCTACATGCTGTGGTGAAATCGATATTGATTTATCTGAAATATGTAATATAGTGACTAATCCACCCCGCCAATTGGATTTGCAATTTCCAGAAAGAAAAAACAATATTCTATTTGGAATGTACAAGTTTAATCAATTAAGATCATATATAGATGGATTAATGAAACAATAGAAAACTAAATAAGTTAAAGATATAACTCAATAGCGAGAAATCCGACTTGACAAAAACCGATTGAGAAATGTCCAATTAGGACCAACCAAAAATTGGTCTCCCGCGATGAGGTATTCACTTTAAACTTACGGCAATTTCCTCAAAGTCTTGGCTTCAGTTTTTGTTTGATTTCATACTAAATTTTAGCTAACGCTTAAATTTACAACAATTTTCCTGAAAAATGTTCAATTCAAACTTATCACATATTTCCCAGGAACTACAAAAATTTTATAGGTATGCTTTTCCCCAAAATACATAGCGTTGCTAATTTGCTTCATGAACAGTAGGTGGTAATATTCAGAACTAACGTTTAAAACCATTAACCGTTTAAGTTATTTTAGATTAAGTGTTTAGATTATGTTTAGAGAAATAACAAGTGTGAGGCCAAAGGCCGAGCTATGATTAGACTTATAACAAGTGCGAGGCCAAAGGCCGAGCTATATGCTGGTAGCGTCTAAAAGCAAAAAAGTGACAATTTCTACAGATTTTTACTTTCCGGACGAAATTTTTGAATCCGCTCAATAGATTTTCCCCGGACTCGTCTCGATCGACGCTGGAGGTGTCCGGATCGTGCATTACACAACAGCGTCGCTTATATTTGCCCGTGGGCGGCGTGGCAAAGCCGTAAAGTGGAAGTGATTTTTCCATATAATTTGTTATAAACGTATTTCGATAACAGGAGGTTGAGATAGATAATGACGGGTTGGCATGTCAAAATGTTGGCAGTTAATAGTTGTATCCGACCATGGCGGAAAAATCGAGCCAAGCCAACCTTAACGGCGTTTCTGTGAAATGCCAGTGGCTTTCTTGGTGAAGCCTCAAAATCGAAGAATTTTTTTCGAAAATATGTATGAAAGTAATTTGTAAAATTATTAAATATATTAAACTCATGAGCATGCGCAGAAAATAACTATCCAGATTTATTTTCTCGATGGTATAACTTTGGACATTTTCTATAAAATTTGTCGCTGACTTTAGTCGCTGTTTCCACACGGGTTCTAAAGCCGAAACAATCCATCGATCGGTTTGTTCTTGGAAATGAAGCACCATCTGGTTTTTACCTATCTTTCAAAGAGCATAACACTTTAAAATAATTGATTGCGGCTTACCAAATACACGCATGCATTTGATTTGTCACAATACTCCAAGTGATGCCGTAGGCAGAATAACTATGGCTTTCACAAATTATAATGATAACATCTGAGAGATTTAGTAGGCTTAGAAAATTTTTATTAAGATTTAATTGAGAAATTTTATTCCAAATGTTTTTAACATCCAGATTCTGAAGGTTTGGGGGATGGGCGCTGTAAGGTTATGTCTAATCTGAATTACACTTGACGCTTTCTGAATTACAGCTGCTAATGGCGTAGTTAAAGTTAAGATAATTAGTTAATCTGTATTAATGATCCCGGAATCAGTTGATCACATTAAAACTTTGTTTGATAATTATGTGGAATCTTTGTGTCCGTTCATCTCGTACATCAAATAATTTTAACAGAAGCAAAATACAGAAATTATATCGATGGGGATCAAGGATGATTAGAATTTATATTTGAATTTTAAATTAGACATTTCGTTAAATTAATAATTTCGTAGGAACGTCGATTTTTGTCATGTTTTGACTTTCAATAAATATTTTGCTGAATATAATTCGCTTGTAGAGGCAATTTTCTTTTACTGAAATTTTTTAGACGTGAAATTTTTAATACCATCAATCTTTAAATTTAGTTTCTTTACGATATAATGTGCCAAACAACAAAAACGAGAACCTTGAATCGATTCCACTCAAAACAAAAAAAAGTTGCTGTCTAACAATTTTGGAATTCCATCGGAGCAAATTTGATAAATACCTCCACCACAGTATTTTGTTCGTTCTTGATTTATGAAAAGCTGCATATTTAAAAAAAATTATAAATTATGCAGTATATCTTGCTTGGGAGTTAAGGAAATAGGGAGGATGAGATTAACCTATTGGTTAAGTTCTTAGGACCATTCGAAAGCTACCTGATGGTGAACTGCAAACTAAGTCAAAATTTATGTGACATTGGTTTCCACCTCATAATCAAGTTAGGCTGCTTGCGACCTGAAAGTACTTCCCACTTTTTGAGAAATCTCGTCAATCTTTCTGCGCGTCACTTGAAAATAATGAAGCTATCAATTTTCGTATTCATTTGGATGTAATAAGATGAGTTCAGTTTTATAAATTTTCTGAAAGGGTCTCTGATGTTAAATGTCTTAAGACGGCTGCGAATTATTTGTTCCGTGGTGTTCATTTCACGTTAACCTGTAGATTTACGTAAAAACTATTAAGTGTTTGAAAAATATTTTATATCACATTTTGTTCACAAGGTTAGTTTGAATTACATTATTTCATGAAAAACGTAGAAAATAAAATGAAAAATTTAATTAAAAATGTTATATTATTATTAAAATGACAAAAAATTAAAACTAAAATGTATTCCTTTGATGTTTATTTTTATGCTGGATAAAATTCGCACCGACATTTTTATTAATATTTTAAACTAGGAATTATTGTGACTGTTCAGGTACATTTGTTTGATATCAATATGTTTGAAAGGAAATGGAAGCAGTTTGAGAATAATCGCAACGCATCGTTTCATTTCTATTTTGTCATTTGTACTACTTACATTGAAATACAATTCTTTGTAAATATTTCAGTTTTCCAGTGCTCAACGGAAGTTTTACGATAGTTTTCTTTAGAATATTCAAGTCTCTCAGTTGGAAGCAAATAAACCTTTTCAGAAGAGTTGTCGTGTGCGATGATACCGACATATCTATGTACTCGTATGTTAGTAATTTAAAAGTTGACTATTTTGTGTAATGAAAACTTAACCAGTGGAAAATTTGGTAGACCCAAAATTTTAAATGAGGAAGTAAAGTGAATGTGGTCTTGTTATAAAGAAACTGTACATTTTGCGTAAACGCGATTTTTTAGACCGTAAAAAATCGTCTGGAACAATTATTTATATTGTACGTCTGCAAATTTTCACCGAGAGTTGGTGTTATCATTAATTTTTTATTTCATCTCCAATACGCACGAAAGGATTTCATTGCCTGTCATTTAATTTTAAGATATTCATACACCCTCTTGAAAATTTTCCTTCTGTTATCCTTTAATTATAAAGTCGAGATGTTAAAATGTAATATTATAACTTAAAAATAAAATTTCATCTTGATGAGTTAAAATATTTTGATTTATGATGTTTGAAGCTTATTAAATACAAAATCTAATTTCATTCTCTGAATTTAAATCTTCTATTATTCCATCTTCTGGTTTCGCAATTTATCTGATTTCGTTTCCAATTCTTTTGTTACATTTAAACCTCTTTTATAAAACGATTGGAATAAGAATGATAATTTAATGATAATAATGGAAGCTTTTTCATCTTCTTCAAGTTTTCAACTACAAAGAGTTAATCTCGTCTGGTCACAGTATTCACCATAATGAAACCTTTCGACCATTTTCCCGAAGGTTACTTGAAAAACTACGTGCTCTCTCGATCGACAGAAAGAAAGTTAAAATCAAAATCATGTGGGCAACAATTGAAAACTTCCGATTCTTTAATAAAAATGTTGGAAAACGTGGAACATGTGGTTTAAAAGAAAACTTTTTTTTTTATAAAATTACTTCTAACAATTGAAATTAGTTGGAAGGTAACAGAAAAAGAAATTTTTCTTGGATATTTCAGTTATTTGATATTTTCTATGAAAATTTATCTTTCTGCCACATTTTTATGTTTTTCACAAAAGACTTGCGTAGGTACATAATTAAAAATTGTTGTTTTATGTCGTCTCTGGACGAAAGTAAAGAATGTCAGATATACAACATTACTGTTTATAAAGGTCTTGCTATTTTTGTACTGCGGCCCTGAAGACGAAACAATTGGCCACCCTTGCGTAAAAGAATGTAATACCAAAAATAATTAAACTTTTTCTGTAAATAGGCGTCGGATCATGTTTAGGGTTTGCTTTTCGTTACGAGACTTAGAATTTAAAAAATGCTGAGATTAAATTGGTATTGATTGGATTACGTAAATAGTAAAACCTACGGTCGTAATGTAGGATTGCGCAAATATTTGCATTCGACATTATTTTGCTTTTACTTGTATATACTATGAGAAAAATATTATGTGGATAATTAAAAGCGATAATTAAAAATTAATGCGTTTGTCCATTTTTGGACCGAGTAAGTGGTTTGAGGTTAGGCCTCCCTTTTTCCTTCCGATGAAGGAATTTTTGCTTACAAAGATTGTTGTTGTTTTGGAAAAGGTATCATATACGAATAAATTGTATGTAACACTTTTTAGCATAATTTACCAAACTGGTTTCTCTCTTCATTGTACTCGATGTATTTCATGCGTTTTGAATGTCAGTTTGTTTTACGTAACGGTTATCTCTATCAAGTTAACCGCTTTAATTCACTTTTAAGATTTAGACATGTGTCAGGGTTAGTTGGTTTATCAAAAGTTAATTCAAATTTTTGGATTTTTCGTGTTTATGGAAAGTCGGTATTTTGAATTGTTTTTGTCGTGTTTTATAAAACGGTAAGTTTCCAGAACAATATGTGATTTTATGTAGTATGTGTTACCTACTACGAAGTTATTCACGTTTACACAGGTAATAATAATAAACAACAGTTAGGCGATGAATTATATACAATTCCAAGTAGAATCGATTTGATATTAAATATTAATTTACTTTCATTCAATTTGCTATGGTAATTTTATGTTTCCACTTTTTGTTATACTCTCGTCATTTATTAAACGTTTCGTATATTAACAAAACAATTTCAATAAAATCAAATAACAACAGCGCTGAAATTAATAAATTTATTATTACCACTTCATTGCAAAAATTAATTATAGATGTGACATCAAATGCCAATAAATTTTGATGTATGAACTATCAAAATAATTCACAAATTCGTGATTAACAATATTTATTATAGTACATTTTATAATTCCATCAAAATGTGCGCCGACATCAAGGACAGTAGTACCTAATATCCGGTAATTGTAGGTGGGACCTACTTGAATAAATCTGTAATATTCATACTGTTCGTTAATCTACATTAATAATTCTTTTTGTAATGCGCTTCATGCATATCAGTAACAGATCCAAGAGCTAATAATATAATTTATAACTTAATTGCCTGACATTTCGAAGCAATTCCCACTGTAACGTCCAGGTAATATTTAGATACTTCAAACTTTACAAATACTTGAACGAGATGAGATAACGTACTACCATGTCGGTTACACTGCTGTGATCCAAAGCCCAATATCGATTGATGGGCTAAGAGAAGGCAACCAGAAACCACACCTTTCATTACATTTTCCTTTGACATTCATCTTGGTTTAGATCAATTTGTTCCTTAAAAACCCTCTATGTCGTATCATCCAAAATTTCGTAAATATGCACGTCACAGCTGATGATAAAAATCATAATTGAAAGTTGGAAACGTAGTAGTTAATAAACTTAAAAATTATCAAAAGACAAACTTCTGTTCAAGATTGGAAATAAATGTTTTGTTCGTTAGTGTAGAAATTTATTAAGGGAAAACGCCAAACAAAAACTTGGACGTATACAATAAACGAATAAATAACATTTGAAATGCTACATTGATAACAAATCAAAATTGGTAGCGGTTTTTGAAAATCATGTTGAGGGGAGTTAGTTATGACTAGGAATGTAGAGAATTAATGACGTTATTTTATTAGCATGTGCAGTCATATTAAAAATATTTAGATTCTAGATTGATTCCTACACTTATTATTTTTGGTTCATTGGTTCATTGCTCTTCTTTTCTAATCGCAGACTTCCATAGTTTCCATATCTTCTCCAACCTCACTCCTCCACTTATTCACTCTGGTCTTTCAGTTTTTGTTATTTTTCATTAATGTTCTCCACTTCGAATATTTTTCTCACTATCTTTCTTTCTCATATTACCAAGGTTTTTTGCGTTTGTTTTATAACACAGTTGGTCTAAATTCATAGTGCCTAATCTAACCTATTAATTTCATTGTGATGTTGCACAACTCGATTGCAAATTTTCCATTCTTGTTAGTTTTTTGTGTAGGCTAAATTTGTTTATTGTAGTATTGTAGGTTAGTACTTGTCCCAGTTTAGTATTCCAGTCGCCCATCACCAATTTTATATCATATTTGGGTATTTTTTGTATATTTCATCCAGTTATTTGTAAATTTTTTCTTTAGTTTCGACAACTTTTTTCTATATTGCTGCAGGTACGTTTACTATGGTTATTTTTTTAATATTTACTTCTTAATCTCATTAGGCAAAATATTCTTGTTTTATCTCTGAAATTGATCACTTCTGATTTTAATCTTTCATTTACTATAAATCCCGTACCTAACCTTTCATTTTTCCACTGCTCATAAAGATGTGTAACTTTCCACAATTTGCTTTCTTGCTTTGTCGAATTTTTACTTTGTTGTTTCGCTTTCCTTTACCTTTTCCGTTTTTTCGCTTGGTCATCTTATTAATTGCTGGATGTTTTATGCTTATCAGTTTTTTGATGTTGGCGATTTCGTCAGTTCCTCTTGTAGTTCATTGGTTTCCTCATTCCAGATAAATTGCTTTTCGTCCACCTAAAATTTTTCTATCCTGATGTTGCTTTGTTTCCTTTTCTCGTTTTTCTTTGACTTTTATTCTTATTTGTGTCTGTATCTTCTTTTCTTGTACCTCATAGTCATGGTTCATAAATATTTTATTTCCTTTCAGATTTTTCGTGTTTTTTATATCTTTCATTTTAGTTTCATTTTGCTCTAATTCTACTACACATCTATCTTGACCTACTCTGTATGCTTTCATTTCCAGTCTTTCCCTAATAAAACTTCCTACTTCCACTTTAACTTCTTCCTTGCCAGTTAAGAACCCATCGATTCTAACAATTACTACATTATTTTTTCTGACCTTTTTCTCTCCCATTTCAATTTTTCGTTCCATTTTCATAATTTTAGGAAGCCTACAATTTAGTAGGCTTCCATTTGGTTGTTCATCTGTATCTTCGTTTGTATAATTTCCTTCTTAATCACAGTAATTTGAGTCGTAAATTTTATCTTCCAGGTTTCTAGCATACTTTTATTTGTTCCTTTGTGACGCATGGTATTCTCGATATTTTTTTTAGTATCTTCTCCATATCGCAATTCGGGATAACTTTCTTACTTTCACTTTTGTTGCAATTCTCTGGCGATCTTTGCATCAATTTAGGTATTTCTCTGGAAAGGCAATTTTTCTTCTATTTGTCAATCGCTTTTTTTCTTTCTTTTACCGTATTTATGGTCATTCATTAGTATTTTCCCAATGTTACGTCGCTGGTTTGTTGTTTGTTTTGTTTATCAGAACGTAAGGTTTGCTTACTAATCGAGTGGAAATCATTACCTTAGACCCTCAAGGACCATTCACAGACAATAGATTTATGTAGAAATTTATAAGTTTCATATTATAACTCGATTAACTAAGCGGTGCGGCTTGAATGCCGCACTGAACCTTGTGTTATATTGGTAATATGTGAATAAACAAATCTCAATGCTATCGCGGTTTCCGACTACATTCAGCAATTTAATGCGTGTCAACGATTACTTACTTACTTACTCGGGGGAATTACAACCATCCACATACATATACATTTGGATGTCGATAATGTTTTTTTTAGTATTTTATACCAATACCGAATTTTTATCAGCGAGTGAGAATTTAAAAATAAAGTTTTGCTTTATAAGTAGCAGGAGGGATAGTTTTCTAGCAAAGCATTACATTTGATTGGAATTTTGCAGTCATTCTTATTATTTTAAGCAAAGTAAAGTCATATTTTATAGTTTTGTATAGTGCTCGCATTAATTTTGTGAGTGGTCAACGGTAAACAAAGACGCGACATACACATTAATTACATCTACAGTACATTAAACCAAGACAAGGCGCGTGTAGGAGTGGACGTTTTCGACACGTCGCTGAGCATTAAGTGGTTAACTCTAAAATAATTATTAACTTCGTCTATACGCTTCGAAAGTTTCATCTCAACTTTAATGGTGACTATGCGAATAATGTGACGTACGAATTTGCAATCTGATTGCAATTAAATTAAAGGGAGATACTGCCAAGCTATTATAAGCAGAATAGAATAGAGACGTAAATATAAATTAGCATTTCATTATACAGTCAAAAGTATACAGTGTTTGTTTTCTAATTTAATTCTCAGTATTATCTGCCCGATTTCTGCTTTCAATTCTTTTGAGCTGTTCTGAAAATCCTTGATTTATCGTTCAAATTGCGTTCTGGGTAACATTAGAAAGTGCGAACAAGGAATAAATCACTTGCAAACCTTTAGATTCCATTGGTCTTGATGGATTTGTATTATAATCTTGTAAATACGCGATTATAAAAATTAATGAACTTACATCGTTAACTACTTCCATTACTGGAGTTGTAGCAGCAAGGCGCGAGTGCAAATCCAACTGCGGTAAAAAAAATAGCTCCATACTGAGTTTTCCTATAAATATCGTGAAGTAGCTCGTACCATTCCAAAAAGTAGCGTGACTAGTTAACGAATGGAAAACTTCAAATAAAATTATCTTACGTCGAATTAAAACTGGAACGCAATTGTAAAATAACAGAAAAATCCGAAAAGTTATCTGAAAATAAAGAATCCTGAAAACCAACGATGAATGGAATTATATCGGTAAATAAATTGGCCACCGTCAACAAAAACTTCTCACCAAATTTTAATTTCAAACTCGATAAATTAAATGGACGTCATGTCAAACGTGAATAGGTGGTTTTGAAACTAAAAAAGTAATTGAACGTTAACTTCTGCTTCAACTAGAAAGCAATGTTTACAACTAACCCCTAAACGTAAAATTATGGAGTTTATATAATTCAAAATCACTCCATTTAAACAAAGTTTGAAGTTTTAATAAACGTAAAATAACTAAAGGACACATTAAAAAGTTGAAATCTGTTGATTCGTTCTCGAACTGTAACGACTAAATTTTTATTGTACCTAAATATTTTTGATTAATATGTCAAACGGACGTTATAAAAAGAATTTATCTTTTGAAGCAAAAAGAATTGCAATTGGTCAATTCGTTCCCAAGTTGTTACAAAAAGGATTTTTGAAATGTTGTTATAAAATGCTTTTTCTAAAAACTCGAGAACGAACCGAACGAATCAAACGAATCAACCGATTTTAATTTTTTAACTTCAAAAGATAACATTCTTTATAGTTTTCGTTTAACAGACTGACAGAAAATATTCAGAATAAAAATGTACATGCTTTTCATGAAAATGTTTTCTTCGAGAGCGAATCGAGCGATTTTCATTTTTTTACGATAAAATATAGCTCGTTTTTATAGCCTAAATTGAAAGGTGAGGGGGAGATTTCAACAGTGTTATTTGCTATATTTTTTTGAATTTAGGAAAAATTTGGGGTGGAAACTTTTGAAAGAGATACTCAGTATGTATAACGCAATTATTTTAACATTATTTGTAAATCAATAAAAGAGGAAGTTTGTATAGTGAAAATTACAAAATGTGCTTTAGAAATAATGATAAAATATGTATGTGATAAACATATCACGCAATATAGGTAGGGTAAAATTAATAAATCGTTTAAAAAATTTGCTGTCTAAATTGGATAATAGCCAAAATAATAACGGTAAATCGAACATCAGTTGATTAAAGAAAAGTGCATCAATCGAAAGGAAATTTTTTTTTTGAATACCCAACACTTGAAGTTTTGCTCTGCAGTTCTTGTTAAAATTGCAAAAATAAAACAGGCTCGATAAAAAAGCATGAGTTGCCTTGGAAAAACAATCACGTACAAATTATTTTAACAAATCAAAATAGCTGAATTTAATTTGTAATTTGTAGGCAATCGTTTTTTCAAAATAAAAGACAAAATGATGGAAGATTATGAGATAATAACATTTATTTTTGTTGGTTATAAAAATTCTTATACTTATTCTTCAAGGGGAAATCAATCAGCGATTTTTGGCGACTGAATGAGGATTTTAGCTTTCGGTAACCAAAAACTACTATCGAGTTACCTTTATGGTATATTTTAAATAACTTGACCAAAAGCCTAACTAAATATTGTTATTTTTTATTTGTGACTTGAACATTTTTAAAATGTCTGGTAGATTCTGCTGTTTACGGATTAAAATAGGAATTTAGCAAATTGATCAATAAACAGGCCATATTAAAAATAACGACGTGCTTGAAAAGATTTTGATGCAAAGAAATTCAAGACAAACGATACACTTTAAAAAGAAAATAGGAAGTCGTCTAAAAGGTTTAAATGGAAATTTACAATTTTGTTGCAGTGGAAAAGTATATAATCCTTGTGAAAATTGTATTATAAATACTTAAAAAGCACGTCCGTTTAAGGCTACAAAAATTTTCTTTTCAAAGACAAGAGAGAAACGATATTAAAAATTGATGTTATTCTATCAGCACAAACGATAAAAGATTAGTTCGTTTTTATGGGGGTTACATTCCGCCTCCGACGGCGACGCTCTTATAATTTGAAGTTATTGCAACGTGTCTTACTTTTTTCATTCTTAAAATTGAATTTAAAATTTTTAAGGTTACATTTTTGCATATTTTAGAACTTTTAAACGCTCAAATTCTACTCCGGATAACGTAAATTTTTTAAATTTTTAAGTCTCCCTTTTAAAATTAAAATTTGATACAAGACGAAAATCTGGAGAGAAAAATAAAAAGTTGATGGAGCTTAACCAATTTCTTCTTATTCTGGATGAAGACGTCTGTCATATCTAATGCACAGCTTAATTTAACGTGCCATAAGTATACATAAAGTTGACAATTTTTTTGAAAATATTTCATATAACGTGAGTTTCTTTTGGATTTTTGTCGTAAAATAAGACAATACTTTTGCTATATAAGAATTTAATGTTGAGTAGTAAAATGAAAGTGAAAATTCTACTAGCTATGAATGTAAATTTGAGAAGTCTAATATTTAGTAACATATACTAAATATTTACTTTGTCCTAAAAATGTAATTTCATGTGAAGTAGTATGAACTCAAAAAGTTGATGTGAACAATATTTTTAAATTTTAAAGCGCTTATTCTCATACCTTTTACAATACGAATTTTAAATTATTAAATTGTAACATTCAACTTCTGGTTTCCTTACAGTGTTCATATATCTTCTTCTTTTTTTATTTGCAAATTTATTTTGTCTTCAATTTGAAACTTTTATGGTATTTCTTTTTGATTAAAAGGTTGACTAGCCTTTATATTCAGTTCCAAAAGCAACTACCTGTAAAAATAATAAAATGTTGATGTTTTTGTCCGCATGTAAAAGAATAATTATTAATAACAGCCAAATATTGTAGAAAAAAAAGCAAAAAAAATTAATAATAATAAGAACCACGTAATTGCTACATTTTTATCACCTACTTTGTTTTCCTAACTGAAACCAAGTTTTAACCTTTTATCAACTGATTTTCTTTATTAACAAAAATTACAAGTTTATTGTGTCATTACTGCTGAGCATTTTAAATTAAGCATAATACTCAGTGCATCATTTCTAACATTAAGCGATTTTAAATGAGCTCAAAAGAGGGTCGCTGGATGCGGGATTACGGTAATTGGTTCTTCAACTCGAAATTAAAATTGTTTAACCTGAAAATTTCCTTCCTTGTTCCTTATTATCATTGACTTTACCAAAATTAGGAAATAATTAAAAATTAACCGATTTTCCGGATATAATTAAGTAATGAAAATTTAAAACTTTTCATTTAAATTTACATTTTCTGTCCGTTGCAAGAAGGTCTTGTTTCCTTTATTTTATCAGGTACAGAAGACCTAAAGAAAAAAGTTGACGGTGTATTTGTGACCGGAAATTTAAACCTCACAGTATGATTGATGATAAGAAAGCCTAAGGTATATTAAGTGTTTAGAACGGGTAATTGAACTTTTCAAAGAAAGAACTTTTTAATTCGACGATTCGGGTAGCAAATTATCTGTGCTGTGAAAAGAACGATGATCCTTTTGTGGTGAAATTATTTTTGTTTAAATCTTTCTTTACTTTTTAAGACGAACATTAAAATATCATCTGTTGGTTTCGCTTCCTTTATCCTTCCGGTATTCCGCAGGAAACGCTATCCATTATCTTCACCATTATGTACCTGCTGAGTTTTTCTTTCGAGTTTAGAAAATTTTGTAGGTAATTATTTAAAAAAATAAAGTTTCAGATTGAAACGCTTCTTTATTTTTAATATTCATAAATAATACCATAAATTAATCGTAATTTTATACAACAAAAACGAAAGTTAGTTCATTTTTCACGAAAATTGAATTTTTTTTGTTCTAAAATTAAACTGAATTTATAATTTAAACGTAGCGCTTTTTTTGTGCAAATTACAAACAAAAATAACATAAAGGTAGAACTACAAATTCAATGTTTTGTTTCCATCTCATCTCTCAACCCTAGGTATACTCGTTTGTTATATAAAAAAAAAATGCACCGTAGTTTGTTAATTACGCTTTTTTTTAATCCTACAGATGATTAAAACAGGCAAAATTTTAAAATAACAACATTTTTAATCTAGTCCATCCTGTGGCATATAAGTGGGAAATACTTCTCTTAACCTTCAATTAAAAAAAAATTTACATAAACTCAGTTTTTCTTGAAATAATTAGAAAATAATTTTTTTTATCGGAATTATGTTTATGAAAGTGTCACATTACAATATGAACTGGTAAACTTTTGCATTATTAATTTTAAGAGGAAATCATAGAGCAGCAGTAAATTACCGTTTTTTATAAAACATGGTCGTTCTTGCCTTCGACTTACTCCGTAAACTACTTGTCTTGCCTAATAAAATGTTCATTTTCTTGCTTAATACGTAATATATTATTTGGTTGTCGCATTTTCTATTTATATTGGTTTCTTACCCATCTGGACTTTTTAATTGAAAAGAGATTTTGTGCCAAGCTTTTGAAACATTTTATTTAAATACTTACAGGATATAAATGTGTTGGAGGGGTTGAGTTACATCCACTAAAAGTCCGAAAAAATGGCCAATATTAAAGTTTCTTTGGATGGGAACCTGGAGTCTGTTAAGACTCCCATAAATTGTCTGTATCTAGCAACTAGCAGCTCTTAGCTGGCAGCCAGCTAGATTTACAATTGGTAGCTAACAAACTGCTTTTAATAGTAGTTAGCTAGCATCAGGCTAAAATAGTTAACTGCCTGATGGCTTTTACTAATTGCTTGCTGAAAGAAGGCAGTAATGATTACGTGGCTGACAATTTTTGCTTACAAATAATTGACAGTAAGTCAAAATAAGGAACTGGTAGCTACCTGCTGACAGGCGCAAACGAACTGAAATTACCTACTGGCAAAAGATGTTACTTACAGTTGATATGTTTTTAATGGCTGCAATTTGATAAAGTTCCATTATTTTGGAATTTGGGGGTACGAATTACGCTTTAAGCATAGTCTGAGTTGCGGGGTCTAATTTTGATAAGCTTAAGTAAAATCTGAATTAACACTCATATTCGCAAGGTGGGAAATAGAAGTCCCCATCCCCAAGTAAGGCCAAAGCACAAAGGAAAGCTCTACAAAGAGACTTAAAAAAATCTTTCAAAATAAATGAACAACAGCGGCCGGATGGCGAAGCTCACCGATTAAGAGTCGCATTAGAAACTTTTCAACACAAGAACAATAAATAAACAATGATTGACGTTGGTGATGATACTCTTTAATCTGATGATAATTTATTTTTGTTACTAGTTATATTTTTATAAAGCAGAGTCTTCAATGATCTATCTATTAAAAAGACGGGATTGATCAATCATGGGCAAATCAACAAATTTTAATTATTGCTTACGAACTGAACAAGGCTTTACCAAAATAAAAAAGATTTCAGTAAAACTGAAAGCCGAATAATTGTGGTCTTCAGGTAGTCACACTCTCCCGAATGAGGACGAATGCTGAGCAACCACATGAGTTAGTACTAGATGGTTAAGAGTTTTCGCTAAGAGCACGCAACAGATTTTGGCATAGTTATGTTTTCTTTTCAATCGGAAAAGATGATAGCACTCTTATTTTTTATTTCAAGTCTATAGAATTTGGAGCAGAAGTTATGCCGACCGTAACCTGATAATTGCTGAGTGTCGAAAGTTTCGATCACAATGATGGAACTAATAGAACAGACAGTAACTCTTCTTATTTACAGAGACTTCTAGTATTTGATGATTTGATTGATTTGTATACTTGAAATCGTGGATAAACAAACAATGGAGATCAGTGAGGCGGCGCAAACTGACTAGCAAAATTAATTTAAATCTGGAGAGATAACTCAATTATCTAAAACATAAAACTAAGAGTTTAGATAGACATTAATACAAGCAGACAAGAAAAGAATAGAGGTCTATGAAATGTGAATCATCACAGAGTCCTTGTAGTCCAGTACAATTATATAGTATATAAGCAAGCGCTAACAGGCCATGCAGGCCCAGGGCTGATGACGATAAATCGCCATTTTCCTGCTTAATTTCTCTCGTAAACTTTTGCGTGTGTGACGCAGCCGCACCCACGGTAATGACGTCGACACAAATACCAGGATTCACCACATAGTGTAGACGTCCACCGGAAGGCCAAGCCAAGAAATTTTGTGCAATCCGCGATTTGAACCCAGAATTTCCGCTCTATACTCAACCAGCGATCACATCACTCCACTGCTGTGGCTCCAGTCCAGTATAATTAGCCATTATAAATGAAAAATGATGGAACTCAGCTATTATAAATGGATTTGAATAATTTTTTTTTTTTTGGTTTTTTAATACCATAAACTAAAAGGTTTACCCATTAAAAATTACCGCTGTTTTGAAGATCTGTAAATTTAAAAGAAAAAAACAAAACTTGAATAAATAATTATAAATTTTTATAAAAACGATGATCATGTAAATAATCCGAAGTTTATAAAATTTTGAGAGGTTGCTTGGGAGTACTCTAGGATGTCTATCCTAAATTTTCAACTTCGAGAATCTTGTGCCAACTTAGGTGGGGGCCAGACACCACAAAATTTTTGGACGTTTTTTTAGTTTTTTGCTTATATCTCAAAAACTAAGCATATTTTGGGAACAATAGTTTATTGCAAAGTTGTAAATCACTAAATTTTCCAAAATATTGATTGGCGAAATAAATTTTTAGACTCAACATTAACCGATATACACTCGATTAAAGTTAGACAAAGTTTTTTAAAATGTAAAAAAATGGTCGAAAAACGAAGTTTTTTTTCTCCTATAACTATTTATCACCATTATTTTCATGTTAATTTTGTTAATAATCACTCATTAATATCTTGAAACATTTATTACTACCCTCCCTCCTACCCTTCCTCTCTCATTCCACCAAACGTGAAAATGCCTTATTTTAATGTAAAAAATGCCAATTAACATGAAGAATCTTTATGTTTGGGGGAAGGGGAGGGGTGGAGAGAGGGTGGTCATAGATGTTTCAAGATGTTCATATTGATGAGTGATTAACATAATTAACATGGAAATGATGGTAATAATAAATAAATAGTTATAGGAGCAAAACCTTTGCTTTTTGTCTAATTTTTTACATTATGAAAAACTTTGTTTAACTTTGATCGGCTGTATTTCGGTCAATATTGAGTCTAAAAATTTGATTTATCAACTAAATTTTAGCAAATGTACTGCTCTAGAACTTTATAATGAACTATAGTACCTAAAATATGTTCTGTTTACGAGATATAAGCAAAAAACTGAAGAAAATTCAGAATTTTAAAGATTTTTAACCCTCCTGAGTTAGCACAGGGTCCTTAAAGTCAAGAACTTAAGATAAACATCTTAAAGTATGCCCAAAACAACCTGTCAATATTTCATTACTTTTGGAATATTTTTCAGTTAAAAAGTGGATTAAAAAAAACAGTACGTAAAGTTTCAAAAGGCAACCTTTTTACTTTTTAGTATAAGAAATTCAAAAAATCCAAAAACATCCAAATCCATTCACTATATCTGGATTTCGAGGTATAAATCTAAATGTACTGGGCTATTGGAATATATTGACCGAAACGCGACCGAAACGCCTACGCTAATGAATGCGTTTCGGAGCAGCTAAGAAGTTTTATATAACTAGGAGGAAAGAAACGACAGGAAATCCCTCTGTGAAAGTAAAATTTAAAGGAAAAAACCAAGAGGAAGATCTTCCTTTTAGAAGTGAAGAAAACCCAAATTTTTTAAGATTATTAGCTCTCCTGAGTTAACACAGGGTCCTCGAAGTCAAAAACTTAGGGTAACATCCTAGAATACCCCCAAAACAACCTGTCCATATTTCACTACTCTTGATATATTTTTCAGTTAAAAAGTGGTAAAAGTGGACCTTTAAAAAAAATATTATCGGAAAGTTTCAAAAGGTAACCTTTTTACTTTTTAGTATAGGAAGGAAGATCTTCCTCTTGGAAGATGGGTGGACTAATCAAAATCACAGCAATTCTTGTTAGGGTATGTGGAGCAAAAAAAACACCCATTATCATTAACAAATGAGATTATCGGCGCCTACAACTAAGAAAATTTACTTTATTTGTATTTGTACCTTAGGAAAAGTTTCAGTGCGGTCTTTAGACCGCACAACCTATGCAATCTAATATAATACTTTTATAAATATTACTCCATAATTAAGACCTTGTCAAAACTGTGATACGGAGGTCTCAAATAGTTTTAGACTTAAGAATTTATTGCAATTTGACTAAGAAGTCAGTCGTTCAGTTTTGCACATGTTGTCGTCGTCAAATTTTAAAGTTTTAGGACCGAAAAGTAATAATTTCATTGCTTTTTTAATGTTAAACCGTTAAATAGTTTTCGGCCCTTTCAAATGAAAATTTCAAACATAATCATTTTCATCATCTGAAAAAATAGTGAGATGATGATTAAAATTAAGCTCAATAGTACCTGTACCAGCAAATAATACTAATAACGCTTAAAGCCGATGATTTTGGGCGTGTAAATTTTTTACTGCGTTTTTCAATATTTATTATTTTAAAAATAAATAAGAATTTTGTTAGCATTATTTGATTAGGGATGACGCTGGAGGGAGGGTACAGCTCAACCTAGAAAATAAATAGAGAAAAATAGAAAACTACGTATGTACAAAATTCCTAACCGCCATTAGGAAAATTATATGTAGTTATGGCCCGCTTCTTAGTGAGCATTAGTTTCAATGCCTAATTTGATGGTTAGTACTTGGAACTAAGGAGCGGAATGATGGAATGAAAATTGAACAACTAAGTTTAGTTTAACTACTCCTTAGTTCCAAGTTCTAACCATCAATTTGGGCATTGAGACTGGTGCTCACTAAAAAGCAAGCCGCAATTGCATATAAATGTCCTATATAAAAAAACGACATATAGTAAAGGGCGGTTAGGAATCTTTAGGTTAGAAACCTTCAGATTTTTTCATATTTTTTACAAGTTGCTCTACTATGAGAGCTCCCATTGCACTCTAGGTTAGCTACCTTTTCGTGTGGGATTTATTTAACTCCAAATGCGCCTTGCCCTTCCCGTGGTTCGGAAGCCACTTTAAATTGTAGGTCTCCAAAATATGTGAAAACACTTCGAACACACATCACGGATACAGGAGAGAGGGTCACAATGTTCATTAAACAAACAATGAGGTTCAAAGAAAGACTGATTTATGATAGCGATTGTTTGATAGGCTGTTTGACCAAACCATAAATCAAACTGTGGTTTATTTTTCTATCTTATAATATAAAAAGACTCAAACTAACAATTTTCGGATAACACTTATTGTAGCGTCCCAACGCACGCACTTCTAAAAATTCCGATAAGGTGAATAACCAAATCGTAAACAAAATCTAAATGAATTATTCTAAAAGAATAATTTATTTTTTGAACAATTTTCTATCTATATATCGGATGAATATTACCAATCATTTCTATGGAATCAATAGCTTCATTATTATATCCGTTTATTGAACTATGACTAGATATTAATAATTAATAAAACCACGCAATGCGATGAACTGACTGTCCAGGATAAATATAAATCTAACGAATTAATTACTACAACAGAATCGTGGAAACAAACAGTAGCATAATTTGGTAAATATAAGTGAATAAAATAAAATAAAAGTCCCCCAGCCCGATTTTTCAGTAATATAACTGTCAAATACTTGATTTTTTTGTAATTTTCTCGAAGTTTTGACTTCCTCTAAAGTTTAATTCAATTTTTTAACAACTGTTAGCGATGGATTGAAGGCGGTTTTCGGCTTCCTCGAATCCAAACTTTGATTTTTATCCGAACAGAGGATTTAAAATTGTCGAAGAATTGGTTAAGATTGTTATAAGTGAATTTACTTATAAGCTCAAAAGATTTACTCTCTTCTCGACGTTTAATCTTATATAGTAGGGGATGTCGCGACTGATTAACTTAAAATCATCCTTAATTCCTTTTGTTTTATATTCGATTTGATTTTAAATTAAAACACTTTTCCAATTTGCTCCCGTGGACATAAATGGAAACACAATTACGCGTGTGAAAAACCAATTAACTGTTAAAATTTTGAACTGAAATCAAACCAAACAAATTTAGTTTTTTTGTTACTATAGGTTTAAAACAATTTGAATCGATTTTTTTTTATTAAAAGTGTGGCCAACTTTACACACGACAGATTGAATGCTTGCCTAGTGTTAGCGAATCGCGTTTACACTTTCACCAACTTGTTATAATTTACAATTTATTTTATTGCTCTTTCGTAATGGTTTCAATAAATATTTAACTTTTTGATCCGAAGAAATTCTTTTATGAAAAAACTTCGGTTTATTACTTTAAAACATTTTGTGTTTATTTTTTTTCCGTACTCTGGTGCTACCAAAACAAACTAATTACGCGTTTACGACCATTTTACTTTTCACATTAAAATCCAATTTGATTTAATCAGAATCAGACTTTGTTTAAAATTTTCGTAAATATCACATTGATTTTACTTTTAACTTATTTTCACTTTTGCGTCATTCAAAATCTCATTTTGCTACCTACGTAACAAAATTCTTAAAATACATTTTAACTAAACGGAGTTTAGTTTTTCCTGAATGAAAATTAATTCCACTATTTTGAAAATTGTTTCATTATTTTGTGTAACATGGAGATCTCGGAACGATTATTGTGGATGGCTAAATTTTATGCGGTAAGGTCATGGAACAATGATTTATAAATTTATATACCAAGCTCTAATAATAGAAGCTAAATATTGTAAATGCAGTCACTAATACAATAAACAGTAGACACGTCGCTTTATTGAAACGAACATCCGTGTTGAGAATTTTGACATCTCATTTTACTATAGATGCACATTTCGGTCTTTGGCTTTTTTTGGTGTTGTGGAAAATTTATATTAAGTGGTGTCGACACGAAAGTACGATTTTATTATATCAATAAAGGAATTAATTATGTAACACGTAGGAGGTACATGAAAGAATACAATTTTCTCGGCTATTCAACCAGCCTTTGACGATAAAATTTTCTGATACTAAAAATATGGGACTCGATTTTATTATTGAAAGCATTTTTTGGCAAACGGAATCGACCATCAAATTGCCAATAAATACAGTGAAGTTTTAATTAATTCTTAAAGAATAATAAAATATTTATGTGTTTTACTGCTGATAAGAAATCTGCGTAACCGCAATAACCCAGATCAATACCCAACGTGAACACGTCGTATCAAATTTATACCTACTTACTATACACCCGGAAGTGGTAGTCAAAGTTTTTTAATGAGAACTTCATTTTGCCTGCTTTTTTTTCCATTCTTTCAAGATCTAATTCAGTTCGTTCCGTTTCCCTATTTCTTAACGACCGCGAAACAACTTCGATCCTATGGTAATTTTATTGGAATCTATGACTGCTATTGGAAGAAGACGCCAAGTAGTGCGACGCAAAAGTTTTTGCAATTATACGGCCTATCTGAAATACAGGTAAATAAAATTTTATTATATAAACGTTTTCGTGAAAAACATTTAATTCCACATAACTTGAAAACTTTCGCTTTTCATTTGAGTCGAGCGCGGAGGTACCGCCTAATTTGACTTTTAGAATATTTCAAATTAACAAATTTGTTTTTTGCTTAAAATAGCAAAGTTATAAAATTTCTTCTTGTTTAGGGGGTTAACTTTCTTCTTGAAAAATTGCGATCTTTATTAGAAAATTTAGTTGGGATTCCAGGTGTCAGCCGGCATTCATCCAACATTTATATTACAACTCAGTTCTTTGCCATGTGTGCTTCGACATTTCCGGGATCCGGGGTGACTGTAGTTACAGAATTTCTAATTTTATCTCACTGCTTTTATTGCAATGTCGAGTCGGAAAAGATCGCTCCAAATACGATGATGCCCCTATTGGATGTAATAATTACTTAATTATGACGTCAGTGCCGCCGATCAACTGAAACGATAAAATTCGAAGGAAAGAATTTAAAACGAATAATTCAGACTTCTCGGGTAATGCTGGAGAGGAAATTATATAAGCGAAGTTAAAGGTTATAATATGTATGCTCAGCTACCCTTAACCTCGTGAAACTCGACCTCTCAAATTAACGTTATAATCCATGCTATTATACCCTTTTACTGCATGTCAATTCCACATTACTTAGATATTTTCGTATAAATACCGAAATTCTTTTAACAAAACCTTTCAAATTTTCTATAAAATTAATTAGTTAGGTTAATAAGTACTTAAATAGAAATAGCTTATATAGTACATACTAAAATTTCATTTCATGTTTAAAATTAAATTGAATTTATATCTGTTAATGAAAATGTTATTAATTTAATTTGGTAATTATATCAAATTTAAAGTAATTCGTTTTGCAAT
The DNA here is from genome assembly GCA_905340355.1 of Rhagonycha fulva. Lineage (NCBI taxonomy): Eukaryota > Metazoa > Arthropoda > Insecta > Coleoptera > Cantharidae > Rhagonycha > Rhagonycha fulva. Next base: position 7,855,118 of record HG996556.1, on the reverse strand, counting down.
ATTACACACTGTTTCTAAAATCGGCACCAAAGTTCAACTTTATGTACGCTTTTGGGGTTATGCAACTCACTTTGCACTAGCATTGTGACATCTAAATAGTTAAAAATCTTAACCAAAATAATAAAATCAAAAAACAAATCTTGATCGTTCTAGCTTAGGTCAATGTTAGTTTTTGATAAATATAAATTTTAAATAGAAACACTTAAAAACAAATATCTACTGTTCTAGCTTAGGTTAGTGTCAGATTTTGTTAAAAAATGGAAAGAGTTTAAAATTTGATAACAATACCACAAATCATAGCAAAGGCAGGGCATTTCAAAAACCAATTTACTAAAATTTATTTTTCAAAACCTTAGCTTTGAGGTCAAGAGTCGCGAAGATTAATTGTCGCAGGAGAGGTCAACTGTCCTAGGGTCAACAGACCGTACTTTCTATAAAGGGGACAATAAGATAAATGGGTCTCGGATTTAAAAAATGTTGTTTTGAAACTATAAACATAAAATTTACCGCTTAAAACAATTAAATATTTGAAAAATAACCTAATAAAATTTACTTTCAGTTTAGTATGTACATATGTCTGTCCGTGTCTGTCGCTAATTTAGTAAAATTTACTTTTAGTGTTGAATATTTCAACTTTTAACTTTGGATGCTAAGCATACATCATTAAATATTTAAAGCTGTTTTTACATTTTCCTTATAACAAAATAATGTTAAAATTTATTAGCAGACTTCAATCTTTTAAAGTTTTTATTTAACTTGGTTTGAACATTGTCTGGGTCGATTTTTTCGAGTCCTTTTTCCCCAGAGAGCTAAAATCAGCTATACAATTAACTCCATTTGCGATGACGTCAAAATTGCCTATATATCCATCCTACTCGAACTGATTGTGTTAATTTGTCTTAAGAAAATATTTCTTATTGTAGATTAACACTTCGTCAATTCGCGTAGTAAGGTCGGCCTATATTCTAGGCGTTTTGACGTCATATTAATGGAGTCAATTGCCACTCAGTAGATGTTAATTTTGCTTTTAAAAATTTTGCAAAGTAACCGAAAAGTTAGGAAAAATTTCTAAAAAAAAAAAATAAAATGAAATTCTGTGCAAGTCTTCAAAAATTTAGATGCGATTTTGGATGGCGTCCACACCTACATAAACTGCTGAAAATTTTATATTCTATAAAATTGCTTATAATTTTGAACTTTTTTCGTATTTGTTACGGTTTTTACAGCGCTTCTGATGAAAGTGGAATAGAGAAATTTTATTTTAAATTTAAACTAACTATAAAAACCGCAGTTTCGTGTATGAACAGCTCCCACGAATTTATATTGATGTACAGCAACAGACTGTTTATTTATAATTAAAATTATTATTTACCTTTTAGTCCAGTTTTTTAAATATTCCTAAGCTTTTTTACACATTTTATGTTTTATGTCATTACCAATGTTGGTTACTTCATAAAAAAATACAGTGAACAAATACTAATATTTTTAATTAGAGTTTAAAATTATTTATATTTTGTTTCTATATTTTGGGAAAATCAAATTTTTCTTAGTTGATTTGCTGTTTTTATGATCTAAAATAAGAACGGTTTTGTATTAAGACGCGCGATATCCTTTGCGATAATCAATTAATTTTGAAATAAATTTACCAAAAAAAACCTACAACATTTTATGCATTTACAATAAATTAAATGCTGCAATTTAAAATTTTTGTTTTAAATTAATTACAATTATGACTTTAATATATAACTAGAATGGATTCCTTTGTGTATTGAAAAATTTAAACTAACAAATTTTCCGTAGGTACATTAGTAACTTTAAAATAAATTAGTACCATAATAGCAAATGAATTAAAAGTATGCATTGATGTCGATCCATAATTTTACATATGCGTTTTAATATTATGGATGGATATTAATATGTATCTGTTTTTTAAGTGATTTAAAGCAAACATAATTATATAAAAGCATAAAACAAAGATTAACAAAATAATTAAATTACAAAAAAATTGGCAATATTAAAATCGAATTAAATTATTTTATATAATATTAAAACTTCAAAATATCGAGTTTTTTAATAACTAAATAAAATAATAAATAATAAAAGAATTTATTAATAACTCGATATTTTGAAGTTTTAATATTATTTAATATTAACGAGTTAATAATTTATATATTTAAATTATTTTAATGTAATAAAAAGTGAAAGGTTAATTTTTGGAACAATTATTTTAAATCAAATTATAAATACATAATGATTAATGTATAATCTATTAGCAACGTAATTAACCGGGGGACCGACCATATTTGTTCGGCCTTCAGTCTCACAGGGTGGAATTTGTTTCCATAACGATTCAAAATTTATGGTTATAAATTTTAACACCCAAGTTTTATACGGAATTCTTATATTTCCGGATCACTTTTTAAATGATGGAGCGACAATTTCAATTTTAATGTTTTAATGTAAATATTTACAATCTCATTATGTACGATGACGTGTTATCACGGGTAATTTAAACAACTTCAGCTGAAATCACTAATCAGCACGAACTCTGGAACAGCTTCTTCAGTACGAATTTAATATCTGTTTCATTGTGTGACAATATTCCGACATGAGACTCAGGATAAATCCACAAAATCCAAATTACAAGTCAACAGTTTTAATTCTGATTAGCAATTCTAACAAAATCGATAAATTAACATGAAATTCCAACTCCGACAAAAATAATTTGATATTAAAAAAACGTTTTTTAAATTTTTTACATCCCTTAGAAAAACGTTGTTTAAAAATTCAGCGAATCTGCTTTCAGTTATTAGAAATGATAATTTTTCGGTACTTCCCAATGAAAATATTTTAACTTACAAATACTTCTATAAAAAAAAAATGGAATTTTTGTGGCTGAAAATTCTTGGGGTTGTATTTTTATATGGCATCATTGAATTGTGCACAAAGTAAAGAGCCTTCATGTTATCAAGATGCAAGATAAAAACCGTTTATTGAAAACCGATGACGGCGTTCAATAATCTAAGAATTCCTTAATTTTTTTAAAAGTTCTACACAAAGTTTTCTAAGTGGGCGGCAAAGAGAAGTCGATCAAATTTTCAAGTTATAAAGATACGACCAAAGTCATCCCACATAATCTCTTTTCAATTGAGAAAAAATCTTTTTTTGTATCAAAACATAATTTGAGTGGTTTTTTTTAATAGAAAACTATGTTCATGTTGTCTTCTATAGCGCCGCAGGTGATTTTATTATATAAATTAAAATCAATTATTTTAATTGTTACGGGTGTCTTTTTCTGCACCTGACTTATACACCTGGTAACGTCTCTCCCATGAATTTGAATAATTCATTTCGACTAAAAAAACTATTAGTTGCACTTGCGACACGAGCTATAAAAAAAAAGAAAAGAAGTTTGGGGTCTAATCGTAATATTAGAACCGACTGGAGTTTTCAATATTTGATTTTCATGTACATAGTTGAATCTCACATCCCGAGTTTTTATGATGAAAAATGCCACTTCAGTTCAAAACAAATACAAAATATGTTACTGCGGTTCTTAAAGAAGGCCGGTCCACCTGAAATTTTACATATTTTATGTAGTCATTCTGTCCCTATTTTATTAGGTTTTGTTTTACATGTTTATATTTACATTTTATCCATTTCTTTTCTTTTTTAGTTGACCTGAAATACTGTTATTTTCTTTGCTACCGCATATTTCTAAAAAAACGAATTCTGTTTATTATAGGGGACCTACAGTTTATTTTAGATAAGATTTTGGTGTTATAAACTCTACGACTGCTTACCCCGGGTTAGGTTTAACTATGGAATATTAAATTTTAATATTTTAACTTACATTAGTTTTATCAGAAATCGAACCTGATCACCTCAGTACGTTGTAAAACTTCGAACAATTCCAACTTAACTTTTCAAGTTAGAGAAATTGGAGTATAAATTTGTTTTATACACTATAAAATGCTTGAGGTCAAATTTCCAAACCTTTCAATTTGGAAACGAAAGAAAAATGCGTAGAAGACTTTTATAAGAAAATTTAATTTTCTTTATTTGTGATATGTAGATACCATTTTTGTGGGATTGGCGAATAAAGTCATATTTAAGAAAAACTCAATCTTTGCACAAAATATTGAATTTTACTTTTAGTACATCGTACAAAGCTTAAATAATTCAGCATGCTATAATTTATTACAAAGGTTGAGAAATTTTTCGTTTCCACTGACTGGGTTAAATTCTGTCGAGCTTTGCCAACCGTACACGTTTCTCAGTAAATCATGCAATTAATTGTCATTCACTCAAGCATTCATTTCATTACAATAAATATTTAAACACCAAACAGTTCGCGGTTTATCATCCATCAACATCTTTCTCGTATCTCCAAACGTTACATACAACAAATTTTCAAATTTTTATAAGAGTTTCCTTTATTTTCTATAATAATTTTTAAACGATAAAAAATTATTTATGCAAACAAACGCTTCTCACGCAACTTGCTCGTAGTTAAAATCCATGTTTTTAATTAGGCAAGTAAAAATGAGATTTTTATGGAAGGCGTCGTGACGCTTATCAATTTTAAAATTTTAATAACGGTTCGCGTCAAGTGCTACTTTATTTTGCTAGTCTCTTTACTGCAGATATAACAACGCAATAATTATTAAAAATTTAATAATTTAAACAAAAATTAATGCACTTAAAAATAATGTATCTTGTAATTTTTCTTGGGTGCCAAAAACATTTTGCGAAATGTCCAAAATATTTTTGTTACTTATTTATATTGAAATGTGGCAATTTTGACTTGTTCATTATTTTTATATAATAATAATATATTACGGTACGTAACGGAGTGACTTTAAATACAATTAGACCGTAGAAAATTCAATTTTGTATTTATTTTTGAGTGAAATATTAAAATTTTAAGCATTCGTACAAAATAGTTCCCTAGATAAATTATAAATTTTATAAATGTTGTATAACCAACACTCAACTTATTGACAATCCCAGGAGATATCCTTATAACTGCGTTGGTATATGGTGGGAGATCTTTTATAAAATTTATTATATTAATACTTTGCCATTATCTATATAATAGATTATAAAATGATATTAAAAGAATATTAATATTGTTATCACGTTTTAATTTCAATCATCGATTTTTTTACTCGAGTTAAATTCTTCTCGTTAATTAAATACTTAAACGCATGGCCATTTGCTAAATTATGTAAACAAGCAGTCCCTAACAAATGTTAACGTTGATTGATGCACATTTATATTGCACGTACTTGAATTTAAATTACGTAGTTTGAAATCAGCGTTTTAACGTTTTTGCAGTTAGTTACGTTCGTGACATGATAATTAAATGATTTTAAATTTCCCGTCATTTACAGGAAACAAGTGGCCGATGTGGAAGAGCGCTCGATTCGTAGCACACCCGATTGGGGTGAATTTGCAATCAATGGTGATCATCTATGGGTATCGACATCCGCATCGGGAGATTTCTGCTATGTCGGAGATCAAGACTGCACGGTAAATATTTCAATTTTTTTTTTTTTTCAAGAAACATTTCTTTACTAAATTTAAATTGTTGGTGTAACATGACACTAACACGGATAAGAAAAATTGGGAAAAGAAAAGTTTGCCGATGACACAAGAGGGTTGAAGTGACGATAAGAAAACTCGCGCAATTGTAGGGTGCTCAAAATTTAACTTGTTAGAAGTCGAGACTTGTCAAATTAAATATGCGGTTGCGAGATTTATATTTTTTCAACACGAGGGAAACGGAAAATGAGGACGTGTTACGAATATCGCCTTTTGAAGCGCAATGATTTTATTCAGCACTTATTTAGTGATATTGCATTTTTTATTACACGGTGTGTTAAAGGTTAACTTTGGAAACCAGATTAACAACGAATTTTCTTATCGGGTTTCCAGTCAAGGAACAGATTTTGGGACCGATTACTACACGATTAATTGAACAAATTGCTGGAATGATTGACAAGTCAGCGCACGTGCTTATGATCAAAGCGCAAAGCTTAATGTTACAGACATTGCAAGGAGGGATTGAGAGTGAATGGGAAGTGTAAATAAAAGAAAATTGAGATAATCGAAAACTTTTTTATCATTTGAAAAGTAAAATTTAGCGTTTTTTCAGAAACATGGACCCCGCATGAAGTGTTCAGCATGCAATGTGATAGCTCATCAAAACTGTATTCCCGTCTTAGCGGATCGCGTACGTTTTACTTGTAAACCAACGTTTAGGGATGTGGGAGTTCGGCAATATAGGGAACAAACTGTTATATATCATCACTGGGTTCACAGACGTTCGGAAAAGGGAAAATGTATGCAATGTGGAAAGGTAAGTGTTGAACAAAATAAATTATTGATTAAATATTATCACCTACACGTATTTTACGACGACCCTTTTTGCAGTCTTTCCAATCCAAGTTATCGTTTAGTTCAAAGGAAATTGTAGCTTTGAGTTGTTCGTGGTGTAAAATGGCATATCACAATAAAGAGACTTGTTTCAATATTCAACGAATAGAAGAAGAATGTAAATTAGGTAAAAATCACCTAGCATCGCCCAATCAAATTATAACGCCACTCTCTGTCTAGGTGTACATAATAGTATCATAGTTCCTCCATCGTGGATTGTAAAGCTGCCCAAAAGGGGCAACTTTAAATCTAGTCTTCGTAAATCTAATAAGAAAAGGTCTTCCAGCAAAAAGAAAAGCAGAGATAAGGTAGTAAGCCAATAAAATTGTAACTGTCACATTTTAAAAATAAAATTCCAATTTAGGATAAAGAGCACAGAGCTTTTATAATCAAACCAATACCAACGGTAACTTTAACTCCGGTTATAGTTTTTATAAATCCCAAATCTGGAGGTAACCAAGGTGCAAAGCTACTTCAAAAGTTTCAATGGCTACTAAATCCTAGGCAAGTATTTGATCTAACCAAAGGAGGTCCAAAGATGGGATTGGAAATGTTCAGAAAGGTACCCAATCTACGCGTGCTCGCGTGTGGAGGTGACGGCACCGTTGGTTGGGTTCTCAGCGTAATTGATCAAATCGGAATTGAGCCTGCACCTGCCGTTGGAGTTTTACCTCTAGGAACGGGAAACGACTTAGCAAGAGCTCTTGGATGGGGAAGCGTTAGTTTACCCAAACAAACCTAAAAGTAAAAACTTAAAACTATCATCTGTTTTAGGGATACACCGATGAACCGATTTCTAAAATACTCTCTAATGTTAACAGCAGTGAAACAACTTTGTTGGATAGGTGGTCGTTGGAAGTGACAAAAAATCCAAACGCGGAACCGAACGAGCAGGGAAAAGAAAATCTTCCATTAAATGTGGTTAACAATTATTTTTCACTCGGGGTCGATGCTCACATTGCACTAGAATTCCACGAAGCTCGTGGTATGTTTTATCGCTTTCTGTTTTGGATTTCATCCACGGTATTCTTTTAGAGGCGCATCCTGAAAAATTTAACTCTAGGTTACGAAACAAAATGTTTTACGGGCAAATGGGAGGTAAAGACTTATTGAAGAGAAAGTGGAAAGGTTTAGCAGAATTTGTAACTTTGGAATGCGACGGACGGGATTTAACTCCCAAGTTAAGGGAACTCAAGGTTCATGCTATAGTTTTTCTTAACATTCCTAGGTTTGTCTACGTTTTTTTTTGATTGAAAATAGTTAAAATGTAGTTTTTTGCAGTTATGGGGGTGGCACGCGTCCTTGGAACCGAGCCATGAGCACCACGGATCCAAGCACCGAAGATGGTCTTATTGAAGTTGTTGGTCTAACGACATATCAGCTTGTGAGTAAGTTTAGGGATAGTGAGCACAATTTTTCTTCACTTATTCTAACGTTCCTCTTTCTTCAGCGCGATGCTTTTGTTTGACTGTTCTTTTGGGGGAATTACCTCACTGTCGGTAATTAAAATTTGTCAAGTTTCTGTGGCGTACCCTTTACTTAAAATCTTTTTTTCTGCATGAAGAGGTAAATTGCGTCATTCTGACTATTGCTGTGTCCTTCTGGAATTGCAACACGCAACTACTGCTTATTAATACCGGAACATCCTGTAGTAAAATTAATTTATTTAGTTAAAATTTACTTCAAGTGAGGAGTGGGCTTTACACTTCAATTTTTTAATTTAAATAATTTTTGTGAATAAAAAATTAGCATTAATTCATTCTGAAATTTACCAGAATGTAATCATTTTAATTTTTTTTCATAAATTTTAATTTCTAAATTGCGTTTTTTTATTCAACGTTCTCCAGGTTTCCATTCTTTTATCGTACATCTGCTATACGTTTGAAATTCATTCTGGGTTTAATACTTCTTAATGGATTTTTTTTATTATTCTGCACTTTTGCTTGCCACGACTAATTTTTATAAAAGGTCACTTTTGTTGTAGTACTTACTAGAACGCTTCATTTCCACAAAGGGTTTTCGTTTTATTTCTATGTTTGGTTCAATTTTTCTCTAAATAAGTGTTCATTGTTTCAGTGCCTCTATTTTTCAAACGTTAGCACTTACCAAATTCAGTTTCCATCATATTTCAAGCTTAACTCGAGAGCAAAATGAAAAAAGCTCCCACTTATTTAATTTCCTTTTTTGTGTCGATAGAAGTTTTATTTGTATTTAGTTCTTATTTTAGTTTGATAACTAAATTATTGGGTATGGTACGCTTTCTGATTTATGGTTCTTCTAAAATTAATTTGCACTTATTCGTATTTTTTGGATTTGCATTAAAAAAACTTTGTGATTTTAATTAGCTCGAATATAAAATTTCTAAAAAAAGATTGTTGGATCGGACAAAAGTTTTGCTGAATTTAACGCTTGGTTTTACAAGAGCTGTTCTGAATGAGTGAGGCTACTTGTAAATTAGGCTCGTTAAATATTCAGGATTTAGCAGAATTATTTTGAACAAAGTTATCACGGTCGGTTTATTGTGAATTTTCAAAATGTTAAGTTGATGCAAACTTTCTTGTTATGAAATAATATACCTACCTTTCCTGTTGTTAATAATTGGTTTGAATTTTAGCCATTACTTCAAGCTGGTGGTCACGGTACCTGTATAACTCAGTGTCGATCCGCGTGCATAATAACTTCCAAAACTATACCTATGCAAGTCGATGGTGAAGCATGCAAACTAACTCCTTCTGTTATAAAACTAAATTTGCTCAATAAAGCCACAATGCTTTCAAAAAGAAAAAGTGGGAAATCTAATGTACCTCAAACTGCATTGGACAATCTTAAAATTAACATACACAGAATTGCAATGAACGATTACGAGCAACATCATTACGATAAGGATTTGTTAGTTCAAGCCGGTATGAAAATCAAATTAAGCCTTTTAACGTAACTCACTCTTGTATTAATATTTCAGCTATAAGCATTGGAACGATTGAAGTTAACCCGGCGTCGGATTTGGAACAAATTCGGTCTCAAATAAATAAATTTGTCGACGATGAAATTAAAGACGAATTTAAATTAGGGGATTGGTGTTTTTTGGATTGTAAGCTAACATTTTAACAACCTTAGTTCAAATAATTAACTTTTTTTTTTCAGCGTGTACTGCTGAAAGATTTTTTCGAATCGACAGAGCTCAAGAACATCTTCATTATTTGTACGATATTGCATACGAAACTCTGTATATTTTGGATTGTGGTGGTGGAACGTTACCTCAAACGCCCGAAGACGAAACGGCATCGCCTTCACCAAGTTCGATTGCCCAGTCTCACTACATCGTACCTGAAATGAAAGTGAGGTTAGTGTTTTTATTATTTTTCAAATAGTGGCTAAACACATGGTCACTGTTCTTGTTTCGTCAAGATGCACCCCCAAACCATGACACCTCCGCCAGTCATCGTATTAGTTCTTTTTTACGTAAGTCATGAAAATAGTAACTATTCGGGAATTAACTTTCGATATCATTTTTTTTTTCGTAATTTTTTTCTACTTTGTGAATTGTCTAGCAATTTTGCGACAAGAAAGTTTCGGTACCTTTTAATTTCCGATTAGTTCACGTTTGTATATTATTAAACTTTTACTTCAACCATTGATCTCATAGATCAATTTGTCTTTATTTCCGCAACTAAATTAAGCAAATTAATAGCGTCCCTAAAGTTTTGTCTCATAAATTTTGGTGAACTTTGTGCCAAAGTTTTACTTTTTCAGTTTATTTATTTACACAATGTGTAAATTTTTTATTTTTTATTACATGTCATGTTGTAATAAAAAATATATGTGATGAACTTGTCACGTTATAATAAAAAACGTATTTTGTTCATATTCGAGAACTTGAATAAAATATTTAAATTGGAATTTTTATTTTATCGAACGAATTACGTTAAAATGCATTAACTATAGCCCTGATTGATGTGATTAAATGAGTGATAAAATCGGTTTTTACCGATTTTCCCATAAGAAACACCGAAATTGAGCCACCCTGTACACACAATTTACAGCCTGTTACTGCCGGAAATCGCAAATCAGTGTAATAATAATAATTACTGGAAAGTTATTCTACGTCAGCAATTTACAAAGTACGGTGTTCTGGCAATATGTTGAAAATTGATAAACAATTGCAAACAAAATGCGCCAAAAACCACCAATAATAAAAAAGGCTTATCGCTTTAAAATTCTCTTGGTATAACAAAATTTTCCGACGTTTTCTACTGAATTACAAGAACTTGAATCAAAAGTACTCACTCCCACACCTGTCATACAGAAACTCTGATGGTTATGAACTTGTCGTATAAATTTTTGCATTTGTTTGTTAGTTTCTCCTTAAAATATTTTCATCAACATTTCTCGTCCCGGTCCTGAATGCATTTTATTTTGTCGTGCAGGCATTACTTGTCGAGGTCATCGAGGCTGCGCAAACGTGCATGGCTTTAGGCAGTCTTGCCAAGGTAGTGATTGCAAGCGGTCGCGTTATGATTTTGACGTCGTTTTGTGTACCGCAATTCATCGCTACTCAATTTTAACATTTGTTTGCTTAACATGGGATGGTTTTTTGACTTTCTGGTAAGATTCCTGTCGTCGCACGGTTTGTAGTTTTGGGGCACAAGCTTCGAGGACCTCATCCGACAAAATTTAGTTAATTACGTTTATGGGCTTTGCTGTAATCATTTAAACCACTTTCGTTTTTGTTTTGAAGGGCTGAATTTTCTGCGTTGGGAAATTCCTTTACATTTGATATTACATCAACCACTGTCCACTCGATGGTTCCAGCATATTTAGTGCAGTTTTATCAACGAATTGCATATTATCACCCAGATGCTTCTGTTTATTTGGAACAAGTTAACTTTTTGTCATTTTTTGAAGCCGCACGTTAAAAAACGATTGGAAGAAATATGCTGTCACCGTATATTAGGTAAATTTACCATAGCTGCATGTAAGTAAATTTTGTTTGTTCAATGGATGCTAATATTGACATACTTAATTCGGCTTTTGGTTTCAATTATTGATAACCGTAATGGTTATAATTTTATTGAAGGCTTTGTTTCATATTGTTGAAAGAAATTTGCGCAGGTCATACATTGTCTTTTATCAAACCTTTTTGTTATATACCAGTATTTTATATGAGAAGTTGCCCCAAGACTACATTTTATTTCAGCACCCTGAGTCCCAGCTTTCGATAATTATTATTATCAAAGGCTCTCTCCGGATTGCGATTAATTTTGGATCTTAGTTTTGAAAAAATCTCTTATTAGGGGCTGTGTTCAGAGAGACAGACAAGAAATCACAACATATGATCGCTTCCACGTTCGTCTATCCGAGATGTTCTGATGAGACGAGCTTAAGTTCCAACTATGTAAAAAATACCAATTACTCACTCTTCAACTTCTGTAGAACTTCAGTTCAAATTGATCAAAATCTTTGCTTAAAAATCGCAAACTGCTCTTACTTTGCACAAAAGCTGTGCTTGGTTTAGCACCTTTCTTACTTTGAAGCTCTGTCAAACCGATGCATTTAAAACATTTTATTTAGAGCTGATATGCTTTAGATCTGCCTGTTGAAGCTTAAAAGTTTGTAATTAAACTGAAAAAATGCTTAGAGCTGCACAATTTGGGTTTAAAATGTCGACAAATTTAAATTGTGCCAAAATTTAGTACAATTGTGCTGGAAAAAAGTACAATTTTATTTGTCAACAGTCTAGATCCAAATTGTGCCACTTTTAAAGAGATTTTTTTTTCAGTGCAACAAAGCAAAATCATCAACTTTGAGTGCCTCTATACTTAGCCGCCGTATGATATGGACGTAAGGGTTTTATTGATTCTTTATGTATTTCCGTATCGATTTTTGACTTTTTAGTCTCATTATGATTTTCTCGAATTTTAATTTGTATACTTACTAAACGAAATGTACTTAAAATATTACAATTTGGGTCTGATTGTCTACAAATATAAATTCTGTACAATTGTGTTAAAATTACATACAATTATGTTAGAGAAGAGTACAATTGTATACATTATTAACACAATTTGGACTTGTAGAGTAGAAAAATTAGGGCCACACACAGAAAAAAATTGTACTTAAAAGTAGAAGAATTTGTGTCTAGATTGTCTACAAATACAAATTGTGTAAAAATTTAGCACAATTTGTGTTAGAAAATAGTACAATTGCGCTAGAGATGATTAAAATTGTGCAAAAGCAAATAAAATTGTACTAAATTTTCACACAATTCTAGAAAAGAATTGTTCTACTTTTAAGTACAACTTTTTCTTTCTGCAAATTATTACTTTTAACCAGTTCTTTGTTAGTAATATAGGTAACTGCGTAATTCATGAACCGAATCAAAACATGTTAAACTTTTCCCAACAATTTTCACGGAAGTAATACAATATACAAAGGGATCAAAATGAATCAAAACAATCGAAAGCGGAGAACATGAAAAATTGACGAGTAACATTATTTACATACACTGCTTATTATATTTATCTGCCGAAAGCAGAGTTCCTTTGTTACATGTACCCGATGTGTAATTTTGTTATAAAGCAGTTGATGTTGTTACAAAATTCCGCTAATATTTTCTTTGCTTTTTATTTTTAAATTTATCGACGTAAAGCATTGTTGATTTTGTTTACCTAAAATTGACAAGACATTTTTTGTATTTTTTAACAGAAACCGAAAGAACAAAGTTCTTTACATTTTATATTCAGACTTACGTAATCCATAAAATAAATTGAGTTTTGGGTAAGTTTTGCATAAGCTGAGGGTTTACGCAGTGTAGAACAGTTGATATGCTTAAAGAAATGTTATTTTTCTCTTACTACCGAAATAGAGAAATGTAAGATTTTTCACATTTAGAATTTTAAGTTTATTTTTACGGTCCTTGCAGTGTCGTTCAAAACTTCCAAGTTTTCTTGACTGCAGTATATTTTATGTAGAATATCTCAATAACTGTCTCACCAAAATTTTTTGTTTCAGCGACGAAGGAAGCTTAGATTCTCCGAGCGATCATCCCGTAATGCTACTGAAAGACTTTTCTTGTGCTAACGAAATAGCAACCATTACTCAAAGCAAGCAGGGCGTACAAGAAAACGGTGATAAAATTGGAAAACTTACCGAGTCAAACCTCAAACTACGAAGGTATTTTACTTTAATCTCTTAAACTATTAGATAAAATAATTTTTCAAGCATGGCAAAACTTGAACGTGCAAATTAACCCCTTCATTAATTTTTACGCACTCCAAATTTTGACACAAATTAAATTGTGCATAACTCTCAGTTATTATCCATTTCTACTTGTTTTGCATAGAAGTGATAAAATTATACAGTTTTTCTAGTAAGTTCTATTAGATTCTCTTATTTTCTCATTTTCCTATCGATATCCTTATGCTTATTCGTTTTGTGCATGCAGCGTTGCCGACAAATTATTTGGTTTAAATCAAGATTGTTTTACTCCTTTTAGGTAAGATATAAATGTTTTAGTTAAATTCGATTGTTCAGTTTTTGCGATCAAAATATATAAAGTAAGTTCTTTGTTACAGTAATTCGGAGGAGAGACCGAACGAAAATCTGTTAAAGGCGGCACGGAACGGTGATTTACAATCGGTACTTACTACCAATTCAAATAGAAATTTAAAATAAATTAATGTTCAATACCTTTTAGATCAAAGACTTATACGGTCAAGGTTATTCTTTGTTGACTAAGGATTCTGCCGGACAAACTATGCTTCATTACGCTGCTCGTTACGGCCACAAAGACATCGTCAAGTTTCTTCTAACCACAGGCCCTTCGATTTTATTGAATCTCAAAGATGGGAGTTTGTATGTTTCGCAAAAAATTATTGCTTAATTTTTGTTCATTGTTTTGGTTTGTTGTTAGGGGTCAAACACCTTTACACAAAGCTGCTGCTTACAAATGGCGAGGTATTTGTTGTATGCTGGTGGCAGCTGGTGCATCTCTCGATATTACGGATAGACGCGGTTTAACGCCCCGATTATTAGCGTTAGAATGCGATGATGTAGATCTTGCAGCTTATCTTGAAAGTAAGTTTAACGATTCGATTTCGAACGTAATCGGAAAAAATATTGTATGCAAGACGTGTGAAAATGCATTATTATCGCACTTGTTGCATAAAAAAACTGTTATTAACTCTATTTTTATTTTGCAGGTCAAGAACGATTTCTTCAAATGGTATCCAACGATTTAGGAACGTGCGTATGAAAATAGCAATAATTATCGTAATACTCACTCATTCACTTGTAATAAATGTTACTCCTTCTTTGTTTTGTTTCAAGATTGCCTTATTATAGGTAGGTAGGTATATGTGTGTATATTTCGATTTAACGAATAACTAAACAAATTGTGATATTTGCATACTGTATTTACTCCATATGCGTTTAAACTGGTGTTTGCGGCAAATGTTATCGATTTTATCTTACAAGACAATTTAAGAGATAATCGTTATTTACCTACATTCCATTGTGCTAAATTGTTAACAAAAATTTGTTCCTGAATGGTATTACAAATTAATTTTCTTTATTTTTACATTTTTGAGAAATAATGCACTTGAACTCTTTTAAATATCAAAGGGCCCGAATCTAGACGCATTGTGCTTTTGCAACTTTTAATTTGTTGACTGCTTTTTTTAATACAAAAATTTCAAAATCTTCCAAAAATTTGAGTTTTCGATAACACACAGGGTATTTTCCTATTACGTGGCCGCTTAAAAGTGTTTTAAATAAAATTTATCGAAATATATAAACTATTCAGACTGAAAATTTTTTTGTTGTACTCTTTGTAAATAAAAAGTAAATAATGTAGATGTACGCCTCGAAATAACACACTTTCCAAAATGAAAAGACAATCCGAATAATCGTAGTTAAGAAAATGGTTTTTCTACTTGTATAATCACTTATATTAAAATTTTAGTAGGGTAGGATAATATTTGATGGGTAAATCCCTCTAAACACCCGCATTAGTTCACAAAAATATTATAATTCTTTTTCCGATTTGTAAACTGCATAAAGGCATTTAGGATTTGAAATTTTATAAATAAATAATGAATAAATCGCTTTGTACATACGATAAAATGTAATATTATAAAAGAATTTTTATTTTTTAAAATATTTATCTATGTGTACTAATAAATAAGTGATCTATTGAAATTCCGTATTCGATAAATTAAATGGTCGACAATTCTAAATTAATATTTAAAAAAATAAAAACGAGAAATTATTTTTAACTAAATTTTTGTAACTTTTTTCGGAAAGTTGAACAATTATTTTCTGTTTTTGTCGTAAAAATTTTAAATTGGTTTTTTGCAAATTTCGGTTCCAATAAAAAAACTAGACGAACAAAAAATAAATTAGCCGAGTATCAGTACGAAGAATCTTTGTTGAATTTGCAGATTTTTGCGGATTAATAGAGACTCAAAATTTTATTCGGCCACGAATGCTCTAAGTGACCAGGAACCGAAATTATGCGACTTAAAGTTAATCAGTTTAATGTAAACTGGAATCGTAAAATATAAAATAAAATAAAAGAACCAACTAAAATTCCTAGCCTAACCTAACCTAACTTAATTTAATATAGCCTAAAATAAAATAGAAACATCCAAAATAAAGTTAAATGCAGTAAATCTTGAAATAATGTAAAATTGTAAAAATTTTGGCTAGTTTTGGTGGAAAAATTGGAGTATTTTTTTATGTTTTTTTAGTAAATTGTAACTTTTTTTATTCAGAAATTTAAGTGGCACCCCAGTCAATAACACAGTCATTAATTATTATTATAAACAAAAAGAATTTAATTAAAAGGAATTATTTTATTCTTTTATGTCAATTAATTTATTCTTTGTTATAAGAAATCGTAAAGGAAAATTTAAATTAATTTTCTATTGTAATAAATTGTGGTTGAGTTTTTGTTGAATATAATTCTTAATTTGTATTCAAAATTATTATATTATTAAAATATTTGAATTTTAACTCTGCAATATTTTAAAACTTTTATTTAATAGGTAGGTATATAATTTATAAAAAATTAAAATATATTATTTAAATTGATTATCATATTAAATCATATGAATTTTGATGAAATTAATGTTTTTAATTTTTATTTACATAAATTGGACATGTGTCTTCCATCAATTACATTTTTTTTAATTTATTGTTCACATTTCTATTAAAACCAGGTTACCAAGACCTTTCGGTCAAGAAAACACTTTGATTTCTTCTTGTAGTACTTACAGCTTAACGTGGAATCTAAACCACGCAATACACCAATTTTCTTTTTGATATCACATCAATATCTGCGTTGATCGAGACTTAGCCCCAGTTCATACTTCTAATTCGTGTTACGTTATCTACAATCACCTAATAGTCTATATCCATGTAAAAATATACCAACCACGTGATTGGTGATAAATAGAACCAAAAATTGTCATTTGAAACCAATATTTTTTAAACAAAAATAGCGACCCAATTGATCTAAATTAAATTCTTTATCACTTACTCCTTGACTTACCCCTATCCAACGTCCATAGAAGTGTGCCTTCTTTGAAACATATAATTTTTGCTAATATTAGATATTATGATTTGCCTAGATGATAGTGGTCTTAACCTAAATGATTGATACGAGAATCACAACAATAGCAATAGAAAAGAAGGCACCTGATGAATTTTAAACTAGTGTCTGCATTTATTTATTTAAAGAGGTAACCATGGTTACCACATAGAACCATAAAATAGATAAAATCAATTGTGACACGTTTCATGCGGAACATTTTGCAAAAACAAGCCAGTTACTCTTGTGATTTGAAGGTCGATATTTTTTTCGCTATTTCCGATACTTCCCATCTATTTTTTTTAGATTTGTGCTTCCTCGTAGTGTTGTACCGACTACAATTTTCTGTGTACTCCTTCCACTTTACTTAAAAAATGATGTTTTTTAAAAGAACCAAATATAGTAAAGACCACAAAAGTTAAACGTCCCAATTTTTAAATAAAAGACCAAATCATATCAAATGTGATGAATGAGGTAAATCCTTGACCAATATTAACCAATTATACCAGTCGATTAAAAAGTTGACCATTTTGCTTATCGTTAACGGAATTTTGAGTCTAGTCCTACTATTGAATTGTTAATTACTACGGGAATGGAATGCGTTAAAATGTAATTTTAAAGCTTTTACGCATTACAAAAAAAACCAATAAACGATAATTAAACTTGTGGTAGATTTTATTAGAAGTTCGCTCGCTCGTTAAATCTTTCAACTTAGCTAATTACAATATGTGATTTTGAAATGTGAATTTTAGCTTTTAAACTTTTATTATTATTACTGTAAATAGTACTGGAAATCTTTTATTCTATTACTCATAAAAACTTTATTGTATAGGATGTTGCAAATGTTACGCTTCAAAGACTAAGAATTGCCTTTTGCAATGTTCTAAGTAAGCTAATGTGAACAATTCTGATTTGCAATTATCGTGGGTTTAAGTTGTTCTTATGTATATTCGACCAGCAATAATTATTTAAGTAATTTTAAAATGAAAGACTGAATGTGTCAAAATATGGTTGTTTCAAATTGCGGTCACATTTGGTGAGTAAGTTTGGTCTTGCTTTATTTTTCCCTTGTAAATTTATAATTGCACAACAGAAGTGTTCGGGCCTTATGTGTTATACGAAAAAAGCTGGACCCAACGTAATTTAATGTAACTAATTGTCTTATGATCTTGAATGACAAAATTGTATTATCCTAAATTTAACTTAGGTGAACGATTTAACACCAATTTGCGTATTATCGAAAAATAACTGTTTATATTAATTAATTAATAATTATAGACTGCTAGTGTGTATATTAGCACCTTTTAAAATAATCCAGTTAATTCCTTAATACCTTTGTATAAGTAAGTAAATTCACACACGACACATACATACATACACACACACTTACGTACATAAGGATATTGATATATTAAGAAGTTTTATAATATCTCGTTCCTTATATAGAGAAAAATTTAGAGTCTATTTATACACAATCATATCTTTAACCTGTCCAGTTAGTTAAACTAAGGGTCCAAAAAGTGTGTCTAGATTAATTCGACACCTCCGTCATCTATGTATGTACCTAATACTTAATCTTTACTATAAGTAGATAATGATAATCATGTAAAAATAAATAAATAAAAAAACCACTTTCAAGACCCATCAGTTTGATTTGATAAACAAAATTGTTGAAGAAAACAAAACCATGATGTGATCTTGAACGTAGTTTTGTAGTCTTATGCTTCCTGAAACCAAGAGAAGCTGACATTTTTTTCTTGTTATTAATATTAAATTTTAAAATCAAAATATTGCACGTACTGCACTAATTATTTTTGTTGATCTTGTTTTCTGATTTTTCGAACGAACAATGGTTATGAGGTGTGGTGACAATTTAATAAAAATTATTATGCACTTAAGAATATAAATGTATTACTTGCACGATCGAAGTTTTTTAAAAAGTATGTATATTAAGAAAGGTTGGCACTCGATTGCATATTTTTATATCTATCTTCTAATTATCAGGACATTTTGCACCAAGTTGTATTTTACAGAAATAATGTATTTTCGACGCAAATTGTAAACACACTTTTAACAATTTGTTTATTATTATTAAATACGATCGATAGATAGTTTATAGATTTTCTATACCGTCTACCTACTGTACTAAAGAATAAAAAATAAATCACATACTTCATTTTTTATTTTGTTAATTTACCCTTCCTGATTTTTTATAGATCTTTATTGAGTATGCAGATGAGCAAAATGTACTATGCATCTACCAGTCTTCTTTTTGAGAAAGAATTTTGCAGGAAAAAATTAAATTACATTTTCCTGATGTTATTCAAGGATAAATAATGTTCACAAATGATAACTAAAACAAAGGGCTCATGACGGTCCTGTTCATAAACGCACGAAGAAAATGGCACGATAACTTCGATAGAGCGTAAAAACGCTCAAATTCATAATGAACCATTTTTCAGTTATTAATTTTGATTTGGCCAAAATTGGACAAAATGTTCCACAACATTGTAACAATCTGCAATAATAATCTTGAAATTTCGGTAGTTCCAAAGATAACAAAACAAAAATTTATTTTTTCGAATGGGTCAACCTTGAAGGTTCAAATTTGGGCTAAATTTTTAAGTTTATTAAGGGATTCTTTAATTATTCTGTTTAAATCTCAATAATATGAAGATTAGTTCCTTTAGTTTCCGTAGGTTATCATTTGATTTTATCCAAAGGATAACACAATTTATTAATAGGTATAATTTAAGATATCTCGAAATCTAATGTAATTTAATTCAATCTTTGCTTTTGAGTTTTTCTTTATTTTTATTTAAAAAATGTTGGCAAAGGTTAAAATCCAAATCTTTTATTGATTTCTGGATAGAGGTCAAAGATGACAATTTCGTTTTACCAAAAGGTCTGTACTGAATACCTCATCCAATACTTGGCCAGGAGCATTCACACCTTCTGGAGAAGACAAGTACATCAGATCAGTAGCTACCTGAAAAATTCGAAGAAAGAAATAAGTAGAATAGAAGATTCCTAAAAGTGCATCGTATCGATTAATGGTTTAATAGGAGACAGGGAGATGTGAGGATAGAAGCGTAAACAAATTAAATGTCCTACCCTTTTTGTAGGAACAGTTCATTCGACCGATACATCCCCAAAAACGAAGCATTTTAAAACTCTGTTTTTGGAAAAATTACAAAAATAAAGAAAACAATTTTCAACTTTACGGGTAACTTTTTTGTGGTTATTAATAAACTAGATTGCCTTGGCTGTGCGGCCTGAAGGCCGCACTAAAGCTATTTATAGCTTATCAATGAACTAATAAAAAAATTACAATTAAATTGTTTGTTTAAAATTCGTTGCTCTTTATATATAGCATTTGCTTCTTGTAGTCTATCATGTGCCTCGTGACTCTGTCGTGCTCTCCAACGTCTTTGTCTTTCTCTTTTCAATCTACGTTGACGCTCGACTGGAGCCATTTACATCCATTTTGGTAATATAGGGAAAAAACGTGTCGATTTGTACGATTCGTATTAAATAAAATTGATGCACGATTATCTAATTACAAAACGGAAAATTGTCTACATATATACTGTCATAAAATAATCCGGCCCAAAAACTGCCGAACTTATCTATGCATATCCCAGCTCGCTCAATCGGACATTAACAATCGCCCAAGTTATCATTCGCACCACCTTATCTTGCGGCCTTGCACTTTTCCAAAACTAAACCAATTCCAATTTCAATAAAAGTCGAGTCTCTATCAAAAATTCTCCCCCACCTTGGCTATGACACCAGAGGCGTCACAAATTTAAATTTACAAAAATTAAATATAAAATTTGTCATCAACTAATAAATTTTTTCATCCCAAAAAATATACGACATCTCCTCCCTATCCTTATAAAAGTTTTGAAGGAACTAGAGAAGGATACCAAACGTTGTATCGATGGGATGAAGAATCAACTTTACAATAAAATTTACAAATCAAAACTTACAAATTGTTATTACGCTATAGATACTATTTCATTAATTAACTAAACCAATCAAATTTACAATTGTTCATAGTTATTAATAAATTTACACTTATTTTAATCCGTTGTCCTTTCAATCGCGTTTTCATTTTAATTATTCACACACTTCTTTATTTTTTATTTGGAGTTGTTGGCTCTAACGTCCTTCCAGCGTACCCTAATACGATAAGCCCATTTTAACAAAACCGATTCTCATACTTGTACCACTTCCATTCTCTTCGTCCAACTATTTTTATAAAACTTCTGATTTTTGATTTTCCTCTTTTCAAAATTTTCATTTTTAATTTCTAACAACCATACTAATTCTCTTGTTACCATCTCTTTCTGCTTTTTGTCTTCCCATCTTCTTGACCTGGTTACATCCTTCTTGTCTGAATATCCTCCCAAACTAGGAACTTTATTTTCAAATTTATTTTCTTTAATTTTATAACTTTCTCTGCGAATTCTTGACTTTATTTTCAGTTTTCTTAAATTCTGGATTCTTTTTCTTTTGTTTTGTCTTACTTTGTTTCTTTTAAGTACCCTGACTTGCTTACTAGTGCCCCCGTTTTGACACTTTTTTTTCACAATTTCCTCCATTTTTTCCAGCGAATTGACTTCTTTCTTTGATTTTGCTTCGATCACATCAGGAATAATTTCTTCTGTTGTTTCAGTTTCTCCTATTTTATTACTTTCTTCTTCTTTCCATGATGGGGATTCACTTTTATTTGCCCAAAATTCCTTTTTAAATTGACCAAACATTTTATTCATTTCTTCCGACATTTGTCCAAGTAATCTCATAATAGTTAATTCAACTTTTTTATTTCCTTCCATCATAACGTAGACGATGGCAAACTTAAATTTTCTAAAATAAATATCTCAAACTATAAAATTATCTCAGGGTAAAGGTAAGTTCCGAGATAAAATTTCTTATTTTATCTACTAAGCCCGACGTAATGGGCACGCCAAATGTCATAAAATATTCTATTCAAAAAATAAATTTTTCCAAAACTTAAAATTTAATAGTACCGATCATCTACTATCATTTTCCAGCTAGCCCAATCAAAAAACTTATCGCACCTTTGCAGTGCGTGACCTTGCAAACACATTCAATCTTCCAATATTAAATTATTTGTTTGTTGCAATAAATTACCAACGAATTCTACTATTCTTCTTTACTAAAAAAAATAGGAACACCCAAAAAAACTTTTCGCTGTACTCAATATTTAATTACTTATTCAAAATTTTACATCGAATCTCGCAATTTCACAAAACTGCGACCTTACAGCTCCGTGAGTCGCTTGCGAGTCTTTTCATCAAGTAATTAACCTTACAATTACAATTTTTAAATATCAATAATCTAAATAAATTTTCAACCTTTTGCCGGGATCGAACCGGTAATTCCTACATAAGAATCAACGACTGCACCTGCTATCACACCAGGGCGTCACAAAATTAAATTTTCAAAAATTAAAATTACAAAATTTGTCATCAACTAATAAATTTCTTCATCCAAAAAAATATACGACAATACATACTGTCGTGTTACAAGGGTAGAAAAGAGGATGATTTATGATTTTATTAAGAAAAGTTCGACAAAAATTGAAACACCACAATAAAACCAATACAAAATTTGCTGTTTGATTTCAGAAGGGGCATTTGCCTGAAACAAAAACATAAGTTAATTTAAAACAAATAAAAAGTTGAATTATTGTAACATAACACAAAAATTACACTCTATTTTTGTAAAATTATGTTTTCGATATGATAAATGATAATAGAGCATTGTAGCAAAGACGCTACTAATTTCAACAAAAAGTTAAAAATTTAAAATTATCAATTTGAATTATTTTAATTCGTTTTCTTCAAATTTATCGCAGAAAATAAAATTAAACTTTGTGAACAAGTAGTACGTACGTGTGAGAAAAATTCAGTAAAAAGAAAATAAATTTTAGAAAATTTTGAAAACAAATGAGTAAGATTTACTTTTGCTTACCTGGTTGATTTTGGATTGAAAATCAACTTAAACAACACTAAATGCAGAAGTAACGCCTTTGACCTTCCGAAAACGCCATTACATAGGAACTTTTTAAGTACTCAAAAATTATCAATGAGTAAAATTATCTTGATTGGATTACCTTTATTACTTCGTATTAAATTAATTGGAACAATTTAAATTATTACTTTTTATAATTACAGTTCCAATGATGCGGCACTAAACATCAAAACCGGTCGACAAATCACAGTGTATTTTTTGCAGCCCCCCCTTTACCAAGATCCTTTATCCACTTTACACGTTTTGGAAAAAGAAGTTTTTTCCAATTCAAATTATTGTTTTACAAAATTCTATTTGATTTTTTGGGTGAAATTTCGCCGTTGTGTAAAAGAGCAAATTTGAACCACGACCCTCGGAAAGATTTTCTTAGGGTTTACCGTAGTAGCGAGCAGTCAGGATAAAATTTAGTGGGATTTCACAGGGAAATCATTCCAAAACATACGTAGGAAACTTTTATAAGGTGATGATGATGATTATGGTATGGTATATTATTTAATAATGAATAAGGTCATTTGACTTATCTTGCGTCGGCTGCTTGCTTGTGAAAATTATTCATTGTAGAGAGAGTACAAAGTTGAGATGTACTTAGTTTTCATGTTTAATTATTAACGATGAACTGATAAACATTTTATTTTGTTTGTATACTTATGTTATGCATAATTTTGATTAAACAATTAACATATTGTTTTTCAATCTTACCAATTGGAAGCTCAACCGCGATTACAGAGTCAAAATCAAACCTAAAATAGTAGTTATTAGTTAATTAATTATTTATTAGTCAAATAACTTTGAATTAATTTAAATTTATTTGTACGTATTTTAAGGATTAATTTAATTACATTAATAATCAACATCTTATATTTTTAATTCTACAAATTGGGGGCTTGAATGGGATTGCAAAATCAAAAACAAATAATAAGTCTATCAACTACATTACAACTACGATGGAAAAGACAATAATAAGTGACTTTATCATAAACAAATTTAAAAAAATGTTACACCGTAGGTAGAGGGTTAAACACGACAGAGCTAAAAGCAGAAAAATTTAATTGATTATTATCATTATTTATTAAATATTAGTTTTACATTTTAGTTAATTTCTGACTTTTTACATTGGAGCGTCATGTAAGGGCCGATTGATAAATCTTTTAACGAGCTTTATTTTATTGGCTTTTTAGAGATAACGGACGTTTTCTACTGGTTAACTAGAACCTTTCAGTTAAGTAGACATTTACGCTATTATTATGAAATTAACCCTTAATATACTTAAGCCTCAATTATACTCATTTCATTGATCAGTGATCACTTATGATTTAACATTTAAGAAGTTAACCAGTAGAATTACTCGTATGTATAGCTATTTATTTTAACCATTATTTATTTAACCATTAGTTATGACTCTTAAATGTTAAATGTAAAATATAAATGGACTATTATCAACTAAAATGGCAAATTCAAACTGAATTTAATGTATTTTGATATCATACCTACTCGTGGGCTATTGTTACCTTGGTAAATTATGATTACCACTTGTAGTCATTACAGGTACTTAACATATTTAGAGGGGAAGAATAGAGGCAATTGCTCTCCCCCCTATAAATGACTCGGTTTTATTTCTTTTGAAAATTTTTTTTACAATTTCTTAAAAAATGGTTAGCTCCCTCATAAGCAATTTTTTTGATAAATAATTATTGTCTAAGTAGCAACATTTAAAATGTTTTAAATTTTTAAAAACATTCAATAGAATTTAATAGTTTTCTAATTCACAAAAGAAATTTTTAAATCTACAAGTCAAAAATATAAATTATTTTATTAAAATATTAATACTACATCAGCATTATGTGTATATCAATTTGTAAATTTTTTGAAACGGCATCTCTACACAAACCGTCAACAAAACTGAAAGTAACAAAATTATGGTCGTTTCGGAAAAATCAAGCTAAAACAAAAAATTAGTAATTTCGGCACGAATACAAAATTTTCTTACCAAAACATGGGGTTTAAATTCATTAAAGCTTTTTTGGATCCCAATAAAATAAAAAATAACTGGAAATTGCACCAAATAAAAAGAATAAGCAATCTTGGAAAAAATTTTAAAGCCACGCCAAGATAGGAATTTTCCAAAAAATCCTGAAGTGATATTAATTTAAAGTCATTAGATTTAAACTATTGCAATACCATGTTTACCGGCCCCGTCATTATTTGAAGAAAATACAACCCATGACATACACAATCCCCATAAAATTGGAGAAAAAGCTCCAAACATAGCGGCGTCGCTTCTTTTATAAGAATAATTTAGTTTGGCCATGCGGTAAGGTCCCATCATAGCCAAGAAACCACAACCTAAAGAGATTATCCACATGATGCCAAGTTGGAACTAAAAAATTTTTTTAGTTATTTTATAACCAAACTAAATTTTACAACTTTTTACCTTATTTAAGTTTAATTTGTATTTTTGCAAGGCGAAAGCTAAAAATATTCCCATAATATAAATCGTGGCTCTATGTGACGGTAAAATATAAGAAAAATTTGCAGTATCGAACATTTGCTTCACGCTAAAATTTTGAATTTACGTATATTAATCGAAAGATTACTGAATGATATTGGATAGTACCTGATTCCAAAATACACCATGTGGCTTAAATTTCGTTGGTAAGTTACCAAAAAGCGAAGAAAAGTAGATAAAATCGCTATGGTTGTTCCAACTATGGTTCCAATTTTTGAATTCAGCCACCACAGGTAAACAAGAAAAGGAGCAAATAAAAAGAGTTGCATGTCGATTCCAACTTGGTGGGTGTGAGTCAGGCACTAAAAAACATAGTTATTAGTTTTCTTGCGCTATTCTAACGAGGAAGTTTAAATAGAACCATATTTTCAAATCCGAAATGGTTGTGGATGTAGAGTAAATTTCTCCACATATGTTGCTTGCATAATTCGGCATGGTGTTCTACCACGTTAGGCCAAAGTGGTCCAGAGCCTATATCTGGTAGAATGTACGTGCAGAATAAAATTACTGCCAATATATTTGGAGTTATTCTAGAAATAAATGCGTTTCAAAATTTACAAAGTATATTAGACTTCAAGTTGCTAAAAGAATATCCGTCGAAGAATTAAATTAAATATTATTATGTAGGTATTTAAGTTAAGGTAAGCAATCGATGAATATTCTGCAGAAGTTAAAAGAATGGATTATAAAAAGAAAAATAAAAGTACAGATCCCCTAATCTATGAAATCGCCCCCCTTTGAAAAAGTTGCTGGATCCACCCCTGTTGGTCCAATGACTTTGGCAGGAACAAAGAATCTAGACCAATTTAAATATAATATAATTATGACCGTAATCATGTAATCAGAGATATAAGACGAAAGGTAGATACTTTTCGAAAGATGTTTTATATTTTACTTTGAAAAAATATAATACGATATACCAACAATTGAAACGCGCGCAATAACTGTACGTCATTATTTGGTTGGTAACATTGCAGTTAACCTCAAACTGTTATTTTCAAGTTTTCGTGGTGTTTATTAATTACGTTTCCTTTTTTATGCTGACAATGTTTTACCAGGAAAACTAATAAGTTAACTATGCAGCTGGCAGAATTGAAAATGAAAACGTTTGTTATTTAAAGACGGTTCGCAAGAATACCAAGGCTTCAGAAACTTTTTGAGGTTATGCTGCATATTTATTTTTAATATAATATTATTATCGTTTTTGTAATATAATTATAAAATAAAAAATGCCCCCGACAATACAAAATGCAACTTCCAATAATCAAGCTACGGAAAAGCGGGGTGCAAAGCCTGCCGACAGAAAGTAAGTTATTCTTTTATCGTTGAAGCTCAATTTATTATCGTTTACATATTTTAGGTCGGAAATGATATGTCGTGTTAAATATTGCAACACTTTACCCGACATTCCTCACGATCTGAAGTTTATTATATACCCATTTGATCCTGATAGATTTATACAATACAAAACCACCTCTCTTGAACGTAATTATCGCTATGAAGTCTTAACCGAGCATGATTTGGGTGTGAGTATAGATTTAATTAACAAGGACGTATATGCAACAGACCACAATGCGGTTTTGGATCCTGCTGACGAAAAATTACTCGAAGAAGATCTATTAACTCCACAGGATTCAAAACGGTCCCGCCATCATGCCAGGTCTGTTTCGTGGTTACGACGAACTGAATACATTTCAACGGAACAAACTCGTTTTCAACCGCAAACTATGGATAAAGTCGAAGCTAAAGTTGGTTACAGCATCAAAAAGAATCTTAAAAATGAAACCTTGTACATGGACAGGGATTCTCAAATTAAGGCAATCGAAAAAACGTTTGAAGACACAAAACTTGATATCGAAAAGCATTACAGTAAACCAAATGTTGTTCCGGTGGAAATTTTACCAATTTATCCAGATTTTACTTTATGGAAGTATCCATGCGCCCAGGTTATTTTTGACTCTGATCCCGCCCCTGTTGGTAAACAGGTTCCAGCACAAATTGAAGAAATGTCGCAGGCTATGATTCGGTAAGTGAGATAATATAACCTAAACGACAGCTTTCCGTTTTGTTGTAACAAATATTGAGATTAAATTTGATTTACAATCGAATCCTTTCTTTTTTAGAGGTGTGATGGACGAAAGTGGCGAACAATTTGTAGCCTACTTCTTGCCAACGGATGAGACTTTAACTAAACGTCGGGACGATTTTACAAACGAAGTTCCTTATCAGGACGATGAAGATTACGAATATAAAATGGCGCGAGAGTATAACTGGAATGTTAAAAGTAAGGCGAGTAAAGGTTACGAAGAAAATTACTTCTTTGTTGCAAGAGGTGACGGCTTGTATTATAATGAGTTGGAAACGCGCGTCAGATTGAGTAAAAGAAGGCAGAAAGCGGGTCAAGCGCCCAGTAATACTCGTTTGGTCGTTAAGCACCGACCTATGAACGCTACTGAATACAGGATGCAGCTCTATAGGGAGAAGCAACTGCAACCTGTTGGTGAGGACGACGATGAAGAAGAAAACGAAGAGGATATGGAGTTGGACCAAAATCAAGACGATGGTGGGGAAGAGAATGACAATGAAGAGGATAAGACGAGAGCAGCAGAAGATAGTCAGGTGGAATCTGAACACGAAAAACAGGATGAAAGTGAAAACGAGAGTAAGATTTTGTTGTGGGTATTCCCCGATTTTGTAATTTTTATGTTTGTTTTTCTCAACAGAAAGCGACAGTAGTGAAGGTTCAAGGGCGTCATCTAGGTCTAATAGTAAGGCTCGAAGTCGTTCACGTTCTAAATCGGTTTCGAGGTCGCGATCACGGTCTGCATCGGGATCCAATAAATCGAGATCTCGATCCAGATCGGTGTCACGTTCGAGCAGTAAATCCAGATCTACAAGTAGATCAAAATCGAGAAGTAAATCGCGGTCTAAGTCACGTTCGCGTTCAAAATCGCCGTCAAGGTCTCGATCAAATTCCAAATCAAACTCGGACTCAAACAATTCAAAAAGTGGATCGGGTTCAGGATCGGATAGCGATTAGATTAAAATTTTACTTACCTAAATAACCTATTAATTAATTTTTTTTTAAATTCCATTTTTCCATGAACTTTTAAATCGGACAATAGTGAGTGGGCGGTTAATAATCCGCTTAATAAGATGAATGAATCCGTGTAAATAATTGCGGTTCGAGCAATCACCGTCCATGATAATCCAAAGTTCTTGGTGTGAAAAATGTAAATAAAGAAAAGGTAAATTAATTTTATGTGTAACATTACCTCCATAGTTTGTGTCCTATTGACGTATGGATTGTACATAATTGCTACCGACTTGTGACACATTAACAAGCTAAATGCACTGAGAGCGCGAATTCCATCTACACTTTGAATTTGTTTTATGATTTTATTTTTATGCGTTTGATCTACATCACTGCATTTTGATTTGTTTTCATTGTTTTTATCTGTGGGTGGATGATTCTGTTCACTTATTAATTGTTTCCAGTTATTTTGTATTGAAAATGTTAATAATAATTGTATTTCTTTAGCTGGAAAAAATATTTATTTTTATTAAGAAATGACATTTATTAAGTCTTCAAAATAAACTTTTTATGTTTATTTGTGTCTTACTTACATCCCACTTCTGATTTATAATATATATAGTTTTTGGTATAATGCTAGCGTTCAATAATGCATTTAGCTATTTACACATGTGTAATGTTCAATTAGGACCGGATCTCAAAAAAAATTATGCATAAAAATCGTCTGGACTGTCTTCCAAATAGTCGAGACCAGATGAAAGATTTTGGTAAAATCGACGAGACAGTTTTAGCATCACTGCTTTAATTTGAATTTGTAAAAGATTATGTATAAGGTGGTATAAGCAGTTTTGTAAAAATGTATTTAATTCCCGACCATCAAAATTGAAATATGTATATCTTTGAAGTTATGTAGAAAGTTAAATTGGAAATAAAATTGAATGACGAAAATTTGAGTAATTATTTGCGTGATGAGAAGTTATTAAGGCGCCTCTCTTGTAGCTTAAAATGCAGGGTTGAACAAGTTAAGGTTGTGCTGTTAAAAGGGTCCTTAATAAAGAATCGCCCACAAATTCCTGCAGAGGCGCTGGAATCGTAAAATTCTAATTTTAAATTCTTTTCACAAACCCACAGCGGTAGAAAATTAGTAGATTTTCGCATTTCTTTTATAGACTATTTTGAATTTTATCCTGTATGCGGAACTGAAAATCTCGTTAATCCAATCATGAGAGTCGGCGCAGTTGATGGTATTTTTGAATATCTCAAAAAGTATGTGTGTGAAAATAAAATTTGTACAAACAGGCATAAACGATTTAAACACTTTTTTTATTTTAAATGGGAGGGGGGGGAAACATTCATCTATAATTTAACAGTTGTATTTTTATTGGTTAATTTAAATAATACAATCTTTGCACGTCTGTTATGTCTTTCTTATTGTGAATTAAATTGTTTAACATTGCTTTGAATTCTAACCAACTTTTTATATTGCCACTAAAATTTGTTTTGAATGTGAACTGCAATTTGAGGGAATTTCCGCCTTTGCTGAGGAAAAGTTTGTTTGTACCAAAAATAACTAAAAAATTCTTAACTTTTTTATCTCATCTTAAAGTAGAATTAATTTTGAGAAATTGGTGTCAAACGTTTGAGTATAGTTGGTGGGAGACCCAAGTGTTCCAAATTTGTTAGTTTGAGCCTTAACAGACTTATTTCCGAAATATTTGCGGAGGGGGGCCCTTCGGGGAAAGGTGGAACGCCTTCAAGTGGAATTTTGGAGTGAATTTGGTGTTAAACGATCGAGTATCGTTTGTGCCTCAACGGATTTACAAATTTTATGATGTTCATACTTTTGACACCAATTTTCTTGCAAGATTTAAAAGATATATTAAAAGGAACATAAACTAAAAAGATCAAATAGTAGTTTTCGTCACAAGGACGTAAAACGAGATTTTACACCCGAGGGGCGGGGTTTCGAAGGCGAGGCGTAGCGAAGCGAAGCCGAGACGCATGAACCGTTCCGAGGAATGTAAAATCAGTTTACGTCCGAGTGGCATAAACTGCTTTTCGTTATAACGGGACTACCTCATTTTTATTCGCAACAACGTGGTGAGAGGCTATGCATTGAAAATGGAAATCTGGCTCTTCTGATTGGTTTGGTAATCATTCATTTTATTCGCGACCCTGACGTCGGAGTCATATAAACAACTTTTCGTTATTTTGGGGAAAATATCCTACAAAATTCGCGATTTTATATAATAGCTCTGAGATAACTATCGATAGATGGCGTGAAGATTGCAAGTCATTTGTCAAGTTTGTCTCTTTGGTGAGATAAAGATTCATATTCTCAATTTAAAAATTTCGAATTTAAAAATTTCGGACGTGTGTGTTGTGAAGTGTTACAATGTCAAAATCAATCAAAGAACGGGCATCTTCGGGCGCATTCTTCAAACAACAGCGAGGAGAACAAAGAAGAATCAAGAGGTGCGTTATTTTCGAATTGCGTTATAAATATTAATTTTTGTTATTTTCGAATTGCGTTATAAATATTAAACATTTTCATTCGAATTAATGATGTTTTGCGTAAATATATCATGTTTTATTTTATAACCCCTCTCTTTTTTACGTCCTAGGACGTAAAAAATTATGACCCCCCCTTTTTAACGTCCTGGGACGTAAAAAGACACTTTTTGTACCTCAAATCAGGACGTAAACACCTAATTTAACGGCCGGAATAACGAAAAATTTTTTTAAAATCTTTCAATAAAATTAAAATGTATCAATTATGTTGTTGAATTAAAATTGGGAAAAATTTTGAATTTGGGAAACTTGGTATAGTTGGTTGACATACACTTATAACAGTATTTGATTTTATTAGTTCACGACTATTCTATTCTATTTAACATATTTTTTTCTAAAATTACACCTTCCATACTATTCCATCAAAATAATGATGGTAATTATGAAGGATTAAGTTTTTTCGTTATTCCGGCCGTTAAATTAGGTGTTTACCGGTACTCCGGTACTTACCCGGAATATTCGAAATTTGAAATGCTCGTAACTTTGCAGAAAATGAAATTAAAATGATGGGAATGGAAGCTCATTCAAGCTCAAACGAATCTCTATCGATAGATATCAATTTCACAAAAAAATTTAAAACAAGAACGAAAATAGAAAAAGCATGTCTGCAGCTCTCCCCAAGAATTTCGCTAATAACTTTGCGACCGTTGAGGCTCAAACGAAAAATTTGGAAGCTCATTGATGCTCAAACGTTTGACACCATTTTTACCCCAAAATTCCACTTGGGGGAACGAGCATGTCTACAGCCCCCCCCCAAAGTTTTCGCGAATAACTCCGCGACGGTTAAGGCTCAAACGAAAATATTGGAAGCTCATTGATGCTCAAACGATGCTCAAACGTCTGACCCAAATTTTACCCAAAAATTCGATTTGGGGGGGGGGTTCAGCAACATTTACCTAATTTTCAACAACAAATGATAAAATTCAGGTTATATTAAAATACTCACTGGGATTTTTGGAAATAAATTCTGCCCCTAGGTAAACTGCAACAGACGATGTGATTACCATGATCAAAATGGTGAAGAAGAGAAACCTACAAATTTTTTCCATTAAATTGCAGAACTTCATACCACATTAAATAATTTTACCTGGCACAATAATCACCAAAACTCCAAATTCTTGAAAATATAGGTTTCGTCCTGCACATTGAATTACTTATCTGTAATTCTACCCCCATCTCTTTCTCAATCGCTCTTTCCAAATCTTGAGAACTGCATTCACGTGGAAAGCAAACACCCCAACTAATTTTTCTAAAATCCGGTACTCTGTGACGAGGCTGTAAATCTTAACATGAAAATAATTTTTTGAAAAATTAAGGCGCCTTTACATCACCAAAATTTCCTTTAAACGGCAAATACGAGTGAATCAAATTTTGATACATCAAGTAGGGTTTCTTTTTGATCGACTTGAATTCAATCTCAGCTAAACAATACTGAGCTTGCGGAACAGACAAGCATTCGTCGTAATCTCCAAATTGGTTTACATTCCCGCTCAATATTCCTGACGGTAATTTGGCCGTTGCGTCGACCACTAAAACAAGAATTCCTAACAGTGCGCAGTGCTCCCAAAAAAATTTTCTAACTTACTTTTCAAAGCCCATAATTCGTGGCTTTGCAGTGCACTTAAAAAATTTTCCATTCCATTCCTGCAATTTGGGCTCACCAGAGTTAGATTCACAGTTGTTATGGATGGAACGTTAAACAAATTTGCCAATTCACCTAATAAAAGACAGTAATGACCTAAAATTTTTAAAAATAATAAACTTACGGTGATATATGACTTTTTGAGTGATATTTTGTTGAACACTCGTAGCGCGGGAACCGAACACCCAGAAACCTAACAGAATAATCCAGAAAATTTTTGTCATTTTTTAATATTACTTGAATGTTTAAAATTTTGATTAGACTAAATTTTTCGTTTGCATATTACTACCTTTTATTGAATTTTGAACATCACTTTATGTTGTAATAATTTCGAATCGATTACAATGAAGGTGTCAAAGGTTTACGAATGTTGGTAAATTTTAATTATTACAAATAAGTTTCGAATAATTTCTCAGCGAAATTTGTAGTGTCGAATTTCGAGATTTTGTTGTACAGATTTTATTGGTTTTGTAGTATTAAATCTTTTGGTTTTTTTTATAAAAACCTGCAAAACTTCTTATGAAAAAAAATAAATCAGGAGGAATTTGTTAATTCTAAAATTCAATAATTCGAACAGTTCTACATTAAATTGTTCGGATTATCGAGTTTGCACTGTATATTTGTTTATATTTTGTCTTGAATATTTAATTCAATGTACAAAAAATTATACTAACATTTAGTTCGGGAATTTGAACTTTAACATGAGATTTAGATACGAATTTTTAACAAATTTATTATTTATTTACACTTTATCAATGATTAAAAAGCCGTTAGCCGAATATTTAATTTCTACAAGATAAGCAGTTGAAAATTGTGTAAACAGAATGTAACTTGTGATTTAGTTTAATGAAGGTAAGCAGCACTTTTTAAGTTATAGTTAATTGTAGTAGGTACACCAAAAAATTAGCACAATCTACCGGGTCTAGTTCATTATCCGGTACTACAAGATTTTAAATTTATTAAAGAGAAATGAACGGAATTTGATAAATAACATTAAAATTAAACGTTAAGATGAGGTATAATGTTGTAATTCAATTGGCTTAGCTAATAATTGATTTTAAAGTTTGTAATTTTTGTTCGGAAAGCGACTCTATTAACTCATTTTGTCGTCAGTCATCTGTAGACTTCTTTATAAGGTTAGGTCTAAATATAGCTAATGTTAATAATAACCAAAAAAAAAAAAGAAAATTTGGGTCCTAAAAGCTCCCCAGAATTAATACTATATTATATTTTATGCTCATCAGGAAACTTAAATATTTAACTTTAAAAACTTACAAAATTTGGAGGAGGGAGATTTAATATTTACATAAATCACATTTTTATTAAAATGTTTAATATTTTCTGTTTATTTATTTGGTGTGGCTGAAAATTATCCAAATGTATACATAGAAATAAATATGCAAGAATTAATTAACTTTTAATTGACAATTAAGTTGCTTTACCAGCTCATGTAATTTTTAACTTAAAAAAATATTTTTAGAGTTTCATTGTAAGCATAAATTGACAATAATTAAATTTTCTACTTGTTGTTGTGCATTTGGAAGACAACGTCCCTAGTTATCCATTAATAAAATGGTGTTAAGTACAACAAACTGTAATAATTGCTTTTGTTTCAGTAATTAATAATGGTTCCAGAAAAGTTATCCATTTTTTATGTCGTTTTTATATTATTTGCATTTTTACAATGCTATGCTGACGAAGGTAAGATTTTTAAGTTACTATTTATTTTGCTTACCAAAATTTCAATATTTTTTTTTGCTAAACCCTTGATTAGTAGACGGTAATTAGCTTATAGTAGTTAATTTGATGAAATTCGTTTTGAAAGATTTTAATAGATATTTCAGATAGGATCCTGAAAAGTAATCATATTTTTCCAATCAATTATTATAGATACTCCAGCCACATATATTCCTAAGCAATTTTGTGTTCGCCTAACCACTAACACGACAGCGTTGATTCAATGGGTGGAACCTATGGCAAACCGTTTGGAAATCCTTGTAAGTTTCGAAATAATTTCGGTTATAAATAACCCAAATGGAATTTTTAGGGATACAACGTATATTACACACGAAATGCTCAGCTTCCTTTGAACGAATGGAGTTCTACCACCATTGGAAATAACCCCTCCTTGGTCATCAGGAAAATCGAACTGGGGGAAATATATGCGTTTAAAATACAAGTTAACACACTGGGATTGGAAGGTCCTGGACCTACGAGTGAAACATACCAATTCCAAATGCTTAATCGTACGTAACTCGCAAATGATTTTTTAGATCTTTATGGGTAATTTTAACTTTTTATTTAAGGAACCAGATCTTGCTACGATCAACCAAACACAACGACAATAAAATCACTCAACGTGATAAGGGCGGCAGCAACTTCTTCTAACAGTGTGGAAGTATGGTGGAACTTGTCCTACGATACTTATCATGTAACTGGCTTCCAAATTTTCTACGGATTAATGTCAGATTTAGCAGAAGTCGAAAACAAAACTGTTGGTCTTGTGCAATCGACCGAATTAACAGATCTCGAAGAAGGTGCAACCTATAGAATCGGAATTGCGGCTATAACACATTCAGGTTTGGATTACTATGCCCAGGAAACGGTTGTGACTGTTATACCGGAATATATTCCATCAAGTTTGGAAGTGGAAGACATTTACGAGAGCTCTTTCACCGTGAAATGGGTACCACCGATACGATTTTACCCAGTTAAATATAAAATATCTTACGATGCGGTTAAAGATTTTGTAGATTCTGGCGGTATTAGGCAACATTTCCATTACGACGTGGTTGAACAAATTGTTAATGGAAACTTACGGTCCTACGCATTCACTAAACTAATACCATACACAACCTACAATATAAATATAAGCGCCATTCCGATCGACTATTCGTATCGTCCTGCTGCGAAAATATCAGCAAAAACGGAAATGGCTGCTCCACTAGCTATGATGAAACCAGATATCTATGGGATAATCAACGATAACAGCGGTATTCAGTTTCTCTTACCAAAAGCTTCCGAAGAATATGGTCCAATTGATTACTACTATATCATCGTTATTCCTAAAGGAGAAACAGATTTACCATCAAATTCGTACGCGACAGACGAATTATTGGATGTCAGATTTGAAGAAAATGAAGAAGTTGGTGAACCTTATATAGCAGCAAAATTTATGTCAAAAATTCCGTATGCGTTTATATTAGGCACCGGAGGAGCCAATGGTTTTATAAATTATAAGCTAAATAGCCAAAAGGAATATAGAATTTTTGTACGCGCTGTGGTAGTTACGCCAAGAGGGGAAATGCATACCGATAGTCCATATTCGGATTACGTTTCGTTGGATATGGGTAAAGATAAATTAAAAAGGAAATATTAAATTACCTAGGTTTGCTTTATAAAAATAAATTTTTTACGAATGATTTGCTTTTTAATTTGAAAACTTCATTGACATGTTTACAGTTTACTTTGAAAGGTTACGTTTTTATAAAATATCTTTATCAAAAAATACAATACACTGCCACTACGAAAAAGACTTTGTCTGCCGTCTTGCTAACAAAGTGCGAATGACATCCCGACGTTGAGTAAATGAAACTTTAACATTATCGACCTAGTAACAAAATGATATATTTTATCGCCGTTTGAAGAAAATCAATATTTTATTACATACAGATGATTTTTTTCAGTGTAGATTATAAAAATTTACCTAATTAAATAATTTTAACGCTTATCCGATGATCGTTAATTATTTAAATTAAGTAACCATTTATCCTGTCTGATTTAAATCGACAGTTTCAATACAAATCAATTGTGTCAACTCTATTTGAAAATTACAATAGCGCGTGACAGTTAGTTTTCCTTTAGAAGGTGATTAAATCAACATTATTAATTTGTAAGTTTCCCGAAAAATATGTTTTTTCAATAAGAAATAAAAATGATTAACCCTACAAGTTTCTATTCCGTCCTAGCTCCATTATTTTATATCTCAAAATTAATAGGCTTAACACCGTTCCAAGTCGGTTCACGATATAAGAAAACAAAATTTTCAATTTTTTGCAATTTAATTTTGTTATTTTTTGAGTTAACATGTACAGTTGTTATTCTATCAGAAGAATCGGACGATGAAATAACTATTACTCAAATTCCACCACTTATAAATCTCTTGTTGAATCCTCTGTGTGTAGGCGTTTTTATTTTGGTTCAATGCATTAAGTGTAGCAAGGTAAGAATGGTGAAAAATATTTTGGGTAGGTAACTAATAGTAGAATTTTAGTTGCTAAAAGTAATATCCAGTATTGATTTGTTTGACGAAGATACGAAAATGTTTTTTAAAATCGATTTACTTAAAGAATACCGCAAAAGTAAAATTTTAGTATTGGCTTCCATCACATTTACCATCATTTGGAATATCATGTCGTTTTCCTATACCGTGATTATTAATCAGTCGACACAATTGGGAATCTTCACATCTTCCGTTATCTTTGTATTTCCTTCAGGAGTTATATCTTTTATGTGTCTACAGTGCTGCTTAATGACTTTATTTTTGAAGAAAAGATTTTCGTGGATAAACCAAAAATTTGTTCAAACAACTTCCAAAATTGAACAGAGGCAATTGGGAATAGATGAAATCGATACTGATAATCGTGACGTGTAAATAATGCAATTATGCCAAGTTTTATGTGCAAATTTTGTACTTTTAAATTTTTAGGACGTTGATCAACAAAGTTGCTCTGGTCATAGAAACATGCAGAACAAAGCATTATCAACTGTGTCAAATTTCCAATGAGGTCAATTCAATTTATTCGATGCAAATGCTCTTAATCATATTCAAATATTTTGTAATTCTAATAACAGGATTCTTTTTTAATGGTCGAATACTTATGTATTATGGATATATTGATATAGATTATGCCGTATATTCAGTAATTCAGCTGGGTTTGCCTATCTTGCAACTTCTAGCTTTAGCGATAATTTGTTCTTCAATTTCGAATGAAGCTTCTAGAACTGGTTGCTTAATTTACAATTTGATTTCAAACTTAAGAAGCAGAGAACATAAATTAAAAACTCAGGTATGTGACAAAAATGTTGTTATTGAAGTGCTATCTCATGGAATGTTATGTGGAAATATTAAGAATAAAAAACTTTGTTAAGGGCCCGATCTTTCATTTGGACGGCCACTTTTTCAATAGATGGCGCATCTGCCTAGTATTAAAATTGACATCTTTACCTTTGGAAAATTCTCATCTTTTCAATATAAAAAGTTAATTGCCGTATCTATAATCAATTTTGAGCTGTAAATGAAGTTTTGGAACAGTTTATAAAATCGTACCCTTAAATTAGTTTTAAATCTTATTATCAGTAATTTATTATGTATTTACTATTTTTCAGATTACATTTTTTGCACTTCAAATTTTGCATCAGCCAGTGCAGTTTACGGCATGTAAATTGTTTACAGTTAACGAAAGTTTGCTGATGACCGTAAGTTTTAAATATTAGTTTTTTGAAAATTCAAAAGGAATTTATTCTCTAGCTTTAGTTTAAATTTTTATATGTTAAAAACCATAAAAACGTTGACAGCGGCTTTTTCAAAAGAATTTGATAGCTGGCAGAGGTTGAGTGGAATGAGATTGTACTTGTAAGTCGTGTACTACAGATAGATCAATTTTTGCAAGTTTGCTGGGCTACTGCAGCTCGCTCAGCCATTTTGGAAAAAATAGTGTCTAAAATAAAGTTTTTGACAATTACTGGATATGTTGTCACAATATTTTGGTTGTAACAGGGTCCGGAAGCTCATACTTGTTTTACCAAATAATTTGACTTAAAAGTATCTGAAATTTATAAAAAAAACGCTAGCTAATGGCAAAATAATCTTTAAAAATGC
The DNA here is from genome assembly GCA_905340355.1 of Rhagonycha fulva. NCBI lineage: Eukaryota > Metazoa > Arthropoda > Insecta > Coleoptera > Cantharidae > Rhagonycha > Rhagonycha fulva. The sequence goes on along the minus strand of HG996556.1, from coordinate 7,816,392 downwards.
TGAAAATAAAAAGTTTGCAAATTATGTTCATTAGCACCCTTATTTACATTTATTTCCCCGTAGTAAAATTTGATTGGCATTCCAATCTCATGCTCAATCATCAAATAAGCACCAATATATACTCGAATTTACTGGATCACTCCATTAAGATAAAGCTACCAATATGCTCTTGACCATAATATCGATAAATTCGATATTATTAGATAGAGAAGAACCAGGAAGTTATGAACAGCTTTTATTTTTGATTTTTTTTCTTAGGCTTTATTTACATTAAAACCAAGTTATACAGACTGAAGGATAGGCCGGTATTTTGGCCATGAACTGGGATTTTGCATAAATGCATTTATTTGCATCGATCCCGGCAAATTATCCGGAGAAAAAACACGGTAGACATGGGGTAGGGACTTTATGAACACCCAAGAATTTAGACCACATCTTGCAACTTAATCGAAATAAATCATGTCTTTAAAACGCCACCGTAGATCTTTGATTGCTTGTGGTAAGCAAAACTTAATTTTGTCGGCAGAGACGACGATGATTCACCTTTACACTCTTTGAGTTAGGTTGAGAGTTTTACCCGTTTATAAAATTTCATTTTAAAACCTGTAAACAGCTTTTCTGTTACTTTTGCAACAAAATTAATCCTTTATGAGATACCTATGTCTTATAATTGACAGGGCAGGGACGAAGGATCCACACCGTCTCTCATTGACAAAGCTGGACTAAAATTAACCAGTGAGGGATTGTATTTAAAATTTGATTAAAGCACCAGTTTAGAATAGTAGCTTAATAAGCGTAGAATTGTCAGAAAAAAGTTTGTAAAAATTCCATTAAGAGTTATTAAGTCAGTGGCTTTCATAGTTACTCCCAAAAAAATGCTCAGCAACTTCAAAAACATCAGTAAAATTTAATTTCTGACACGTATTTAGATGTCATTCTGAAATGCCTTCTAGGTTGGAGAGATACCAGTAATACCAACATAACAAGTTAATTTTTTCCCCAAATTTAAAAACAATTGCGAGATATCGCCCTATCCATAATGTCCCAGCATTATCAAAATTTATTATAATGGAAAGCAGGATTAGTTCTTTTAATCGGATTAAATATTTTAATCTAGTTCACACTACATGATTTATCATATGACTTGTCACATGACTTCTCATATGAGGGATTTTTTTACGTTCACACTATGATTTTTGATATTATAGTAGTTAAGGCTTTTATGATTGGCTGTTGTGATGGTATGATTTTAGCCATGACTTTTCTTATGACTAAGTCATATGATAAATCATGTAGTGTGAACTACCCTTAATAGAAAAAACGTGAGGATTATTACACGGAACTTGCTCGAAAGCTCGAAAATTAAAAATGCCTGTAACTTTGTAAAAAATGAAGTTAAAATGATGGAAATGGAAGCTCATTTAAGCTCTAACGAACCACTAACGTTTGACACCAATTTCAGCCCAAAATTTAAAATATGAACAAAAATAGAAAAACATGTCTACAGCCCCCCCCAACGTTTTCGCGAATATCTTCGCGACGGTTGAGGCTCAAACGAAAAAAATGAAAACTCATTTAGGCTCTAACGAAGCTCTAACGTTTGACACCATTTTTATCCCAAAATTCGACTTGGGGGGGCAACGTGTCTACAGCCTCCCTAACGTTTTCGCGAATATCTTCGCGACGGTTGAGGCTCAAACGAAAAAAATGAAAGCTCATTTAGGCTCTAACAAAGCTCTAACGTTTGACACCAATTTCATTTCAAAATTCAATTTGGGGGGGGGGGGGGCAGCGACCTGCACCTTTTTTTTATTTTAGAATTTTCTGTTTAAAATAATTCAATTTACAAATTATGTTTTTCTAGATTGTAGGTGCAATTTCTACATATTTGGTGATTGTAATCCAATTTCAAATTGGTGACCAACCAATTAATTAAATAATTTGGCACTCGGACAGTAAAATATTGTACAGATGCTGGACCCTGATGCTTTTACTCAAATTTATCAAGAATAAAATATGTGATCTACTAATTATGCAAAATCAGCTCATGCAGTCGAAATATTTAAGAAAAATTCTACTCCACAAATTGTGGAACTATTAAATATGCTTTTAAAAAATTGTTTTATTTTTGATGACGTAACACCAAAATTTCCTGACAAGGACTATATTGTAGTGTTCAGTTATTTATTGAAATTATTATTATATTGTACGTAAACCACAATGGAATTTTTCCATTACAAAATTAGATAAATAAAACTCTTATCCAAAAAATCGGTAAATATTAAAATTAACGAACTATTTATCCTTCCTGATTTAAATCAACAATTTTTTTTCAGTCAATTCAATTTAGAAATTATAATGGCATAATATAACAAAATAATTTGTTTAACAAGGTGACACCAATTTTTAACAATAAAACTCAAGCTGATCAAAAAATTAAAACAATTTGAACGTAATTTGTCTTCAAAAAATGTTTCAACCTGCAAGCTTTTATTCCGTCTTAGCTCCATTATTTTACATTTCAAAATTTATAGGATTAACACCATTCCAAGTTGGTTCACGATATAAGAAAACAAAATTTTCATTGTTTTGCAATTTAAGTTTGTTAGTTCTTGAATTAACATGTACGGTGATTATTCTATCTGAAATGCTGAAAGTCGAAATATCACTTACTGATATTCCATCAGTTACCAATATAATTCTGAATCCTCTATGCGTGTGTGTATTTATTTTGATTCAAATGTTTAACTGCAGCAAGGTAAGAAAAATACAAAATATTTTGGATCACCAATAACTAAATTTCAGTTGCTGAAAATTATGTCCAGCATAGATTTGTTTGACCAAGAAGCAAAAACAATTTTTAAAATCGATCTACTTAAAGAATACCAAAAAAGTAAAATTTTGGTATTGGTTCTTATCGTAGGCATCATTATTTGGAATATCATGTCATTTTCTTATACCATGGTGATCGACGCTTCACAACAGTTGGGTGCCTTGAGGTCTTTCGTTGTTTATGTATTTCCTTCAGGAGTTATTTCGTTTATGTGCATACAGTGCTGCTTAATGATTTTATTTTTGAAGAGAAGATTTTCGTGGATAAATCAAAAATTTGTGCAAACGACTTCCAAAATTGAAAAGAGTGTAGTACCTAAAGACGACAAACAATTGGGAATATATAAAATCCATACTGATGATCGTGACGAGTAAATGCGGCTGGTCAAATTTGATGAGCAAATTTTGTACTTTTAAATTTTTAGGACATTGATCATCAACAAAGTCGCTTTGGTCATAGAAACGTGCAGAACAAAGCATTACCAACTGTGTCAAATTTCAAACGAGGTTAATTCAGTTTATTCGATGCAAATTCTTTTAATTATATTCAAAGACTTTGTAATTTTAATAACAGGATTCTTTAGCAATGGTCGATTACTTATGTATCATGGATATATTAATACTGATTATGCGGTATATTCAGTAATTCAGCTGAGTGTGCCCATCATGCATCTTCTAGCTTTAACCATAATTTGTTCTTCAATTTCGTACGAGGCTTCTAGAACTGGGTGCTTGGTTTATAATGTGATAAAAAATTTGAAAAATAAGCAAAGTAAATTAAAAACCCAGGTAAATTTTAATTTTAACATCATATTAATGTCATAGAACATAAATGATTTTGGCATGGCAGATTTGTTAAAAAGTTGAATTTTTATTCAAAATATTATCCTAAAAGTTATCGTTTACAACAGTGGCGCTTTTTATTATTTTTTTTTAGATCACCTTTTTTGCACTTCAAATTTTGCATCAGCCAGTGAAGTTTACTGCTTGTAAATTGTTTACCGTTGATGAAAGTTTGCTGATGACGGTAAGTTTTAAATAATTGTAGTTCCTTTAAAACTTTTTTTTATATTCTGCAGGGGGGACAAGTCAGACTCCACTGACTAAACGTCTCCTTTTAGTCGCAAGAAAACTGCCTTAGGCTTTACTTTTACAGCTAAGGAGGTGTTTGTCTAATTTCGGAGTTGATTGCAATTTAGCCGCTCCATGGACCATTTTTGGTACCAAAATGTAAAAAGCGTTTTCTTAAGAATAGTCTGCTAGGATTTCCTACTTGTTTAAAAATAATTTGTTGTGGTTGATTTGTTTGTAACCTTTGCCCTTACGGAACTAGTCACTATAATTGCATTTTTGTTAGTCACACAAGCCATAGCCATTAGCATCGCTAACACCTTCTCGTTTCATCTACATTTTTGCAATTACTTACTTCATGGTCCAAAGCCCAACATCTGGTGGGTGCAAGTAACTAATTTGGTTGTTTTACCAAAGTTTGCTAATCTTCACTGATTTGATATTTAAAAAAACTTCCTCAATCTTCAGATGTAGTCTTTTCTGGAGTAGTACTAAAGGATGTAATGAACAACAGTTCCGCATTTCTCACTATAATTGCTAATTTGCCCTTAGTTTCTTCTACATTTATAAAGAAATCTATACGTCTGACCTGGGTGGTCATCTCATTTGTAAGTTGCCGTATAATAGGAAGTAATTTAGGCTTTACATTAGACGTTTGCGACCTTCTATACTTTTTGACGTCTAAATGACCAGATTACTTGCTCTTGACATCACGTGGTTGATGTGGTTGTTTGGCTTTTTCCCTCTTTGCACGTAAATTTTTATATTCGTATTGAAGTTTAACCAATCAGGGGTGTGTTAAATACACGGAACTGGTCTTGACCAATTTACCTAATGTTTATTATTATAAACAATATGTAAACTTGGTTTTCATTGGCTGACCAAAACAGTTGACCAAAGATGACACAGTAAACGGCGGCCAAGTATTCTTTCATTCAAGGTAAGCTACTAGCTGAGCAATATTAGCATGTTAGCTTTTGCTCTCCAAGTGTCTAACTTCTAACTCAAAGCTAATATAGAAAATATGGTCAATCCAAACTTAAATGTCTGTTCCTTGGATTTTTCCCACATTTTCAAGATACATTGAATATTTTTTGTAATACTTATTTCAATATGTTTATTGTAAAATTTTCAAAATCTGTATTTTCCGTGTGCCCAGTATAATATAAGTATTATGTCTCAGTTGATTACAATGTGGGTATTTTTGATTTTAGATAGTAGGTGCAATTTCTACATATTTGGTTATTGTAATCCAGTTTCAAATTGGTGATGTACCAATTAATTAAAAATAATTTGGCAGCCAACATATCACAATTTCGTCAAAGACAGAGTATTATATGCAGGGTTTCACAATATATCAATTTTTGTTAAATTTTGAAATAGAGAATGTCTTGAATACTTTAAAATGATTTTTACTTTAAGTACGTTTAATAAATTTTATTCTGTTCTGTGTTGTTTATGGTATCCATGCCATGGATAAAATATGAAAGCAGCAAAACAATTTTTTTGATGATATAAAATACTAAAATATAATATAAATTGTTAGCTTGAGATTTAAAGTGCGTTCCATTTAAAGCCCACGATGATCATGGTCGTTTGTTAATTCAGTCAAATAACTGCTCTTGAGCTTTAGCCTATTGAAAAAACTACGGGACCACGCCGTAGTCGCCCATGGGCTTAAGTGAAATTTACTTTACAAATTTACTTTAATCTTGGATTGGCAGAAGGTGCACTAAACTTTGGCAGAAAAGTTTGTCACAATACCACTTAATCCTTTAAAACAAAAAAAAATAGCCAATTTTGGGTATTTAACCCACAGTACGGAGAGTCGTGAATCGCGCTTTACGCGGCTTTGTGGGTTTTTAGATGTAATTAAAGCAGTTAAATTCCAGTGGTTTCTTTTTGTTTCGTTGTTTTGTTCAAATTAAACCACTTTATTAGCAAACAAATGTTGCCTTTGTATTTTTTTAGACCTTTCCGCGACTGAACGGTAACTCTCGTATAAACGATTCTGATTTTAACCGATAGAACAATTCAAATATGAAAGCATCCTTGAATTTGTTTCTCTACCACAGATCAACTTATTTTTGTTTGGAGTTATTAGAATGAAACAAATTTGACGTTGAAATCTTTTATTAACATTTATTTCACATGATTTTTAAGAACATTTTCATGCATCAGCTTGTTGAAAAATACTTATCACCGAATCCAGTGTTTCTTCTCCAGATGGAATAATTTGTTCTGGAGGCAATTCAAAACCTATGTAATTGCCCCTTAATTCATAGGTGTAGGCAATCTGAATATTCCTAAAAGTTCCCATCGCCCAATCGGTGCTTCCACCACTGGCAATGTCTAAAAGGAATTTTGTGTAAAAAAATTTTTACTTGTGCAAATTTCTTACATAGCATTTCTGGAAGATTTCCAACTGTATATTCAGTGCCATAACGTTTAGCCAAAGCCACCGCAGCATTTTTTCCAATAGTATGCTACAATTATTATATTCTTGGTCAAATACAAAATGAAAACATTATTTTTAATTATTTACCAATTCGTTATTGTTAGCTGGCACTTCAAGTCCCGCATGACCAAATGGAATTAGCATCATTTGACCGAAAGAGTGGAAAGCTAGGTAAGCATCTAAAGTTGGTCCAATGCTGGCGATATACTCAGATAAAGATTTAGTTTCGATATCCGAAAATGCTGAAGGTCCTCCGTACATGTCTAAACAAGGTAAAATGCTTGCACCACCGTCCATCCAATGGTAGCCCCAATTACGGTTAAGGTCCGTTCCAGTACAAATAAAGTGAGGTTTTCTACTTTTGCGCCACAACCTATTCTAAAATTTTAAATCTTACTGACTGCAATAGTTTATTAAAAAATCATATTTACAGTTGTGTGGGTATATACATAGCCGTCAGGATTTACAACAGGGAAAATATACCAATTGCGACTTTCGGCGACTTTTCGAACAGCCGAATCGTTGCTTACTAATAATTCGTTAGCCATGTAAGTAACCGTAGCTGGAGCAATCCTAAATAAAAACTTTTAGTGACTGTTTTAAAAATCAAAAACTTTGTTACCATTCACGTGCATGAATGCCCCCTTCCATGAAAACGCCTTTGTTTCCAGATTTAAAAGAAATTTTAATTCCAAGAATTTCTCTTCCTTCGTATGTTAACCCTTAATTACTGTCACCTTATCTGGTTAACGTTGTTCTAATGCTCTTAGCCAGGCGTAAATCTAAAAAGAAACCAACGTTTGAATTCAGTTGTTAAATTTTATTAAAATTGTACTTCTTCGAGTGTTTGATACTTTGTCCAGTTAAAACCCGATGAAATTTTTCTATTGCTGTCACTTTCTTTATCGATTAATGTTTGGATATTTTTAATTTTTAGTTTTGGTGTCAAGTTTAATAACAGTGCAATTTCCTGAAATTCTGCCCTAAGATGAGGGGCGACCATGATATCTACTGCTTTGTTTAGGGACGTAACGTCGGTCCAAAAATTGTAGCTGTCACGGGTATTTTGTATTTGGCGAAGGGCATCTAACTGTTTTTCAGTTGTTGGAATTACTTGGAATAATTGATAATTATCAAATCAAACTTGAGCGTTTGCTAAGCAAAACACCACCGCTAGTAGCAACGTTCTAATTAGATACGTCATGTTTGCTGAAATGAAGAAACTGTTAAATCAAACTTTTTTGTTAAAATTTTTGCATTTGTCACATACACAATAAACTCACCTGAATCTGCCTGTTATGATACTTTGCTAAAAATTATTTTGGCTTTTTATACTTGCGATGGTAATCTGCTATAAGATTTCAATTTATCATTTGAGTGGATTTTATAGAATTGCATTTATTTATAGCACTTCATTAAGTTATTATCTCCGGTAGGAAGTACTGGTAAAAATTTGAAATAAAGATTATTTCGAAAATACTCAAAAATATTTTGACTTGACTACAAGATAAAATTATTTTCGTAATAATTATTTTATCATAATTATCATAAATTTAAGAAAAAGAAAAATTTCGAAAGATGATAAGATTCCGGATTTCTAGTGCCCAAAAACCATTTTTTTCGGAAATTTTGTTGTTATTATTTCTTATTTGCAATTATTTATAACAATTTAAATTTGCAAAGTGCTTAAAAATAATTTAGATCAAACATTGAACTTGCAAAGAAAACAAATAAGAATCAGTTAAAAGATAAAAGTTAAGAGAAATAAGAAAGTTAAAAGAGAAATATTGAATTTCCTTGTAAGATTTTACTTATTTTCTAAATTTTTTAGTGTGCTATCTACCTATCTATATATTTTTAAGAGTTATTTATAAAATAAAAAAAATATTCATGGGTCATTCCACCAAATAAAATTTTTTTTTGAAGTGTGAACCCCTGGAATTTTTTCAAATTTTGTTGTTTTTTATTCGTAAAAATCGTACATTTTATTTATTTCTATTTAAACAAAAAATTTGCACATCGTGAAAATGAGATATTTTGTGTAAAAAAATCTCAACTCTCAGAAAAAAATATCAAATTTGAAAAAAAAACTTGCCGCACTGTCAAAAAAATCAATTTTTTTATTTTAATTAAAATTTTGGAGGTCTTTTGCTACTTATAATAAAAAATTAATATTTTTATTGAAAAGATGAGGATTTTTTACAAAAAAACTGTACTCGTATTTTTATGGATAATCTTTCTACTTCAAAAAAATTAACAAAAAAGTTAAAAATTTAAAATTTGTCAAAATTCAAAAAATCATTACTACGAAAGTACTTAATATTAACAGCTAAATTTTGCAGTGAGTCATTATTTTTATACAGAGAATAACTCCACAAAATTTGAAAAAAATCCGCGGGGGTTTATTTTGTGGAATGACTCATATAAATGTGAACACAGGAATCATACGAGAAGAATATTATCATAATTGCATTATACAATTAATTACTTTGTTGTCAAGTATTTTTAAAAATCAATAAATACTGTGAGTATTCGTCGAAATTGCACATTTTACGTTGCAAGATAAATGATTATATTTACAGTAATCAGAACTAATTTATCATGGTATACGTGACATTAGTATAATTTTGGAGCGAAATCCCACATTTAACCCATTTTTAATCTAATAACAAAAAAAATTAATTAAAACACTTTTTTTAAAATTTCAACAAATACATTACTGACCTTTTATTTACACTCCTACAATGTTATAAATCACCAATGTTACGTCAATTTTTAAAAACAATATAAATCAAACTTCTCTCTGGTTATTTTACCGGTTTAATTTATTTTTAAGTTGTTATGATTTATATAGGGTTTTTCAATAGCGACGCCTTATTTTGTTTTGTAAATAAAAGACATTATTGATTTGAAAATTATGGAAATTTTTATTTATAATTTTCAAATAAATGAAATATTTTATTTACAAAACAAAATAGGGCGTCGCTATTGAAAGACCCTTTATTATTTTATTGAAACGTAATCATAGCAATCAGCTGTTTTCTCAAAAATTGGTTTTCCAACTAAGCCCTTTTTTTGTACATCAGGCCACAGATGTTGTTTAACAAGAGAGACGGAGGGGGGTTCAAATTACTATCTAAACGGTAGCGCTCTTAATATCCAGATCCCTAAAAATGCAAAATAAAAGTGAGTTAAAGTAAATTTGAAAATGAGGTAAATGCAATAATTGATAACTCTTTATGTACATTATAACAATAAAAATACATGGTTTGTATTACGGATGTACCATAGATGTAATATAGATAGCCAACGCCAAAAAAAACACAAAATGAGATGACAACCATTTTGTACAGGAAATGACCACTAGGTCGAGGAAACCACAAAGAGGATTTTGAATATGAATAGATTAGGTATTTGGCTTCCTCCACAATATTTTTGCAAACAGTAATGTCAAGCATGTCAATTTTGATTTAAAAGTGTTTTTGCATTTCAAAATGAAATTTTCTTTGCCAAATATAATGGAATTCATCGTATATTGTATTATGACCATGACAATGACGTTACCAAATTACTAATTACATTAATAATGTTATAAGTATGTACTAATAAATCAACTAAAGCAGCTTAAATTATTTAACAGGGTAATAACTACTAAGTGATTAGCACTTATTAAGCAATTTAATCGATGTTGGTGCAACCAAGTTTTAATTTTAGTTTCACGCATTTGAATGATTTTTAAATTACTCTAATTACTTTTGTAGTTTTGAGGAAACAATCAGGACAAAGAAGGCCACTCTTGTAATGCAGTGCCAAATCGAACTTGCTTGTTTAACCTTTACCTAGGTATACGACCATCACGGTCAAGATGTTACTTTTTTCTTACAATTTCTCACATTTATTTAGCTGTGTTTTACATGATTGTAAACTTTGTGGAAAAAGGAAATAAGTGATTTTTTTACGTGAACTTCAAAAACTATTTTGAATTCTAATCCAAGTTAATTTGACTACAGCTTGATTTTCAAGGTATTTATTTATATTGGAATATTAAAAATTTTGAATTTTTAAAGTTTGAATTTATAAAGTTATAATTAATATAATAACGAAGTTGTGTTCTACTTGTAATTTCAGACGTTCAGAAAATGCTATGAAAATAGAGGCCTCGGTAAATCGCACTGTTAGGTGAATTTATGGTGGAAATTGCAGTACATAAGTAGGTTAGAGATAAAGATATTTTTAAAATAATCTTTAAATCAAATCTTTACTAGAATTTAAAGAATTAAATGCAATTACATGATATTATAACTCACTCAAAAGATAATAATCATTTGAAATACTTACTGAAGATTACTAGTGAGTATAAAAGCTAAAAAAAAACGCATTACCAAAGTATCATTTGAGAAAACTTCAGGCGAGCTAATTGTGTTACTCATAATTTAAATCAAACAAAATTTAACCAGTATAATAATTTTGTTATACTGTAGAAAATATGACGTACCTCCTCGTGTCGCTTTTAACGGTGGTTTGCTTAATAGCAAACGCTCAAGTTAGATTTGATAATTATCAATTATACCAAGTAATTCCAAAAACTGAGACACAGTTAAATGCTCTTCGCCAAATACAAAATACCCGTAACAGCTACAATTTTTGGACAGCCGTTACGGTTTTAAATAAACCAGTGTATATTATGGTCCCCCCTAATTTTAGAAAACAATTTCAAACAACTGCACTTCTTTTAAACTTAACCCCTGTTCTAACAATTAAAAATATCCAAACGTTAATTGATAAAGAAAAATTCAGCAATACACGAACCTCATCGGATTTTGATTGGACAAAATATCAAACACTCGAAGAAGTAAAGCTGACGAAATATTACAACTACATTCAAACCTTTGATTTCTTTTAGATTTACGCTTGGCTAAGAACATTAGAACAACGTTATCCAGATAAGGTGACAGTAATTAAGGGTGGCCAAACATACGAAGGAAGGGAAATTCTTGGGATTAAGATTTCTTTCAAAGTTGGAAACAAAGGCGTCTTCATGGAGGGAGGCATTCATGCACGTGAATGGTAATAAAATCCGCAGTTTTTGATTTTTAAAACTGTCTATAATTTCTTATTTAGGATTTCTCCGGCTACGGTTACTTACATGGCAAACGAACTATTGGTTAGTAACGATTGGGATGTTCGAAAAGTTGCTGAAAGCCGCGATTGGTATATTTTTCCTGTTGTAAACCCTGACGGTTATGTGTATACCCACACAACAGTAATTAAGATTTTTTAATAAACTACAGTATTGGATGAGATTTAAACTTTTAGAATAGGTTTTGGCGTAAAAGTAGAAAACCTCATTTTAATTGTGTTGGAACCGACCTTAACCGTAATTGGGGTTACCATTGGATGGACGGCGGTGCAAGCTATGAACCATGTTTAGACACCTACGGAGGACCTTCAGCATTTTCGGATATCGAAACTAAATCTTTATCCGAGTACATCGCCACCATTGGGCCTACCTTAGATGCTTACCTAGCTTTCCACTCTTTCGGTCAAATGATGCTAATTCCATTTGGTCATGCCGGACTTGAAGTGCCAGCTAATAATGAAAAATTGGTAAGTAATTGGAAATAATCCGTTTATTTTGCATTTTACCAAAAAAATTGTAGCATACTATTGGAAAAAATGCTGCAGTGGCTTTGGCTAAACGTTATGGCACTGAATATACAGTTGGAAATCTTCCAGAACTTCTAAGTGAGAAATATAAATGATTACAAATTTTTTTTACATAAAGAGTTTTTTAGTTATTGCCAGTGGTGGAAGCGCCGATTGGGCGATGGGAACCTTTAGAAATATTCACATTGCTTACACTTTTGAATTGAGAGGCAATTACATAGGTTTTGAATTGCCGCCAGAACAAATTATTCCATCTGGAGAAGAAACACTTGATTCGGTTATAAGTATTTTTCAACAAGCTGATGCATGAAAATGTTTATAAACGTCATGTTTAAAAATTGTTATTAAAAAATTATTATTTTAGTATAACATTTTTTTTTATTCTATACAAAACAAATTCACCAATACTTTGATATTTGAATTGTCTCATTGGTTGAAATTAGAATCTTCTCAATGCTATAGTGTTATCTTTCAGTCGTGGAATGAATTTGGTCAAGTAAAACAAATACAACATTGGTTTGCCTGTAAAGTACCTAACTTTAGTTATTATTATTAAAATGTTAATTTGCGTCCACATATCCCCCGGTCTCTCATACATCAATCACAGAAATATAGCAAAGCAATTTAAGGATTAGTGAATATTTTTATGGAAAAATGCAAAATACGTATGGTTTCTAATTGATATCTGCAAATATACCAAATATAACAAAAACTTTGTCAAAAGGAGATTTTCACAGTAGAGAGATGTAAAAAAAGTTAAGTTTTGTCAATTATTAAACAAATCAGCGTAATAAATACTCAAAAATTTAGATAGTATTTTCAATTTTTAAAATACTTACTGTTTGACAGTAGTGTAACCCCTTAAGTTTTGTTTTATTCAGAAATTAATGCGTTAGACCAAGTAATTGTTTTAATTTATTGTATTCTGAAATAGTTATTAAAAATTATGTTTCATGATCATAAAAATTTGTTAAACCATATAAATATTTTTATTGCCGACCTAATTGCTATTTAATTATTAATAAATTAACTCATTTTTAATAAAACTCGCTAATTAAGAAATTATGTTATCAGAATTTGTGAAATTTATAATGTGTATATTTTATTTAAGAAATTCAATCTTTTTTCTTCTTTTTTGCATTAGTTTCTCAATTAACCACAATTAAAAAGTACCTATTTTTTAAAAAATATTCAAGGGTTCTTATATGTGAGAGGTACACATTGAAAAAAAAAATAGTTTTGGAAAATATGATCTACTTCTTGGTGAAACTACTAACTGTGATGGTTTGTTTAGTAAACGCTGAGGATCGTTATGATAATTATCATGTATTTGAAATAATACCCGAAACTGAAGAGCACTTAGATTTTCTTCAGAGTGTACAGAACTATCGTGATATTTACAATGTTTGGAACGAAGTTTCAAGTTTGAAGAGACCAGTGGATATAATAGTACCCCCTCATATGCTATCAGATTTTACTGACATGTTATCTTACAACAACATAACTAACGTAAAGCTAAAAATTACAAACGTGCAGTTAATAATCGATAAAGAAAAATCTAACAATAACGACAGTTCTTCGAGTTTTAATTGGAAAAAGTATCATACACTGGAAAAAGTAAATTTTCACAATATTTTTCGAACTTTGTGCAAAAATTTGTTTTTAGATTTATGCCTGGTTAAGATCCTTAGAAAAGCAATACCCAAATAAAGTAAAAGTAATTAAGGGTGGACAAACGGCTGAAGGAAGAGAAATTCTTGGAATTAAGATTTCTTTCAAATCTGCAAATCAAGGTGTTTTCATAGAAGGAGGGGTTTATTCACGCGAATGGTGAGCCCTCCACTTTTTTTAATTTTTGAAACTGTCACTGAAATTTCTTATTTAGGATTTCTCCGGCTACGGTTACTTACATGGCTTACCAATTATTGGTTAATAGAAATTCGAAAGTTAGAGAAGTCGCCGAAAGTCGTGATTGGTATATTTTCCCTGTAATAAATCCTGATGGCTATGTATTTAGCCATACTACAGTAAACATCCATTTTAATAAATCTTTAATATTGTGTGAATTTTAAACATTTTTAGAACCGGTTCTGGCGTAAAAGTAGAAAAAATAATGGGATATGTGTTGGAATCGACCTTAACCGTAATTGGGGTTACCATTGGAATGATGGCGGTACAAGCTATGCACATTGTTCAGAGTTTTACAGTGGACCAAAACCATTTGCAGCTATCGAAATTAAATCTTTATCCAATTATATCACAACAATTGCACCGACTTTAGATGCTTATTTATCTTTCCACTCATATGAACAAATGATTCTAATTCCATTTGGTCATTCGGGACTTGAAGTGCCGACTAATAATGGAGAATTGGTATGTAATTGGAAATAATTTGGTTAATGATTATAAATGCTTAATAATTTCAGCACACTATTGGAAAAAGAGCTGTAGAAGCTTTGGCTAAACGTTACGGAACTAAATACCTTGTTGGAAATGCTCCAAATATTCTAAGTAAGAAATTTTAATAAGTCAAATTTTTTTAATTATACATTTTTCTAGACGTTGCCAGTGGTGGGAGTGTGGATTGGGTAATGGGAAATTTTAAAAATATTCGAATTGGTTACACTTATAAACTAAAAGGCAATTCTGATGGTTTTGAATTGCCCCCTAAAGAAATTATTTCAACTGGAGAAGAAACATTCGATTCAGTGATTAGCATTTTTCCACCAGATAAACCAAGTATAGCACGTATATCAACTGCTGCACCACAAGTTCGATGTTGCAGGTTGCCCCGTGGCTATGTTTTTCAACGTTACTGAAAGCCAGGCTTTTGTGAATCATTTAATTCAAGTTTGTCTGTTAACTAATAATGCAAAGAAAATGTTGAACGTTTGAAAATGAAAATGTGTTTTTAAACGATCATAGTGCAGTAAATCATAAAATAAATAAAGAGGTTTCTTATTTAATGACTAAAGAAATGAAAAAATTGAGGTTCATATATTTATGAAATCTAAATCTGTTATAAAATGTCTGTACGGTAGCTCCACTACATCTCCAAAAGATGGAAAATCAGTTCTCATTAATTTAATACAATATAATGACGACAACCTCTAACCTCAAAAGTATGTATACCTAATGGTTTACTTTGCCGATTCATTAGTATGGAGAGGTCGTGGATGGATGTTACAAATTTCAGATAAATGCGAATACAATGCTTTCCGGCTGTACGAGACACTTTTGGTAAAATTCCACCAAAATATAAAGGGGGAGGAATAATGAGAGCCAGAATCTAACAAAATCTAAACGTAGTGCGTCTTTAACGCCTTTAGTGGAAATGTACGCACCTCACTGGGCGTATGACCAACGTACTATTTATTATATCACTCATTATATTATATTATCTAAAATGCATTCTCCAATTTGTTCAAAACTTTACCCAGTGGAAAAATATCGAACAAAAATTAAACAAAAATTGAAAATCTAAAGTATTTAAGAATAAATAATGATGAGAGGTATAACAAGAAAATGTCGAAATTTTTTATGGCCGATTGTGATAAATTTTATTATTACATAATATCTGTAAAATGATATTATATAAGTAGATTGTCAAAAAAAATAATACCTACATAATAAAAAAATAAATTTGTTTTTATTTATTATACAAATAAAGTGATCCATTTTTTCTGTTCCAATCTTTGTTTTCACGCATCAGCTTGCTGAAAAATACTAATCAATGAATCGACTATTTCTTCTCCATTTCGAATAATTTCTTTTGGCGGTAATTCAATATCATTATCACCGCCTTTTAATGCAAAGTTATAACCAATGCGAATAGTTTTGAAAGTTCCCATTGCCCAATCAAGACTTCCACCACTGGAAGCGGCTAAAAAAATTCGTAAAAAAGAAATCTTTTACATATTCACATTAATTGCTTACATAACATTTTACGATAATTTTCAACTGTATATATGGTTCCATAACGTTTAGCCAAAGCTTTTGCAGCATTTCTTGCAATAGTATGCTAAAATCACAATTCTTTAACCTTAAAGTTGACAAATCACTTTTAATTATTTACCAATTCTTTATTATTAACTGGCACTTCATTTCCCGCATAACCGAATGGAATTTGAATCATTTGATTAAAATTGTGGAAACTTATGTAAGAATCTAAAGTCGGACCAATGGTGGTGATAAAATTGGATAAAGATTTAGTTTCGATCTCTGAAAATGCTGAAGGTCCCCCATAAAACGCTGTAGATGGTTTAACGTATTTACCATCTTCGTTCCAATGGTAACCCCAATTTCGGGCAAGGTCGACTCCAATAGAAAGAAAATGAGGTCTTCTGTTTTTACGCCATAAACGATCCTAAAAACGTTTAAATTTCACTCACTGCGGTAGTTTCTTAAAAAAGTTATTTACTGTTGTATGGGTGTATACATAACTGTCAGGATTTACGACAGGGAAAATATACCAATCGCGACTTTCGGCGACTTTTCGAACAGCCGAATCGTTGCTAATCAGCAATTGGTTTGCAATGTAAGTAACAGTAGCCGGAGAAATCCTAAAGATGAAGTTTTGATGATAGGTATAAAAATCTAAAAACAAAGGTCTTACCATTCACGTCCATGTATGCCTCCCTCCAGGACGACCCCTTTATTTCCAGATTTAAAAGAAATTTTAATTCCAAGAATTTCTTTTTTTTCGTATGTTTTTCCACCCTTAATGAGTTTCACTTTATCTGGATATTGTTCTTCTAACGACTTTAACCAGTTGTAAATCTAAAAAAAATAAATTTGTTCAAATAATACTTAGAAAATTTTCTCGAAATGTTACGTTATCTAGTGTTTGGTAAATCATCCAGTTAAAATATGGTAAAGTTTTCCTATTTAATTCGCGTTCGTTATTGATTAATGTTTGAACATTGTTAGCTATCTGCTTAGTGGTTAAGTTTAAATAAACTGCAATTTCTCGAAATTCTGATCTAAGATGAGGAGCGACCACAATGTTAACTGGGACATTTAAACTCGGAATGGAATTCCAAAAAATGTAAGCATCACGAGTGTTTTGTAAGTGGTGAAGTATATCTAATTGTTCTTTAGTTTTTGGAGATACTTGGATCAAGTAGTAATTGTCATATTGCGTTTGAGCTTTTCCGAAGAAAAACGTCATAGCTAGTATTGGTCCCAGCAGATACGTCATGATTTCTAAAATACACAAAAGGTTTAACTTATATTTTTATTATAAGACTATATATTTATTATATTTTATTATAATAACAGTAAATAAAAATTCTAAATTCAATTTTATACTTGAACACCTGAAAAGTACACTTTGTAACTTTAGAGATTTACCGAAATAGTAAATAAAAGATCTCCAATTCAGAATAATACAGCGTAGGTATGTATTTAGGTGTGTAATTTAAGTGCATTAAAATAATGTTAATCGACCGAATTTAATAATAGAATAAAATGTTGAGTGTGAGCATTAAAAATACATAAATTTAAACAATAGAAGAAAATGAAATAATTACAAATATTATTTAATTAAAAAATATAATTGCACAACAGCAGTTACGATTACAATCATAAATGTTTTAACTTATGTGCGATCAATAAATTATTGCTGATTATATCCAAGGAGAAAATAAATAATACACAATATCGATCATAAAATTTTAAATTAAATTTATTTTTTTATAGATATTGCTTTAATATGGAACTAATCTTCAGGTTTTATAATTGGCTAACTATAATAAGTGTAAAATTTATAAATCTGATAGTTTAATATATTGTTATGAAACGATCCAATGATTCATTTTTGACCTCGTATAAAATCAAGTCGAAATTAATAAATTTTTTTTCTTTATTTGTTTGCTAATTTACTTTATCAAAGAGATCTAAAAGAAAGAGCACTGTATCTGAAACTCAATAACCTCTCTGTTATCGCAAACACAGAACTCTGCTTGCTGATATTGAAGCTGCTGAATCAGTGAAAGAGTAGTAAAAGTTGATCAAAACTGGACCATCTAAATGATAAAAGATTTCCCAGAAAGATTTATCTTCTAACAAAGAACAAAGTCGGTGAGGTTTATGAATTGCGCCTCAAATAAAAAACTATGTAGAAATTTTCGGAGCAAAGAGATTTTCCAGATCTTCTTGGCATGTGTCGTCAGAAACAAACAGAAGCTAATCGACAGTTAGATAACTGGTCACTTACAAACTTACCACGATAACAATGACTTTGGAATAAAAAATATTCCCTTACTTCATTTCAATCGGCGCTCAAAATCGCTGACCAAAAATAAATCAAACCGGTAGTTCAATCGCTTGAGGAGAACTTTTATCGCTACGCTGCATTCCAAACAAAACAGCTTATCAACACTTGCACTCAAATGTTTGAATTGAATTTAAATAAAATGCATTAAAATATTTACAAATGCAAAAATTATTTACACATTATTTAATGAAAGACATTTTTAATTTTATGTTTTATTAAATTTTGTTTCCATAATTAGTTGACAGACAAACCCAAGTAAAAAAATTCAGAAAATTCCAACTCTCAGAAATGTTGAAAAACATAGCCATGGGGCAACCTGCAACAAGTGTGAGTTGGTAGTACCTTTGGTTTTTCTTCTGGTAGAAAAATGCTAATGACTGAATCGAATGTTTCTCTTCCAGTTTTAATAATTTGTTTAGGGGGCAATTCAAAACCATCAGAATTGCCTTTTAGTTTAAAAGTGTAGCCAATTCGAACATTTCTGAAAGTTCCCATTACCCAATCCACACTCCCACCACTGGCATAGCCTAGAAAAATGTAGGTATAAATAAAATAATTTTACTTATTAAAATTTCTTACTTATAATATCTGGAACATTTCCAACAATGTATTTAGTTCCGTAACGCTTAGCCAAAGCTCTTGCAGCTCTTTTTCCAATAATGTGCTAAAATAATCAAGCATTAAAGGTAAATAAATTATTTTCAATAACCTACTAATTCTTTGTTGTTAGCAGGCACTTCACGTCCCGAATGACCAAATGGAATTAAAATCATTTGTTCATATGAGTGGAAAGATAAATAAGCATCTAAGGTAGGTGCAATTGTTGTGATAAAATCGGATAAAGATTTAGTTTCGATATCCGAAAATGGTGATGCTCCACTGTAAAACTCTGAGCAATCCGCTAAGCTTTCACCACCATGGTTCCAGTAGTAACCCCAATTGCGGTTAAGGTTGATTCCAATACATACCCCATTACGTCTTCTATTTTTACGCCAAAACCGGTTCTAAAAATGTTTAAAATTTCACCCAATATTAAAGATTTATTAAAATGGATATTTACTGTAGTATGGGAAAATACATAGCCATCAGGATTTATTACAGGGAAAATATACCAATCACGACTTTCGACGGCTTTTCTAACTTCCGAATCTCTATTAACTAATAATTCGTTAGCCATGTAAGTAACCGTAGCCGGAGAAATCCTAAATAATAATTTTCAGTGACAGTTTCAAAAATTAAAAACTGGAGGGCTCACCATTCGCGTGAAGAAATCCCTCCTTCTATGAAAACACCTTTATTTTTAGATTTGAAAGAAATCTTAATTCCAAGAATTTCTCTTCCTTCAGCCGTTCGTCCACCCTTAATTACTTTTACTTTATCCGGATATTTTGCTTCTAAGGATCTTAACCAAGAATAAATCTAAAAGTAAAGTTTTGAACAAAGTTTGAAATTTTTATGAACATTTTACCTGTTCCAGTGTGTGATACTTTTCCCAACCAAAATGTGAGCTACTAACGTTATTGTTAGATTTTTCTTTATCGATTATTAACTGTAAATCTGTCATTTTTAACTTGACCTTAGTGATGTTGTGGTAAGCTATGATTAAATTAAAATCGAATATCATATGTGGGGGTACTATTATATCCACTGGTCTATTCACAAATGAAATGTCGTTCCAAATAATGAAAATATCATGATATTTGTGTAAATTAAGAAGAAAAGTTAACTGTTCGTTAGTTTCTGGTGTTATTTGAAAAACATGGTAATGATCATAGCGATCCTCTTCATGGTTTGCTAAGCAAACCATCACAGTTAACAGCCTCACCAAGAAGTTTTTCATATTTTCTTAAAAAAAAGAAAAAATATTTAGTCCTAAAATTTTTCTTTTTACCTTGTGTACCTCTCAAATATAGAAAACCAATAATTAAATCACTTAAATCTTTCTAAAGAAATACTTTTTTATAATTTAGTTAATTGAGAGGCTAATAGAGAAAAGAAATGAAAATAGTATTTCTTAAATAAAATATACACACAAATTACCCAATTCTGATAACATAAATTTTTAATTAGCGATTTTTATTTGAAATGAGTTAATTTATTAATAATTTAATTCCAATGACGGCGGTAATAAAAATATGTATGTAATTCAACAAATTTTTATTGATCAACATAATTTGTAACGATTATTTCAAAATGCAAGTAAAACAGTTAATTAGTCCGACGGATTAATTACTGAAAAAAACAATAAATACGAAAAAGTAAAATAAAATAAAATTAAGGGGATACACTATCTCCTAAAATAGTAAGAATTTTGAAAATTAATTCCGAAAAAGCTACAAATGCGACTGCTTTAATTTATGGCTATTTATTAATATTAATGTTACTATGAAAATTTGTACAATTTTTTTTCATCTCCCAGCAAATAAACTCTTTTAAAACATTTTTTTTTATCCTTATAGGTTCTTTATAGGCATTCCTTATTGGAACACTTACAAATTTTACTTTAAGTGTTTTAAATTTTACATTATAACAATAAAAACAATTTCATTTGGACAAATATCTTCCGTATTTTGTGATTATAAAAGATACGTAAAATTAAGGTATTAGCGGCTATTTTAATTATACCAATTATTTTAATTAAATGGACATGGAAATTTTGGCAAGATTTTCTAAAAACGATAGATTAACCCTATGAATTTTTTTCACCTCAAGCATCAATATTGGAAATCTATTCTTATGTATTTTGATCAGAAAATTTGTTTGGAGCAGTTTATTTTGCAGTAAGTATTAAAATTAAACTTTTACGGTCCATTGAAGTCGTCAAAAAGAAATTAATTTTTTTAATTTGTAAGGCTCTGGCCAGACGTGCAGCAAAATGCTGCTGGCAGCAACAGTAAAAGCCAAGTAGGCGCATTTTCAAGGTAATGCTGATACAAGTGCGTTGCTAAAACTGTGACATTACCTTTCATTTACCTTGAGAATGGAAGTTCCTGCAGTGTTACTGCTGCTGCCAGCGTCATTCTACTGCACGTGTGGCCAGAGCCTAAGTCGCTTTGAACGATTTCCCGTCGTTTCGTCCTTCTAAAAGTAAGATTTTCGCAATCTACGCACCCAAATGCTTTATGCGTAATGTTTAAAACGACTTGGAAATTTTAGTCCAAAATTACAAAAACCATAGATTAACCCCTTTAAATTTTTTTACCCCAAAAATTAAATATTGGAAAACCATCGCTTTTTCGACAGATTCTTATGTTATTTTGATGAGAAAATTCGTCAAACGCAGTTCATTTTGCAGTAAGTCGTTTCCGCAAGCTAAAAATGAGATTTTTGGATTCTACGCACCCAAATGAGTCATGCACAATGTTCAAAACGAATTGGAAATTTTGGTCCAAAATCACATAAAGAATAAATTAACCTCTTTGAATTATTTTTACTCCAAAAATTAAATGTGGTTATCAATCAAAAAGTAAATAAAGTTTACTCATTTAAAATACTTTAATTAATTCTGCAAGCATTTCGCACAACAATTTATGTCACGTTTTATGATTTAACGTCCATAGTAGAGAAAAAATGCATTTCGTGTACAGACTTTTAACTTCAATTTTATGCTAATCTTTTTGATGTGTATCGTAACAAAGTAAGTTTTACCTTACCTAACTTTTCAATACTAATCGCATTGGCTTTCAGGGGAGAAAAACAAAAACCTTGATGATTTAGTCGGTTTTACCGAGTTCTTATAATACCGTAACAAATTTTAAAGTATAATTTAGATCACGAAATAATAAAACAGATAAGATAAAATTTTGTTGCGCATAACGTCACATGCAGAGCAAAAATCTGCACAAAATTATATTTTGAACCAATGAACTGATAGATTCCATATGCATTTTGGCCATTTTTGTCACGCGGTAATCATATAATCTGCGCAGTAGCATATTATGTTTATTTTATTATATCATGAGATTGGATTATATTAGAGTATTAATGTTCAATTTCTTTGTTTCATTTTTTTAAAGGTTTTCTTCACTTTTTTTACAATTATTACAGAACAAAGTCAAATTTCAGGTATGTGGATTTTTTAAATTCATAGATCATCTATTCAGATGGTAAGAAAAAAGTGGAGTTTTACTACTTGTACTACTAGCTACTAGCTTGTATAGCACGGTGCATAATTTTACATAAAATTTACATGTAAATGCTAACTAACCAATGAAAAACGTCCGATGGTTAGTTAGCATTTATATGTAAATTTTATGTAAAATTATGCATCGTGTCATACAGGCTTTAGTAAGTATGGGAGCACTTGGCCGTGGGAACCAAATTGAGTCCAGGTCAGGACTAGGATAGCGTGGCTCGCTACTTTTATAAATGCATACATTAAAATTCGGGCCTCTTTTATTTTATTTTGTTTATTTTTATTTTGTTTGTAAATTTTAAGATCTGGAAAATAACAATTATAACAACTTTTTTGGTTAGAAAAACTTTTTGGCTAATCACGAGTAGGAGGCGAGTAGAAGTACAATTTAAATAAATTCTTACTTTCGTCATCTCAACCTAACCAATTACGGAAGTTTATTTAATTAATTACGGATTAAAATTTTTTTAAAAATAATTTAACGGTGCACACAGTTACAATCCATGATAATATCCCTGTTCTTTCAGACGTCTAAAACAGTTTAAAACTTTCAGACGCATGCGCAGTTTTAAATTTAAGTCATAATTGTTGATATGCGCATGCGCATGATGGTTTTAAACTCTTTTAACTGTTTCAAAAAACAGGCCTAATTATAATCCATGATGTATAATACATATAGGGCATTCCACACCAAATCGACCACTTTTGAACCCGACCCCTTTTGATTTTCTTGAAATTTTCAGATATTATACAGTATAATATTATACAGTATAATTTATACTATCCCACCAAAAACAGTTTTATAAATTTTTTTTAAATTTTTTACTCAACCCAAAAAAAGTTACGAATTTTTAGAAAAACTGATGTTTTTTTCTTCAAACAATCATAACTATTTCAAAAATTGACTAATCGGAACGTTTTTTTTTTGTTTTTTTTTGTCGTTAAATGTAATTTTCAGGAAAAAATATAAAAAAAATATTCAAACTTGTATTCTACAAAATTTTTCAGTTTTTCGGAAATAATCATTGATTTTTCAAATTTCGACACTTTTGATTTTTAATTTTTTTATTTAAAAAAATACTCTGATTTATTCCGTGTATAACAACGCAAATCACATAATGGACCAACATTTCTTACTATTTATTTTGTTTAATTGAAAAATATTTTTGCGTAAAAATAAAACAAAACATTTTTTAATTAAACAAAAAGAATAGAAAGACATGTCGGCCCATTATGGGGTTTGCGTTGTTATACGCGGAATAAATCAGTTTTTTTTAAATAAAAAAATCAAAAATCAAAAGTGGAAAAATTTGAAAAATCAATGATTATTTCCGAAAAAATTTAAATTTTTATAGAATACAAGTTTGAATATTTTTTTTGTGTTTTTTCTTAAAAAGTACGTTTAAAGATAAAAAAAAAACATTGTGATTAGTCACTTTTTGAAATAGTTATGATCGTTTGAAGAAATAAACCATCAACTTTTCTAAAAAAATTCATAACTATTTCAAAAATGGACTAATAAGAACGTTTTCTGTTTGTTTTTTTTTTATTTTTAAACGTACTTTTCAGGAAAAAGCACAAAAAAAAAAATTCAAACTTGTATTCTCTAAAATTTTTCATTTTTTCGGAAATAATCATTGATTTTTCAAATTTTTCCACTTCTGACTTTTTTATTAAAAAAAAAAACTGATTTATTCCGCGTATAACAACACAAACCCCATAATGGGCCGACAATTCTTTTTTTTTTTTTAATTAAAAAATGTTTTGTTTTATTTTTACGCAAAAATATTTTTCAATTAGACAAAAAAAATAGAAAGAAATGTCGGCCCATTATAGGGTTTGCGTTGTTATACGCGGAATAAATCAGAGTTTTTTTTTAAATAAAAAAATCAAAAATCAAAAGTGTCGTTTAGAAAATTAATGATTATTTCCGAAAAAATGAAAAATTTTGTAGAACACAAGTTTGAATATTTTTTTTATATTTTTTCCTGAAAAGTACATTTAAAGACAAAAAAAAACAAAAATGAAACGTTTCGATTAGTCAATTTTTGAAATAGTTACGATCGTTTGAAAAGAAAACATCAGTTTTTCTAAAAATTCGTAACTTTTTTTTGGTTGAGTAAAAAATTTTGAAAAAATTCACAGAAGTGTTTTTGGTGGGATAGTATAATATGTAATAATTTCAGGAAAATCAAAAGAGGTCGGGTTCAAAAGTGGTCGATTTGGTGTAGAATGCCCCATATATATCTTGCTCAAGTTTCACAATCCACCGCAAGATGGCGCCAGCGTCTTCTTTACCTTACCTGCAAATTTCAAAATTATATTTGTTTTGATTTTGTCAAAAATCACACGTCAAAAATCAAAATAACCTGAAAATTTGAAGATTCAAAATTTTAAAATGTCTTCGAAATTGCTAACGCAACAAATTAGTGCTAAAAGAAGTCTGTCTGTTGAAAAGTTCAGACACAGTGTTCGGATCCAATACAAAGAAAAATTGAAAGAAGGAAGAAACGTGGAATTTAATAGACGAAGGAATTTATTTAAGAGTACCTTGTCGTGTATCCACGAGTTGTTGACTCCAGATGAACAAATTATCGTGGATGAGGAATTTTTCAAAACAGATGACGAGATTATTTCTTTGTTTGAAGAAGTAGAAATTGAATTAAAGTATCAAGATTTGTTATGTGAAGCTGAACAGTATGATTTGTTTGTAGAACAAGAAACAAATTCGATTTTAAATAATTTATTAAATAATTGTAACGTGTGCGACCGGCTTATTACAAGTTACGGTAATAATAATACAATATGTATTGATTGTATTAACAAATTTTTTAATACCGAAAATTTATGATGTTTTTGTAATAATTTATAAAGATACTCCAAATAAAATTATTATAAAAGAATAGATAACAAATTTATTTTAATTAAATTAAATTAAATAATAACACTGTGACCACGAGTTGAACTTTCGCATTCTTTGTGCGCTACTTCAACTTCCGATCTTAAATTGGAAAGTATTATTATTTACTTGAAATAATAATAAAAAGGTTTTAATTCCATAAATAAAGATTCGATCAGAAGAAAACCAGATTGTCTGCTCACTGTTTTCCGGCACCCTAATTGGAATGTTCTGCATTTTAATAAGTGCAGACAATAAAAATAAATTAGGTAATAGGAAATAGTAGTTTATATCACGAGGGCGTAAGGGGTTGTTTTTCGTCACGAAACGTAGTTTATGACACGAGCCGCAAGGCGGCGAGGGGAATAATAGTCGAGAGATGAAAAACCCTGGAACCCGAGTATTATGAACTGCTTTTCGTGAATTTGGGAATAATATCCGACAAAATTCACGATTTTTTTGCAATAATTGCATAAATTTCTAACACGTTTTATTTGACATCGTGGTAGTGTTGCACCAATCTTTGGCAGTAAAGATGGTCACAATGCCACTTGATCCTTTTATGATAAAAAAAAAGGTAGCTAAGCTTTGGTTCTTAACCGCAGCCGGAGAACAAACGGGTCGCGCACAGCGCGTTTCGTGGTTCTTGAAAAAATGATCTAGAGTATTCACCACAAGAAGCTCTTAGTGCCCACAGATGACACAATCTGCAATGATGGAATTTGGGCGCCAGTTGATGATAAAGAACTTATCACCAACAAAATAGATTTTTAATTTGCAGCCAAAAGATGTTAATGGAAAATGTGTAAAATTACTTACGTAATTATTCGAGAAGAAACTTCACACCACAAGCTATCACTAAAAATGCAAATCGCACAACTGGATCAAGGATTGATCCAGGAAAATCACAAAAAAGAAGTCACTTCCAGAAAATTCGACCACTCTCATTCCTTGTTCGATTGCCAATCTCGTTGTTGCCAACCTTTGTTTGCAAAATCCCCAAAGTTACCAAAGTAACCATGGTTGCTACAAAGAAGGTGTTACAGTGTAAAACCAACTTCTACTTGTAACCATGGTGTTTTTCTTGGCACCAGTTGGTACCCTGGAAGACGGCCATGTTGGGGCGCCATGTTCATTTTGATTTCTGGTCTCGTGATGTTTGAACGTTTGTGTATTCTGTCGTGTGTTTTCAATTAAAAATGCCTAAAAACCAAGAAATAATCGTTAAATAATCAATAAATACTACATTGTGGTCGCATCTATCGATGTTCATGGACACGTTGCACAAAAATCGCAAATTCGATATCGATGGATCACGTGGTAGGTACTATCGCGTTCAGCAAAAAGCGGTATTTATGGGGCGAATTTATACATTATTTACTATTTCAGGCTACATAGCCACGATAGTGGATATACGTGTTCTAGTCTCCCCTACAGGATTTTCAAAGATTTTCAAGATCAAAAATTAAAACGACGAAAAGCACGTTTGCCGAAGACAACCGCAAAAAGTTGTAGATACGCAAGACAGGCAAGTTTTTCACAATTGTGTGGTTAAGATTAAATATGTCAATAAATGATTTTTGAAAATTTTTGTTTTTTTGAATTTTTTTGGTATTTTTTTACTCCCGGTATTTTTTCACTCCCGGGAGAAAAATAAAGTGTGATGAAAAGAGCTTCTTTACTCCCGAAAAACCGGGTGTAAAGTAGTCACTTTACCCAAAATCACGAAAAATATTCTACTTGAGCCAATATAAATCACCAAATACCATCGCCTAAATTCAACCAATCCTATGCCGCTTTTCCGATTGGATTTAGAGTCAGAACCATTTCATTGGTTGACAATCTTAGTTAGCTGATGCAAGGCCATAGCTGTTCACTCATTATTTTAGGTTGGTAAATTTGTAGCGGTCGCTTAATATTTTTTGTTTTTGCCAGAATGTTCTCAAAGAATTGAAGTAAACTGTTTCAAATAGATAGTGCATCCTGTCGTGATATTTGGCCGTAAAAGTTCTAATTCTTCTAATTTTTGATTCGATTTGATTCGAAGATTTGATGGTCTGAGGGGTATGGACTATGGAATAACCCTGAAGGTCAAAGAGTTAACAGATATTCAATTTTTAAATATATACAGTAAATTTTTTTAAATAAATCTTAATAAAAATTATCTAAATGGAATCGATCTCCGTGATGTTATCATTCATTTTGTGATTGTTGGGCTTTCAGCCTCACTTAGAAAGACTGCAACTACACGTCCAGGCTATAGTTGTTCATCCCATCGGAATTCACCATTTATGAGTTTTAGATGTTTGATACTTCACGCTGTATAAATCATTACGACGAAAAACTTCACTTTGAACGCGGTCCTTAAAAATAAGATTTGGAAATCTATGTTATCTTTCACTCTGTACAAAAAAATTGTTTAATGAGCAGCGACGCATGCGCTCCACGATTTTTAGTTTTTTCTCGATTTTTTGCTTATTTTTCAAAATTTAAAAAAAAAACAAAATTAAAATATGAAAATGCTCTGCAAGTAAAAGCTGTGTACCAAATTTCAGATCTCTAGTACGTCGGAGAGTTGGTTAAAAATGGCCTCAAAAAGGTCCACCCACACGGACGACGGACAACGCTCACACATTTAAATAAAAGCTTTTAAAAAATTACAGAACGGAAATAATGGATGTTTGCATAAAAAGAAATCACTGATTGAGGATTCACACTTACACAATCTCCAAAATACAGTGACTTTATCTTTATATGGGCAGTGATGTACAGATGATCCGATTAAATGTTTCACTTAAATTAAATACTGTTCGTACCATTATTTATTAAAATGTTTTATAATAATTATAATATTATTAAATAGGTATAGATTCTGTGAGATACATAATAATATAAAATAGGCGTGCTTAAATTTAACTAAAATTATAAAATAATATTTTTAGTAGGTACACTTATTTCAACAATAAGAATATTAATACCCTTTATTATTTGCTAGTAATATATCGTAAGATTTTGGTTGCTTCGTAATTATTCGACGTCTTCACCTTTATTTTGTTCTTCCATTTGGGCATCATCATCACTTTCGTCAGGTTGAACTTCCTCATCTACTACGGCTTCGATTTGTTCTTCTGTTTCCGATTGAGGCGTTCCACTGGTTGCTTCATTTTCGGTATCCGTATAACCAGACGACTCTTCAGTTACAGCTTCCTGGATGGATATAATAGTGGATAATTTTACGCTTTCTTCTGTTCCCGTACTACTTCTCGTCATGCTACTTCTTTTTCTAAGCCCAGTTTCGCTTTCCGTCAAAGATATGCATACTTGCTGTTCATTTTTGCAATCGCACGTATAATCGGCACTGCTTAAACATGGCATGTCATCTGCTTTCTCGTCTTCTGAAAGGCGTTGAGGACAGCAAACACGTTTGGTTAACACAATGGCTACGTTCATTGGATAAACAAAGAAAAATATAATATTAATACAGAATTCTGTCGGAACAGAAATATTGCGAGCGCGCTTTTTAGTATTTGGATTTATAGGGTACCCTTGCGCGTCATAACTGACTTCCATATCTTTCAATTCGGATTCGTGATACTTTTTTATTGGTTTGGGCAAATTGAAGATAATGTTTAAGCCAAAATTTCCAATATAACGAATACAGAAGAGACCTATCAATGCTTTACAAAGTCCCAAAAAGAGCAACGTAATTACCAGAGATACTGTGATGTACATAACAAAAGTAAGTGCATCGTCGAAGAATGAATAATGAATGGTAAAGCTTGTGATGGGTAATGATCCTTGAAACCCTGCCGCATGGTAATGTTGCGACGACATCGGAGTACATCCCAAACCTCCAAAGGAACCCGTACAAGCACATAAGCAGTGCCAAGCACAAATACAGCGATCGAATTTTTGCAGTCGGATCCTACGAAGAGCAACAAGATTAAACTTATAATTTAAAGTTTCTATCGAACAATGGAACTTATCCCAAGGAAGTGAACACAAGATTTCTATCTTATAACTGTGTTGATGTTGGGGAGGTATTAAAGCAAATTTAGAATGAATATTGTTAAACATGGCTGGTACTTCTAAAGGGCAATCCGCTAATCTTGTCATAAATTTACTTGAAACCAATCCAGTGTTAGTTACTTTAATCGTTATAACAGTTTTTGAACTTGTAGAACAATCGACGTATATTTCGGTAATTTTGGCCGAAGATTCCTTTTTCAAGATTGCATTAAAATCTGATTTTATTTCTAAATCTATTTTCATCGCACTAGGTTTTTTATATTCCAATATCAAATATTTTTCTCCCGTTACATTAGATCGTCTTATTGGGTTCGAGGGCAATACTCCAAAATGCTTGAGGAAAAAACAACCTCTTAGTTTTAGTTTTTCAGCTTGCAGATCGTGTAACCATAAATCGTACGGCTGATTTGCTAAACAGGTTCCTCGTAGTTTAGAGCATCGGTTTGTTTGTCTTACAAAAGCTTCAAATCCTACACCTGCTACATCACATTGATCTCCTTCTAAAGTTAGTTGACTTGCATGTATAATCAGATATTGATCTGGACCTCCTTTGGCTTCCGGATATAAATTTGCTTTAGTCTTGTGTGTACCTTCCGGAATAAGAAGTAATGCTGATTTATGATTTAAGGCAAAACTAGCAGGATCAAATTTTTCATCATCTGGTTCATACTTAATCGAAAAATAATGACTGTCTGCCATATACTTATTTGATAATGAACTAACACGTATAATTTTACTTTCTGTGATGTCCCTCCAAGTACTTTTTCCACTCATATCGTGTTGTTTTACAAAAATTTGGAATAGAATCGCATGATCTACTATTGGAGATTTCAGATGATAAACTGTATACCACATATCAGAGAAACGCAAACAATGAGTGCTTTCATGATACGTTATTGGATTTACCTCTTTTGGAGTAAATCTGTCTGCACAATTTTGGCCTCCACGTTTTTGGATGCCACCAGCTTGTACTTGACGTTTTTCTAAACGACTCCGCATTGCTTTCCTCGCTCTCAATAACGAATCCAAATTTTTAATTTCTTGATTTATTGGTTCCATGCTCTGATCACTAACGTAATCTAATAGAGATTCAATATTTTCTTTCTGTCCTGCATCGCTAAGTTCTTCCTCATCTAGTTCATCTAGTTCATCCGAATCTTCTGTTAGTTCCGAAAAATCAGTTTTAGTTTTCGATTTACGTTTATGGTGTTTCCCGTTTTTCGGATTATATTGACTTTTTAAATTCGACGTGTATATTTTTACCGTGTAATTTTTAGCAGAATTTGGATGATTTACGGTCATCGTGTTTGACCACAAATTATGATATTTCATTTTCTTTAATGGAGAAACCCATTCTTTTTCGTAATTGGAATTTTGCTCATCCATATTTGGCTTTGGGTTTTTATCTTCGGGAATTAAATCTGTAGCTTGGTTAATGTTTTCTGAACCTTTCAGGTTTTTAGGACATTCGAGACCACCCAATAGGAAACGTGGTTCTCCGTAATTAATAAGATCGTCAGCACTTTGAGGCAACGATTGTGGTTGCCTGATAAAATTTGTAATTTGATCACAAGAACAACAGAAACCTTCACTGTATGGTATAATTTGACCATTGTACTTAATTTTTCCGCAAGTTGGATTTGAAGACGTTACATCACATCCTTGATAATTAAAAGAGCGTTTATTGTAAACTTTTTCGCTAGCTTTCGAATTCACAACATGGAGAAACTTTAATCCATACATTTGAGTGGTTGGTTCTTGTCGGATTTTTAAAATGTAAGGGGTAAAAATTCTGGTATACTTTCCTACCGTTGGGTCGTAAACGTGATCAATAATTATGTAATGGTTTTTTAAAGGATCGAATTCGTGTTTTGAAATCCTTAATGTTATCATCAGTTTCTTTCGACAGTCTTTCAGCGATAATTCCGATAAGGGTTCGTCTTCGTCAAATCCTTCAAATTGTCTAATGTTGTGTTCACGTGTTGCACATATTGGTTCATATTTTCTTCTTAAAGTTTCGTCTTGTGCACAAGGTCGCACGTTAGGGCAGTGGACTAAAATTGCTTTTATTTCTATATTTGGAAGGTTAGGTAGCTGCACATTGCAGCATTTTAATTTTTTCTTACAACACATGGCTTGTTTGTATTGCCTGTTTAACTCATTGTTTAACTTCACTCGTTCATGAAATCGGAGTTTTTCATCTGAATTGTGTTCCAATAAAGTTACTTTTAAAATTAACGTTAAAAATACAATACTAAAAGTAAAAATAAACATGACTTTAAATATGTCAAGATTTCTGACACAAGGTAATGTTTTTTGACGGTTTAGAAAGTTATATCGATTTTTAGACCAACCAATGGAGAGAGATGCAGGTTCAAATATGGCATGCGAAGTTTATAAAGCACTAAAATCTATTAGAATAAGTGAGGATGAAATCAAAATCCAATCTTCTAATTTTAGGACTTCCAAGTAAGTCTAAAAAGGGGAAATATCGTCCACCTACATCAGCTGCTGAAGTTAGGAATTTCTTCGATTTCAATGTCGTTTTGATAAAATGAAAAATTTGAACATAATATTAGTACTACAATTTAAAATATTTTTTAGAATCCAAAAGCTGGGTGCATTGCACATTTTAATAACAAAAAAATTGTACCATTTCTGCGCAAGGCAAGTTTAAAACACTTGTGTATTGCGTATTACGTTCAACATAGCTTTTACTATGTTTTAATTTATATTAAGTGCCAATTTCGTGAAAAATATTTACCACATAATATAAAATTTAAAAATAAAAGAAGTAAATTAAACCATGAGTTCCTCGTCATCAAACGGTTATCTGTCATGTGTGTCTCAGCTAAGTGGCGATTCTGATAACGAAGATAAAAAGACAGGAAATATTCCAATTAAACTGCTAAAAGATAATTTCGAAGTGTTGCATTTAGTGGGCAAAGGTGGTTATGGAAAAGTTTTTCAAGTGAGAAAGAAAAATGGAAGAAACATTAACCAAATTTACGCTATGAAAGTTGTGCAAACAAGCAAGATGACAGAAACCCGCTTACATATCGAAAGAGACATTTTGATGAGCATTCAACATCCATTTATCGTTGAGTTATATTACATATTTCAAAGTAATGCTTGTATTTTTTACATTTTGGAATACCTGTGTGGAGGTGAATTACGATCTCTTATACGTAAGCAGAAAGTGTTTTCAGAACTGGCAGCTTCATTTTATATTAAGGAAATAGTTTTGGCTTTGGAGTATCTGCATTCGCTTGGTATTATTTACAGAGACTTAAAACCTGGCAATATTTTATTGGATTTTCAAGGACACGTAAAAATAATCGATTTTGGCTTAAGCAAAATAATTGAGAAAAGTGATATTATTTCGTATAAAATTTGTGGATCGCCTGCTTATATGGCACCTGAGATGGTTTTGGGAAGAGGTTACGGAACTGCGATAGACTGGTGGTCAATGGGTGTACTGTTTTACGTTATGGTGGTTGGTAAAAAACCATTTCAAGTTGCTAAAAATAAATTATTTAACACTGACTATAGCGACTACCTAATACCAGAACATGTAACGTTAGAAGCTGCACACCTCATTATTGGATTATTGGAAATTAACCCAACTAAACGATTGGGATCAAGTGGAGCTAATAGAATTAAGCTGCATCCATTTTTTAATGGAACATATTGGGATGGAGTTCTTAATAGACAAGAAGCGCCACCGTTCTCACCTCGTATTGAAAATGAAAGTGACATTTCTCAATTTAACTGTAATTTGACGAATTTGCGACCAAATAATAATTGGATAAAAAATTTCTTTTGCCGTGACAGTTCTCCGTTAATAGGCTTTAATTATATACGCTTCCCATTGTTAGAAGAAGACACTACAGATTTGTTCAATGGAAATATAAGTGACTTCAATTTATAAATTAATATAAGATATAATATAAATTAAAAGAAAAGTTGTTTTACTTTGTTGTTTGAATTCTAAATTATTAAAATCTATAGTTATGACCTTATGACTGTCATTTTTTATTGAAAAAATATAAAGTCAAGTTAAAACGTTTGTTTTGTTCCATTTTTTTTCCCAAATAATTTTTATCAACTATAAGATGTAATAATTATATAAGCAAGCGCTAACAGGCCATGCAGGCCCAGGGCTGATTTTCCTGCTTAATTTCCCTCGTACGCTTTTGCGTGTGTGACGCAAACGTATTTACGGTAATGACGTCGACACAAATATCAGGATTCACCACAGAGTGTAGATGTCCAGCGGAAGGCCGAGCCAAGAAATTTTGTGCAATCTGCGATTTGAACCCAGAATTTCCGCTCTATACTCAACCAGCGATCACATCACTCCACTGCTGTGGCTTATAAGATGTAATATGAGATATAAATATATGAGATACAAAAGGGAGAGATACAAATTTTTTTATAATTTATTAAACAATAGATATTTTTATTTTAAGTTTTGAAAGAAGAAATTTTGTTGAAATTTTGTTTGCGCAATTTTTTTTATTATCTGACTTCTGTTGTAAAGAAGTTACCATACCATAACACTTTGGTTTTTTTATGAGGCGCTTATGCCTGTTTTTGAAGTTTGAACAGCCAACTTGTCTAATCAGAGGAGGAATTTACAAACGCCGATAAATAGTACGAGTGCTAAATGTTTAAGTTGGTAACAGCAATTGGATAGTGAAAAATTTTAATTTTGAAAGGTTGGACAGAGGGGCCGGAAGGAAGGAGGATCTAGAGGGTGACCTCCAGTAGTGAAGGAGGTCGATCTGACGTTTTCTGAGTTTGGACTGGAATGTCTAATTTTGGATCCAGTTAAGTGAATCGAATTTTTGGTTTTCACAAGTGTGTAAAGAGTGTTATGAAAATTT
This sequence comes from Rhagonycha fulva, assembly GCA_905340355.1. Lineage (NCBI taxonomy): Eukaryota > Metazoa > Arthropoda > Insecta > Coleoptera > Cantharidae > Rhagonycha > Rhagonycha fulva. Next base: position 7,782,135 of record HG996556.1, on the reverse strand, counting down.
GGAAAATTAGTTTAGAGCGTAGAAATTAGCGTGATACACGTTCACCATTTTGGACAGGTGTTGGATTTGGAAAATTAATTTAATTATCGAAGATTCTAGAAGTATTGAATGGTTCATTTTATTTTTTAATTTTTATGATTGTATAAAAGTAAGAATTGGAATAGATGAGTAATATTTTTGAACCGCATGTGGGCATACAATTTTGATAGTCAATAATTAGATTGTTTTATTTAACCTCAGCGGATCACCAAGATTTAGAAGAAAATAAAAGGAGATAAAAGGTACCCAACATTGTTTTTTTACTTTTATAAAATTTATTTCCGAAACGTCTTTTTAACGAGTAGGTTATTGTAAAATTTAATAGTACCTGGTTAGAGGCTCGTTAAGTGTATTGTTTGCTTTGAGTTGTGGTTCATTGGTTCAAACCAAGTAATCAAGGTGTTATATGAATTTTTTGATTATATGAGCAAAGATTTTTTCTTTTCTTTTTTGTAAAAATTAAAGATAGTATTAAAGGCACTCATCGTTTCGTTTTCTTCAAATTTTCTTTGATTTTGGAAAGCTGGCCGGAGCATCAAGATTGTTCTCTGCAATTTGCTGATAGAGTTTTTCCATTATAATTTTAAATTTTAATTTTCGCAATTTAGCCCAGTCAATAGCTACTTTTACCTTGCAAAAGATATAGGAAAGTTTATATTTGGCATGATTGTTTAGTTAGGTAAGTTATATAAAATTCCAAGTTTTTGACCTTGAAGGGGTGCCGCTCACGCCGCCATATTGGTTTGAAGGAGTGGAAAATCGCTTTTTTGCTACTATCTCGTTACCGCTACTAGATACGTTAATTAAGATTATAATAAAAATTGTAGAGCGTTCGATTCTGCATATTTTTTGTTTTAATAATTTTTTTATAAAATTAATAGTTTTAGAGTTATAACGCTTTGAAAATGAGCATTTCCGTCAATTTTAAAGTATTAATGGTTATTTAGAAAAATTTTTTTTTCTTTTGATTTATTAAGTTTTGATAGTATTTTTTTTAGTTTTAAATAAATACTTGTCACTTTAATTTAACAATAGTCTTTTCATTTGAATTCCTAATTATTTTAATAATTTCACAATAAGCTCATTTTATTATATTTAAACTTCAAAATATTGAGTTATTAATAACTTTAATTTTTTTAATTAAAATTTTTTTTTAATTAATTAATTTAATTAATTTTTAATTTATTAATAACTCGATATTTTGAAGTTTAAATATAATTTAATATCAACGAGTTAATAATTTATATATTTAAGCTCATTTTATAGTAAAATAGCTATATCTTTTTTCTAAAATAAAATAAAGCAAATGGTTATAAAATTTCGAAAACTGCACTAAACGAGCAATTATTTAAAATAACTTACTAGGTTAGTGTGATACATTTTTTTACAAAATAAAGAGTCGAAGTTAGCAAACAAAAAAATTAATTCCTGAGTGGGGCAAAAACATTTTTTTTCAAAAACTATGGCACCATTAGTTTTATTTTTATTTGTGATCAATAGCAAGGCTACTCAGGATTACTTAACTAAAATTAAAACCTTATAACCAAAATTTCGTACCTGTGGTACACAATAACTCATTTAATGTGTCGCTTTTCACAAAATTTATAAAAGTACGAATATCTCAGAAACTAACGATTTTTTACTAAGGTCATATTTTGATTTTCTGGTCAGCCATAAGCTGGTCTATCAGCCTTCCAAGGCATAACGTTGAGTTTTGCGACACACTGTATAAGGAATGATAAGGTTTCTAATAGATCTCATGATGCAATTTTTTTATATAGAAAAACTACAACACTTAGTTGCAAAGGAGAGATTAATAAACAAGGTCTTACAACTAATATGAGTATATGAGATGAAGCGGTACATTTAAATACCCATTTTTTTAATGAACCCAGCTTGTTTTTCAATATGACAATCAATACTTTGAAATTGACGAAAATGCTCATTTTCTACGCGTTATAACTCTGTAACTATTAATTTTAGAATAAAATGTATATGAAAAAAAATATGCAGAATTGCACGCCCTACAATTTTTATAATAACTTTAGTTGACGTATCTAAGACCAGTAACGAGATAATAGCAAAAAAGCAATTTTCCACTCCTTCAAACCAAGATGGCGGCGCGAGCGGCACCCCCTCAAGGTCGAAAACTTGGAATTTTATATACTTACCTAACTGAACAATCATGCCAAATATAAACTTTCCTATACCTTTTGCAAGGTGGAGCTATTTTTTTCGCTCTATTGACTGGGTTAATTGTAGAGGACAATAATATAATTATGAGATCCAAAAGCGAAAGGTGAGCTAAGTCAACGGACTAAGGACCGGACTCTAGGCTAGAAGCCCTAGGTTTGATTCCTAATCCGGCTACAAAATTTATCCGACTTTATTATGACCTTCTCCTTTCGGAAGGCAATGGCAAACCACGTAGAGTAATCTGCCAAAAAGCCATTTAATAATAACATATTCAATTGGACGGCCAACCTCCGATAAAAAACTGCACCTTAAGAAAAGATAAGATTAAAAATGATTTTTACGAAGTCGCAGCGCCAGCGGGACGTTTAAATGAAGAAATGCTTGAATGTAAACTATTAAAATTGCTAAAGGATTCCAATTTATATAGCTTAGATTATATGCTATTTTATGTTATTTATTTATTCTCAAGAGAGGGGAAATTATAAGTCCTCTACAGCTCCAAAGTTGTTACCGCAAATTATAAGATAAATGATAAAAAACAGCAAATTTTTTTGAATGAACTCGATCTCAGTTGATAGCAAAAAAATTCTTGATTTAAACCCAAAATTTCTGCTCTGCACGAACTAGTGATCACATCTTCACCTGCTGTGACTTAAAGCAAATTTTGATTTTTAATCTCTAAAAATTAACAATCATTTTTTACGACACTGTTTATTTTGATTCAAATAAGTTCATTTAGGTTTTAGGTTAATTTTGGATTACCAACCCAAAAATTTTATTATAATAATAATAATAATACAAATATATCAGAAACATACAAAAATAACCTAATTAATTCCAAAATGGACAAAATCAACAAAAATCTTTCAACCGCCACAATTCCATACAAACCACCAACAGATGATTTTAAATTTTTAAATGTTTTAGGAAAGGAAGCCTACGGAAAAGTTTTCAAAGTTCAAAAAAAGCACGGAAAAGATAAAAACAAAATATACGCTATAAAGTCGCTGAGTAAACATTTAATTGTAAGCAAGTCCCGCAAAGGTATTACCCACGCTGTTACCGAATTGAATATTTTGAAGTCCTTAAAACATCCTTTCTTAGTTGATCTGATGTACGTTTTTCAAGAAAAAACCAAGATTTATTTTGTTTTAGAGTACGTTAGTGGAGGTACTCTGGATGACTTTTTAAAAAGAAAATTTTTGCTTTCTGAATCTGCCGCTGCCTTCTACATAAAACAACTTATTTTAGCAATAGAGTACTTGCATTCGGAAAATGTTATTCATCGCGATATTAAACCTCAAAATATTTTATTGGATTCGGAAGGGTACATCAAACTTGCCGATTTTGGGTTGTCTAAAGATCAAATCGGCGATGGAGAATTAACTTACACGGTTTGTGGTACAGCGGCTTATATGGCACCGGAGATTAGAAGTCGAACAGGCTACGGAAAAGCTGTCGACTGGTGGTCGTTAGGAGTATTAATTTTTAAATTACTGGTAGGATTTAGACCTTTTATAAGCAGTAATATTGAACTTTTAAATTTGCAAATTTCACGAGGAGATTTTAAGATTCCCATGCGTTTGTCATTAGAAGCACAAGATTTGATTGCGCAGTTGATGAAAGTTAACCCAGATGAAAGATTGGGATCGTATTATGGTGCCCAAGAAATAAAAAATCACACATTTTTTGATAACACTTCGTGGGATGATACATTAGAACGTTTGGAAACTCCACCGTTTATACCCAAAGTACGTAACAGAGTTGACGATAATGAACTTATCGAAATGGATACGTTGGATGAAGTTCTTTACGATTCTGCAGTAACGGACATTGTTAATGCAAGAAATAATGACGTATTTCAAGAATTTAATTTTGTCAATCCTGCATTGCTAGAGGACCCTGAAAAACCTTTAGTTTGAGTGCACTTTTTAAAAAATATTGAAATAATATTAAAAAAATTGATAGGGCACAATGAAATCCAAATATTAGTGGAAAATGCTTACATTTCTAAAATTTATTGTTATTGTTAATAAAAATAAAAAAATGAAATAAACGTGATGAGCTTTTGCAGTCTTCCTGGAGTAGCGATGGCAAGTGGTCAGGTTATTACGAAACTTTCGATTTTTATTCTGTAAAATTTGATATTAGTGTGATTAATGCCATTCTTTACCACTGTCATTGCTCAGTGATTAGTACTTTTTTTTACATCTGGGGCATTTTATTAAATATTTGTCACACAAGCAAAGTTTGCAAGATAGGTTAGGTAAGCAGGGAAAAGCCATGGGCCTTTTTTTAATTATATTATCTTTATTTCTGTTGAATTTCATTAGTGCAATTAAATTTATTGTTTCACAAAAATTTTTATTGGTTTTTTTGAAAAGTTTTGCCACAGTTTTAAATAGCATTTTGAACCACGACCCTAGAAAGAATTTCTTAGGGTTCACCGTTGTTATGACTTAACTGGGGTAAATATCAACGAGGTTTTACAAGTAATTTATCGCAGTAAAAGGGGATGGCCAACTTTGGTCTTCACAGATCTGCACTACTACCATTATATCTTTTTATCCTAGTTTCAACTTCATTATGTGAAAATTTGGCATCCCTAAAGTGAGCTAATTTGAAAAAATCGATTTTTAAAAATAAATTAAAATCAAAAATATTGGTAGTTCAAATATATTGACATTCTTAACTCCCTACCTAAAAAAAATGGTTGACAGCTTCTTTCTACATTTTTTCAATAACCTCATCACTAAATGAGTAAATTGACCTAAATATTTTTATTTAAAAATATAATAAATGCATTTAATCTTTGAAATTATATAATATTTCACAAGGTAAGCAAAATTTACTAAATGTTAATTAGATAATTACATAATTTTTATTTAGACAACTAACAATTGCAACTCAACCAAGACGTTAATTTCAAAGATTCTATCGGAACTTCCCATGCAAAATAAAACCATTTTATTTATTTTACTTAAAAGAAAATAGAATTATGCGTATTTAATTTGCAACAAGGAGTTCCTCATAATAAATCATTTGCATCTTTTAACCGTATTTTTGAAATTATTTTTTGACAAACTTTTAATTTCTAAAATATTTTTGTCCCAAGTAAGAACAAACTTTTGGAATTCCAACTTTTCTGTATTTTTTTTTACAATATCGAGTCGTTTTTACTTAACTTAACAATGCCAATTATTTTGCAGCCCTTTCATTAGGAGCCCACACGAGACGCCACTGGTAACCTTCAATAAATAATTAATGCAAAATTCTTATTAAGTATAATAATTAATATGCTGTGTATGTAGTTTTTATTATATTTTTTACTAACCAAGTAAATAAGTAACTGTCCCGGATTTCACAATTTTAAGGGCCTCAATTTTCAACGTCTTATAGCTTATCATAATAAAAATATTTATAAAAATTTCATTTTAATTCGAAGACATTTTATATTTTCCTCCTCATAACATTTAATTTTAAACGAGGTTGGGTTATATCACGTTAACCTTGGCACATCGTCATTCAATAAGATAAAACTTTCTTTTATAATTAATTTTTTAAAATAGTTTTTTGGAGAAATGTTTATAACTTGACCGATAGCAGCATCAACAAAAAATTCATATAAATACAAATTAAAAACATTAAAGTATTTATGCTGTTATTCTTGTATGTTAATTTTTGTATAGTTATTTTATTCTGGTTGCATCACGCTATATGAAAGTTGAACAGAAACTTAGTGCTACTTATAAAAGTTTTAGTGTTGTGCTATAGTACTTTTAAAAACATTTACACGTTTTGGGTATCTTAAATTACATATTCTAATTTTTGGGAAAAGAAAATGACCGACCGTTTAGACATTGTAGTTTTCGGTGCTACAGGTTTCACCGGCAAACACGCTCTTCCTCACATCTACAAATTCTCCAAAAATAATGGAAATAATTTATCTTGGGGTATAGCTGGTCGCTCGCCAGAAAAGCTTAATTCTATTCTGGAAGAAACGGCTAAACGAATCGGTAAGTTAATTTTTATTTAATTTCATCTTTTTGACACCTTCACCAATTTTTGTGTGCTCTAGGGGTGAATGATTTAAGTTGGGTTCCTGTTATAATTGCCGATGTCCATAACGAAGATTCTATCAGAGAAATGACTCGGCAAGCAAAAGTTATTGTTAACTGTTGTGGACCATATCAGTTATATGGAGAAGTTGTTGTTAAGGCTTGCATAGAAAGTGGAACACATTACCTTGACGTAAGTGCCGAGGAACAGTTTACTGAAGATATGGTCAAAAAATACGATGAACAGGCTAGGGCAAAGAGCGTATACGCGATTAGTGCTTGTGGTGTAGATTCCGTTCCTACAGATCTTGGAATCATATTTCTAGAAAATAATTTTAACGGTACAATTTAAAAATTTTTAATTCTTAATACCAACAATTTTTTACCAAATAGGAACGTTAAACTCAGTGGAAGCGTATGTGTCATTTGATTATAGTTGGAAGCCAGTTGCTCACTCTGGTACTTGGAGCTCTTTTGTGGAAATTGCAGGAAACTTTAGACAATGGCTATCCACTCACAGAGAGAAACAATCAAATTCTGAAGCAATACCCACATTATTGCCAAAATTGGAAAGGAGGTGGTGCCCTTTCCATAGGAGACAGGATTCAAACAAATGGGCTATCCCGTTTCTAGGTTCAGATGACAATATAATTAAACGCTCTCAGCGTTACTTTTATACGAACGATAAGAAGAGACCTATACAAACAAAGTGTTATTTAACCATTGATTCATTTTTTAAGGTTTTACTCATTTCACTTATAACTTCAGTAGTATTCGTGCTAGCCCAATGTAACTGTGGGCGAAAGTTGCTGAAAAAGGTAAGGAGTAGTGTTTTGCATTACAAAATTTTATGTTTCCATTTTCAGCATCCAGGGTTTTTCACTGCGGGCTATTTTTCTAAAGGAGATCCAGATGAAAAAATTCTTAAAAATGCTGTAGGTACTTATACTTTTTACGGATTAGGGTGGAAGGAAAAACTTGAAAACAATCCGAAATTATTTGACACTCAACCTAACAAATCTGTCATAACTACGGTGGGAGGAAAAGTTTCAGCATACGATTTTACGTGCATTGCACTTGCACTTTGTGCAATTGTTTTACTAACCGAAAAGGAAAATTTACCAAAAATGTAATACAAAATTGTTAGGTAAAACAATTTAATCTAATATGGTTATTTTTGTAGGGGTGGAGTATATTCCACTGCCGCAGCGTTCGGAAAAACTTCTTTTATTAGGCAGCTGCAAGAAAATGGAGTAAATTTTGAAATTTTATCTTCAAAAGATATTTAAATTTATGGGCTATTATACTTCTGGTTGTTTATGTGTTCAGAATACTTAAACGTAAGTATATCTTTTTAAATATTAACACGTTGAGTGCCAACTACGAGATAACTCGTAGATTCCATTCTTTTCTAGGACGACAACTACGAATTATCTCGTCCTGTGTTTACTTGAATATAATGTGATTAAATCAAGTTATTATTCTAGGCCAGATTTCTGAACATTGCCGTGGCACTCAACGTGTTATTTAAAACAGTGTCGTGCTTATCTACCGATGCGCTGGGGTTTTCAAATCGCCTTTTAAAAAAAATAATTAAAAAGAAGGGCAAATTTTGTTTTTGTAACGTCACGTCACGTCTCGGAAAATTTTTAGAAAAATTTTTTGGCTCATATTGTCAGCATTATTTGTAAACTATTATTGTAAAAATTTTAGTCTTTTCAGATTGCATTTTTAGTTTCAGTTGATTTTTGGTGAAGGTCTACCTGGTACCGTTTGGAGAATTTTTCAAGGTCAAATGTCTTTGTCATGTAACAAACTACTTTCAACAAACAAATTTGTTTTTGGTAACGTTGGATTGTTTTTGTTAAAATCTAAATGTATTTTTGCAATAAAGTATATAATATTGAAAAAGGTGGAACGTTTGCTTGTGGAACTTTTGTTGTCAAAGAGGAAAAAAACCTGATATATCTCAGGAACGGATTGACGGCGAGCAGCGCGAGTGTCATTATTTGATTGCTGTCGACTCAGCTAATTTTTGGTGTAAGTTTTCTTCAGCAATTTTTGAAAAAAGTATTTTGAATTTTTTTAACCAGAGTGTAATGGACGTAGTGTAGTGTACGCTTATTTAATTTAGAACCAAGAACCAAGGTACATAATACCGATCGGTGTATTTTGAAAAAGCAAAAATGCAGTAATGAGTTCTAAAACCAGGAGAATGGCCAACTCAAGAAAAATCTCTCGGAAGAGGTTTGAACACCATAACCAAAAAATGAAGTCGAGCAAAAACCTACGTTTTATTTCCTAGGTTCAACGGGTGCGGCTCATACTCCAAAAACCACGTACACTGAAGTAAACTTATTGTATTCTGCCCACACTAAGATGTTAGATTAATTGTGAAGTCAGAGCAGATCTTGATGATTACCTCGATCACCAACAGCGTAGATGTCCACTGGAAAGCCAAGCTTTAAAAAATTTTATTTGGTTCTATTCTGGGTTCTATATCTGTAAGTGCAGTTCCAATTGATCTCACACTTCCTAGTCGCACAAGTTTAATTTACGCAAGTGGAACGATATCGTGTCCGGTTCGGCCTGTCCTTGATTCAAATCCAGAATTTCTGCTTCGTAACACAAATAGTAATTACATCATTTTATCACTGCTGGCTAAATGTCATACATAATATGCAAAAACTTTGCGGGTATCTGGCGTCGTCTGAAAGACAAAAAAAAAATAAAAGCTTTCCTTATCAGAAATAAATCCTAAAAGTTAGATTTATGAAGTAGAGTTTCAGAAAGCTAAGTTGAACAAGCAGTGATCATGCGCAGATACGAACATTTCTGGCCAAGTCTATCTTTGTATTTAAGAAATGCCAATTCAAAGCGTTCACAATTTTAGAAATAAATTAAAACAAGCGGCACTGGCACAATCTCCCACCACGTCATATTACATATTTTAGATAAATGAAAATTTCATGACTTCTATGACAATCTTCGTCCAAGTTGGTCTATCCTGTACCTTCAGATGCCATTCTTTAATTTCCATTACTCTTAGTTAGATCGCCCGTCACTTGATTCCACCATCTTAATTTCTATCTTCCTCGTGCTTTATTTTCACTTGGTTTTCATGTTGTCATCTTTCTCACCACGTCTTCCTCATTTCTCATTATAATATGACTTAACCATCTAAAAATTTGATGATGGAGAATTTTTAGAAAAGGAGGTAAAGTCAGATATGGACAAGTTCAAGTTTGTTAATACAAATTGTTGCCATCAAACAAACAAAATTCGAAAACCTCACTTACCTTAAGCTCAGTAGAGAATCTTACAGGTCGTAGGTGCATAGTTTTTAAACAAATAAAAATGCAAATTTAACTTAACAAAAAAAATATAATACAAATTAAAATTTAAATAAAAACCACAAAACATTCGAAATACTAAAGCTAAAAACAAAAAAATGAACATATTCTTAAAATTAAACAAAATAAAATTGATTGTATAAAACATACAAATTAATTAATTTTAAAATTATTGGTACCAATAAAACGCTTACCTTATAAAAATGTCCGTTTCACTTAAAACTAAAATTTTGGTTAAACAGTTTTTTAATTGCAATTCACTATTTAAAAGTTGTTTATCACTAAAATTATTATATTATCGTTTATTAATATTGACACTTAATTTTAAAAGTTTAAATTTATTTTTTAATATTGTTTATCAACGAAAAGTCTTTTATTGTTTTATTCACATTTGCACTATTTTTTACACATATTAATAATCCTTATTTAATTTTACACTACCAGTTTTTATAATCTTGACTACTTTTAACCAAATTTTGAATTAACTTTATAAATTTAATATAAACCAAAATTATCTTCCAAAACTAAATTATATCCTAACCAGAAGTGCCTGGGTTCTTTGTTTTTCGAACACCCCCAAATCATTCGTTCTTATGCCATTTATTAAAAATAGCACAACAACCAATTCTTTGTAAAGACTATAAAATATCAACGTTACTTATTAGTAGAGTCGATATTCAAACCACCAAAAAATATCAGGTTTCAAATAATTTTTAATTTTATGCCTACATAAAATTTAATTTTTTTTGTTACGGTGGGCACAACCGTAACAAAATGCAGAGTAAGTTCGTGAGCAAATTATCAAAACACTTACCACACATGTGGAAGACATGAAGAAAAGATAAAAGCTTTCGGTATTAGGCCCATGTATGTGAATTTAATGCTGTAATTAGGGCCCTAAAGGTAAAGATTAAGGTTTCAGAAAGTGATAACTGATCATTAAAACAAGAAATTCTTACGCTTTGGTTCTCTGTGGGGAACCTGAGTGAGTTAAAAGAGCGCGTTTTGATCGCAATATCTACAATAGATATACTGAAGTGTTTTCAGAGAGACACCTCCAAAAAGTGCGCCGGCAGCTCGTAAATGGGAACGCTTGAAAAATCCCTCTCAGGGTATGTGGTTTCAGATGCAAAATGAAATTATCGAGTCGAAATCAATAAATTTAAAAATTTAATTTATTCAAAATTAACAATTAAATTTTTACCAAAGAGACTCTTGACAACTCACAAATTTGAGTTCTGGAAGTTGTGGTGTATTTTGTGTTAGTAAATACGAATGCGCTATTGTAATTGAAAATAAAACAATCGAAAATAGCAAAATAACGCATTCGCACCCACTACAGTGTATTCGTGTTCGCAAAAGCAAATTTACAATAATTACAAAATTATGTGAAATAAATTATTCAAACTATAATCAGCAATAAAGTTTATCGGCGCCACAAAAATTTTAATCAATTTTAAAATTTTGTAATTGAGCTCTTTTACCTTGTAATGATATAACTGGAACTCTTCACTCGACTCGCATTGAACGTCGATCCATCCACCAAACGTTTATAATTCTACCAAAAATTAGCAAATTCTTCCAGACAATTAAAAGTTCTTCAAACCAAATATTCCTTTCTCCAATTATGGACAATTCCAACTACAGACCAATAACTTCGGTCAAACGCCAATTCAAACCTCAAAAACGAATTTTGGTCCTCACAAGACCAAGACGACCTTTACGTATCAATCACTTATTTACGCCTTTTTCGGCGGCCAAAAATAACTCAACCAAAATGGCTCAAATGTTGGCTTTCTCACGACACTCAGTCGATTGATTCGCTGCAAATTTCGTCTTCCTTTCGTTAATTCTTGATAACGCTTGCACTTGCGTTCTACGAACAATTCTTATCACTCACTCACTTTTAAAACTTTTAAAATAATTCACAATACAAAAATTAATTCAAATTTCAAATGAAAATAAAGTTTTCTTAGTTTGTGTTGAGAGTTACAAATCTTTCCTTTGAGTCTCTTTGATAAATCGAAAAAAATAACATAAAAATTTGAAAACAAAACAAAATTATCAATTTCGACCCAATTCTGTTAAAAATTGACTCTTTTTTTAAAGTCGTTTCACGACAATACATAATTCTGGTAATTTAGATTAAATTTTAGCAAAATGTCATCAATTACCAAAACAAAGGAGAAAAGTCCCTTATAAAATCATTCAATTCAGAAATCAAAAAAGTAAAAATTGATCATTCAAATAAAAGTAGTTTAAAATGAAATTTGAATTTCATAAAAACGTGTAATAGTTGACCTTATACAAAATAAACGGAAATTTATAGTTAAGAAGAGGTCTAAGTAATAATCTACAAGTAGATATTAAATTTATACTTCTTTTACAGAATTTATAACACAACAGTAATAAATATAGTCAGGATCACCATCAGGATTCAAAGTTTATTGAAATAATTAGCAAACAAATTATAAAATCAAAAGACACCTTATCGGATTACATGTTTCAATCTCATCCACGATTCTACTCGTGAAACTGATACCATCAGACCCGTACTGGTTTTTTATGAAAATATAAGTTACTTACCAATTCTTCAAAAAAACCTTGGATTCTTTTAGTTTTGTGATCACAAAGGTAGTTGTACAGTCAAGACCAAAAGGATCCAAGGTTTTTTTGAAGAATTGGTAAGTAACTTATATTTTTATAAAAAACCAGTGCGGGTCTGATGATATCAGTTTCACGAGTAGATTCGTGGATGAGATTGAAACATGTAATTCGATAAGGTGTCTTTTGATTTTATAATTTGTTTGCTAATTATTTCAATGAACTTTGAATCCTGATGACGATCCTGACTATATTTATTACTGTTGTGTTATAAATTCTGTAAAAAAAGTATAAATTTAATATCTACTTGTAGATTATTACTTAGACCTCTTCTTAACTATAAATTTCCGTTTATGTTGATCATTCAAACTTTTAACTTAAAGTCAAATTAGGAAGAGGGGGAAGTATCTTGTACAGTTGCTAAGGTAAGAAAATCCAAAGGCGATATGCAGATGATCTAAAGTCTCACTTTTAATGAGAGAGCTAAAAGAAGGAATAGTAGAACAGCTGGAAGATAAGCCTAATGCCTGTATTCACAAACGTTCGTAACTGAACTTAACGGTCTGTTAAACGTTACGGACCGTTAAATGGTGATATTTGGTATTCATAAACGATCGTTATGTAAAATCGAACGTTAAATGTTCACCAACGTTTGTAACCAAATTTAACAGTCCGTCAAACGTTACGGATTGTTAAATAATGATAATTTGATATTCACAAAAGATCGTTATGTAAAATCTAACGTTAAATCAACCGTAATAACAACGCGAGGATTTTGGGGCGTAATAAATATAACAGTCTGTTAAAACAATATCATGAGATGACTTTGATATGAATTATTGAAAAATAAAGTTAAATTTGCGGTTTTCAAGACTTTAATTTGCTCAATAAAAGAAAAATAATATTGTATAATATAATATTATAACAAATTGATATGGATATGTCAAGTTCTGATTCTGATATAGAATTTGTAGAAGAAATTTTAATGGCAATGCCACGTGAGCGATTTATAAGGGACAGACGAAATTCTTTCGAGTTTCTGGACGACTATGAATTTAAAATAAGATATCGGTTTGATAAAAAAATTGTTCGTGAATTAATTGTTATAATTATTGGTCCACAATTAGAAAAGCAAACAAGAAGGAATAAAGCAGTTTCAGTTACAAACCAAGTTCTAATTGCATTAAGATTTTATGCATCCAGAACATTCCAACAAATTTTAGGTGACCACGTTATTGACCATATCCTATTTTTGGTAATACAATCTAATAGTACAGAAACTTCCCTGTCCGTAAAATTTTTTTGTTTTTTCTCGTTTACCCATCGCAATAACACAATCGTTCAACCACAGATTAATGCGTGATAATGATTAAATGATTAATTGATAACAGTGCATTCAACTTCATTAAATTTGACACACTAGTAACTAATTTACAATTAGTACTGCTAACCTCATTTTTATTATATCCCTACATTACCAATAACGCTTGATTACGTAATCAACCGTTAAAAACCGCCGGTAATGTGTATGAATACCATTTTTCATTTTACGGTCGTGAACATTTAATGATCCGTTACGTAAAAGATTTGTTACGTAACAGCTCGTTATACGTTTCTTTGTGAATACGGGCATAAGTCTGTTTTACGTACAGACGATCAAGACTGTTAAGGATGTTATTGGCGATGATATAAGTGCAATGATCAAGACTAAACGCAAAAGAGAGGACCCTTAACCGCTCAAAGATCAACGATTGAGTAATGTCACAAAAAAAACAAAAAAATTTGACAAAAAGGACGAAAGTACTAATCAAAGACTTTGATTCACTTATGGATCAATCAAGCATCGATAATAGCATTTCAAGTGGGATTGGAGAAGAAAGAAGTTTATTTATCAGTTCTCTGAAAATCACGTAGGAAGATACTCAGGTGGAAACAGCCCATCTACACTGGAGGAGCGGGAATGCTGGTAAAATGATTAAAATTGTCACGTGAAAACGTTGTTAGGCTTCGGGCCACGAGGTGCGGGAGTGTAATGGCCAGAATAGATCATTAAGGTACTGCAGCTGTTGTGAAATAGGTCATCATGCAAACGACTTCAGTAAGTACTACGAATTATGTGGTTTAGAAAGGCGTAGGATTGGAAGATAGAAACGAAGGTTATATCTGTGCCAGGCAAAAGTATAGGCAAGTCTTATAAGGACAATCAAAATTTTAAGGGCAGAAGCACGTAGCAAAAAACCATTAATGGGCCAAAGCTGAAGACAGCGGTCCTCGGAGCGTCAGTAACGCTGATGACTTAACTAATTACCAGATAACCAGTAATTATACCGCAGTACATTTACATTAATTACCCATTAAAGTTCAACTTAATCTAGTTAACAATAAATTATTACCTACTAGTTAATAAACATTATCATTTGGTAATTAAATAAAAATAATTTATACAATTAAATTATTTTAGGTCAATGAAACATTCAATTGGGTCATCATTTCTTATAGTGCCTATTTCTTAATGTAAAAACTAAACTATTGTCGCAAATAATTAGTTTGCAAATCAAATTTTACTCAAATACAAAATAAAAAATTATTTACATTATTTTAAACCCCTTTGAGTTCTTGATAATAAGCAAATTTAACTGCATAAAGAAAAGGTAAACAGTTATTTTGTCATTTAAATGTTTTGAAAATAATAAATATTATTATTATTAATTTGTTTAGACTTTCTTTCGTTATGACCTCTTCCTGTTTACTATTTAAGTAAACAAAACTCAACATCAGATATAGGGTATGTATTATTTGCAATTATTCAATTTAGTCAAAATAAGATTGTGGTTCTAGCCAATTGTCAGGAAAAAATGACTAAACGTTTTGACATCATAGTTTTCGGTGCTACAGGTTTCACTGGCAAGCACACTCTTCCTTATATCTACAAACTCACCAAAAGCAATGGAAATAATTTATCTTGGGGAGTAGCTGGTCGTTCGCCAGAAAAACTTAATTTGATTTTGGAGGAAACGGCTAAACGAATTGGTAAGTTAATGTTTTGTTAACTTTATCATTTTTTATGCGTTTTAGGGGTGAATGATTTAAGTTGGGTTCCTGTTATAATTGCCGATGTCTATAATGAAGACTCTATCAGGGAAATGACTCGACAAGCAAAAGTTATTGTTAACTGTTGTGGACCATATCAGTTATATGGAGAAGTTGTTGTTAAGGCTTGTATAGAAAGCGGAACTCACTTCCTTGACGTCAGTGCAGAGGAACAGTTTATTGAAGATATGGTCACAAAATACCATGAAGATGCTAAGGCAAATAGTGCATACGTGGTTAGTGCCTGCGGTTTAGATTGCGTTTCTGCAGATCTTGAAATAATATTTCTAGAAAATAATTTTAACGGTAATTTTAAAAATAAGTTTATTCCACCTTGTATAAATATTAATTTTTTTTTTTAAACAGGAACGGTAAACTCAGTTGAAGTGTATGCGACACTCGATTACATTTGGAAACCAATTATTCACTCTGGTAGTTGGAATTCTTTTGTTGCTGGAATTGCAAGAAATCCAAAACAATGGCTATCGATTCATAGAGGGAAACCAACAAATTCAGAAATAGTTCCCAAATAATTACCAAAACTGGAACGGAGGTGGGGTTTTTTCCATAGGAGAGAAGATACTAATAAATGGGCTCTCCCCTTTCCAGGTTCAGATGACAATGTACTTCGACGTTCTCAACGTTACTTTTATATGCACGATAAGAAGAGACCAATTCAAACAAAGTGTTATTTTACTATTGATTCTTTATTAAAGTTTTTACTGCTATTATTATTATCAGTTGTTGCCATAGTGCTAGCCCAATGTAACTGCGGACGAAAATTACTAATAAAGGTAAGAAGTTTTTTATTATTATACCAAATTATTACGTTTCGATTTTCAGCACCCACGGTTTTTTACTGCAGGTTATTTATCTAATGGAGATCCGGATGACAAAATTTTTAAAAGTCTTAAATTGGTTTATACCTTTTATGGTCTGGGATGGAAGGAAAAATTTGAAGATACTCCGGCATTATTTGACTCACAACCTAACAAATCTGTGATAAGCAGGGTAGGAGGAAAAATTTCAGCGTACGATTTTACATGCATTTCGATTACACTTTGTGCTATTATTTTACTGACTGAGAAAGAAAAATTACCAAAAATGTAATACAAAACCAACGGATAACTAAATTTGAAAATATACATAACAGTTATTTTTGTAGGGGTGGAGTATATACCACTGCCGCAGCATTCGGGAAAACCTCTCTTATCAAGCAGCTGCAAGAAAATGGAGTAAATTTTGAAATCTTATCGTCAAAAAATATTTAATGATGTTTAAATTTGCTTTTTGTTTACTAATATTCTTAGTTACTTATGTTAATTACTTTTTTTTGGGAATGCTCAGGAAATACCTGTAAATTTAAGGGAAAAGTAATAAAAAGGATTTTTTGTTTTACGCTCTTTCTCGGATAGTAAATTTAATGGGCTACAATTTTATGTTAGGAAACTTTTGAAAAGCTACCCAGCTCCATAAAACTATCTAATTGAAGTTCACACTTGTCACCAAATTGTCCAAAATTTGCTCAACAAAAGATACGAAACTTTTGCACTTCAGAAACGCAGATGTAACTCACAATAATATTTGATATTGTTAAAATAAGACTCCAAAACGCACTCGAAAACGATATTTGATTTAACGAATTTGTTGATAAACTAAACGGAGTAAGTTCAAAGCATTTTATTATGTGAAGTATTGGTTTTAGAACCGTAAAAATATTGTTAATTTCGGACATTCTATGTTTTAACACAACCGTACCGATTGAAATATTTTAAAATCTGTAGATACTAAAATATTACAAAATACAAAAGTTCTTAACAATCAATAATAATTAATTATAGAGCATAACAAATTATCTAACGCTTTAAAACGATTTAAAATGTCATTTACCTTATTTTATATTATGGGAACTTAGGTAAGCTATTATTACATAACCAACCAATTGAAAATCACTTACCACAGTAATTGGAATTTTCTCATCAAAATTAGCTGGTTTTGCCTTTGCTATACAGAAGTGGGCGCCACTATGTTACAGTTAAAATAACAAAATAATAAGATATAGGAATCTCGGCCTCGGCAGCGTCAGCTATTTGTTAAATTTACTTCCGATGTTTTAAGATCGTAAGAGCTAATTTTTTTATAATAAAAGAAATGTGCGCTTTTAGCAGATAATTGCAAAAAAGATGATAAATTTTAAACTTTCTGTAAATGTTTTGTGTAAATAAAGTTCAAATAAAGTTAATTTATATTTTATTGAAATATATAATATAATTTTATCACTGTATTTGGTATCAAACAAAGTGGATTTACCCCCTCCATTTATTTCAAGCCAACTTTAAGCTAACAAACTGAAATTCATAATTAACGATGACGCAAACAATTTTAATTTCTTCTGGAATTATATATTTCAAACTCCAAATTTAAACATGAAATATACAAGTTATTGTATCCTTTATCATATCCTTTAATCGTTACTCTCCAAAAAGCACTTGGTATAGGCACAAATTTAAAAGTAGAGTCGACATCTATCTCAGTTTTGTTTAAATAATATCTTCCCTTAAAAAATAAAACAAGAATATATTAGCAGTTGTTTTTTTCTTAATAAAAATATTTTATGAATAAGGTGTTTTTCAGAATTAAAATTTTTTTTTAAAATTAATAAACAGTAAATGAATTACCACTGCAATTGGACATTTGTCTGGAAGATTCATATTTTGCATTGCTACACTCCATAATTCGCCTTTTCTTGACATTAAACTGCACATTTTCCGTACTTTGTAATCTCTTATAAAAGATTCACAAGAGTCAAGGTTTCCTGATTTATCACATTTCCAAAATGTAATCGATATCTAAAATTAAAAATAAATTAATATACCTTAAAATGCGAGGACATAAGCAATTCATATTTTTGAGGCTCCCCCCGCCCCTATAAAATTAAAAATTACGACAAACATTAATTTTTCATTTATATCGTTTTTTGGGTCTCATAAAATTATGAGACTTGGGCAGTTGTCTTTCCTTTCACTTCCGTTGGGGGGGTTCTCAGTAAATAAATAAAATATTAATTAGCCTTACCCAAAGATCTATTACTAGCTTTTTATTCAATATATCCAACTGTACGGCTGTAGATTTTCCTTGACTATTTCTTGTTATAATTACTTTTTCCCATAGTATTGTAAGGTTGTTCGAATGCGGGCAATTACCAAATTTCACAAAATTTAAATCCTTTTTTGCCTAAAATAACCATAAACTCTAAATTAGATTATTTGATTTGATGTATTTTCACTTCTCACTGTAACTTAATTTTGGAGAAAAAAAAATTAAAAATATTAAACACACCTTGCAAAAAACCACGACTAAGAAAAAAATGGTTCCGAGTTTTATTTTGGTCATTATTCAATATATGACTGTTAAAATCCTCGATTGTGGTTAAATATATATATGTTAATTACTAACATAATTAGTAACCTAAGTAGGCGTTTTGCATGACATTAATTTTAAATGTAAATTGCACGAGCAATTAAAGGATTGTATTATTATTTTTGTTATTATAGAAAATCCTGTTAAACATATTATGGAAATATAATTTTTTCTTAAATTAACAAAATTATTATGAGGATAGCAAAAATGTTTTAGTAAAATATAAAAATATATTTAACCTTGTATTGCTGCAATTATTATTCTGAACTTTGCTTAGGTATTTAAGAATATGTAATTAAAGGATTTCAGTAGGTACATTTTATTATTTAATTTTGATTTATAAAGTTTTTATTGGTTGTTATCACTGTAAAAAGATTTTTTCCCCTGAAAGTATTATAAGAAATTGCACCTATAATAATATTATTGTAATACCAAAGGCAAGAAATCTTTCTGCTACATCTGTAAGATTAGAATGATTAAAAAAATGAAAGTTATTTATCTTTTACTGGCCTTACTACCAATTTAATACTAACTACAAAATTCAAATTAAATATAATAGTTGGCTAGAATGGTCTTCCACTGCGTCATTCCTAAAGGTACTCATAATTTATTTGGTTTATTTATATTTACCAAAAACCATAGTATATTACCTAAAGAAAAATTACCAAGAAATACCCAAAGAATTAACTTTATTTTCTACTATTTAATGTGAACAGATAATTACTATTGCATTACTTATTATTATTTTACATAAATCTAACACTTTCAAACATTTTATATTATTGAACAAGGATTACAGATCAAATCGAATTCACCAAAATAATTGCCCAAGAGTACATTTACTTGCGAAATAATTCTTCGCTCTAACACCCCGTACAATTATCAATAATGTCAAATTTTATTATACAAATTAAAGTAAATCTCCGCCACTGATGGCTTGGTTAAAATTTTAATTTTTAATTATAATATTTTCACTTACTTAAGTATTAATAATTATTATTTAAAACCTTTTATGTAATAAGGAATACCTAATTTTAATCGTTATTATTATTATAAAGAATTAAAAATATAGGTAGAGTCCTGAGTTTTAGTCTGCTTTTTTAAAATTGTGAATGTAATTATGGCAAGCTTAATTAATTAAATTAAGGAATCAACAAAGCTATGGCGGCACAAAGAACTATTATAATATAAGTAGATAATAATTTAAAGCGTTTTGATTGGATATGACGGAGACAGAGCAATATCGGCATATAGAAGCCTAAATGGTGCTATAAAAGTAAAACATTTTTTTATTCAATGTGTTATTAATTAACCACAATATCAAATTGTAGTATTATTATTGCGTAAGCTGCAGTTGAGGTAAAAAACTAAAAAATTATGTTAAAATTTTTAAAAGATCATTTTTCAAATATCACTTACCAAATAAATAAAATTTTTATCGAGTGTAAATAATCCAAAAGCAGTAAATTTTATTTTATTATGCATGAATTGTAGAGAAATTCCTAAAATCTAAAATTATATTTGTTAGTTAGTGCAAAGTGAGTATTTGATTTTGAGGAGTTACCTCAAAATAATCATTTTTGTTGTTCTGGGTTTGTAGTAGCTGCAGAAATAATTGTTTTGTTTTTTCTGCCTACGAAATTAATTGCAAATTTTAAATTAAAGAATGAGTAAGAAATTAAATTGATTAATAAAATGGGGATGAGAAAGGGTGAGATTAGTCACAATTGCATTTGCAATTGCAAAATCTGTAATTAAACACTACAATAAAGATTTGTTATGAATGCAACTGACTACGGTTGCGAAGTGCTCGGTTCGACTCCGGTAGAAAAAGCAACTGCTTAATGATAAACTCAAAAAAGTCGTACTTTTCTAATGGTCAATTGTTCAAATGGTCGAATATTTTAACGACTAATCAATATAATACATTTCGATGTTTACATTTTATTAATTCGATGCAACTAATTATATCCAATAGTTGAAGGTGATTTTGTACGATTTGAGTATTTGTAATAGTTATGTGTTCAATGATGTATTGTGTGCAAATAAATATTGTTATTACATTATTATTAATCAAAATCACTGTAATACTATAATGAGTTTCTAAAGGATGCATCATAAATCCAGCCAAAAAGTGCTAGTTTTACATTTGGCTGTGATACCGCATCATAATCTGATAGTTTGTTACCATAGTACTAACAATTAAATTAAACTCACCTCGTTAGAAGTATTAGAACAAAGTATACTAATAACCACAGTCACTGCTGCGAAAGAAAATATCAGTCCTACGAAAAATATGTAATGAGAAAGTGCCTGACTATAATCATGATTATTTATTATGGTTGCAAGAATAAAAAGGACAGTATCTACAACAACCAAAAATGCTTGCAAAGTAATAAATAGTAATTGGAACGAGTAAGCCTTATTTATTTTTTTGCTGATGTTCCACATTTCTAAATAAAGTAATCCAATGTTTCTCACTTTTACCATATTTTTATAATGCACGATTCTAAAAATAGTTCCTGATAAATTACTTTGTGCCTGTTTTTTAAAATAAGCATTCAAATGAAATTATACTCACTGAATGGAAGAGCAATTTAAGTCTTTCTTTGAATTTGTGTTCTCATTTACCACAATAACATTTAAAAGATTGTTTAGCCATACTAAGCGTTGATTTAAGATGTAAATCAGTCCATATAATTGCAATGCAATAAAATTTGGAGATTGAATAAAAATATTCCAGATGCAATGCAATACAAAATGAAAACTAAATTCTCCAAAAAAAGCAAGTGACGAATGAAGTGATAGTCCAAATATATAAAATACAAGAAGAAATGTGATAATGTTGATCTTAAGTTTTTCTTTCGAGTACTCTTTATTGGCTTGTAATAATTTCAAATGTATTTTTAATATTTTATTATGAACTTCGTCAAGATTTTCTATTATATCTAAAACCTAATTAGTTGTCATGTTAATATCATCATTAAGTTTCACATTATTTTTGTTTACATTTTTATGGAATATCCAACTGCAGAAAACTATTAAATTAAAATTAAAGTAAATCACAAAATACATCAGATAATCCAAAATTTTCACAACGACAGATATGAAACCGCTATTCATAAGAGCAGCGATGGTATTGTAACTAATAATTGTATTAAATATTACTAGTATAACACTCCACAATACACTTAAAACCGATAATTTATTTGAGGGATTTGTTGATAAAGTAAATGAAGTAAATCCAAAACATTTGGTTACATACAGCATGGGCTTGAGGGCTGACATTATACTCAGTATTTCAGACTTTCTCATTGATACACGATACAACAGTGCTCATTGAATAATTTTCGTAATGGTAGTTTTAACAAAATATATCAGAATTTAATCAATAATATTATTAGAGCATAACGAACTGTTATTTATTTTTTTACAAATATTGAAAAACGTAGTTCGATGTAGTACCTGTAAATTTTACACCATTAATCATTTTAAATCGTATATCACTATTTGGATTTCATGAATTACCAGATATTATGGTTTTGTTTAATTGTACAAAAACAGCACCACACTGTAACTGTAAATTACAGTGAACAACAAAATTGAAACTTTTTTAAACGAAATGTAAATAAACTGTTCAAAACCAAGTTTTTGCTTCTATCCTTGAATATAGAAACCTTGTGATTATCCAAAATGTTTTTGCAAAGGCAAGATTATTCTGCTACTTGCAGAATGCATTTCGCAATAAAAAGTTTCCAATTATTGAAAAAAATTCGTGAAACGTTAATATTCGCACATTCAAAATTATCAAGTTAACTACTATTAAATTAGAAGGATGTCAAATGATAACGCTTTAGTAAGCAAATAAGTCATAATTTATTATTATAGTGTGTTTTTGCAAACATATCGCAAAAAGTACGCTGATGGTTAATCTTGTCCCAGATTTTAAACAATTTTTAATTGTATTAATACAAAATAGTATAATTGAGGAGCAGACATTCTATATGCAGTATGTCCATTTTCTGAAATTTTCAGGAGAGCAGTAAAACTACCACAGGTTTAAATGATAAGTTATTAAAAATGTAATTTTTGCAATAACACAGTGTAAATTACACTATGAAGTATTCATAAATGAAGCAAATATTCGATTGACGGTTTTGCAAAACAGCTAAAAAATGTATTGAACAAACTGCACTTTGTATTTTCTACATTGGACAAACTGCATATAGAATGTCTGCTCCTCAATTAGCTAAAATTTTAATTCAAAATTTAAATGTTTTTGATAAAAAATTAGCTGGATTGACATGGAAAATAAAAGAAAGAATATTAAATTTTAATATTTATTTCAAACTTTACATTGAATTAAAAATAATTTTATTTTTAATTAAAAGATACCTGCAAAAATTCAAAAGTACAGATGGAGTCTTGGATGTTTGTTCTCTTCTGAAAGTGTGCATGTACGATAGTAAATGCGTGAATGCAATTATTGTAAGATTAATAAACGAGATTAAAGAATCTACATTCTACAAGACTGTATGTAGATAAGCACAGAAGACCATTATAACATAGATAATAAATGTGATATTAATTAAGAATGACGTCAAATTGCAACATTATTACTACGTAAGCTGCAACTGAGCTAAAAAACTAAATGATTTTGTTAAAATTTTAAAAAGATATTTTTTGAATTATTACTCACCAAATAAAGAAAAGTTTTATCAAATGTACATAATCCACAGGCAGTAAATTCTATTCTATTATGCAAGAATTGTAGAGAAATACCTACAATCTAAGATTATATTTGTTAGTTATTAGCAAAATAGAATCTGATTTTGAAGAGCTACCTCAATATAATCATTTTTGTTGTTTTGGCTTCCTAGCAGCTTCAAAAATAATATTTTGGTTTTTTCCGCCTACAAAATTGGTAACAAATTGTAAATTAACAAATAAAATAAGAAAATAAATTGATTAACAAAATGGGGCTGTCAAACGGTGGGATTAGTGAGGCGTCAGTAATTAAACACTAAGATAAAGTTTCGTTTAAATGTAATTGCTTGTCAACGCCTAGTGTTGGTTACCTACCCGATTTCTCAGTGCTCCCGTTTTTAACGTTATTTTAAATTTTGATTCATCCGGTACATTTAGTTTAGATTTTGTTGTTTAAATAGTCTTCAACGTCACCTTTTATATAAAATTTTTGCAGTAAATGTAAGCTGTTGTTATGAAATAGTTTCATGAAGGAATTTAAAGATGTGCAGTTCCCACAAAAATTTTGGAACTTGCAGAACTACGAGCACCCATGTTTCTGTTTTCCGGTCCGCTTTGTCACGTTTGTATGCATACTTTGTTTAATTTTTCAGCAGTAATTGTAGTAATAATTAAGTAATTAAGTTCCAAAATTACGTTTTGCATTCAATTTTCTCTGATATGCTACGTTAGCCACCTCCCTTTTAACATTTCACACAGTGTGAAATATCGTTACGGCATTTTCAATCTAATTATTATTGAGTTATATGTATATCGACCCGTGCAACATCTGCATGTAGTAAACACCTAAGAAATGCTTCTAGACCAGAGACGGAGGTGAAAAGGAGTCATTAAAATAAGTCCTGTCTTTTAGTAAAAACCACGTAGGTTAGCATTATGCGTTACATCATTTGACGAGTGAATTTAAAGTACACATCCACTGTGGTTCATACTTATGATGGTTATCCAAAAGGTAGATAATCAATCCAGTTAGAAATAGATAGTTCTGAATTTAGCTTTGATGTCGCATAATCCGATAAGGTGTTGCAAAATTAGTAATTAAAATTAAACCAAACTCACCTCGTTCAAAGTATTAGAACAAATAACATTAATGACCACAGTCACTATTAAGAAAGAAAATATAAGCCCTAAAAATAAAATGTAATGTTGAAGTGATTCAGAATTACCATGATTATTTGTTATGGTTATAAGAATAAAAAATATTGTGTTCATTATATTCAAAAATGCTTGCAAAGTAATCAATAGTAATTGGAACGAGTAGGTTTTATTTATACTTTTGCTGGTGTTCCACAATTTTAAATAAAGTTGTCCAATATTTCTCACTGTTACCATGTTTGTATAATGCACGATTCTGCAAAATTAATTTAACGATTTCTGATAAAATTTGATGTGCCTACCATTTTAGGCTTTTTTTAATGAAATTAATAAAATTATACTCACTGGAAGGATGAGCAATTAACTTTTCTCTTTACATTTATTTTCTCATTTGCCACAACGGTGTTTAAAAGATTGTTTAGCCATACCAAACGTTGTTTCAAGATGTAAATCAATCCGTATGATTGCAATGCGATAAAAACTGGAGCCTGATAAAAATAGTCCAGACACAATGCGATATAAAATATAAATTAAATCTTTTGAGTACTTTATTTTGGTGCATAATAATTTCAAATGTATTTCTAATATTCTCTGGTGGACTTCTTCAAGGTTTACTACTACACGCACAAAAAAAGTTGTAAATGTAACTACAAATGCAGTGCAATCTACTACAATGAGTTGCAAATATAGTGACAACACCAAAGAGTAGTAAAATTTACATGTCAATTGTTGTAAAATGACTGCAGTACAATTTACTACAATTGTTGTAAAGGTTTAACAGCATTGTAGTATAAAGAACTTAAAATTTTGTTGTTATATGTACGTGTGCTTATGTACATAGTACTAATGGTGAAGTTGTTTTAACACCTATAGGTGTAGTTAACTCTACGTTTACTGTGTAGTAAATATTGCTAATATTCAGTATAATTCACTTTTTGTGCTGTCGTTACTTGTACAACATTCTTAAGTTAATTGTACTACACAATTGTTGCTATTTTTACATAGTGATGTTGTTACCTTTGAATTATAAATTAATTAGAACTACTACAATTATTGTGTGGGTTTGACAACAATAGCAGTATGCTTTACTTGTGTTTAATGTTATTAAATTAACAACTTTATAGGTTAAACGCATATTAACAGTACAAATAATTTTGTATATTTATTAAAATAAATTGCTTTATAAAGTTTCTTATAATTAATAATTATTGTAGATAATAAGGTAGGCTACTTCTTTAATAAGGTAAAACTACTGTACTTAATGTGGGCGTATCCAATGGTCCAATAATGGTTGGTTTTGAAGTAGAAATCCCTGTAACTTTCGTATCCGTTGTTCCAACTGAGCCGCTGTCTGAAATGCATATTATATGTACCTCGTGAGATTATATCTATTTAATTAAACAGTCAAGTCATAAAATTACCTGCATATGAAGCACAAAATCTTTTTGAACTTTAGTTTTTGAGGGCCTCCACTAAATTCCAGATTTTTCGATTTTACAGTGGCAATTCCAAGCATAATGACAATACTTCGTTGTTACCTACAAAATTTGTTATATAAAACGGAAGATATACGTTAAGTACCTGTAAGCAACACGTGCTTCACGTCATTAGTTCTTAAATACTGTTTTACATTGGTTGACTAGTTGTTTGTGCACGTTGCTAGTAGATTTTTTCTGCACGTTATACACTGTTTTAACGGATTGACTAGCAGTCCCCTTTAAAAAATCGATAATGTTATTTTTGTCCATTCTAAGATTGCAATTTGATGTTTCAAGCTACTTACGTGGTTGTTGTTGATCCGTTGATTATAGTGATTTTGACTGTATACGTTTCATGGTTTCATCCAAAAATTGGCGAAGATTTTTGTTGTCTTTCTGAGTAGAAGTAACAGGTTCACATTTCTTAAGTTTGTTTAGTTCGAATAGGTATAGATTTACAACCTCAGGTAGGTATTACCATGTTGATCCTCGAGTGGAAACTGAAAAAATAAACTTGCGTCTACCGTCTAGCAACAAAATCCTGCAACAAAAATCCTAATGCGCGCGCATCAATGAAAGTTGTGATCTTCATTTCAAAGCAACGATCTATTGAAAGTTTGAAAATATGTAATTCAAATTTTATTAATTATCTACTATTTTATGGTAGCAAGTATTTAAAGAAGAACTTCTTAAAATTTAATTGCTTACTGTCACTCTGGAAAAAATTTTTTTACGTATATATGGCATAATAGTTTTAAGAATAAAAAGCTTTTAAAACATTCTTTACAATTTATATTCTTTTATCTGAATACTATAAGAAAAGGTGAATACAGGGTGGTATCACAACATTTTTGAATATTATTTTGAATTGTTAATTACGTAATGCTGTTGATAACATCGTATTGTCTATAATTATATAGTAGCGGTCATGAAAACTGCATTGCAAATTATTTTTATGTGGATTATTCAAAATTTTATTTAAAACGAGTTCATTTATAATACACGTAATTAATAGCAATTAAAATATAATTAAAAAAATTTATATTGTAGTTTAACAAATATTTACGATTCAAAAAATAACTTTCCCATTCGGTATGGTAAAGTAAAAAAATGTGCTTATGTGACAATAAGAATGAATAAGATTTTAATGCGGTAGCCTCTGCCTGCAATTCTTAGAATTACACCTTTAAACTTTACATTGTTAAAAATTATTAATCTCCACGTGTTTTTTTGAACCGAAATTTTACAAAGAAATATTTCTATAAGGACAAAGTCGATATTTGCTGGAAAGTTTAAAATCAATTTCTGACCAAACTAATCGATAATCGATACATAACATTTGCCCTTACCTAAATCGCTAAATTATAACTTCACATTACGTTGAGATTTCATTCGTAAAATTAATATCTTCGAGGAGCGCTTAGGTAGCCCGCAACTCAAAAATCGTCGTTATACTGCCGATTTTTAATTTTGAACATTAAAAAATTGAGTACTTAACTTACCTTTAAATAATAAAAAGTCATCCATAATTCTTTTCACTTCACGATTCATTTCAAAACTAATAACAATATTGTCTTCGTGTACACTGTACCTTAAGGTGCTGTTCAAACATAAATTAAGAACGAATAAAAGAATAAATTTGTCAAAGCATAACTTAATTACGGAAACTGAAAGATTGCAAAACATTAGAGTTGCAATATTTTGTTACACGAGGTAAATTTTAATTACTACAATCCAGTGTACTTTTTACTTATCTTATTGTTACACCAAAATCAATTATTTTGAGTGATAAGCAACAACACTCTATAGAGTTAGAAGTACATAAAAATTGTAAAGTTAACTACATTCATCTTACAACAATGCGTAAGTGCATTTTCCAACTGATGTAGTATAAACAGCGTGAGAGGTGCGTTTAATTTTACTACAAATGTTGTTCCTGTCACTACAATTATTTTACTACACGAAAAATGTAAATGTAACTACATCTTTTTTTTGCGTGTATGTTTTAACACAACCGTACCGATTGAAATATTTTAAAATCTGTAGATACTAAAATATTAGGAAATACAAAAGTTCTTGACAATCAATAATAATTAATTATAGAGCATAACAAATTATCTAACGCTTTAAAACGATTTAAAATGTCATTTACCCTATTTGATATTATGGGAACACTTGGGTAAGCTATTATTACATAACCAACCAATTAAAAATCACTTACCACAGTAATTGGAATTTTCTCATCAAAATTAGCTGGTTTTGCCTTTGCTATACAGAAGTGGGCGCCACTATGTTACAGTTAAAATAACAAAATAATAAGATATAGGAATCTCGGCCTCGGCAGCGTCAGCTATTTGTTAAATTTACTTCCGATGTTTTAAGATCGTAAGAGCTAATTATTTTATAATAAAAGAAATGTGCGCTTTTAGCAGATAATTGCAAAAAAGATGATAAATTTTAAACTTTCTGAAAATGTTTTGTGTAAATAAAGTTCAAATAAAGTTAATTTATATTTTATTGAAATATATAATATAATTTTATCACTGTATTTAGTATCAAACAAAGTGGATTTACCCCCTCCATTTATTTCAAGCCAACTTTAAGCCAACAAACTGAAATTCATAATTAACGATGACGCAAACAATTTTAATTTCTTCTGGAATTAGTCGGTGGCCAACGAATTAGAAACTTAGTGTAAAATTAAAAATTTTTTACATAAAAACAAATATTTGTGTTTTGAAACGTTTTTAATCAATACAATTAAACAAATATCATATAAAATTACATAATTTATAAATTCAATTAATAATCGATTATTCCTCCCTTTAATTTAATAACATCCCTTATCCTTTCCGGCATACTCTCAATACAATTATTAATGCAACGTTTTAAATCCTCGTCATTTTCCCAAATTTCGGTAATTCTATTTTTTAAAATTGTTACCGTTGGGTTTTGAAAGCTGTACACTTTTGATTTTAAAAGAGCCCAACAATTTTCAATAGGGTTTAAATCCGGAGAATTACCGCACCAAGGCAATACCGGAATATTTTGCTCTGCCAGGTATTTCTTAATTGAATTGGCGCTGTGGCACGGTGCACCATCGTGCATAAAGGTAAAAGAAGTTTTGTCAGCACTTATTGTTTCCAGATAAGGCTTAAAAACAGATTCCAATACCTCTTTATATTGCCCTTGGCGCATAGTTCCATTTACGAAATAAATGGGACCAGCACCCCTTCCGGATATGCAACTCCATATCATAACAGAAGGTGGATGTTTGACTGTTTTCACTAAACACTCTTCTTTGAATTTTTCAGAAGGTCTTCTCCGAACGTATTGAGCCACTTCTGTTACAGCCTCTAAACGAGATTCGTCACTAAAAATTACCTAAAGCAAAGGTATTCATTAGTGGAAAATTAAAATTTTTTTAAAATTAATCAAAAGGCATTAATTTTATTGAAATATAATACATACCTTTCTCCAATCTTCAACTTTATAGTGCTTCTTTGCCCACAAAAGTCGAGCTTTTTTCATGGCTTTGGTCAGCCTGGGCTTTTTTGCAGGTCTCCTGCAATATAAATTTACCTCGTACTGACGACGACGTAGCGTTCTAGTTGAAATATTTATACCTTCCTTTTTTAATATTTGATTAATCACTCTGTGAGGTGCCCTCCGATGTAATATTGCCGTAGAAATTATTTTTCTATCCGTTCTTGGGGAAGTTATTCTTTTTCCCCGACAATTTTGTCTGTTCGATGCATCGGGTGGAATATTCTCTTTTATTTTTTTTGCAATTTTTGAAATTGCAGCAGTAGAAACATTTGCAGTTTTTGCAATTTCTTTTTGGCTTAATTTACCTTGTGTAAGTAAATTTGCAATAAATTGTTTTTTTTCACCACTAATGTCTTTTTTTCGCCCCATTTTAACAAAATATTAAAAAAAAAATAGTTTTTAAAATTTAAATTAATGTCACAATGTTTTTACAAAATGTTCACTTTTATTAATTGTTATTATAACACTAAAATACTAAAACACATAAAACACAAATTTATTGGTAATAAATTGTCCAGAAACTATTTTAAGTGCGTATTGAAAACAACTAAACAAACAACTGAACGTGTTACTTGAAGAAGTACATTTTTGTTTACCTGCTTTTAGAAGGGTTTATGGTTTATTATAGGGGTAGTTATTGTTAAATATACAGGAAATATAAATGTGACCATTTCATCTTTAAAAATTGGATAAAGTTTAAAGAAAATTAAAAAATAATTAAATAATTATAAATATTCAGTAAGTTTCTAATTCGATGGCCAACGACTTTCAAACTCCAAATTTAAACATGAAATATACAAGTTATTGTATCCTTTATCATATCCTTTAATCGTTACTCTCCAAAAAGCACTTGGTATAGGCACAAATTTAAAAGTAGAGTCGACATCTATCTCAGTTTTGTTTAAATAATATCTTCCCTTAAAAAATAAAACAAGAATATATTAGTAGTTGTTTTTTTCTTAATAAAAATATTTTATGAATAAGATGTTTTTCAGCATTAAAATTTTTTTTTTAAATTAATAAATAGTAAATGAATTACCACTGCAATTGGACATTTGTCTGGAAGATTCATATTTTGCATTGCTACACTCCATAATTCGCCTTTTCTTGACATTAAACTGCACATTTTCCGTACTTTGTAATCTCTTATAAAAGATTCACAAGAGTCAAGGTTTCCTGATTTATCACATTTCCAAAATGTAATCGATATCATTCGATATCAATCGATATTTAAAGATTTCAGTAGGTACATTTTATTAATTAATTTTGATTTATAAAGTTTTTATTGGTTGTTATCACTGTAAAAAGATTTTTTCCCCTGAAAGTATTATAAGAAATTGCACCTATAATAATATTATTGTAATACCAAAGGCAAGAAATCTTTCTGCTACATCTGTAAGATTAGAATGATTAAAAAAATGAAAGTTATTTATCTTTTACTGGCCTTACTACCAATTTAATACTAACTACAAAATTCAAATTAAATATAATAGTTGGCTAGAATGGTCTTCCACTGCGTCATTCCTAAAGGTACTCATAATTTATTTGGTTTATTTATAATTACCAAAAACCATAGTATATTACCTAAAGAAAAATTACCAAGAAGTACCCAAAGAATTAACTTTATTTTCTACTATTTAATGTGAACAGATAATTACTATTGCATTACTTATTATTATTTTACATAAATTTAACACTTTCAAACATTTTATATTATTGAACCAGGATTACAGATCAAATCGAATTCACCAAAATAATTGCCCAAGAGTACATTTACTTGCGAAATAATTCTTCGCTCTAACACCCCGTACAATTATCAATAATGTTAAAATTTTTTATACAAATTAAAGTAAATCTCCGCCACTGATGGCTTGGTTAAAATTTTAATTTTAAATTATAATATTTTCACTTACTTAAGTATTAATAATTATTATTTAAAACCTTTTATGTAATAAGGAATACCTAATTTTAATCGTTATTATTATTATAAAGAATTAAAAATATAGGTGGAGTCCTGAGTTTTAGTCTGCTTTTTTTAAAATTGTGAATGTAATTATGGCAAGCTTAATTAATTAAATTAAGGAATCAACAAAGCTATGGCGGTACAAAGAACTATTATAATATAAGTAGATAATAATTTAAAGCGTTCTGATTGGATATGCGTATGCTGCAACTGAGCTAAAAAACTAAATGAATTTTGTTAAAATTTTAAAAAAATATTTTTTGAATTATCACTCACCAAATAAAGAAAAGTTTTATCAAATGTAAATAATCCACAGGCAGAAAATTCTATTCTATTATGCAAGAATTGTAGAGAAATACCTACAATCTAAGATTATATTTGTTAGTTATTAGAAAAATAGAATCTGATTTTGAGGAGCTACCTCAATATAATCATTTTTGTTGTTTTGGCTTCCTAGCAGCTTCAGAAATAATATTTTGGTTTTTTCCGCCTAAAAAATTGATAACAAATTGTAAATTAACAAATAAAATAAGAAAATAAATTGATTAACAAAATGGGGCTGTCGAACGGTGGGATTAGTGAGGCGTCAGTAATTAAACACTAAGATAAAGTTTCGTTTAAATGTAATTGCTTGTCAACGCCTAGTGTAGGTTACCTACCCGATTTCTCAGTGCTCCCGTTTTTAACGTTATTTTAAATTTTGATTCATCCGGTACATTTAGTTTAGATTTTGTTGTTTAAATAGTCTTCAAAGTCACCTTTTATATAAAATTTTTGCAGTAAATGTAAGCTGTTGTTATGAAATAGTTTCATGAAGGAATTTAAAGATGTGCAGTTCCCACAAAAATTTTGGAACTTGCAGAACTACGAGCACCCATGTTTCTGTTTTCCGGTCCGCTTTGTCACGTTTGTATGCATACTTTGTTTAATTTTTCAGCAGTAATTGTAGTAATAATTAAGTAATTAAGTTCCAAAATTACGTTTTGCATTCAATTTTCTCTGATGTGCTACGTTAGCCACCTCCCTTTTAACATTTCACACAGTGTGATATATCGTTACGGCATTTTCAATCTAATTATTATTGAGTTCTATGTATATCGACCAGTGCAACATCTGCATGTAGTAAACACCTAAGAAATGCTTCTAGACCAGAGACGGAGGTGAAAAGGAGTCATTAAAATAAGTCCTGTCTTTTAGTAAAAACCACGTAGGTTAGCATTATGCGTTACATCATTTGACGAGTGAATTTAAAGTACATATCCACTGTGGTTCATACTTATGATGGTTATCCAAAAGATAGATAATCAATCCAGTTAGAAATAGATAGTTCTGAATTTAGCTTTGATGACGCATAATCCGATAAAGTGTTGCAAAATTAGTAATTAAAATTAAACCAAACTCACCTCGTTCAAAGTATTAGAACAAATAACATTAATGACCACAGTCACTATTAAGAAAGAAAATATAAGCCCTAAAAATAAAATGTAATGCTGAAGTGGTTCAGAATTACCATGATTATTTGTTATGGTTATAAGAATAAAAAATATTGTGTTCATTATATTCAAAAATGCTTGCAAAGTAATCAATAGTAATTGGAACGAGTAGGCTTTATTTATACTTTTGCTGGTGTTCCACAATTTTAAATAAAGTTGTCCAATATTTCTCACTGTTACCATGTTTGTATAATGCACGATTCTGCAAAATTAATTTAACGATTTGATGTGCCTACCTTTTTAGGCTTTTTTTAATGAAATTAATAAAATTATACTCACTGGAAGGATGAGCAATTAACTTTTCTCTTTACATTTATTTTCTCATTTGCCACAACGGTGTTTAAAAGATTGTTTAGCCATACCAAACGTTGTTTCAAGATGAAAATCAATCCGTATGATTGCAATGCGATAAAAACTGGAGCCTGATAAAAATAGTCCAGATGCAATGCGATACAAAATATAAATTAAATCTTTTGAGTACTTTATTTTGGTGCATAATAATTTCAAATGTATTTCTAATATTTTCTGGTGGACTTCTTCAAGGTTTACTACTATCTCTAAAACCTAATTAGTTGTCATTTTAATATTACCATTAAACTTCATATTATTTTTTTTACTTTTTTATGAAATATCCAACTGCAAAAAACTATTAAATTAAAATTAAAGACATTCACAAAAAACGTTAGATAATCCAAAATTTGCCCAACCAAAGATAGGAATAAACCGCCCTGCACTAGAGCAACAATGGAATGGTAACTAATAATTTCATCTAATATTATTAGAATAACATTCCATAATATACATAAAATAGATAATTTATTTGAAGAATTTGTTGATAAAGTAAATGGAGTAAATCCAAAACATTTGGTTACATACAGCATTGGTTTGAGAGCTGACATTACATTATATTTTTCAGACATATTGATACAACTGCGTCCATCAAATTATTTTCATAAGCTAGTTTTATTAAAATATCAATGTCCAATCAATAATATTATTTCGAGCATAACAATTTATTATTTATTGTTTAAAAATGCTTTAGAACATAATTAACATTACTCTGATGTACCTGTAAATTTTATGCTATTACTCATTTTAAATCGTATACGACTATTCGCATTTCATGAATTAGGTTCTAGATAATACAGTTTTGTTTAATTTCATAAAAACGGGGCCATCGTATGGCAGTTAAATTACACTAGTCAACACAATAAAATTTTTGAACATTACAAATGATAAAAAACTTTTCACAACAAGTTTTTGCTTCCATCATTGAATATAGGAACCTTGTGATTATCCAAGATGTTTTTGCAAAGGCAAGTAATCTTTCTGCAATTTTTGAAAATTTTCTGAAATTGTTTTATTTATTGTTCTCTATAAATTAAAATATGATTAAAAAAATTGTAGAAATATTTTGGAACATAAGCTTTTTTCTTCTACATTCACTGAAGGAATTGTACTACAATTACAATATTACTACAATTACTACAATTTAAATGTTTTTAATAAATAGTTACCTGGAATGGAATGAAAAATAAAAAAAAGAATATTAAATCTTAATATTTATTTCAAACTTTATATTAAATAAGGAACAATTTTATTCTTTATCTAGAAATACTTGTAATAATTTAAAAATACAGATGGAGTCCTAAGTTGTATCTTCTTCTCTTCAATTCTTCGCCTTCTTCTGAAAATATGAATGTACGTTTGTAATTATTGTGATAGTTATTATGGTAAGCTTAATAAACGAGATTAAAAATCAACAAGGTTATATAAGCACAGATGGCTATTAGAACAAAGATAAAATGTGATGCTAATTAAGGGTAACGTCAAATTGTAACATTATTACTACGTAAGCTGCAACTGAGCTAAAAAACTAAAAGATTTTGTTAAAATTTTAAAAGGATATTGTTTGAATTATTACTTACCAAATAAAGAAAAGTTTTTTCAAGTGTAAATAATCCACAGGCAGTAAATTTTATTTTATTATGCAAGAATTGTAGAGAAATACCTAAAATCTAAGTTAGTTATTAGAAAAATAAAATCTCATGTTGGGAAGTTACCTCAATATAATCATTTTTGTTGTTTTGGCTTTGTAGTAGCTTCAGAAATAATTTCTTGGTTTCTTCTGCCTGCAAAATTGATAAGAAATTGTAAATTAACAAATAAAGTAAGAAAATAAATTGATTAACCGAATGGGGATGTCGAAAGTTGGGATTAGTGAAGCGTCAGTAATTAAACACTACGATAAAGTTTTGTGTGCATGTAATTGCTTGTCAACGCCTAGGGTTTGTTACCTATCCGATTTTTCGGTGCACCCGTGTTAAAGGTGATTATAAATTTTGATTCATCTGGGACATTTAGTTTAGATTTTGTTGCTTAACTAGTTTTTAACGTCACCTTTTATTTAAAATTCTTGTAGTAAATGTAAGCTGTTGTTATGGAATAGTTTCGTGAAGGAATTTAAAGATGTGCAGTTTCCACAGAAATTTTGGAACTGAAGAGTTACGAACACTCAAGTTTGTGTTTTCCGGTCCGTTTCGTCACGTTTGTGTGCACACTTTGTTTAATTCTTCAGCTGTAATTGTAGTAATAATTAAGTTTTGTAAGTCTGTCTTCACTGAATACCAAGTAGGCGACATCAAGTGAAGATGTAATCCGCAAATTTTGAATTACCAAAATGGCAAACAATCTAGTTAGTTTTTGGAAACATCATGAGCTTAGCCCTCTTCAAAGTTCTAATAAAGTTTTTGATTTGTTTCAAAATTAAAGTTGAATAGTTTGAGTGAAATTTTTAATACGGTTTGGTCTGGTTTTAAATAATAATTTTGTGCATTGTTATTGTTGGAGTGTGTAAAGTAATGTGTTTTCTTCCGATAGGCGTACAAATTATTTTATGAGATGTAATTATTTTGGATTACGTTAGTGATGGAGTACACGAAGTTTTATTATTGAATTGTTATTGTTTCTCTCTGTTGTGGTACATTACCCTTTTAACATCTTACACAGGTTGATATATCGACGCGCTTTTTTAGTTTGATTATTGAAAAGGATGGAGATGAAAAGGAATCGTTAAAAGTAATACTGTTTTGACGTGAAAACGTCTGTAAAATCGGTAACATGTTTAAAAAAATTCAATAAAAATATGTAACAAAAAAGGTATGTGTGTGTACGAAATAAAATAGGGAAGAAAGAAATGCAAGGTTACAAAATGAAATAGATAACGAATCGAACATATGTAGCTTTGTTTCGTATCACAGTCTTTGCTACCCGTCCGTACCGATAAACGGCGACAGCTGTAAATTGTTCCGCTAATATATCGTAATATGAAGCTCTGATTAGACAGCGCGAGCATGCCTCGCGCGTCAGATTCGCGAGGAAGATTCCCTTCCCGCGAGGCATCCCACAAATAGATGCATGGTGAGTCATGATGCAGGACGAGCCGTCAGTATCTGAATAGCATGGAAACACCAACACGAAGTTTACACCGCGCGAGTATCAAAGTGCAAGGCATCTTTGACGCGCGGTCGAGACCGACCTACCGACCGCTCGCAGTGCATATGCCTTGCGAGTCGTGATTTGCGCCATAAAACCGTCTACACGACGCGAGGATTGATGCGCGAATCAGATTCGCAAGGCAAACTCGCGCTATCTAAACGCAGCTTAATGTTCATAATTTCATCAGAAAAGACGTGTCTCCTAAGATGACGTTTTCACGACAAACCTAATGGCTATGTTCCCGAACATACGCCTCGAAGCCTTGGTTTTAATTTTTTTTTTACAACTACGTTGTTCAGCATTATTTGTTATACCATTTAACGATAAATTTCTCTTTCTTAAAAAAAACTCACCTCGTTCAAAGTATTGGAACAAATAACATTAATGACTACAATCACCACTAAGAAAAAAAATATAAGTCCTAAAAAAAATATGTAACGTTGAAGTGATTCATTATAACCATCATAATTTATTATGGTTATAAAAATATAAAATACGTTGTTCATTATGTTCAAAAATGCTTGCAAAGTAATCAATAGTAATTGGAACGAGTAAAATTTATTTATCTTTTTGCTGGTGCTCCACAATTTTAAATAAAGTAGTCCAATGCTTCTCACTGTTATCAAATTCGTATAATGCACGATTCTAAAAATTTAATTTAATGATTTTTGGGTGAAAGGTAAGAAACGTAGACATTTAAATGCAAATTTTACGATTGAAACCTTGATGAATTCTGAAAGAGCATATCTTAAATAAGAGAATTAGGTGAAGAAAATGGCCTTAAATCCAACAGTTTTTTCAAAAATCGAATTTAAAAACTTCGATTTTCACAGTAAATTTTAAAGCAAAGTCGCTCGGGATTGGTGAATCAATTCATTCAGTTCATTCTCCTGTCGGTACCGGCACCGAGATATGGTCTTAGCTTTGCGCAGAGTGGGAGCGACACTTGCATTGCGATGCAGTAACAGTGCACTCCGAACGAAAATCATGGTTTTCAACCCTAAATGTGCAAATGTCCTTGCACAACCACCTTTCCGAATAGTACATGTGCTGGAAAAATGGCTTAAAGCGCCCGAGCGCAGCGAGGGGTGCTTTAAGTCGATTTTTCTTCGCACAACTACCCTGCGTTAAAAATCCACTCTCACGAGTTTCACCTCTCAAAGATTCACCTTTTCCTTGACCTACGGGCCTAGGGATATTTTTAAATTAGTTGTCATTTTGATGAAAATGGCTCAAAGCGTCCGAGCGCAGCCAGGGGTGCTTCGAGCCATTTTCATCAAAATCACCCTGGCAAGAGTCGGACCCACGCGCAAAAGTAACTACCGTTCGTTAAATTTAAGTAACCCTTTTCTGAAGTAATTTTTAAATAATTTTAAATTTTTAAATTAAATAAAAAAGGAGAACGCATTCCTACCATAGCGCAAGAGTTACTGACTAATTGTAAAAGTGCAACACTCTTATGTATAGCAGCGCACGTACCTCCCACGAACGAACTTTATTAACCAATCACGAGCGTTTAACCTTCGAAAATCAAGCTTTTTTAAATTCGATTTTTGAAAAAACTGTTGGTTTTAAGGCCATTTTCTTCACCTAATTTTCTTATTTAAAGTGTGCTTTATCACAATAAATCGAGGTTTTAATCGTAAAATTTTTATTGGGGGGTCTACGTTTCCTGCCGTTCCCCGATTTTTGATAAAATTTCATGTGCCTACTTTATAAAATAAGCATTTAAATGAAATGAATAAAATTATACTCACTGTAGAGATAAGCAATTAACTATTCTGTTTACATGTATGTTCTCATTTTCCACAACAGTGTTTAAAAGATTGTTTAGCCATACCAAGCGTTGCTTTAAGATGTAAATCAATCCATATAATTGCAATACGATAAGAACTGGAGCTTGAACAAAAATAGTCCAGATGAAATGCAATGCAAAGTAATAATTGAATTCATCATAAAAAGCCTGAGATGATTGGAATGATAGTCCAAATATATAAAATGCAAGAAGGAATGTGACGATGTTGATGTTACGCCGTTCTTTCGAGTACTTTTTATTGGTGCGTAATAATTTCAAATGTATTTTTAATAATTTCTGGTGGACTTCTTCAAGGTTTACTATTATGTCTAAAACCTAATTAGTTGCCATTTTAATATTATGATTAAGTTTCATTCTATTTTTTTTACATTTTTATGGAATATCCAACTACACAAAACTATTAAATTGAAGTTAAGGACATTCACAAAAAACATTAGATAATCCAAAATTTGCGCAACCAAAGATACGTAACCGAAATCCGTAAGAGCAACAATTGAATTGTAACTAATAATTGTATCTAATATTATTAGAATAACACTCCATAATATGCATAAAATCGATAATTTATTTGTGAAATCTGTTGATAATGTAAATGGAGTAAATCCAAAACATTTGGTGACATATAGCATTGGTTTGAGAGCTGACATTATACTATGTTTTTCAGACATTCTACTGATACAACCGTGCCCATCGAATTATTTTCATAAGCTAGTTTTATTAAAATATCAATGTTCAATCAATAAATATTTAAAGCATAACAATTTATTATTTATTGTTTAAAAATGTTTTAGAACGTAATTAACATTACTCTGATATACCTGTAAATTTTATATCATTACTCATTTTAAATCGTATACGACTATTCGGATTTCATGAATTAGGTAGGTACTATTATAATACAGTTTTGATTAATTACACAAAAACGGTGCCATGGTATGACAGTTAAATTACACTAGTCAACAAAAAAGTGATAAAAAACTTCTCACAACAAGTTTTTGCTTTCCTTCTCGAATATAGAAGAACCCAAGATGTTTTCGCAAGAGTACGAAAACGTTCTACTTCATTTGTAAGTTTAAGATATTGTTATAATAAATAAATAAAATTTACTTATCTTCTCATTTGCGATGATCACTGCGTTAATCACACTGATTTCTTTAATATTTGACGGAAATCTTTATTTGAAATAAAACTGTTTAAAACGGTATAAAGCTGAGTTTGTTTTTGAAACTATAAACTCATATTCAAGAAATGCGTATAAATTTGGCATTCACCCTGGTAAAATAATTTAATCAGCCAACATTAAGCGAGCATTTTGAACCATGATTGGAAACATTGAGAAACATCGTCTAAAAAATTTAACAGAGTGTGTATTGTACATTTAATGACTTATATTCAAAGTTTGAAAGATTTCTTAATATTTTGCTTACGCGACCCAACCTCCTTAAAACATTGCATCGGGAGTAAACAAACATCAAGTAAATCTATCAATTCCCATGTTTGAAGAGAATCGTAAGGTACATGTAACGTCAACTGTTAACAATATTTGAACATAACAAGAGAGTTGCGTTATCCTGACACTTCATTCTCGTTCTTAATAACCAGAAAACCATTCAAGAAAGTGTCCAAGCATACTCTGAAGCGATAGGTGAAAAGTATCCTTAATCTAGCTGGAATCGGCACGAGTCAATTAAATTCTTATTCAACACGTCATGTATCCACATGCACAGCTTTTAAAAGCAGCTATTTTTAAATATCATCTAACAAACGGTAGGTTGGACGTAGCAATCGACCTTTTTCAGGCATCGATTTATTCTCCAAAATAATTCTAGAATAATGGTTCATAACTTTGTTATTTATATTTCATAATGGTGGTTATTTACTGTGGTGTTACGACCATGAAAACAAAAGGGGATGTTTCATTTTTAAGAAAACAGTAAAAAGATCAAATTTGAAATATACAATTTACATACCAACGAAACGGCAAATTCCAAGATTCTTGGTATAACAGAGGATAAAAGGTCAAAATAAAATCATCCATTCTTCGATTCCACAAGATAATGAAAGCGAGAGGCGCATACAAGAAACCAAATTTTTCAATGTTTGATGCATTTCCACGATCACAATGAAAATGCTTTAGACGATGAATTTGATAATTTAAAAGATTAATTTTATTTAAAAAATTTATTTGGTGGTTTGTCTTACCTGTTTGTTTTAAAATTTTAAATAGTTTAAGGACATTTATTGAGATAAAAACGTTTTAATTTAAGTGAGAAAATTCAGTTTTTGCCTGAAAAGTTATTAAACAAAAAGGAACTTAAGTTATGAAAATAAAATTCAAAACTTTAGCTTATATCACTACGTGAAATTGCCAAAGATTTAAATTTAAAGTTTTTTTGGTAAGAAGATGTGGTGTTACTACCATGAAAATAAAGGGGGGGGGGTGTTTCATTTTTAAGAAAAGCGTAAAAAGATCTGAAATTTAAAAAAATAAAACCAAAGAGAATTGTTGTTTATTCAAAAGAAGTTGTTGCCTGAAAATAAAAATCAAATTTAAACAATTTCGGATAACAAAAAATAAGGGTAAAATGTAGCGCAATACACAGAATTTACACTTTATCTGTAAAATTTTACCTCCACAATTCAAATCGATGTGACGTTTTAAAAAGTGCAGTGGGCGCAGTAAATTGCGGAATAAAAAAATTTGCAGTTTTACGCATGAACGATGTTAAGAAATAAACTTCGAAACGAGAAAGAATGAAAAATCACTTTTTGATAGCCAACAGTCAAGCATGCCAGTTGGGCCATTCTGCGTTATTAATTCAAAATTGAAATTGTTAATTGAAAAATACCCAAAAGTGCGTATTGGCTTAAATTTCAAAAAGTTAAAAATTTAGAAATTTGATTAAAATTCTTTGTGCTGGTTTATACAGAATTGTCGCAGCGAATTGAAATTAAAGTATTGCAAATTAGTAGTGGGTTTGTGAATTTGGATTGGTGAAGATTCAATTTGGCTAATTAAAAAAATTTTGAGAAAGCCGTAATAATGTAAATAAACTATTCAAAACCAAGTTTTTGCTTCCATCCTTGAATATAGAAACGTTGTGATTATACAAGTTGTTTTTCCAAAGGCAAGAAATCTCTCTGCTACTTCTGAAAATTTTTTGATGTGTTTTTATTTTATTGTTCTCTATAAATTAAAGTATGATAACAAAAATCTAGAAATAATTTTACGATAAGCTTGTTTCTTCCACATTGATTGAAGGAATTGTTCTGTAATTGGATCACAGAACCAATTGAATTAATTAAAATAATTGCGGCATAGGAACATATTTACTTAGGTAATGATTCTTCGCTCTAACACCCTGCATAATGATTAACGTCAAATTTTATTATACAAACACTGCTATCAACCATTTCTGCTTCGTTTGTTTGGTGTAAGTATTTTCTTTGCGATGTACTGCATTTCGCAATTAAAATTTTTAATTAATTAACTAAAAAAATTCGTAGATGTTAATATTTTCACATTCAAAATTATCAAGTAAACTATTAAATTGAAAAGTTGTCAAGTGATGACAATGAATCCTTTAGTAAGCAAAGGCAATTAATTGAAAAGGAGCAGAATGTGTACGCCAATAAGTCACAATTATAATGGTGTGGGTGAATTCCCTGA
Source organism: Rhagonycha fulva (assembly GCA_905340355.1). NCBI lineage: Eukaryota > Metazoa > Arthropoda > Insecta > Coleoptera > Cantharidae > Rhagonycha > Rhagonycha fulva. The sequence goes on along the minus strand of HG996556.1, from coordinate 7,740,046 downwards.
CAAGTCCTTCCTGAACATATATATTGCAAAAATACAGGTTTTTAACAATCTTTAATTGTATTACTACAAAATAGTATAATTAGCTGAAATTTAAATTCAAAATTTAAATGTTTTTAATAAAAAATTAGCTGGAATGGCATGGAAAATAAAAGAGAAAATATTAAATTTAATGTTTATTTTAAACTTTATATTAAATAACAAACAATTTTATTTTTTATTTAAGATACTTTTAAAAATACAGATGGAGTCCTGGATTTTTGTTCTCTTCTGAACATGTGCATGTACGTTTGTAAATTTGAATGCAATTATGGAAAGCTTAATAAACGAGACTAAAAAATCAACAAGGCCATATAAGCACAGAAGGCTATAATAAAATAGATAATAAATGTGATATTAATTAAGGATAACGTCAAATTGCAGCATTATTACTACGTATGCTGCAACTGAGCTAAAAAACTAAATGAATTTTGTTAAAATTTTAAAAGAATATTTTTTGAATTATCACTCACCAAATAAAGAAAAGTTTTATCAAGTGTAAATAATCCACAAGCAGAAAATTCTATTCTATTATGCAAGAATTGTAGAGAAATACCTAAAATCTAAGATTATATTTGTTACTTATTAGAAAAATAGAATCTGATTTTGAGGAGTTACCTCAATATAATCATTTTTGTTGTTTTGGCTTCCTAGTAGCTTCAAAAATAATTTTTTGGTTTCTTTCGCCTACAAAATTGATAACAAATTGTAAATTACCAGATAGTGTAAGAAAATAAATTGGTTAACAAAATGGGGATGTCGAAGGATGGGATTAGTAAGGCGTCAGTAATTAAACATTACGATAAAGTTTTGTTTGAATGTAATTGCTTGTCAACGTCTAGTGTTGGTTACCTACCCGATTTCTCAGTGCTCCCGTTTTTAATGTGATTTTAAATTTTGATTCATCCGGTACATTTAGTTTAGATTTTGTTGTTTAAATAGTCTTCAACGTCACCTTTTATTTAAAATTTTTGGAGTAAATGTAAGCTGTTGTTATGAAATAGTTTCATGAAGGAATTTAAAAATGTGCAGTTCCCACAAAATTTTTGGAACTTGCAGAACTACGAGCACCCATGTTTCTGTCTTCCGGTCCGCTTTGTCACGTTTGTATGCATACTTTGTTTAATTTTTCAGCTGTAATTGTAGTAATAATTAAGTAATTAAGTTCCAAAATTACGTTTTGCATTCAATTTTCTCTGATGTGCTACGTTAGCCACCTCCCTTTTAACATTTCACACAGTGTGATATATCGTTACGGCATTTTCAATCTAATTATTATTGAGTTATATGTATATCGACCCGTGCAACATCTGCATGTAGTAAACATCTAAGAAATGCTTCTAGACCAGAGACGGAGGTGAAAAGGAGTCATTAAAATAAGTCCTGTCTTTTAGTAAAAACCACGTAGGTTAGCATTATGCGTTACATCATTTGACGAGTGAATTTAAAGTACACATCCACTGTGATTCATACTTATGATGGTTATCCAAAAGATAGATAATTAATCTAGTTAGAAATAGATAGTTCTGAATTTAGCTTTGATGACGCATAATCCGATAAAGTGTTGCAAAATTAGTAATTAAAATTAAACCAAACTCACCTCGTTCAAAGTATTAGAACAAATAACATTAATGACCACAGTCACTATTAAGAAAGAAAATATAAGCCCTAAAAATAAAATGTAATGTTGAAGTGGTTCAGAATTGCCATGATTATTTGTTATGGTTATAAGAATAAAAAATATTGTGTTCATTATATTCAAAAAAGCTTGCAAAGTAATCAATAGTAATTGGAACGAGTAGGCTTTATTTATACTTTTGCTGGTGTTCCACAATTTTAAATAAAGTTGTCCAATATTTCTCACTGTTACCATGTTTGTATAATGCACGATTCTGCAAAATTAATTTAACGATTTCTGATAAAATTTGATGTGCCTACCTTTTTAGGCTTTTTTTTAATGAAATTAATAAAATTATACTCACTGGAAGGATGAGCAATTAACTTTTCTCTTTACATTTATTTTCTCATTTACCACAACGGTGTTTAAAAGATTGTTTAGCCATACCAAACGTTGTTTCAAGATGTAAATCAATCCATATAATTGCAATGCGATAAAAACTGGAGCCTGAATAAAGATAGTCCAGATGCAGTGCAATACAAAATATAAATTAAATTCATCATAAAAAGCCCGAGACGATTGAACTGATAGTCCAAATATATAAAATACAAGAAAGAATGTGGCGATCTTGATGTTAAGTCTTTCTTTTGAGTACTTTTTTTTGGTGCGTAATAATTTCAAATGTATTTCTAATATTCTCTGGTGGACTTCTTCCAGGTCTACTATTATGTCTAAAACCTAATTAGTTGCCATTTTAATATTACTGTTTAAACTTCACATTATTTTTTTTTACTTTTTTATGGAATATCCAACTGCACAAAACTATTAAATTGAAATTAAAGACATTCACAAAAAACGTTAGATAATCCAAAATTTGCCCAACCAAAGATAGGAAACCGCCCTCCACTAGAGCAACAATGGAATGGTAACTAATAATTTCATCTAATATTATTAGAATAACACTCCATAATATACATAAAATCGATAATTTATTTGAAGAATTTGTTGATAAAGTAAATGGAGTAAATCCAAAACATTTGGTTACATACAGCATTGGTTTGAGAGCTGATATTACATTATATTTTTCAGACATATTGTGATACAACCGTGCCCATCGAATTATTTTCATAAGCTAGTTCTATTAAAATTTCAATGTCCAATCAATAATATTATTTCGAGCATAACAATTTATTATTTATTGTTTACAAAATGCTTTAGAACATAATTAACATTACTTTGATGTACCTGTAAATTTTACACCATTACTCATTTTAAATAGTATACTACTATTCGGATTTTTGAATTATGTACTAGATAATATAGTTTTGTTTAATTACACAAAAACGGCACCACCGTATGACAGTTAAATTACACTAGTCAACGAAATAAAATTTTTAAACATTAGGAATGATAAAAAATTTCCCACAACAGGTTTTTGCAATGGCAAGAAATGTTTCTGCAATTTGAAAATGTTCTGAAATTTGCAAATTTATTAATCTTTATACCGGGTGCTGAATGAGTTAGGCGAACATAGGATATTAACGTGTAAAAACTTATTTTTGAAAATTCTTGCTTTCCTAATAATTTTAGAGAAAAAATGAAAGACACAAATATAACGTAGAAATATAAACTACGAGTGATAAGAGCATTAGATTTTATCTAAGTTTTACCTAAAAAGTTAAAAAATTCTTTTAAAATTGTGAAAATTTTGATTTATCACACTGGCCATGTAAGTTTCCAATGTAATTATTTTTGATAAGTAATAAAAATCAACAACGCGTTGTTTAAATGTTTTGAATTTTAATAAATTTTATATCCATAAAATGGAATATTATATATAATTATAATGATGTAGGTGAATTTCCTGACAAGTTCTTCCTGAACATATTGCAAAAAATACGGTGATGGTTAATCTTGTCCCAGATTGTTAACAATTTTTAATTTTATTACTTCAAAATAATATAATTAGTTGAAATTTTAATTAAATATTTAAATGTTTTTAATAAAAAATTAGCTGGAATGGCATGGAAAATAAAAAAAAATATTAAATTTTAATATTTATCAAATTTTATATTAAATAAGGAACAATTTTATTCCTTTTTTAGAGGCTCAATAAACAAGGTTCCTACAAGCACAAAAGGTTATTATAACCATAGATAATATTTGAAGAGTTTTGATGGGATCTGAATTATACTGACAGATACAGAGCCACATCATAAGGTTTTTTGTTACAGTGCATACTGCGTGTAAAAGCCTAAATGGCAGCATAAAAGTAAAGCTTTATGTTAAATTATACTAGCTACTATAGTAAATGTGTTATTAAATAAGGATAATGTCAAATTGTGACATTATTACTACGTAAGCTGCAACTGAGCTAAAAAACTAAAAAAATTTGTTAAAATTTTAAAAGAATATTTTTTGAATTATTACTTACCACATAAAGAAAAGTTTTATCGAGTGTAAATAATCCACAGGCAGTAAATTTTATTTTATTATGAAAGAATTGTAGAGAAATACTTAAAATCTAAGATTATATTTGTTAGTTATTGAAAAAGTAAAATCTGATTTTTAGCAGTTACCTCAAAATAATCTTTTTTGTTGTTTTGGCTTTGTAGTAGCTGCAAAAATAATTTTTTGGTTTCTTCTGCCTACAAAATTGATAGCAAATTTTAAATTAATCAATAAATAAGAAAATAAATTAATTAACAAAATAAATTAATTAACAAAATAGAAGTGTCCAAGGGTGGTATTAGTGCGACGCGTCATTTAATCTGCAAGTGCATCATAATCAGTAATTAAACACTACAAAAATGGTTTTTTTTTCATGTAATTGCTTGTCAACGCCAAGTGTTGGTTACCTATCTAATTTTTCGGTTCGTCCATCTTAAACGTGATTATAAATTAAAATTGTAAGAAAGTGCTTATAAATTTTGAATCATTTGATAAATTTAGTTTAGATTTTGTTGTTTAAATAGTTTTCAAGAACACCTGTTATTTAGAATTCTTGTAATAAAATTAAATATGTGATCTCATTAAGTTAAATTAAGCTTAAGTAAGCTGTTGCTATAGAATAATTTTATTAAAAAGTTTAAAGTGGGCATTTCCACTGCGGTCCATACTTATGATGGTTTTCTAAAAGATGCATCTTGAATTCAGTCAGAAATTGATAGTTTTGAACTTAGCTTTGAATGTCGCATAATCCCATAGAATGTTGCAATATTAATAAGTAAAATTAAACAAAACTCACCTCGTTCATAGTATTAGAACAAATAACATTAATGACCACAGTCACTACTAAGAAAGAAACTACGAGTCCAAAAAAAAATATGTAAAATTGAAATGGTTCAGTATAACCACGACTATTTATTATGGTCATAAGAATAAAAAATATTGTGCTCATTATGGTCAAAAATGCTTGCAAAGTAATCAATAGTAATTGGAACGAGTAAGCTTTATTTATCCTTTTGCTGGTGTTCCACAATTTTAAATAAATTTGTCCAATGTTTCTCATTGTTACCATATTCGTATAATGCACGACTCTGCAAATTTAATATAACGATTTTTGATAAAATTTGATGTGGCTACCTTATAAAATAAGAATTCAAATAAAATTAATAAAATTATACTCACTGAAAAGATAAGCAATTAACATTTCTCTTAATATTTATGTTTTCATTTGCCACAACGGTGTGTAAAAGTTTGTTTAACCATATCAAGCGTTGTTTTAAGATGTAAATCAATCCATATAATTGTAATGCGATAAAAATTGGTGAAAAAGTAAAAATAACCCAGATGCAATTCAATACAAAATAAAAATTAAATTCGGCATAAAAAGCAAAAGGCGATTGAACTGAAAATCCAAATATAGAAAATACAAGAACAAATGTGACGATCTTGATGTATCGTCTTTCTTTCGAGTAATTTTTGGTGGTTCGAAATAATTTGAAATGTATTTTTAATAATTTCTGGTGGACTTCTTCAAGGTTTTCTATTATATCTAAAACCTAATTAGATGCCATTTTAATATTATCATTAAGTTTCACTTAATTTTTTTTACATTTTTATGGTATATCCAACTGCACAAAACTATTAAATTGAAGTTAAGGTAATCCACAAAAAACGTTAGATAATCCAAAATTTGCGCAATCAAAGATACGTAACGGCCAACCGTAAAAGCAATAATGGAATTGTAACTAATAATTGCATCTAATATTATTAGAATAGCACTCCATAATATACTTGAAATCAATAATTTATTTGAAGAATTTGTTGATAAAGTAAATGGAGTAAATCCAAAACATTTGGTTACATATAGCATTGGTTTGAGAGCTGACATTACACTTTGTGTTTCAGACATTCTGTTGATACAATCGTGCACGTCGAATTAAATATTTTCATAACCTAGTTTTATTAAAATATCTGCTCTATAATCAATAATATTATTTAGAACTTAACAATTTATTTCCTAAAAATGCTTCAGAATGTAATTAATATTACTCTGATGTACCTGTAAGTTTTATACCATTACTCATTTTAAATCATTTACGACTATTAGGATTTTTTGACTTAGGTACGATATAATATAGTTTTGTTTAATTGCAAAAAAACGGCGCCACCGCATGACAGTTAAATTACACTAGTCAAATGAAGTAAAATATTTAAACATTAGGAATGATAAAAAACTTCTCAAAAGAAGTTTTTGTTTCCATCATTGAATATAGAAACCTTGTGATTCTACAAGATGTTTTTGCAAAGACAAGAAAGCTTTCTGCAATTTTTGAAAATGTTCTGAAGGTTTCAAATTTATTTTTATTTTTCAATTCTGCTCCAAATTCTATCAAAACTTTTTGAAAAAATTTTTCTAAAAAGGCTGATACCGTTAATAGAGAAAATAAAAGTAATTCCTAAGTACCAGTTTGGATTTCGCCACCAGCACGCATCAACTGAGCAAGTACACAGAATTGCAAACTAAATCAGAAAGATCTAAAGACAAAAAGATTTTGCTCAGCCGCTTTTTTCGACATAACTCAGGCTTTCGACAAGGTGTGGCATCCCGGCCTGCTGGATAAAATCAAAAAACTTATTCCACATAACTTCTACACGTTACTTAAATCATACCTTTATAAAAGATTCTTTTTTGTAAAGTATGGAGAAGAGATGTCGGGGCTTTTTAAAATCAGCTCTCGAGTTCCACAGGGTAGCGTTTTGGGCCCGATAGTTTTTCTGATCTACACATCTGACCTACCAACAAACGTCAATACATTTTTTGGAACCTTTGCCGACGACACAGTCATTATGGCCTCCGGTCGTGATGTAAAAACTGCATTAACTAATCTACAGGCGCACTTCAATGAAATCGATATCTGGTTGAGGAAATGGCGAATTAAAACTAACACACAAAAATCGGTGCATGTAACATTCACAAACAGGAAAAACACCTGAACACCCGTTAGGCTAAATGGAAGAATTATCTCTCCAAAAAAAGACGTCAAATATTTGGGTGTGCATACCAGTTACCAGGATCGTGTTAGAGATCACCTCAACCCACTTTCTGCGGATCTCCTCGCCACCCATCGTACCAAAAGGCTAAAACGCCACGACTCGCTAGACTTTCCGCACCGCTTTAGTGATAACAGATAAATTATTATACCTAATTACCTAAGGTGTGCGCTATTGTGCGAGCACTTTCTATGTCTAGCTTTATCAATCATATCTTTTACTTATCGTTATTGATTTAAAAATTGTAAATAAATAGAATTCAATAAAAAAAATTTTTTTTGCATATATATTATATTATAGCTCTATAGGCCTAAAAACCTTTTGGTTTCATTCCCTGACTACTTAACCTGTCTTGTAAACTCTCGTGGAATGCATTTCGCAATTAAAAGTTTTTAATTAATTAAAAAAATTCGTGAATGTTAATATTTCCACATTCAACATTATCAAGTAAACCGGAAGGGTGTCAAATGATGACAAAAGTAATGGTAATGAACGTTTTAGTAAGCAAAGGAATTGACTTGAAACGGAGTAGGAATGTCTACGCCAATAAGTCATAATTAATTATAATGGTGTGGGTGAATTTCTTGACAAGTCCTTCCTGAACATATCGCAAAAACTACGGTGATAATTAACTTGCCCCAGATTTTTAACAATTTATAATTGTATTACTATAAAATTGTATAATTATTAGCTAAAATTTTAATTCAAAATTTAAATGTTTTTAATAAATAGTTACCTGGAATGGAATGGAAAATAAAAAAAAAGTATTAAATTTTAATATTTATTTCAAACTTTATATTAAATAAGAAACAAAATTATTCTTCCTTTAAAGGTACGTGTATAAATTTAAAAATACAGATGGAGTCCTGAGTTGCGTCTTCTTCTGAAAATGTGAATGTACGTTTGTAAAAAAATCAACAAAGTTATATAAGCACAGAAGGCTTAGATAAATATAGATAATATATATATAATAAAAATAGATAGCATAGATAAATGTGATATTAATTAAGGGTAATGTCAAATTGTAACATTATTACTACGTAAGCTGCCACTGAGCTGAAAAACTAAATGATTTTGTTAAAATTTTAAAAGATTATTTTTTTGCATTATTACTACTTACCAAATAAAGAAAAGTTTTATCGAGTGTAAATAATCCACAGGCAGTAAATTTTATTTTATTGTGCAAGAATTGTAGAGCAATACCTAAAATCTAAGATTATATTTATTAGTTATCAGAAAAATAGAATCTGATTTTGAAGAGTTACCTCAAAAAAATCATTTTTGTTATTTTGGCTTTGTAGTAGTTTCAGAAATAATTGTTTAGTTTCTTCTACCTACAAAATTGATAACAAATTGTAAATTAACAAATAAAGTAAGAAAATAAATTGATTAACAAAATGGGGATGTCGAAGGGTGGTATTAGAAAGACGTCACTAATTAAACACTACGATAAAGTTTTATTTGCATGTAATAGTTTGTCAACGCCTAGTGTTCACCTCTTAAGATTGATTATAAATTTTGATTCATCCGGTACATTTAGTTTAGATTTTGTTGTTTAAGTAGTTTTCAACGTCACCTTTTATTTAGAATTCTTGTAGTAAATGTAAGATGTTGTTATGCAATAGTTTCATTATGGAATTTAAATATGTACAGTTCCTATAAAAATCTTGAAACTTTAAGAGTTACTAACAACAACATTTCTGTTTTTTGGTTGCGTGTCGTCACGTTTGTGTGCATACCTTCTTTAATTTTTTAGTTGAAATTGTAGTAATACTTAAGTTCACTAGTGAGTCTTTACTTATATTAATTTCACGTAGGCGACATCAAGTGAGGATTTAGTCCGCTAATTTTGAATTACCAAAATATCAATCAATCTAGTTAGATTTTGGAAACATCATGGGTTTAGTCCTCGTCAAACTTTGGCGGAGGTGAGAAAGAGTCTTTCAAATAAGTACTACTGTTTTATTATTAAAAATCACGTAATTTAGCGTTATCCGTTATATTTGACGAAAGAATACTATAAAGTACATTTTCATTATGGTCTGAAGTCTATACTATGATGATTTTCTAAAGAATGCATGATGAATTGTAACAAATTTTTGAATTTGCAAATTTATTTCACGATATTCCTCGATCCGATCCTGCATTTTTATTTAATGCAAGTATTCTTAAGCATGCGTTATAAATTGAATGCAGAGATTTTTGTTGCAAAAGCTGATGAGCTGAACTTTTTAGTTCCTCTTGAGCGATTGAACCAAACAGTTGTTTTATTGTCGTCTACGCATTTGAGTGCCGATTTTATTAAATTGGACGAATATTAAGTATTCTGAAATCCTAGTTATCGTTGCCAAGTTTGTGTGTGACCTGTTGGTTAGCTGTCGCTCGGCTTCTGTTCGTTTCTGACAACATATGTCCAAACATCTGAGAAACCTAATTTTTGCTGCGCAAATTGCAAAAAGTTCTTGATTCGAGGCGCATTCTGGCGATCATTTCTGATTTTCCAAGCTTCGTTCTTTGTTGGAGATAAATCCTTTTGGGATTTTTTTTTATCTTTTGGATGGTTCACTAGATCAACTTTTACACGTCTCTCACTGGTCCAGCAGCGTTTGACATGTATTGGAAATGTTTGTTGGAAGCAAGATCTCCAACTGTCATCTTTAGCAGCCACACGTTAGGAAGCGATTGGAACGAATAAACTATTGTTTAGCACAGCCTTACATTGCAATTATTGGAATTGTAAACATCCTTCTCAAATTTTATTGTCATTAAAAGCATTTTATTACCTCCTGAGATTTATTGGAGTTTTCGCCAAAACTAATCTTATTTTTCAGAATTTACGGCCTTGCCTACGCAATTATTGTGAGCTGGTCTATAACATCGTGGCTAAACAAACTGGAGAGGTTCTCTCCGGATTGCAACAGACTCTGGTTTCGATTTTGGTCAACCCTATCATTAGGGGTTAAGACTCAGAGGGAAGTTTTTGTTTCAGAATCTAGTCAGAAATTGCTAGTTTTGAATTTTGCTTTAATATGTTAATATACTAATGTTAGTAAGTAAAATTAAACTAAACTCACCTCGTTCAAGGTATTAGAACATATAACATTAATGACTACAGTCACTACTAAGAAAGAAAATATAAATCCTAAAAAAAATATGTAATGTTGAATTGGTTCAGCATAACCATGATAATTTATTATGGTTATAAGAATAAAAAATATTAAGCTCATTATGTTCAAAAATGCTTGCAAAGTAATCAATAGTAATTGGAATGAGTAAGCTTTATTTATCTTTTTGCTAGTGCTCCACAATTTTAAATAAAGTAGTCCAATGTTTCTCACTGTTACCATATTTGTATAATGCACGATTCTGCAAATTTAATATAACGATTTTTAATAAAATTTGATGTGTCTACCTTATTAAATAAGCATTCAAATGAAATTAATAAAATTATACTTACTGAAAGGATAAGCAATTAACTTTTCTCTTTACATTTCTGTTCTCATTTACCACAACAGTGTTTAAAAGATTGTTTAGCCATACCAAGCGTTGGTTAAGAATGTAAATCCATCCATATAATTGCAATGCGATAAAAACTGAAGCCTGAATAAAAATATTCCAGATGCAATGCAATACAAAATAAATATTAAATTTGTCGTAAAAAGCTAGAGATGATTGAACTGATAGTCCAAAAATATAAAATACAAGAAGAAATGTGACGATCGTGATGTTACGTCTTTCTTTCGAGTACTTTTTATTGGTTCGAAATAATTGCAAATGGATTTCTAATATTTTCTGTTGAATTTCTTCAAGATTTGCTATGATGTCTAAAACCTAATTAGTTGCCATTTTAATATTATCATCAAGTTTCACATTATTTTTTTTTTACATTTTTATAGAATATCCAACTGCACAAAACTATTAAATTAAAATTAAGGTAATTCACAAAAAACGTTAGATAATCCAAAATTTGCCCAACGAAAGATACGTAACCGCCTTCTGTAAGAGCAACAATAGAATTGTAACTAATAATTGCATCTAATATGATTAAAATAACACTCCATAATATACATAAAATCGATAATTTATTTGAAGAATTTGTTGATAAAGTAATTGGAGTAAATCCAAAACATTTGGTTACATACAGCATTGGTTTGAGAGATGACATGATACTATGTGTTTCAGACATTATATTAATACAACCGTACCCATCGAATTATTTTCATAAGCTAGTTTTATTAAAATATCAGTGTCCAATCAATAATATTATTTAGAACATACAAATTTATTATTTATAGTTTAAAGGCGCTTTAGAACGTAATTAACATTACTCCGATTTACCTGTAAATTTTACACCATTACTCATTTTAAATCGTATACCACTACAATATTCGAATTTCATGAATTAGGTACCTACTAGATAATAATAGTTTTGTTTAATTGCACAAAAACGGCGCCACCGTATAACAGTTAATATGGTTCATAATTCTGTTATTTATATTACCAACCATAAAAACAAAAGAGGATATTTCATTTTTAAGTAAAGAGTAAAAAGATCAAATTTGCAAAATATAATTTACCAACGTAACATTAAATTCTAATATACCGGTTAAACTTGCACTATACAAGTCACCCTAAGTATAACAGAAGAAAAGAGGTCAAAATTAAATCATACATTCTTCGATTCTAGAAACAATTTTTTTTTTCTAGATTCTAGAACAAGAAAACGAAAGTGAGAAGCGCTTCCAGGAAACCAAATTTTCCAATGTTTGATGCATTTCCACTACCACAATGAATTTAACAGGACCACAAATCTGATAATTTAAAAGATTAATTTTATTTAAAAAAATTTATTTGCTGGGAGGACTTACCTATTGGTTTTAAAAATTTTATTAGTTTAATAACAATTATTGGGGTAAAAACGTTTTAATTTAAGTGAGAAAATTTAGTTGTGCCTGAAAAGTTGTTAAACAAACAGGAATTTAAGTTATAAAAATAAAATACAAAACTTTATCTTCTTGCACTAGTATGCGAAATTGCTAAAGATTTAGAATTTTAATTGGGGTAGTAAGACGTGGTGTTACGACCATGAAAACAAAGAAGGGTGTTTTATTTTTAAGAAAGAAGTAAAAAGATCTGTAACTCCAAAAAATTAGACTAAAGAGAATTTTTGTTTATTCAATAAAGGTTGTTGCCTAAAAATAATAATTCAAATCAAAATAATTTCAGCTAACAAAAAATAAGGGTAAAATATAACGCAATACACATAATTTACACTTTATCTGTAAAATTTTACCTCCACAATTTGAATCGGTGCGGTGTATTAATTGCGGAATAAAATAAAGTTGCAGTTTTATAAGTTTATAAGTTGCAGGTAAAATATGATATTAATTAAGGATATTGTCAAATTGCAACATTATGACTACGTAAGCTGCAACTGAGCTGAAAAACTAAAAGATTTTGTCAATATTTTAAAAGAATATTTTTTGAATTATCACTTACCACATAAAGAAAAGTTTTATCGAGTGTAAATAATCCACAAGCAGTAAATTTTATTTTATTATGCAAGAATTGTAGAGAAATACCTAAAATCTAAGATTATATTTGTAAGTTTTTAGAAAAATAGAATCTGATTTTGAGGAGTTACCTCAAAATAATCATTTTTGTTGTTTTGGCTTTGTAGTAGTTTCAGAAATAATTTTTTGGTTTCTTCTGCCTACAAAATTAATTACAAATTGTAAATTAACAAATAAAATAAGAAAATAAATTGATTAACAAAATGAGGAAGTCGAAAGGTGGGATTAGTGATGACGCGCGTCATCAGTAATTAAACATTACGATAAAGTTTTGTGTGCACGTAATTGCTTGTCAACGCCTAGTATTAACATCTTAAATGTAATTATAAATTAAAATTGTAAGTGTTTATAAATTTTTAGGCCAGTCGAAATAGCATCAAAACAGGGGTGTACCTTGCAAACGGTGGTGTACGAGATTTTATTTTTTTAGCTTGTACATATGGGTACCAACAGGTAAAAAACAAAAATGCTAACACGGGAGATCTCGGGAGAACTTTTGGCCTCCAAAAAACCTCCAAATTTTATAACTTTTTTGTTTATAACTCCTAAACAGTGCATCCTAGTAAAGAAGTTAAGAAATAACAAATTAAAGAAAATTAAATTCTGCGTTGAATGAGTAGCACCACTTAATAATTTGGTCAAGTAATATGGTCAAAAATCACGGTTAAAAAACGACAATTTTTTCCAACTTTATCAAAAATTAAGATGTAGGTCTGTAAATGAGTCTGCAGCTTTATAATGAGTACTCTAAGAAAAAAATTGATAAAATAAATTACAAAGACCAAATTGATGCATGACTGGCCAAGCCCTATCAGTACAAGTACAAGGAGGTTTATGTTCTTTCCAATTATTGTGCCACTTTCATGCTGCTTAGTCTTAGAAATGGCGGTCTTAACAATGAGCAAATTAGCATGTTCCTGAGCCTGATTGACTTCAATGTTATAATCCTTGAAGTGACTTTTGAGAACTTTAATGAGGCGACTTTTACTTTGCTAATCTAATATGCCAATTGCCGGACATCGGGAGGTTGCTAATTTGGAAAGGTATAGTTGATTAAATTTAAAAATGTTAGTACTCATTGGATGAAGAATTTTACACTCTACAACTTTTATTTTATAAGTTTTTTTCTTAGAGTACTCATTACAAAGCTGCAGACTCATTATATAGAACTACATCTTAAATTTTAACAAAGTTGGAAAAATTGTTGTTCTTCGACCGTGATTTTTAACCATATTACTAAACCAAATTTTTAAGTGGCGCTACTCATTCGCCGTAGAATTTAATTCTCTTTAATTTGTTATATTTTAACTTTTTTACTAAGATGCACTGTTTAGGAGTTATAAGCGAAAAAGCTAAAAAAGTTATAAAATTTGGAGGTTTTTTAGAGGCCAAAAGTTCTCCCGAAGTCTCCCGTGTTAGCATTTTTGTTTTTTACATGTTGCCACCCATATGTACAATTTAAAACAATAAAATCTTGTACACCACCGTTTGCAAGGTAAAATGTCTATTTCGACTGGCCAATTTGATTCATCCGATAGATTTAGTTTAGATTTTGTCGTTTGAGTAGTCTTCAACATCACTTTTTATTATTTAGAATTCTGAAGTAAAATTAATTTATGTAAATATAAGCTGTTGCTAGGGACTAGTTTCATGAAGGAATTTAAAAACGTTCAGTTTCCATGAAAATCTTGAAATTTGCAGAGTTATTAACCCCTACTTTTCAGTCTTTCGGTGGCGTAACAGTGTGTATTTTTGTTCAATTTTTCTAAAGAATGCATCATGAATCTTAGTCAGAAATTATTAGTTTTGAATTTAGCTATGATGTCGCATAATCTGATAGGGTTTTGCAATTAATAAGTAAAATTAAACCAAACTCACCTCGTTCAAAGTATTAGAACAAATAACATTAATGACCACAGTCACCACTAAGAAGGAAAATATAAGTCCTAAAAATAAAATGTAATGTCGAATTGGTTCAGTATAACCATGATTATTTATTATGGTTATAAGAATAAAAAATATTGTGTTCATTATGTTCAAAAATGCTTGCAAAGAAATCAATAGTAATTGGAACGAGTAGACTTTATTTATCTTTTTGCTGGTGCTCCACAATTTTGAATAAAGTAGTCCAATGTTTCTCACTATTACCATATTTGTATAATGCACGATTCTGAAAATTTAATTTAACGATTTTTGATAAAATGTGATGTGCCTACCTTATAAAATAAGCATTTAAATGAAATCAATAAAATTATACTCACTGAAAGGATGAGCACCTAACTTTTCCCTTTACATTTATATTTTCATTTACTACAACAGTGTTTAAAAGTTTGTTTATCCATACCAAGCGTTGCCTTAAGATGTAAATCAATCCATATAATTGCAATACAATAATAACTGGAGCCTGAATAAAAATAGTCCAGATGCAATGCAATACAAAATATAAATTAAATTCGTCATAAAAAGCCAGTGACGATTGAACTGATAGTCCACATATATAAAATACAAGAAGAAATGTGACGATGTTGATATTAAGTCTTTCTTTTGAGTACTTTTCATTACTGTTTAATAATTTCAAATGTATTTCTAATAATCTCTGGTGGACATCTTCAAGCTTTACTAATATGTCTAAAACCTAATTAGTTGCTGTTTTAATATTATCGTAAGTTTCACATTATTTTTTCTTACATTTTGATGGAATATCCAACTGCACAAAACTATTAAATTGAAATTGAGGTAATTTACAAAAAACGTTATATAATCCAAAATTTGTCCAACTAAAGATACGTGACCGCGATCTGTAAGAGCAACAATGGAATTGTAACTAACAATTGCATCTAATATGATTAGAATAACACTCCATAATATACATAAAATCGATAATTTGTTTGAGGAATTTGTTGATAAAGTAAATGGAGTAAATCCAAAACATTTGGTTACATATAGCATTGGTTTGAGAGCTGACATTATACTATGTTTTTCAGACATTATATTGATACAACCGTGCCCAACGAATTATTTTCATAAGCTAGTTTTTTTTTATATCTGTGTCCAATCAATAATTATTTAGAGCAAAACAATTTATTATTTATTGTTTAAAAGCGCTTTATAATGTAATTAATATTACTTTGATGTACCTGTAAATTTCACACTATTACTCATTTTATATAGCAGGGGAGACCGGGGATGGTTTGGACACTTTTTGGGTTTTATTATTTTTTTTATTTTAAAATATTTTACTTCTTTGGTTTTTAGGCTAATGTTTAGAGTAGTTCTTTAGGTTTATTTACTCATTATATAAATTTTTCAAGAAAATTAGAAGAACTACAACTGTGTAAACTATCCCCATGTATGGGGATACTTTGAATGGCACCTGGGAATGGTATGAACATGCAGTTAGGAGAACACAAACAGTGATTACGTCACCTCTTCAGTACTTTTTGTTATCTTTTATTATTTTTTATTAATAAGAATTGTATTAAATAGTACTGTAATAGTATGTAGAATTTGAACTTTACGGTTCTTAACGATTTGATAACGATAACAAACAATAACGAAAAGTTACGGAATAGTTTGGTAGGTAACAGAAATTTTTCTAATTCGTGTATTTTCTAAATATAGAAGTAGAAAAGTAGGTATGTCAAAATAAGTCACTGCATTAACAGATATATCGTGATGTAATCACACATATACCAAAAAATGATGTAATCACACATTTCTGGCTGTGAACTCTAAACCTAAAATTGCATCTTTACTAAAAATACATAAATAATATTCCTACTATCCACCGGTGCGTGCTAATTGAACCCCAAAAACAGAGTATCTAACTATGTTACAGGTACAGAAAAACCGCACGTTTTTAGCTTTAAAAGTTACATCAGAGGAATCGAAAAGTAAACGAGCTCTGTAAAAGTCACAATTTTAAAGCGACGGTCATTATGTTTTTGTCAACTGGTCTTGCCCAGCTTTGCCAATATGTACAACCGATCGCGGCAGTAAAATACACAATAGGGTTGGAAATATATACTTGTCCATTGTATCCCCGTGTCCAAACTATCCCAGGTCTCTCCTACTTGAAATTGTATGATTTTGGTTGAAAAGAAACATTTTTTTTTTGCTTTTTCTGGTTTTTTTCAATGCTTTTTTTGAGGTTATATTTTGTGTAACTATGTTATCTCTAGTAATTATAGTAAGCTTAATTAACAAGATTAAAAAATTAACAAAGCTATATAAGCACATAGGGCTATTATAACATATGTATATAATAATTTGGAACGTTTTTATTGAATTTTAATAATATTGAAGCACACAGAGTTACAGAGGTTTCTGATTATACTGCACTGCGTATAGAAGCCTAAGTGGTACCACAAAAGTAAAGCACTATTAAAATAAATGTGTTATTAATTAATGAGAATGTCAAATTGTAGCATTATTATTGCATAACTTGCAATTGATCCAAGAAACTAAAAGATCATGTTAGAATTTTAAATAGATCTTTTTTGAATTATCACTTACCAAATAAATAAAATTTGTATCCAGTGTAAATAATCCAAAAGCAGTGAATTTTATTTTATTATGTATGAACTGTAGAGAAATACCTAAAATCTAAAATTATATTTGTTAGTTATTTCAAAGTGAGAATCTGATTTTGAGGAGTTACCTGAAAATAATCTTTTTCGTTGTTTTGGCTTTGTAGTAGCTGCAGAAATAAATTTTTGGTTTTTTCTGCCTACAAAATCAATAAAAAATGTATATGTTATTGCTATAGTTATTGCACAATCAGTAATAATTAAACACTACGATAAAGTTTAGTTTGCACGTAATTGCCTATCAGCGCCAAGTGTTTGTTACCTGGTTTTTTGGTACGCTTATTTTAAACATGATTATAAATTAAAATTATACGGGCTTATATTTGGTTTAGATTTTGTCGTTTAAATAGTCATCAACACCATCTCGTATTTATAATTTTTGTAGTAAAATTAATTATTACACTTTATTTAAGTAAATATAAGCTGTTACTATTGAATAGTTTGTACTGATGTTATATATCAGGAAGAAATTTAAAGACATGCAGTTTCCATGAAAATCTTGAAACTAGCAGTTACCAACACTCACATTTTACGTTTATGTGCATATTTTGTTCAATTTTTCAGCTGTAATTGCAGTAGTGATTAAGTTTTGTAGTCAACCTTCACTTATATTTCAAGTGATTTTGGATTGGGAAAATGGCAATCAATCCAGTTAGTTTTAAAACAGTAAAAACACATTGAATGCGTCCGCAATCAGGTCAACGGCGCTATTGGTCTCCTCATTGGCTCGGCCGCCGTCTACGTGACGGCATTTTATAATGCAAATACAAAGTTTCAGCGTAGGAGATCGACCTGGAATTATAATAGACGCACTCAACGTGTTAAAGTGTTGGAGTGAAATTATTCAGTAAGTGGTGTTTCAGTTTGGATCACAATGATATTAAATAAGTCTTTTCCAAATGGACTCGATACAGCAAGCCAATATTCTCATGTTATTTTGTCGTCAATTAAAGTAATTATTTTAAGGTCAATAAAAGTTTTCAGATCAAAGTCAATCTTTGCTGTTAATTTAATAGATCATTTTGTAGTCAACATTTTGGGATTAAAAATAATAAATCAGTTTGTTAATAGTAGTTTAATTGATTTTAAGAGGCCTTCAGTCTCAATCAAAGGAGTTGATAAAATCAGTATTGTTTTTTAGTAAAAACCAAGTAGTTTAGCATTATGCGTTTTATTTGACGAGAGAATATAAAGTACATTTCCACTGTAGTCTCCATACTATGATGATTTTTTAAAGAATGCATTTTGAATGCAATCATAAATTGAAAGTTTTGGATTTAGCTACTCATATGATGTTGTAAAACCAATAGGGTTTTGCAATATTAATAAGTAAAATTAAACCAAACTCACCTCGTTCAAAGTAATAGAACAAATAACATTAATGACCACAGTCGCTAGTAAGAAAAAAAATATCAGTCCTAAAAAAAAAATGTCCTGTTGAAGTGGTTCAGTATAACCATGATTATTTATTATGGTTATAAGAATAAAAAATGTTATGTTCATTATGTTCAAAAATGCTTGCAAAGTAATCAATAGTAATTGAAACGAGTAAGCTTTATTTATCCCTTTGCTGGTGTTCCACAATTTTAAATAAAGTTGTCCAATATTTCTCACTGTTACCATATTCGTATAATTTGTTGATAAAGTAAATCCAAAACAATTGGTTACATACAGCATTGGTTTGAGAGCTGACATTACACTGTGTGTTTCAGACATTCTATTGGTACAATCGTGCCAATCGAATTAAATATGTTCATAACCTAGTTTTGTTAAAATATCTGCGTCTATAATCAATAATATTATTTAGAGCATAAAAATTTATCATTTATTGTTTAAAAAAGTTTTAGAACGTAATTCACTCTGCTTCGATGTTGTACCTGTAAATTTTACACCATTACTCATTTTAAATCGTATACCACTATTCGGAATTTTTGAATAGGGCACTAGATAATATGATTTTGTTTAATTTCACAAAAACGGCGCCACTATATGACAGTTAAATTACACTAGTAAACAAAATCAAATTTTTAAATATTAAACATGTAAGAAACTTTTCAAAACAAGTTTTTGTTTCCATCCTTGAGTATAGAAGCGTTGTGATTACAAGGCTTGGAAGATTACTCAAGATGTTTTTGCAAAGGTAAGAAAACTTTTTGTTTTTTTTTGTTAGTGTAAGATACAGTTATAAAAAATAAATAAACGGTATAAAGCTAAGTTTGTTTTTGAAACCATAATCTATAAACTTATTTGTGAGAAATTATGGTTAAACTCATCTAATCAGCCAACATTGGTCGAGCATTTAGCCGTGGTTAACTACAACTAATCGACATGAAAGTATTTAAACAGAGTTGGTAGAACAGGCCCTTTGTATAAAAGCGTTTAAACAGTTGAAAAAATTTGAATTTTTTTATTTGAATAATAAAACATTGCTGCTATCAATTTGCTTAAAGTTGGCAAACTTGCAAAAATTGTTAACCTAAATAAGAGTAAAATTTCAAAATTCTACATTTTATTCGTATTCATTATACGGTCAGGATTAGAGAGAAATTGGTAAATATTATCAATTTATAATGTTATATTTTCATTATTTTATAATAGCTATATACAGGGTTGTTATTAACCCTGAACCTTAAAATTAAAATCAACCTGTCCAAGCATTTTTCTTTTTTTATTTTTAAATGTCTTGAAATATCGGATTTATTTCGCATTTTTGCAGCTTTAATTTTTTTGTTGAATAATTGATAAAACTTTAAAAAAATTATAGAACTGAATCCAAGGAAGCAAGACCTTCCAAATGAGGTGTTACTTGCCATATTATCCCTATTAACATTTTAGGGGTTGTCATCGCAACGCAAAGGGATGAAAGAATACGGAAGTGACATTGGTCGCAAAAGTTGTCCTTCTCGATGATAAAATTGACGTGTTTTTGCATTTCTTAAGAAAAAACTTTGCTGGTCACAATCCCGTCTGTTTTGTTTTCAAAAGGCCACCCTGTATAATAGCTTAAACAATAGTTAAATATTTTGTTTTTTTAGGTAGTATGTTCGTTTGATGTTTGGGACGCCATCGCATTTCAAATCCTCAGAAAGCTTTTATTAATATAAAAGTAGCCCATGGATTTACTTATATGAAAACAAACTTTTCCTAGCTACCAGACAGAATCTTGTCAAATTTTTAAATTATGTTGAAGAGGTAGTCAATCTAACGTTAAAAGCTCCAGAACCACTTAGAAAAAAAATTGAAGAGAAGCTAAAGTATATTCTGGAAAAGAATCATCTTATAAAACTTTACAGCAGATTTTGAAGATACGTCAAGGGATTTCAATGGACGATCTTAATTTCGAGATAACTCTAGAACAGATTTGTTTGTTAAAATTTGCCCTTATTACTTGATGCTATGTGGAAAGATCGTTATTCACATTTAAGCAAATTTTGACCGATGTAAAAACCAAGTTAGCCATTGATAATATAGAAAAACTTCTGGTAACTAGTTGATATTGGAATAAAAAAAATTAATTATTTTGAAAATAAATTTTTTTTTGTAATAGATACTTGAATTTGTATGATTTTAGTTAGAAAAATACCTTTTTTATTACACATAATTTTTCTTCTTTTGAGGTTTTATTTTGCGTAATTATTTTATTTTTAGTAATTATAGTAAGTTTAATTAACGAAATTAAAGAATCAACAAGGCTATATTTAGAATATTTTGATTGGATTTTAATAATACTGAAGCACATAGAGTTACAGAAGTTTCTGATTATACTGCACTGTAAATGTGTTATTAATTTAGGACAATGTCAAATTGTAGCATTATTATTGCATACTTTGCAATAGATCCAAGAAACTGAAAGATTATGTTGGTATTTTACAAAGATCATTTTTGATTTATCACTTACCAAATAAATAAAATTTTTATCGAGTGTAAATAATCCACAAGCAGTGAATTTTATTTTACTATGCATAAATTGTAGAGAAATACCTAAAATCTAAAATTTTATTTGTTAGTATTTGCAAAGTGAGAATCTGATTTTGAGAAGTTACCTCAAAATAATCTTTTTCGTTGTTTTGGCTTTGTAGTAGCTGCAGAAATAATTTTTTGGTTTCTTCTGCCTGAAAAATTAATGAAAAGTTTAAATTAACGAATGAGTAAGAAAATAAATTAATTAACAAAATAGAGATGTCAAAGGGAGAGATTAGTGACGCGTTATATAATCGAAAATTGCATATTCAGTAATTAAACACTACGATAAAGCTTAGTTTTGTATATAATTGCTTGTCAAATTTGCAAAATTAAAATTGGGAAGATTTATAAATTTTGAATCATGAGATACGTTTAGTTTAGATTTTGTTGTTTAAATATAGTCATCAACACCACCTTGTATTTAGAATTCTTGTAGTAAAATTAATTATGTCAACTTATTTAAGTAAATATATGCTGTTGGAAATGGAATAGTTTGTAGTGATGTTGTCATAAAGAAATTTAAAAACGACGTGCAGTTTCCATAGAAATCTTAAAACTTGCAGAGTTCCTAACAACCACGTTTCTGGTTTTTGGTTGCGTGGTCACCTTCTAATTAAAAATTAACATATTGGGTGTAATTTAGAACAGCGTTTACATTTATTTAAAAGTGTACAAAAGCCTACCGTGTTGCAATATTGGCAAGTAAAATAAAACCACGCTCACCTGGTTCAAAGTATTAGAACAAATAACACTAATAACCACAATCACTACTAAGTAAGAAAATATCAGTCCTACGAAAAATATGTAATATGAGAGTGGTTCATTGTAACTATTATTATTATTTATTATGCTTGAGAGAATATCAAATACTGTGTTCACTATAATCAAAAATGCTTGGAAACTAATCAATAGCATTTGGAACGAATAGGCTTCATTTATCTTTTTGCTGGTGCTCCACAATTTTAAATAAAGTAGTCCAATATTTCTCACTTTTACCATATTTGCATAATGCGCGATTCTGAAAATTTAACAATTTTTATTAAAATTTGATGTTTCTACCTTTTAAACTAAGAAGTCAAATTTAAGAATTTTAATAAAATTATACTCACTGAAGAGATGAGCAGTTAACTTTTCTCTTAACATTTGTGTTTTCACTTTTCACAACAGTGCCTAAAAGTTTGTTTAACCATATCAAACGTTGCTTTAAGATGTAAATCAATCCATATAATTGTAATGCGATAAAAATTGGTGAATAAGTAAAAATAACCCAGATGCAATTCAATACAAAATAAAAATTGTATTCGTCATAAAAAGCCACAGACGATTCAACTGAAATTCCAAATATATAGAATACAAGAACGAATGTGACGATCTTGATGTAAAGTCCTTCTTTCGAGAAATTTTTGTTGGTGCGTAATAATTTAAAATGCATTTTTAATATTTTCTGGTGGACTTCTTCAAGGTTTTCTATTACATCTAAAACCTAATTAGTAGCCATTTTAATATTATTATTAAGTTCACATTGTATTTTTTACTTTTTTATGAAATATCCAACTGCACAAAACTATTAAATTGAAGTTAAGGTAATTTACAAAAAACGTTAGATAATCCAAAATTTGCATAATGATAGTCACAAAACTGCTATCGTTACCCATAAGCGCAAGAGCAACAATGGAATGGTAACTAATAATTGCATCTAATATTATTAGAATAACACTCCATAATATACATAAAATTGATAATTTATTTGAAGAATTTGTCGATAAAGTAAATGGAGTAAATCCAATACATTTAGTTACATATAGCATTGGTTTGAGAGATGACATGATACTATGTGGTTCAGACATTATATTGATACAACCGTACCCATCGAATTATTTTCATAAGCTAGTTTTATTAAAATATCAGTGTCCAATCAATAATATTATTTACAGCATATCAATTTATTATTTATTTTTTAAAAGCGGTTTAGATCATAATTAACATCATTTTGATGTATCTACCTGTAAATTTTACACCATTACTCATTTTAAATAATATACCAATATTCGGACTTCACGAATTATTATTAGGTAATTAGGTAAACGGTGCTACCGTACACAGAAAAAAATGTATACTTAAAAGTAGAACAATTTGTGCCTAGATTGTCTACAGGTACAAATTGTGTAAAAATTTAGCACAATTTGTGCTATAAAATAGTACAATTGCGCTCGAGATGACTGAATTTGACTAAAATTAAATACAATTGTACCTAATTTTCACCCAATTTGTACTTGTAGACAATCTAGGCACAAATTGTTCTACTTTTAAGTACACCTTTTTTTTCTGTGTATGACAGGTAAATTACACTAGAAAACAAAATAAAATGTTTTAAACATTAGAAAAAATGTAATATTTATGCTGTTCAAAACCAAGTTTGCATTTAGCTTTATTTATAAATTAATAAGAATACTAACTGAAAAATTCAAATCAAATATTTTTAATATAAAAAAAGTTGGTTAGAAAGCTCTTCCACTATATCATTTCTAGGCGTAGGTACATATAATTGGTTTGTTTATTTATTACCAACCAATATAGTTTGCTGCTCAAAGAAGCAAAAAAGTTGTTCTGTGTGATTCCCAAAGCCGGAAAATCTCTCCGAACTAAAGTATGATAAAAAATTTGTAAAAATATTTATGGCGATGTTCCTTTCAATTTGTAGATTCTTTATTTCTTTTATAAAAATATAATATAAATATATATGTGATGAGAACAATAAATAATAAATTGCTCTATGGTAATTCAAAGAATAAACTTTATTTTATGGTATTTGATGTGAACATATAATAAATTATGATTGGAAAATAAATCTTAAAAAGAAAATTTCAAGAATTTATAAAATATAAATATAGTGATATTAGTATGTGTCCTAAAATATAGAATTAAACAAACTTAACTAAACGATATTAAATTTTAAAATTCATTTTAAACTTTATAAAAATGTAATAAAGAAAAAATTATATTTTTTATTTAAAGATACCTGTAAAAATTTAAAACTATGGATGCAATCCTGGGTTTTATATTCTTTTTGAAAATGCGAATGTAATTGTAGTAAACTTAATTAACTAGATTAGTTAAACTAGGAATCAACAAGACAGTATACAATCACAAAGAGCTACTATAATATAGAAAATAATTTGAAACATTTTGATTGGATTTTAATAATACTGACGCACGCAGAGCCACAAAGGTTTCTTGTTATAGTGCACTGCAAATAAAAGCCAAAGTGGTACCATATAAAAGTAAAACACTATTATAGTAAATGTGTTATTAATTAAGGACCATGTCAAATTGTAGCATTATTACTGTATAACTTGCAATTGAGCCAAGAAACTAAAAGATTACGTTAAAATTTAACAAAAATCATTTTGAATTATTATTATTACTTACCAAATAAATAAAATTTTTATCTAGTGTAAATAATCCAAAAGCAGTAAATTTTATTTTATTATGCATGAATTGTAGAGAAATACCTAAAATCTAAAATTATATTTGTTAGATATTGCAAAGTGAGAATCTGATTTTGAGGAGTTACCTCATAATAATCTTTTTCGTTGTTTTGGCTTTGTAGTAGCTGCAGAAATAATTTTTTGGTTTCTTCTGCCTACAAAATTGGTAAAAAATTTAAATTAACCAATGACTAAAAAAACAAATAAATTAACAAAATGGAGATGTCAAATGGTGAGATTAGTGATACGTTATTTTATCTGCAATTCCAAAATTAGTAATTGAATGATAATTTACTAGCAATGAGTAGTTGTGAATGAATAGGTTGACTATTGAAAGTAACACTGTTGAAACGTTTAACGAGTAATTAATAAAATATATTTCGATGCTTATATTTTATTAAGTTGATTCAGAGAATTGAATTCATTAGTTAAAGGTGATTTTGTAAGATTTCAATAGTTGTAATGGTTATCAAATACGTGTTTAATTATGTATTTTACATAAGTAAATATTGATATTACAATATCGGCTTATCATTTAATTAATCAAAATCACCTTAATACTATGATGACTTTCTAAAAAATGTAATATAAATCCAGCCAAAAAACTAATAGTTTCAAATTAGGATATGAAGTCCATAATCCGATATTTTGTTATAATATTATTAATAAGTTATATTAAACCAAGCTCACCTCGTTGAAAGTATTAGCGCAAATTATACTAATAACCACAATCGCTACTAAGAAAGAAAATATCAGTCCTACGAAAAATATGTAAAGAGAAAGTGATTTTGGATAATCGTGATTATTTATGATGGTTGCAAGAATATAAACTACCATGTCTACTATAACCAAAAATGATTGCAAACTAATCAAAAGTAATTGGAACGAATAGACTTTATTTATTTTTTTGCTGATACTCCACAATTCTAAATAAAGTAATCCAATGTTCCTTACTGTTACCATATCCATATAATGCATGACTCTAAAAATAACTTAAATAATCTTTTAAAATCATCATTTAAATGGAATAAAAATGTACTTACTGAAGCCATGAGCAATTAACGGTTCTCCTTGAATTTGTGTTCTCGTTTACCACAATAATATTTAAAAGATTGTTTAGCCATACCAAGCGTTGTTTTAAGATGTACATCAATCCATATAATTGTAATACGATAAAAATTGGAGCCTGAGTAAAAGTAGTCCAAATGTAATGCAATACAAAATAAATATTAAACTGGTCATAAACAGCAAGAGACGATTGAGCTGATAATCCAAATATATAAAATACAAGAACGAATGTGACGATCTTGATGTTAAGTCTTTCTTTTAGGTATTCTGTATTAGGGCGTAATAATTTCAAATGTATTCTTAATATCTTATTGTGAACTTCGTCAAGATTTTCTATTATATCTAAAACCTAATTAGTTGCCATTTAAATATTATCATTAAGTTTTACATAATTTTTTTTACGTTTCTGTGGAATATCCAACTGCATAAAACTATTAAACTAAAATTAAGGTAATTCACAAAATACATAAGATAATCCAAAATATTTACAACGACAGATATGTAACCACTATGAGTAACAATAAGAATGGAATTGTAACTACTTATTGTATCTAACACTATTAGAATAACACTCCATAATATACATAAAACCGATAATTTATTTGAGGAATTTGTTGATAAAGTAAATGGAGTAAATCCAAAACATTTGGTTACATATAGCATTGGTTTGAGAACTGACATTATATTATGTGTTTCAGACATTTTATTGATACAACCGTGCCAATTGAATTATTTTCATAAGAGTAGCTTTATTGAAATATCAGAGTATAATCAATAATATTATTTATAGCATAACAATTTATTATCTATTGTTTTTAAAACGTAATTTACAGTGCTTTGATGTTTGTACTTATAAATTTTACCCCATTAATTTTTCTTATTCAAATATACTTTTTTTAAATAGTAGAATTGTAAATCAATTTTTCAAATCGAAGCATTTGCTTCTAGTATTGAATTGCCCAAGATATGTTTGCATGTTTATTTAAAAGCTTACCGTGCTTTTTGTTCATTTATATTAAAACGATCCACAAAATTTTAAACTTGGACAATTTCTCTAATTTGGAGTGCAATCAAGATAACTACAGTCTTTTAATATTGCTGCACTTAGATACGTATCTCGAGAAATTAATATTTTAAACTAGACTACTTTGGAGTAAAGAAATAAATGCACAAAATTATTTTGAAATAATTTTTGGAACAGACAAGAGAGATTGACCTATTTTTCCATTGAGGGTAAGCGCATTATCGCAACATTTCAATTCTGGTAATTGCCTGCAATTATCTGCCAAACTACGTGCGATAGCTAGATACCATCTGTTCATATTGATTTAATGATAACTTTGTACAGTAATAATTTGCTTGATAACGTAAAACTAGAACTCCTAAGCATAATTCACAAATCGTTACGATAGGTATAAATCTGAACTGTAAACGTTTGCTCTAGATGTGCTTCATTTATCTCTATGTATGAATAATTGCAATTTGATTTATTGCAGTGGACATATGTAAACATCGCGTCAGCACTGCCTTCAAAGAAAAATTATACTATTTTGTATATTATAGGCTTGTAATTATAGTATAGGCTATTGATTATGTCATCTGGAACGGAACGAAGATGTTCACAGATTTTTATGGCAAGACTCGGTCAATGGGTCTTTTAAGAAGAAAAATCTCTAAGTGCTACTAAATTAGAGAATGGAAATTTGGGATATGGGTGAAATAAACAAAATGTATAATTTCAGTAAACTTCATACACAACATAGCATGGAGCAAGACCAAAGGTCGTGTCATGCAATTCATCCCAAAATAGTCAGAATCCTTAAAAGTAAACTCTAACTAAAAATTGATCAATCAATTACGATAATTATTACTGCTTAAATTAAAATACTTACATGAGCAATACGTGCTCATTTTAGGTTGTATTTTGAGTTATAGAAACAAGAATTACTTTCTATTAATAAGATGGCCCCTCCTATTAAAAAAAATAGTTAAAAAATGAAATCTTAAAATAAAGTGGTTTTAAAAAATTAATTATAAATTTAATTGTTTTTAACAACAAAAAATATTTAACTACAATATTTTTAATAATTTAATAAGTTCTATAATTTTTTAAGTTATGTTTACATGTATTTATCTAAACGATAAAGAACTTTTTAACTTAAATATAAATAACCTTTCGTACAATAAAAAGTAATCAATTTGATGTCAATCAAGTTCGATATTTACAACACACTTTATTATTATTAGATATTTTTAATTGTTACTGTATTTAAGGGTATATAATCAATGACATAAATTTCTGAATAAATATATAAATACACATTGATTTTCTTAATCGATATGTGTCATAACATATTTCTTATGTAGGAAAATGTAATTTAATATGTACTGTAGGTATGATGAACCGCTATTGAAAAACAGTCATGCGCATTAACGCTAACAACATGGCGACGTTCAAACATTAACATAGAATTGTACTTTAGTTAAACATATTAAATAACGTATAATAAATTGGGTTATTTATTATTTATTACCTCACCATACAACATAATTGGGGACGAGGATTAATAAGCAACGAGAAAACATAAACATAACCAGTGTATTAACAGTGAACAATATTGCAAAATTCGCAGGTTAACAAATGTGCGAAGAACGATACGTGATAAACACATGTGCATTTACATTTAAATTAACAGTTTTTGGAACAATTAACATTTATTTTTAAGTAGAACGCTGAGGAGTGTTCCTATACGCAAAAAGAAAACAAAAAAAAATCAAAGATGATTGAAGAACAACCTACAACTGCACTCAAGAAATTGTTGAAGGAGTTTGGGGAACTTTTCAATGGACAGCTGGGGGCCTTTCGTGGTCAAATGGGTGTTCCGACAGGTGGCCCTGAGCCACTTGGCCTTGCGACAACTCGCCTCAGACAACTGGCCTTGGCGAAAACTGGCCCTGGCGACAAGTGGCCCTGGTGACAACTGGCCTTGGCATAACTAGCCCTGCCGACAAGTGGCCCTGGTGACAAGTGGCCCTGGTGACAACTGGCTTTTTTACCAATTTTTATTAAAAGCTTTTATTTAACTTGGGAAGATCGTTGTCCGTCGTCCGTGTGGGTCGACCGCTTTGAGGCCATTTTTAAGCAACTTCCCGACGTCCTAGAGATCTGAAATTTGGTATACAGCTTTCACCTGCAGAGCATTTTCATATTTTAATTTTGTTTTTCTAAAATTCTGAAAAATAAGCAAAAAATCTGGAAAAAACTGAAAACCATTAAGCGCATGCGTCGATGCGCATTGGACAATTTTATCATACAGGGTGGAAAGTAACTTAGAATTCTAAATCTCATTTTTAAGGACCGCATTCAGGGTAAAGTTTTTCGTCGTAATGATTTATACGGGTGAACTATCAAACATCTAAAACACATAAATAAAGAAATCTGATAGGATGAACCTATATTAGTTAAAATACATAAGCTGTATTTGAAAAGATATGACTAAAAAATTAGAAAATTAAAAATTTTTAAAAAAAACTTTTTATTTAAAATTACAAAAGTGCACTAAAAAGTAGAAAATAATTTTAATAAAAGCAAACAAAGCTTCGTGAAAACATCAATATAAAAGCGTGGGGTTATGAATTTTGTACACCAATAGTTAGCCTGCTTATCCACCTATAAACAGCCCCACGCTTTTATATTGATGTTTTCACGAAGCTTTGTTTGCTTTTATTAAAATTATTTTCTACTTTTTAGTGCACTTTTGTAATTTTAAATAAAAGGTTTTTTTTAAAAATTTTAAATTTTTTATTTAATTTTTTATTACCCATTTATTTATTTTGTAAAATTAAAATCTGCGTAGTAATAAGTTACATTTTATTAAAAACAGAGATCCGTTGGTAGGTTACTCTTAAAAACCGATATTTTTTTAAAATAAATATAAATGTAAATGGGCAGTTTACATTCCGGATTAGTATTGCTATTTTTGGTCGGAGGGCAGTTTATAACTTTCAATTTTTACCTGATCTATGGATTAGGGCAGTTTACATTCACCTAAAAAGATGTATCTTTGTTTCTGTTAGTATAACTGGTCATCGACAGATGACGCGACGATTAAAGCTCAAGATTAAAGCTATATTTCGCATTTGTCGTATTTTTAATAATAATTTTATTTATTGTTATTGGCACCGATATGTGTACTATTTTTGTCAAACTACTTGGACAAAATCAATATTTGACAAAATATTTCTCCGTTGGTAAAACAGTATACTACCGGGGTTTTGTAAACTGCTCTCCAAATTTGACCATAAACTGTAAACTGCCCTCCAAGCAAAAAGGTTGCCACTAATCTGGGATGTAAAGTGCCCTCCAAACTATTCTCTTTTGTTATTCGGCTTAATTTATTAATTCCTTAAGTACTAACAAGTTTATCATATAGGGTAGAAAGTAACATAGATTTCCAAATCATATTTTTGAGGACCGCATTCAGGGTGAATTTTGTCATTGTAATAATTTATACAGGGTAAAGAATCAAACATCTAAAACACATAATTAGAGAATTCTGATAGGATATGACTAAAAAATTAATAATTTCAATATGACGGTGATAAAAATTTATTTTTTATTCGTGAATCTTTAAAAGAGAGATCTACCGGGCAAGGTTAGGTTAGGTTACGAAACGATTTTTTTAGAACTAATCATTAAAAAAATATCCACGGGTTTAGGTTAGTGTTAGGAAAAGATTAATTTTTTATTAGTAAATCTTTAAAAAAAAGATCCACCGGTCAAGTCCGGTCCGGTAATAAATCCCCACTAAATTAATTACTAAACCGTACCTATATTAGGGCAGTTTACATTCCGGATTAGTGTTGCTATTTTTGGTCGGAGGGCAGTTTACAACTTTCAATTTTTACCTGATCTATGGATTAGGGCAGTTTACATCACCTAAGAAGATGTATCTTTGTTTTTGTTAGTATATCGACCAGGGACGTGCCCAACCAACTTTTTTTGGGGGGGAGAAATTTTAAATTTGCCAACTGAATTAATTCAAAATTGCCAACTTTTTGTAAGTTTTGCAGGTTTTAGTAAATTTAGATATAAAAAATGCCAAATTAACCAACTTTTGAGTGTTTTTGTCAACTTTTTGCCAACTTTCTGAAAAATTGGGGGGGGGGCGAGTTTCCCCCCATGAGCACGTCCCTGATATTGGCAGATAAGTGATCTACAGATGACGCGACGATTAAAGCTCACTTGTAATGTATGCATCACAGCTTTTTATTAACTGAAGAATATGAATCTTACTTTGTAAGTTTTTAATTCCATTTTATTACTATTATGAATTTTATTATGAAGAATATGAATTTTACTTTGGAAGTTTTTAATTGCATTTTATTATTATTGTATTGTTACAATTCGTATTCTTAATAAATAATTTTATATTGAAGTGTTTTTAGCTAGACACCTCACAAAAGTGCGCCGGCAGCTCTCTAAAATGGGAACGCTCGAAAAAAATCTTTCTCAGGGTTAGGTGGGTATCAGATGAAAATGAAATTACCATTGACTGCATCAAAAAGATGAATAATTGAGTCGCAATTAATAATATTAAAATTTAATTTATTCACAATCAATAAAAATTTATCAAAAAGACCCCTTTTGAACTCACAGATTTGAGTTTTGAAAGTGTATGGTGTAAATTGGTGCTAGCAAATACGAATGCGCTATTGTAATTGAAAACCAAACAGTCATGAATAGCAAAATAACGCATTCGCACCCACTACGGTGTATTCGTGTTCGCTAATAACAAAATTTACAAAAATTTCAAATATCGTGAATTAAATTATTCAAACTATTATCGATGAAGTTTATCGGCGCCACAAAAATTTTCAATATCACAAAACGCGTATTTATAAAATGTTAAACAATTCTTACTTGAGCTCAAATATCTTGAATATTGTAGCTGGATCTCTTCGCTCGACTCACATTGAACGTCGATCCATCCACCAAGACGTCTACAAATCTTCCAAATCTAGCAAATTTTCCCAGACACCACGGGTTCAGCAAATCAAATATTCTCTTCTCCAATTATAGACAAATTCCAAACCACAGACCAACAACCTCGGTCAAACGTCAATTTAATCTTCACAAATTCTGGTCCTTACAAGTCCAAGGACGATCTCACCAATCAAAACACTCAAATCTACGCCCCTTTCGGCGGCCAAAAATAACTCAACCAAAATGGCTCAAATGTTCGCTTTCTCACGACACTCAGTCGATTGATACGCTTTTTTAAATTATTGTCCCTCCTTCGCCAATTCCTGATAACATTTGTCCTCGCGCCCCACCAACCATTCTTATCGCGCGCTCACACTTTTAAAACTTTTAACAGTTCACAATACAAAATAATTTAAATTTTAAATGTTTACAAATAAAAATAAGAGTTTCTTTGTTCGTGTTAAGAGTTACAGTAAACTTTCGTATGAGCGTCTCTTTGATAAATCGTAAAAATTAACTTAAAAATTTGAAAAGAAAACAAAAACTATTAATTTCGACTTTCATTAAAAACAATGATTTTTTTTAACGTCGTTTCACGACAATATATTGTTATTGGCACCGATATGTGTACTATTTTTGTCGAACTACTTAGACAAAATCAATATTTGACAAAATATTTCTTCGCTGGTCAATATTTGACAAAATATTTCTCTGCTGGTAAAACAGTATACTACTGGCCAAGGTCAGTTGTCATCGGGGTCAGTTGTCACCAGGGCCACTTGTCGCTAGGGCTAAAACTTTATATGTAGTAAAGAAAAAATTATATTCTTTATTTAAAGATACCTGTAAAAATTTAAAAATATGAATGTAATCCTGGGTTTTGTATTTTTTTTTTAAATGTGAATGAAATTATAGTAAACTTATGGCCGATTTCAGCAACGTTATAATATAGTTGATCTGACATTAGTTAACCTAGATCAACTATGGGCCAATAGAAAACGTTTGTTAGCGCTAATAGTCGTTTTCCATTGGTTCATAGTTGATCTGGATCAAATAATCGTAATAATGGAAAAAATAACGTTGCTGAAATCGGCCATTAATTACCCAGATTAAGGAATCAACAAGACAGTATACAAGCACAAAGAGTTATTTTAATATAGTTAATAATTTGGAGCGTTTTGATTGGATTTTAATAATACTGAAGCACACAAAAGTGTCTTTTTATAATGCATTACGTCTAGAAGCCTAAATGGTACCATAAAAGTATATCACTCTTATAGTAAATGTGTTATTAATTAAGGGCAACGTCAAATTGTAGCATTATTACTGTATAACTTGCAATTGAGCCAAGAAACTAAAAGATTACGTGAAAATTTTAAGATCTTTTTAAATTATCATCACTTACCAAATAAATAAAATTTTTATCTAGTGTAAATAATCCAAAAGCAGTAAATTTTATTTTATTATGCATGAATTGTAGAGAAATACCTAAAATCTAAAATTATTTGTTAGTAATTGCAAAGTGAGAATCTGATTTTGAGGAGTTACCTCATAATAATCTTTTTCGTTGTTTTGGCTTTGTAGTAGCTGCAGAAATAATTTTTTGGTTTCTTCTGCCTACGAAATTAATAAAAAATTTAAATTAACAAATGTGTAGGAAAATAAATTAATTAACAAAATGAGGATGTCGAATGATAAAATTAGTAATTGAGACAATGTGTAGTTGTGAATGAATAGGTTGATCATTGAAGGTGACACGATTGAATTTTTTAACGAATAATTAATATAATATATTTCGATGCTTATATTTTATTAGTTTGATGCAGAGAGTTGAATAAATGGTTATGTTTTTAATGGTGCATTTTGTGTAAATAAATGTTGTTACTACAATATCGGTTTATTATTTAATTAATCAAAATCTCTTTAATACTATTATGATTTTCTAAAAGATCTATCACGATTCATAATAGCAGCCAGAAACGACATGATCTGATGTTTTGTTACAATATTACTAAGTAATACTAAACCAAGCTCACCTCGTTCAAAGTATTATCACAAGTAATACTAATAACCACAGTCGCTACTAAGAAAGAAAATAAATTTCCTACGAAAAATATGTAAAGAGAAAGTGATTTTGTATAATGGTGATTATTTATGATGGTTGCAAAAATAAAAACTACCATGTCTAATATAACCAAAAATGCTTGCAAACTAATCAATAGTAATTGGAACGAGTAGACTTTATTTATTTTTTTGCTGATACTCCATAATTCTAAATAAAGTAGTCCAATGTTCTTTAGTGTTACCATATCCATATAATGCATGACTCTAAAAAGAACTTTTATTAAATAATCTTTTAAAACTAGCATTTAAATATAATAAAAATGTACTTACTGAAGACACGAGCAATTAACGGTTCTCCTTGAATTTGTAGTCACATTGACCATAATAATATTTAAAAGATCGTTTAGCCACACCAAGCGTTGCTTTAAGATGTACATCAATCCATATAATTGTAACACGATAAAAATTGGAGCCTGAGTAAAAGTAGTCCAAATGCAATGCAGTACAAAATAAATATTAAACTGGTCATGAACAGCAAGAGACGATTGAGCTGATAGTCCAAATATATAAAATACAAGAACGAATGTGACGATCTTGATGTTCAGTCTTTCTTTTAAGTACTCTTTATTACTGCGTAATAATTGCAAATGTAATTTTAATATCTTATTGTGGACTTTGTCAAAATTTTCTATTATATCTAAAACCTAATTAGTTGCCATTTTAATATTATCATTAAGTTTTGTATAAATTTTTTTTACATTTTTATGGAATATCCAACTGCACAAAACTATTAAATTGAAATTAAGGTAATTTACAAAATACATAAAATAATCCAAAATTTTCACAACGACAGATATGAAACCATTATGAGTAATAGAGAGAATGGAATTGTAACTACTAATTGTATCTAATACTATTAGAATAACACTCCATAAAATACATAAAATCGATAATTTATTTGAGGAATTTGTTGATAAAGTAAATGGAGTAAATCCAAAACATTTGGTTACATATAGCATTGGTTTGAGAACTGACATTATATCATGTGTTTCAGACATTTTATTTATACAACTGTGCCTATTGAAATATTTTTATAATGGTAGCTTTACTGAAATATCAGAGTATAATCAATAATATTATTTATAGCATAACAATTTTTCCCTATTGTTTTTAAAACGTAATTCACAGCGCTTTGATGTATGTACTTACAAATTTTACCCCATTAATTTTTTTTGTCTAATTATACTCTTTTTAAATAGTAGAATTGTAAATAAATTTTTCAAAACCAAGTATTTGCTGAATTGCCCAAAATGTGTTTACATGTTCATTTAAAAGCTTACTGTGCTTCTTGTTCTTAAGTATCTTAAGACATTAATGTTTTCAACTACATTACGTTAGAAGTAAAGAAATAAATGCACAAATTTATTTTAAAATTATTTTTGGAACAGGCAATAGAGATTGACCGATTTTTTTAAATCATGATAATGGCCTCCAATTATCTGCTAAAAGCCTCGTACCATAGATGGATACCACCTGTTCATACTGTTTGATGATAAATTTTTACAGCAACAATTTGTTTGGTAACGTAAAACTAGAGCTTCTACGCATAATCCAAAAATCCTTACGATAGGTATAAATCTGAACAGTAAACGTTTGCTCCAGATGTGCTTCGCCTATTGTATGAATCAATGTTATTTGATTTGATTGTGACTCATAATTATTGGATTCACCGCTGAATGAAAATCAATCATTTTTCAAAAGCACAATATAATGTAAATTTTGACTGCTTTCTTCTGAAAAATTCTACTGCTATTCAATACCAGGGCCAGACTGTGTACCATGCACAAACTTTCAGTGGAGTTTCTTGTTTCCAAAATAAATATTTTTTGATTACATCATTGTGTACCTACTAAATAAATTCAACATTTTCAGAATACATCAAACTTGAAAATTATTTACCTACTATTATTATAATTTTACTCATATATAATCAATACAACGTTAGCTATTCAAATATTGCTTAGCTTTCGTAAATTGCGTACATACATGTACATTAATTTCTTAGTACTTATCCTTAACATTATTTTCACTTTGCTATTGTTCGTTATTGTAAAATGGTTCAATTTAAAAACGTCTTTACAATTTTAAAACCACAATTTTACTTTACTAAACTCATAGGACTGACACATTTTGATTTGGAGAAACATTATTTTAATAAAATATCCAAAATTAGCATTATATGGGGAATTATTTTAGTACTTTTAGAGGTCAGTTTAATAAATTCTAAGTATAAAAGTACTACTAATATTAATAATTACAACTCTGCTATAACCACCATTAATGACATTATTTTATATGCGATGTTTTGCTCTTCCTACAGTTGTGGAATTGTATTAAATATGATATTTTCGAAAAAGGTAGTATTTTTTGGATCGCAACTGAATTAAACAGATGTTCTTCTTTTTTTTAGGTTATAAAAATTATAAGCAAAATGGCGACTTTGGACAAAGAATTTATATGTTTGAATTTAATTGATACAGAAAAACATAATAAACACAGTGGAATATACATAACTGCCATAAATTTCCTGGTTTTCGTTCATATATTAATTTTAAATTATAATTTTATAAGCATTTATGGTGTAGAATTTAATATAGACATTTTTTTTTACTTTGTTGCAGAAACTTTCAGTTTATTTTTAATATTTATTATTCTACAATTTTGTTCTTTGGTGTATCTTATAAAGCAACGGTTATTATGGATTAATTTTTTACTTTCTAAATTATACCCTACAAAAATTAAGTCCGACACATCAGTAATAGTAGTTTATATCACGAGGGCGTAAGGGGTTGTTTTTCGTCTCGAGACGTAGTTTATGACACGATCCGCAAGGCGGCGAGGGGAATAATAGTCGAGAGATGAAAAAACCCTGCAGCCCGAGTATTATGAACAGCTTTTCGTGAATTTGGGAATAATATCCGACAAAATTCACGATTTTTTTGCAATAATTGCATAAATTTCATAAATTTATAACACGTTTTAATTGACATCGTGGTAGTGTAAAACCAACTTCTACTTGTAACCATGGTGTTTTTCTTGGCACCAGTTGGTACCCTGGAGGGCGGCCATGTTCATTTTGATTTTTGATCTCGAAAAGGTTGAACGTTTGTGTATTGTGTCGTGTGTTTTCAATTAAAAATGCTTAAAAACCAAAAAATAATCGTTAAATAATCAATAAATACGACCATGTGGTCGCATCTATCGATGTTCATGGACACGTTGCAAAAAAATCGCAAATTCGATATTGATGGATCACGTGGTAGGTACTATCGCGTTCAGCAAAAAGCGGTATTTATGGGGCGAATTTATACATTATTTACTATTTCAGGCTACATAGCCACGATAATCGATATACGTGTTCTAGGGATTTTTTATGCGCCGACAGGCGCATATTTTGAAGATCAAAAATGAAAACGACGAAAAGCACCTTCGCCAAAGACAACCGCAAAACGTTGTCGATATGCAAGACAGGCAAGTTTTTCACAATTGTGTGGTTAAGATAAAATATGTAAATAAATGATTTTTGAAAATTTTTGTTTTTTTGAAATTTTTTTACTCCCGGTATTTTTTTACTACCGGGAGAAAAACAAAGTGTGACGAAAAGAGCTTCTTTACTCCCGAAAAACCGGGTGTAAAGTAGTCACTTTACACCCAAAATCACGAAAAAGAATTTATTTTAAGTAAAAAACATCAAACTAATTTTGAAAGGTACTAAAGGTTTTTGTAATTTTGACATATCAATGATAATATTAAACCACAACCTCCACTTTTTTAAAACAAAAAAAGTAATTTGTTATAATTTCATGCAGTATAGACGCAGTAAACTGCACCGACCAATTTTAGCACAAATTTATTGGAATCCCAAATTATTGAATTAGTTTATTTTGAGAAACTGGTGGTTGTAACTTGACATCTTTGTAAGTTATAATTTATTTCTATGTTTCAGAATCAATACGAAAAACTGTGTTAAACTTTGTCAAATTAGCAAATTTTATTACAATTTATACGTCATATCGAAAGAAACCAATTCCGTATTTTCTTTTCAAATACTAATGTTTGTTATAGAAGCATTTTTTGCTTTAATGGCCACCTTATTTTATTTTGCAACATCTGTAATCCAGGAAGTTTATTTACCGTTTTCAGAACTTTTACTCAATGTAAATTTCTGTTTTTTTCATGTGGTAGGAATTGCTATTTTGATATTAACCTGTTCACGCACATCTAAAGAAGTAATATTTACCTGTGATTTTTTTAACTAATAATTACTGAGACAATTTATATTTTAATAGGCCGAAAAGATTAAATACTTTCTGATGCATAAGGAAAAATTTAATACGGACGTGAGTATGGGTACAAAATATAAATACAAAGCATGGGGATAAGCAAATATGACTTAATAATCTTTTCCAAATGAAACCACATAAATCAGGAGTTACATTACAAAAATACATTTTCAATTTCAGTTACGCACATCAAATTTTTAAGCTAAATTGTTAAATTTTGATATGTGTCGTATTGAACTTTTTTGTAGAAAATTCAATTACCTACAAAATTGTTGATATTTTTTAATTTTATTGTTCTAGCAGCATTTTGAATTCAAAATTTCTTCATCAGCTAATTAAGTGTTTAGCATAGTTATTAATTGCTCCTTATATAGTTCCATTTTAAATATAAATTGTATATTATAAATAAATTTTTTTTTAGGATGTACTGCTGTCTATGCAACTTTTCCATGAAAAAATAGAATTTACAGTTGGAGGACTATTTAAACTAAACAATTCACTTTTATACTACGTAAGCTAGAAATAAATTTAAAATTGAAATTGAAATTTATTTTGTAGATGTTTTCCAGTATAATATCATATTCAATTATCACTCTTTAATTTGATATAAGACTTGAACACAGTTAAATTATCCTAAATAAGACATAATCCTATATACATAACACCTATTAAATTAGAAATTTTAAATCAGCCTAATCAGGTCATCAGTAG
Source organism: Rhagonycha fulva (assembly GCA_905340355.1). Classification (NCBI taxonomy): domain Eukaryota; kingdom Metazoa; phylum Arthropoda; class Insecta; order Coleoptera; family Cantharidae; genus Rhagonycha; species Rhagonycha fulva. The sequence continues at coordinate 7,701,108 of HG996556.1, read as the reverse complement.
GATGCCATTTGGAGACTTTCTACGAAATCTATTTTAAGTAATTTGTAAAATTATTTGGCAATTGTTAAGTATATGAACTGCAACATTATAAAATATAACATAACTTTAAAGAAAATGTAAATTAATGTATGCTCACCAAGTGCTTTTTTTCAGTTTTATTTTACTTAGTAATTGTTTAATATTTGTTGTCCGAAAACAACTAATTAAATAATTACTCAACTGCCACCGTGCTCTGATTTGTTTACTTTGTTAATCCGCAAACAAGCAAATTTTCAGAAACGAAAGCGTGGAGGTAAATCTCCTCATTAAGACAAAAAAATTGTGCTGTCGGGGGACCCCCGTCAGGAACAACGTTTTGTACTCTTTTTCTTCAACTCCGAATTAATTTGATATAGATATTGTGATTGTTGATATTTATAAATTTTCCTGACGTAAGCAAAAAGCGTTATGTTTTTCTTCAATGGTAGAGGTACCAAAATTTTTGTGCAGTGGACATAATATAAGCATATATCGAGGCAACATTGCCTTTAAAGAAAAATTATACTATAGGCTATTGATTATGTCTTATGGAACGGAACGAAGACGTTTTTCGGGTTTTTATTGTATTACTATTAAATTAGAGGATGAAAATTTGAGATAAGGGTGAAAAAACATTTGATACAATAAACAAAATGTATAATCTCAGGAAACTTCATATACAACATGGCATGGAGAACACCAAAGGTCGTGTTATGCAATTTATCCTAAAATGGTCAGAATCATTGAAAGTAAACCCTAACTAAAGATTGATCAATCAATTACGATAATTATTATTACTACTTAAATTACAATATTTAAATGAGCAATACGTGCTCATTTTGGGTTATGAAGGTAAGGATTACTTTTTGTTGATGAAATGGTCCTCCCTATTGAAAAAAATAGTTAAAAAAAGAAATCTTAAAATAGGTTGGTTTTAGAAAATGAATTATAAATTTAATTTTTTTTAACAACAAAAATGTTTAACTACAATGTTTGTAATTATTTGAGCAAGTTCTATAATATTTTAAGTTATATTTACCTGTATTTATCTAAACGATAAACTTTTTAACTTAATTATAACCCTTCGTATAATAAAAACAAATCAATTTGATGTCGATCAAGTCGACATTTACAACACACCTTATTATTAGATATTATTAACTGTTACGGTATTTAAGGGTACATAATCAATAGCATAATTTTCTATATAAATAAATATATTATACACATTGGTTTTTTTAATCGATATTTGTTATAACATATTCCCACTATTATTCTTATTAATGCAGAAAAGTGTTGCAATATACAACCGTCTTCTCTATTTTAAAACCACAATTTTACATAACTAAACTCATTGGACTAACACATTTTAATCTAGATAAACACTATTTTAATAAAGTATTCAAAATTAGTGTCATTTGGAGAATTACTTTTGCACTTTTTGAAATCCTGTTAGTAAATTATACGTATAAGTTTAATGGTCTCACTTATTACAACTCCGTTATAACCGATCCCCAAAATCACTTCTAACAAGATATTATGAAATGTACATCTTTTAGGCAGCCCATCTCCATTAAACTAATAAATATAATATTATGATATTCGCCCGTAACTAAAACGTTTCATATTAATGTTATCTATCAACTTACTTTGAGTTTTCATTAATGAATATAATATCTTTTGAGACCGGTTCTCGTCTTACTACCCTTATTAACTAATTCTAAAATTGTAGATTTGTAAATAAATTAATTTTTAATAGAATTTGTTAAATTATCCATAATGATCATTAAAGGTAAAGGAAGATAAGGAAGGATAACTTAATTACTATTCAATTGTCTCTGAACTATCTCTGATTTAAAATAAAACTTAATTACCTAATTAAAAATTGTTGGTTTTAAGGACTTTTTCCGGAGCCAATTCCTTTATTTAAAATATGCTCTTTCAAAATACATCAAGGTTTTAATCGTAAAATTGTTACTTTCGAGTGGACATTACCTACCTCTCCACTAATTTTTAAAATTTGAGTTAAGAGTATAGAAATATTATACATTGTATAATTGTTAAGTGTAATGTCATCTACCATTTTTATTGAATAAAAAGCACTAAGAGCGATATGTTCTTTTAGAAAGAAATTTTATAGTTTTGTTAGTTTTTATAATATTCTTCCATGTCCAAGTAAAACTTATTTAAATTTAATTTTTACCAATAGTGGTATCCGTCAAACCAACATCGAATTGGAGGATTATAATGGCATATGTTGTTATGGCGGAAAACATCTACAAGAAATAAAAATACTATAAATATTAAAAACATTAATCGTTCAATTATTTAAATTTAAATATTTACTTGAAAAGTTGAATAAATAAATATTATAATATTATTAAAGGAGCAAATCCACATGACTGCTAATTGTGTCTAATTGCGAGCATTTTTGTCGATACATATCTTTGCCGATACATATTTAGTTTCCATAATTAAAATTACATAATTATTGGTTTTTGAATGAATTTTTGTCGCTCATAAGATAAGCAAACAGAACCACGTACCCTCAAGAGGATTTCTCACGGCTCATCAAAGGTATGTAGGTACGAATTTTCCAAAGTGCTTTCTATTTGAGCCAAAGTTAGTGATGATAATCATTATGAATTCCTGTGATTAGTTAGATTTGCATGCATTTGATTTGCAGCATGTTTAGGGTCATTATCCGGTTGAAATATCCACCCGCGTGGCATTTTTCTCCTTCATATGATTCCTTAATATGTCGGCATACATAAATAGATCCATAATACCGTCAATTCCGTGTAGGGGTTCAATGCCACTACGGGAAAAACAGCCCCAAATTATGATGTTTTTTTCCACCGTGTTTTATAGTGAGAACTTGATATTTAATATCATGTTTTTTATTTTTCGGACGTCAAATACACTTAATACCATCCCAGGAAAACAAATTATACGTACTTGTGTCACTCCAAAGTATTTTAGACAAATTTTTTTTTCTTAGTCAAAATGACTTTTAGAAAATTTTAGACGGGCTATCCGATTTTTCTTTGATATAAGTGGCTTCTTAAAAAGAAGTCTTGCAAATGGTCCAGCTGAATGTAGGCGACGTTTCAATGTCAAAATATGTATCTTATCTTCGCGATTTTTGTTAAAATTTTTAACAATTTGTGTAGCTGTTAAACGAGTTTTTTTTACTGCTTCACTAAACATCATTTTATCATGAGTTGTGCTTGTTTTCCGTGGTCGTCCCGTTCTTGGTGGTGTCTCTGCTGATCTATAATTAATATTTTTACAACACCAGAGACTTATTGTTTGATTTGAAATGTTAAATTGGCGTTCTGCTGCTCTCAATAATTTTGCACCTTTTAACTATTCTAAAACCATCTTTGAAATACTCTGTACTTTTGGGCATGTCGATTTATTATCAAGAAAGATGTATTTCAAGCAAATTAACTTCAGTTACCCTTGTATCAACGCTTATTAATATTTTAATTAATAAAACGATTTATGCCTAATTACTTTTAAAATCCTGAATAAATGTAATTTGCTTGTAAAATTTTCGCGTTAATACGAACTAAAAGTTTTGTACTTTTATTATTTGTGTTAATCTAAATACTTTTAAAAAATATATAGTAGTCCACTAAAGGATTTCTATTTCAATTAATTTTTGTTAAAAAACTGTTTGCCAAATTACTTCTAATCGCTACTGTAAGTGTGCTCTGTTAAATTTGGACTACAAAATAAGTTTTCCTCAATTAATCATTAGTTTGCATATTGAATTAGTACTTACATTAAATGGCAGTGATGTGTTAATTTTAAATAATCCATATGGAGAAAACTCTACTTTTTCGTGACAAAGCTGCAAAGCCAGTGCCAAAGCCTAGAATAAAAATCACATTTAAAAAATTGCCAGTTGACTAACTTCAGAAAGATTGAAGTATTTAGTTTCTTGTAGGTTTTACCAAAAACTAAAGAAATGATAAAAAACCTTTAATCTTGCATATAAACAATGATCCAAGCAGAATTTCTCCAAAACGTTGATTCACTTTTCTTCTTACCCAACCTTACATGTTTTGAATATTACAGTGTGCAATGTTTGGTAGTTTTAATTGCATTCTTTTAAATTTATTTTTACAATCATACAGAAAAGTCAATAAATACTAACTTCTGTATTCAACAGCTCTCCATTCACACGTATCAGTGGAAAAGCTTTGGTAATACTATTTTTAATGTTCCTAGCCTAAAAAATTGAAAAGATTTACTTAGGATGAAATATTTAAACATTAATATTATAGTTCACTTCTTTTGAAACATTTGTGCAGTTAGTAACCAAGATACACACTGCTATTATAAACGCAGCTACAGAAATTGTGTTTTGTACAATCTCATGTACTGGCACAAAGTTTTGTTGATACATTGCAGTGATATGGTAGGATAAAACATTAATTATCGATATATTTACTTGTATCGTAAATATTAATAATTGAAACGAAAATGTAGAATTTAGGTCTTTTGTAACTATGTATAATTTGTGATACAAGATGCTTATTTGATGTATGTCTGTAGTGTACCTCCTATTGGTTCTGCAACAAGTAAAAATATAATGTAAAAGTAATAATAATAATATCTAATGAGTAGTACCTTCCTAAAGTTATTTTCGGTTTTGTGTTCAAGAGTATAATATTGATCCACATAAATCTTTGTTTCAAAAGAAAAACTATAGCAAGAAATTGTAGATTATTGACAAAAACTGAACAAAAGCAGAGGAATAACCAGAAATAAGTAATCAATGCTTGCAAGTCAAGTTGATTGTGATAATTGTATGCAGTATAAAAAGACCATAACGCAATGAAAATAAGTAATAATTGTGTGATTAAAGTTAAAGTTAGTTTATTAACTTTATGTGTTTTTTCAATATTTATTATATTTAAATTTATAAATATTTGGTCTAAAACTTCTATCTGCGAGATTATTCGAACAATCTAAAATTTGTCAAGATTACAATCACCATCCAAAATTTTATATAACAATAATGTACCTTCTTTGCAAATAATATATTTGATAATATTCCACCAGTGTAACTGATAATCACTATTACACCATTTAACCAGTTAACAATGTTAGTTATGAAGCTTTTGTAAACAAAGGGTAAGTTTTTAATCATAATAATTGTAAGAGTAGTATGAACAAGTGATATGGCGGCTGCCCATATTATACTTATTTTAGAAAGTTTATTAAAATTATTTTTTTGCAAATCAAGGGGCATTAATCCTAGAAGTTTGATAAAATAAAAAGTTGGCTTTAAAACAGAGTAGATATTCTTTGCTTCAAACATTGTTTAAAATTAAAATATCGCAGCAACACCAATAACGTGGAGAGAATAACTGAGGTTGTGATTACCAAAAAATTTAGAATGTAATGTTAGGAATGAATCAATATATTATATTAAAAGCTTTTACTAAAAATCGACCAATAATTGTAGGTAAATATAGGGTAATACTAGGTGAGTACATTATTATTATCAGGTATCCATTCCATTTGGAATATGTACTTGCTTGAAAGTCTTTACGATTTATTTGCCGAGGTGAATCGCTCCTCGTTTTCTCTTCTTTGATACTCTAGATCGATTTCACCATAGCGTGTAGATGCCCACTGGAGGGCCGGGCTAAGAATTTTCGCTCTGTACTCAACCAGTACAAGTCGGAAAACCGCCAAAAAAGCGTCACATGCTTAAATTATGAACGCCCCTTTTTGAATCAAAACAAAACTAGTGATTTTGAATTAAAACAAGATTAATTTTAAATAAAGACCAGAATCGTTTTAAAACAAAACTTTAGTGGTTTTCAGTTAAAACGAGATTAGTTTTAAATCAAAACAAAACTCGTTTTAAAACAAAGCTACAGTAGTTTTAAATCAAAACAAAAATTGTTCTGAAATCAAACTACAGTGGTTTTGATTTAAAACGAGATTAATTTTAAATCAAATCAATACTCGTTTTAAATTAAATGAAGACTAATTTATTAACTAACTAACATATTAATTTACTAGTTATTAACTAATTTTGAATATGTTAATTTGCAAATAAATTAATTTTTAAGATTTCTTATTCATAATGATCATTAAGGTTGAGGGATGATACCTAACCTACTTAATTACTATTCAATTGTCTTTAAACTATCTCTGATTTAAAATCATACTTCTTCTTCTTCCTTGGAATTTAAGCCTCCGGCTTGTTATTTCCAGTATCTGCGTCGTTTCCTTGGCAGTGCTGAATCTGCAAGCATATAAATTGTTTAACGTCCGATCGGTAGTTTACTAGACTGGTCTCCAGACGCACCCGTAATCCTGGTTTTTATGTTAATGACGGCGATTCGTTAACCCAGGAGGACCACCGGCTTAACGTGTCTTTTGAAGCACGGAGACTAGTCATAAGAAAGTTACCCTTTTCCGGATTTGAACCCGGTACTTCGCATTCGCAGTTGATCGCGTTACCTACAAGGCATTTGCCGTCTCAAAAAAAAACTTAATTAACATTAATTTTCTGCTCATCGATAATAATTGAGCAGTTTTCCAGTGCTTGTTTTCCAACTAACCAATGCAATAAATAAAAGAAAAAAAATTTTCTCAAATTTTTTATTGGATTAACCGAATGCTAAAAAAATTAACTCATACAATCCTTACTGATTACTAAGTACCGCTATTGTTTATTTATGTTCCATGGCAAGAACTATAGATTTTATTGCCTTTTTAGACAATTTTTTTATTTTTGTGTTTCACAAAGAGTATGGAATATTATGCTACTTTTGATCAAATTAGCAAATTTTATTACAATCTGTATATTACATCAAAGCAGACGAATTCAGCATTTTCTATTTAAATACTAATGTTTATCCTACAAGAATATCTGGGTTTAATGATAATAATCAAATTAATTTTTTTCAATCCTTTGGAAACTGCAATCAATTTTGATTTCTGATTCAGAAATTTTTATGTTGGTCATAACTTGTTCACGATGTAGAGTAAGCAAACTAAGTTTTTTTGGATACGGTAGTAGTACGCAATGTTTGTACAACCGATGGCAAAAATAGAAATTGTCAAACTCTTAACTCTTCCAGAGCACCGTCTCGGTGCTCCGGCTGATCGTTGCGACTAGAGTTAACCCGATCCCATTATAAAATAATAAAAAACTGGATAAATTTCTGTTTTTTGCTAGGGACTAACTGTCAAAAAACTTAAACTTTGAAAGTAAGACTAAAAGTGCAATCCCTCTCAGTTTTCTTTGTCCTACGAAGCAAAGGAAAAGAAAAAAAAGTGAAAGGGCATTTCACGTGAAGCGAACAATGAAAATAAAGTGAGGTTGTGAATTTCGTTCATATTGGGCATATTTGTACTTCTAGGGGGTATAAACGTGTACACATAATATCTTTTTTATTTGAGGTGTAGTTGGTAAGATATGAGATCTTAAAGATTCACGTAATTGACGGAAGGGTTTATTTGGAATTTTATTTTCACATTGAAGTAAATTAAAATAAAATAATAAATGTAGTGTTTCTATAGAAAATTTACTGTTCTTTTTGATTTTTAAATCAGATTTCAAATTAGAATTTTTTTTCTAGTGTTAAATCGGAAGTAAATATTTAAAATATTTTTTTTAATAACTTTGACCATTTTAATTTTAATTTTTTTACTTTAAATAAAGCTTAACATTTATAAATTCTGCTAAAAAAATTTCAGAATGGAATCTCAATTAGTTTAGAAGATACATCGATTACAGTACGTACATGTCACGCTGGACGCTTGATCAAGTTGGCTGAACTACCTACTTTTACCTTGGAAAAGGAAAAAGAAAGTTTATATTTGGCGTGATTGTTCAGTTAAGTAAGTTAAATATAAAATTCCAAGTTTTCGACCTTGAGGGGGTGTCTCTCGCGCCGCCATCTTAGTTTGAAGAGGTGGAAAATCGCCTTCTTGCTACTATCTCGTTACCAGTACTAGATACATCAACTAAGGTTATTATAAAAATTGTAGAGCGTGCAATTTTGCATATTTTTCTTCTTATACATTTTTTTATAAAATTAATACTTTCAGAGTTATAACGAGTAGAAAATTAACATTTTCGTCAATTTAATACCACTAATACTTTGAAATTGACAAAAAACTATTAATTTTAGAAAAGAAATACATAAGACCAAAAATATGCAGAATTGCACGCTCTATAATTTTTATAATAACCTTAGTCGACGTATCTAGTACCGGTAACAAGATCGTAGCAAAAAAGCAATTGTCCACCCCTTCAAACCAAGAGGGCGGCGCGAGAGGCACCTCCTCAAGGTCGAAAACTTGGAATTTTATATTTAACTTACTTACCTGAACAATCATGCCAAATATAAACTTCCTTTATCCTTTTCCAAGGTAAAAGTACTTAGTCCAGCCAACTTGATCAATCGCCCAGCGTGACATGTACGTACTGTAATCGATGTATCTTCTAAACTAATTGAGATCCCATTCTGAAATTTTTTTAGAAGAATTTATAAATTTTAAGCTTTATTTTAAAGTAAAAAAAATTAAAGTTAAAATGGTCGAAGTTATTAAAAAAAATATTTGAAATATTTACTTTCGGTTTAACAATAGAAAAAAAGTTCAAATTTGGAATCTGATTTAAAAATCAAAAAGAACAGTAAATTTTCTATAGAAAACACTACATATATTATTTTATTATAATTTATTAAAATATGAAAATAATATTCCAAATAAACCCTTCTGTCAATCAGGTGAATCTTTAAAACCCCATATCTTAAAAAACTAAGCCTCAAATAAAAAAATATTATGTGTACACGTTCATATCCCCTAGAAGTACAAATATGCCCAATATGAACAAATTTCAAAACCTCACTTTTTTTCGTGGTCCGCTTCACGTGAAATGCCCCAGCTTTGAAATACATATATGCACAATAAAATTAAACAAGGGAAAACACAATAAATTAATTAATAAACATTCTAAATGTAAAACATAGTGTTTTTGCAATTTAAGTATTACATTAGTAAGAGTATAAAAATATTATGCATTGAATTGCTAAGTATTTTATCATCTACAAATTTCATTGAATAAACAGCACTAAGAGTGATGTTTTTAGCAGAAAATATAGTTTTCTTAGTTTTTATAATATCTATTCCATGTCCAAGTATAGCTTATTAAAAACTAATTTTTATCAATAGTGGTATCGCGCAAACCAACATCAAATTGAAGGATTACAATGGCATATGTTGTTATGGCGGAAAGCATCTACAAGAAATAAAAGTATTATAAATATTGAAAATAAATAAATATATTTTCGAATAGTAGGTACTATAGGGGTATTTACACTGACGTGTATAAAAAGTTGTGTATTACTAGACGTTGCTAGGACATTAAAACGGTGTATAAATACAACACCAATACACGAGCCAGTGTGAATACTCTTTATTTGTTAACTCAATAGTTTTAAACATTATCATTTATTATAATATTATTAAAAGAGCAAATCCAGATGACTTCTGTAATAGAGAACTATGTGATTTGGTAAGGAAGAAATTGCAACATTAGCAGTTTTTGTGCTAACGTATGTTAAGAAAAGTGTACTACAGTAAGCGGAAAAATCTACTACGGAATTCCTTGGAAAAACTGCGCTATTTTGTAAATGCTGCCAAAACATTGTTTTTCCCCAGTATCTTAAGAAACACGAGGCATATTAAAAAATATTTTAAATAAAAATATTTTATTATATAAAGAAACTTGTAAGTATGTATGAATTTCCAATTGCTTTTAGTAAGTAGGTAGTATATTGTAAAATGTAAGTAAATACATCACAATATCTCGAGATACAGTTGAACTGTTTTATCCGTTCCCATTTGCCAAGTATCTCTGTTAGAGGCTTGATTATGTTTCATTAGCTTTTTTGTTTTCTCTACAGGTGATGGAGAGCTGATCAAACGCTTCGACTCTCAACCTGGAGGACCAAAGAGACGGCCAGAATAAAGTTCTTACAAAACTCAGATTCAAACTGGGTATTTAACGTTCATCAATTAACTTCACCCCTATACTCAGACCGTCTCCTAAAATAAACTTTATTATTGATATTTACCTATAATCTACTCCTAAATCACAATAAAGAGTTGAAATGTCACCTTAACATATGTAATGTCTGTGTGACATAGACAACCTTCAAAAAAACTAACAACACAACTGACAACTCTCAACACAGCAGTTAGTTACTAACCCCTAAATCCCAATCGATTCGATAGTAAGAAAATCAAAAATCGAATCAGAAATGCAAAAATCAAAGTGCTTCTTTGCTTGCCGACAGTTTAAAGGCGAACAATAAAATTGCAGTGCGTCTTCCTTTTTAAGAAAATTTTGTGAAAAAGAATTTCTTTTACTTTTTGCATAATTCATTTTAACTGTGAAAATATTGCGGTAAACATTAAAACATCGCTTAAATTTGGTTAATTTTTATAATAAATTTATTAGATACATCAATTAAATTGTTAACGGATTAAAAAATAGAATACCAAGCTCGGTAGTTGTATCACCCATGATATCTAAAAACATAACTTAGGTGCGCTCTTGTAAATTTGGGCTACACAACAAGTGTTGTGAATTTATCATTAATTTGCAAATTAAATTCGTTCTTACCTTATACGGCAGTGATGTGTTAATTTTAAATAATCCATATGGAGAAAACTCAATTTTTTCGTGATAAAGTTGTAAAGTCAGTGCCAAAGCCTAGAATAAAATTGGGTTTTAAGTAAATAATTATAATTTATAGTTAAAAAACTGCCAATTGACAAATTTCACTAAAATGGAATTATTTAGTTTCAGTTGGGTTTTAACAAAAACTAAACGAATAATAAATATTGCTTAATCTTGGATTTAAACAATGGTGCCAACAAAATTTCTTTAGAACAATGATTCGCTTTTTTCCTTATCTAACTTTATATGTTTTGAATATTACAATGCGCAAAGTTTCGTTATCTCCACTTTTTTAAATTTTATTCTTATGTTTATATGGAATTGTCAATAAATACTAACTTCTGTATTCAACAACTCCCCATCTACACAAATCAGTGGGAAAGCTTTGTTAATACTATTTTTAATGTTGCTAGCCTAAAAAATTTAAAAGATTTATTTAGGATGCAATATTTAAACAATAATATTATAGTTTACTTCTTTTGAAACATTTGTGCAATTAGTAACCAAGATAATAACTGCTATTATAAACGCAGCTACAGAAATTGTGTTTTGTACAATCTCATATACAGGCACAAAGTGTTGTTGATACAGTGCAGTAGTTTGGTAAGATAAAACATTAATTATTGATATATTTACTTGTATCGTAAATATTAATAATTGAAACGAGAATGTAGAATTTAGGTCTTTTGTAACTATGTATAATTTGTGATACAAGATGCTTATTTGATCTATGTCTGTAGTGTACCTCCTATTGGTTCTGCACAAGTAAAAATATAATGTAGAAGTAATAATAATAATATCTAATGAATAGTACCTTCCTAAAGTTATTTTCGGTTTTATGTTCAAGAGTATAATATTGATCCACATAAATCTTTGTTTCAAAAGAAAAACCATAGAAATAAATTGTATATTATTGGCCAAAACTGTACAAAGGCAGAAGAATAACCAGATATAAGTAGGCAACGCTTCCAGGAGGTCAAATTGATGGTGATAATTGTATACAGTATAAAAAGACCATAACGCAATGGAAATAAGTAATAATAGTGTGATTAAAGTTAAAGTTAGTTTATTAACTTTATGTGTTTTTTCAATATTTTTTATATTTAAATTCATAAATTTTTGGTCTAAAACTTCTATCTGCGAGATTATTCGAACAATCTAAAATATGTCAAGATTATAATTACCGTCCAAAATATTGTATAACAAAAATATATGTACCTACCTTCTTTGCAAATAATATATTTGATAATATCCCACCAGTGTAACTGATAACCACTATTACAGCATTTGAGCAGTTAACAATGTTAGTTATAAAGCTTGTGTAATGGAGGGACAAGTTCTTAATCGAAGTTATTGTAAGAGTAATAATAAAAAGTGATATGGCGGCTGCCCATATTATACTTAATTTAGAAAATTTATTAAAATTATTTTTTTGCAAATCGAGGGGCATTAAACCTAGAAGTTTAGTGAAATAAAAAGTTGGTTTTAAAACAGAGTAGATATTTTTTGCTTCGAACATTTTTTAAAATAAAATATCACAGCAACACTGATAACGTGGAGCTAATAACTGAATGACTTATTAAAACCCGACTTTTGTTATACATAAGTTATGATTACCAACAAAAAATATGGACGGTTATACATAATATTAAAAATAAATCAATATAATGGTAAAAACTTACCAAAAATTGATTAATAATTGTAGGTAAATATAACGTAATGCTACGTTGAGTACATTACTCAACAAAAAAATTCTAGGTTAAAATGTCGAAAAAGTGTTTTTTTTACTAACTAGGGTCAGCATACCGGGTGCTGAATGAGTTAGGCGAACATAGGATATTAACATGTAAAAACTTATTTTTGCAAATTCCTGCTTCCCTAATTATTTTAGAGAAAAATTGAAAGACACAAATATAATGTAGAAATATAAACTACGAATGATAAAAGCATTAGATTTTATCTAGCTTTTATGTAAATGATTAAAAAATCTTTTGAAATTGTTAAAATTTTTATTTATCAAACTGGCCATGTATAAGTTTCCAAGGTAATATTTCATTTTATGAAATTAAAATTTAATAAAGTGCAAAACTGTCAACAACGTTCAATTGTTTTTTTATTACTTATCAAAAATAATTACCTCGGAAACTTCCATGGCAAGTATGATAAATAAAAGTTTTAACAATTTCAAAAGAATTTTTTGACCATTTGCGTAAAAGCTAGATAAAATCTAATGCTCTTATCATTCGTAGTTTATATTTCTACATTATATTTGTGTCTTTCAATTTTTCTCTAAAGTAATTAGGGAAGCAGGAATTTGCAAAAATAAGTTTTTACATGTTAATATCCTATGTTCGCCTAACTCATTCAGCACCCGGTATATGTATATGTACATACCTTGAAACTAATTTTAACAAGCAGTGGGACCATTCAACTGAAATAAAGATTTGAATAGAAAATTCTAGAACAACGATTATTATCAGAACAAATAAAGTATTCAAAAGTCACAACATAACCAGTAAAACAAAAATTAAAATGATATGTTTTTTATAGTATTTTATAAAAGTAGAGTTTTAGGCATTGGTGGAAGCAACGACAAAGAGATTACAGGTTTTCGAAAGATTGATTACATCCAAAATCTTAAGGGTTTTATGGAGAGAACACGGTGACTAATGTAATGTAGAGATACTTAGAATTAGATACAATCTTTTGCAGTGCATATTACAAAGGAAAATAAAGAGGAAAAATACGTCGGTAGAAGGAGAATCTTGGGCTCAAGAACCTGAAAATGTGGTTTTCATTACGACAATGGAGCTTTTTGTGAGATTGTAGCCAATATCCGGAGCGGATAGGTAACCAACGAAAAAAAGAAGATCTAAAACACTTGTTCTGTGAGTCTATTCAAGTAAAATTGTTGTTTTTTATTATTTATTGTTTGTTTTTATTTAACAGTGAACATTTTGTTTAGTATATTATCATTATCATACACAAGTACACAACATGTCCCGTAGACGGTATTTAACATTGATCAACGTTTTCCCAGTCGTTGATCAAGATTACCTTAACAATTTCTAATTACTCTCAAACTTTGGTTGTAGGCCGCCATCGATAAAAGATAAAAATGGAAATCACTAAGAACTTATTTTTTTTTATTTAAATCTTTTAAGTTGATGTTGCACTAGAGTCCTGAAATCTTCAAGGTCAAGTTCAAGCAAAATATATATTATATTGACATCGAAAATTATCCAAAATATTAATCGCACATTCGCAATGAGCGATTTTCAATTAAAAAAAACTTGAAATTTTAAAAATTATATTCTTCTTCTCAAAAAGAAATAAAAAATAACACAAAAACTTATCGCAGTACTCAATATTTAATTATTCTTCTAAATTTACATTTAATCTCGCAATTTCACAAAACTGCGACCTTGCAGCACCGTGGGTCGCTCGCAAGTCCTTTTATCAAATTCTCAATTTCCACACCTTGGCTATGACATCAGAGGCGTCACAAATTTAAATTTACAAAAATTAAATCTAAAATTAAAATAAGCAAAATAAATTTCTTTATCCCAAAAAAATACGACAATATATTGTCGTGTTCTGACGAACAACTCTTTAAGTCCCGTGCTGTCTTAATCGGAGCCTACAATATAAGACTTGCTCAGAGAGTGAGTTCAAGAGAGATTTTTAAATTTTCCACAATTAAAAATGAAACAAAAATGCAGGGAATAAACAATAATTTAATTTGACAAACTTTGTATTCATAATCAACTTGACAAATCAAATGAAACAAAATCCTTGTGTTAAAATTCATCAACACAGTTGATAATCAAAAATGATAATTTTTTTCAATTATTCAAAAAATTTATGCGATTACTGTGTATTGGGCTAATGTTATGTTTCAGAGACAGCACCAAGAATAATAATTGTGCTACGTTTGATCAAATTAGCAAATTTTATTACAATTTGTATGTTTCATCCAAGCAGACGAATTCAGCGTTTTCTATTCAAATACTAATGTTCATCCTACAAGCATTTCTGGTTTTAATGCTCGACTTATTTTACTTCACAACAAAAGCATACCAAAATATCACTTTCTCTCCTTTAGAAACTGGGTTTAATTTAAATTTCTGCTCCTTTTATGCCGTAGGAATTTTAATATTGGTCATAACTTGTTCACGAACTACCAAAGAAGTAATGTTAATCTATATTTTTATTAGTAGTTAATTAAAAAGTCTGTTTCTTTTTCTAGGCAGAAAACGTTAGAGATTTATTGAGACATAGAAAAAACTTTAGTACAGAAGTAAGTATAAAATAATAGAATAATTCAATAGATACTTGAATAAAAGATTTATTTTGTAAAAATTTTATGGGATGTTTTTACTATTCGATAAAAGCAGAGCTTATAATATAGAGAATGCACATTAAGTTGTTGGCTGGCAAAACTTTTAAGGTGCTCACACACTTAGGCGACGCGACACCACACCGCACTACACACAGAAGCACACAGCACACACAAAAATGTGCAGACCCTACCAAACTGTCGCGTTTCTTGGTGTGTGGTGTGTTGTGGGCTTCTGTCTGTGGTGTGATGACCTTTACTGTCTGCTAGGGGCTAACTGTCAGAAAATGCAAACGCTGAAATTAGGACTCAAAGTACAATCTCTCTCAGTTTTCATTGTCCTACGAAAGGATACCTATAATGGGATTCTTAAAATGCTTTATAAACAAATTATACACCTCTGTGGTTTGCCTTTGCCTTCCGAATAGAGGCGCTTAAAATAAAGTAGCTCATGCTTTCTACAGCTCCATGATCTTTTTTGTCTCTTACAGTTGTAGAATAATATTATTAAGTAATATTCTTCATATAGTTATAATTATAAAAGTTATAAACAAAATAGCAACTTTGGACAAAGAATCGTCTATAAAAACTAATATTTTTCAATTTTTTAGGATATACTGCTCTTAATGCAACTTTATCATGAAAAAATATAATTTACAGTTGGAGGACTGTTTAAGGCATTATCCCCACGGGGACGCATGGCATCAGCACGACATGCTTTCAACATGTTGCATCTGTGTCGTACCCGTATATTAAAATGTACCCGTATATTAATATACGGGTACGACACAGATGCAACATGTTGAAAGCATGTCGTGCTGATGCCATGCGTCCTCGTGGGGATAATGCCTAAGATAAACAATTCACTTTTATACCATGTAAGTTAATAATAAATTTAAAATTTAATTTAGATTTATTTTGTAGATGTTTTCTAGTATAATATCGTACTCAATTATCATTCTTCAATTTGATATGAGATCTGAAGAAATTGAAATTGAAATAGCTGCAAATAAGCAAAATATAATAGCAAAATATAATAAATATTTTATTTATTGAATTAAATTTTTAAAGTACACCTTATCATTAATGTGGTCTGGTGCTATTCGTAAACCATGTCATATACAACATAATCTTATGTACTTTGTAATCTCTTGGTAGATGTTAATAATAATTATTCTCGACTATATACAACACAATAAACACACCAACTTTAAAAAATATGTAAAATAAAAATAAAACAAAGAAAAACTGTAAAACACAACTAGTTAATAAACGTTCTAAATTTAAGACGTAGTTTTTTTGCAATGTTAGATAAATTTAAATTAAAACACAAGTTACTTTTGAAAAAGACTATTTATTCACTTTATTACCAAAAAAATAAAGATAAACAAAAAATTGTTTTACGAAAAAGTCACTAATACCTTGAACTCCCACAACCCAAATATTTAACAAAAAATATTAGGAAAAACAACGGTTTATTCATTGTTTTAGCTTATATTTTTGTTTAAACAATTTTTTCATTCTTGTTAGAAAAAGACACACTTGGTAATTTTTAAAAATTTATTTGAGTTAATTAACATTTGTTTCTGGTACTGAACAGTAATGAAATCCTTTAACTGGTTTGTTTGCCATTCCAACGCAGATCAGCGGGGCGAGTGGCCTAAATTGGAACAATTTGCGTTACAGTTGAAGTATTATCTATTACGTTTATTATTATTATTAAGTTTCATTAAAATGTTTGTAATATGTTGAGCAAGTTCTATAATAATTTACTAAGCTCCATTTACTAGTATTTATCTAAACGATAAACAACTTTTAAACTTACTTAGATGAAAGATCAATAATTTGTTGTTTGCTTCAAAAAAAGCGCCTGCCTAAAAATAAAACTCAAAATTAAGCAACTTTGGATAATGAAAAAAAAAAGTTAAAATGTTTTTCTTTGACAGGATCGGGGTGAAACAAAAAAGCGGAGGTAGCACAATAGGCTCGATTTAGTGGCCTAAGTGAGTGCGAGCTTGTCTTGCCCTCCAAAGTGAATCCGGAATCCAGAGAATGATAAATAGAGAAAGTATCGCAAATGAAGAGTTATTTTAATTATTATATTTGAAGTTAAAAAAATATACGATTCCGGCAGTTTATATGAAAAAGTTTGGATACCGTTAGGAACCTAGAAACAAAATTTTTTTGTTTGATAATTGGAAGAACAAAAAAAAAGGTGTTGTAGCACGAGGAATGCGCTATCTTTTTTATGGTGAAAGATTTTCAAAAATTATTATATCAGTGACACACTACAATTAAAATTTTCCTGGTATTATTTAATTCTGAAAATTGATTTAAATTGTAAAATTTGTCTACTTTTTTGATTTTGTTCTCACAATACACTACGGACTCTAAAGGGCGGCTTTTGCATTTTCATTTGATTACTGTAAACTGGAAACACCGCTTTGGAAATTCATTTAGACCGATACACCAACGAATCTTTTAGGAGCCAAATTTTAAATTGTTAAAAGACAACAGAATCTGAAGGTAAAATTTTGATATAAAAATAAAAGTTAATTGTATCACGTAATTTTATTGGTTTTCCTACAAACACAACCTTGAACTACGACCCTGATAAGATTTTTTGTGCGCACCGCTAACAGACAAAAAAAACTGGAGCAACAAGGGTGGTTATAAGGGTAAAATCAACGCAATATAAACTTTCATAGTACATTATCTGCAAAAAACGCAATCAATTCGATGTCGATTAAGTTCGACATTTACAACACACCGTATTATTAGATATTATTAACTGTTACGGTATTTAAATGTCTATAATCAATAAAACATTTCTATGTACATAATTATAGACTGCTCATTTGGTTTTATTCCTGGATTATACTCATTGCATATTTAAAATTTATTGTAGATATCCTTATTAGTACTTGAAAATGTTGCAATATACAACAGTGTTCTCTATTTTAAAACCACAACTCTATTTAACTACACTTATTGGGACTAACACATTTTAAACTAGAGAAACACAATTTTAACAAAGTATCCAAAATTAGTGTCATGTGGGGAATTACTTTTGCACTTTTTGAAATCTGGCTAACAAATTACAATTCGTCTAAATTCAATAGTGTGACTGATTACAAGTCTATTATAACTATGTTAATTCAAGATATAATGTATGTATTGTTTTGTGTATGTTACAGTGGCGGAATAGTATTAAATATGATATTTTCTAAACAGGTAGTAAGTTCGTTCAAAATTAAAAATAAAATAAACTTCATTTTTTAGGTTATAAAAATTATAAGCAAACTAGCAACATTGGACAAAGAAGTTTTACAGTTGAATTTAGTCGATGTAAAGAAATCAAATAAACATAGCAGATTATACATAACTTTTATGAATTGTTTTGTTTTGAGTCACATGTTATTTACACATTTTAGTTTTATTAGTATTTATAGAGAAAAATTTAACTTTGCAGTTTTTTTTAATTATCTTGCACAAACTATTCCTATATTATCGTTATTTATTATTTTACAGTTTTGTTCTTTGGTGCATCTCATAAGGCAACGGTTATTGTGGATCAAGATTTTACTTTCTACATTACAGAGTGTACCCTCTATATCAGTAAAAGATTTGAGATTAAATAATAATCATCCTACTATATTTAAGAGGTACGAATGTGGGGTAAGAACAAAAAATTTAATAATTTTTTAAAGACAGGATAGTGGTAAATGGTTCAAAAAGCAGTAATAAAATAAAAATTTTGTGGATCATTAAGAATAGGCCTTTATTTTTTCCAAATATTAAAAAAAAATTATGTAAATACCGTGTATTGGCTAATGCAAATAGATAAGTTCCGCCCACCCCGTAGTTTAATGCATCTCTGGAGACATTTTAATTCATTAAAAATATACCGCTGGGTAAAAAAATAATAATAAGGTGGAGATTAGAAGAACGAGAAACTTTACTTATAGTTCACTCATTAAAAAAATTCCAAAAGGCTGCAAATCACCTCAGCCGGGATATTAGAAAATGCAGATCTTTGAAGCAGCCTATCCCAATAAAAAATCTTCAAACTTAAGTCAAAAATACTTTTTAAATTTTATTAGCTTAACCGTAACTAACTAATTCAATCAATAAAATTTTTAAATTTATTTCCTAACCTTGCTTTGATTGGTCTGAACTAAATGCTATTAAAACTTTCCTGTACAGTTCTTGCTACTAAACACGCCTTTGGTTATTCAAGGTTTGTGGCAAGGACTGTATATTTTATTGTATTTTAAATTTAATTTTTAATGTTATCTTTCAGAGGCTGTACGAAAAATAGTTCTGCTACGTTTGATCAAATTAGTAAATTCTATTACAATTTGTATATTACATCCAAACTGACAAATTCAGCTTTTTCTATTCAAATATTAATGTTTATCTTACAAGCATTTCTGGTTTTAATGATCACCTTATTTTACTTCACAACAACAGCAATTCAAAATATCTTTTTCTCTCCTTTAGATACTGTATTCAATTTAAATTTCTGCTCCTTTTATATCGCAGGAATTTTTATATTGGTCATAACTTGTTCACGTACTACTAAAGAAGTAATGTTAATCAATAATTTTATTAATAATCAATTAATAAGTTTATTTATTTATAGGCGGAAAACATTAAAGATTTATTGATATATAGAAAAAACTTTAGTTCAGAAGTAAGTAAAAAAAATAGTATAATTAAACAGATAATACTAGTATTTTTGAATAAAAGATTTTTGGGATTATCATTTGATAGAAACAGGACGTATGTAAAGTAAGCAAATTAAGTTTTTGTTGCGTATGGTGGAGGTATATATTGTCATGTTTTGACCTTCTCAGAGGGAATTGTGAGGGGAATGGATGAGTTTTTTTTTTAAATCTAGCTCTACCCTGAGAATTATGTCCCAACAGGTGAATCCTTATTATTGGTTTTTAATTTAAATTTTTTTTATTTAGGGGATGAAATGATTTGGTCATCAAAGTTGCACTGTTTAAATTTTGTTCTTAAAAATCCTTTAAAGGGATTCTTTTTTTTAGTAAAGTTTTCTCAGCCGAACAGCTCAATTCACGGAGGCAATTTTTCTGTGATCAATTTGAGTCAATTTTATTGTATAATTTTGTTTTCTGAGTTTGTTATTTTAAAGTGACAATTGCGAATAATTTAAAAGTGTAAAGTGTAACAAAACACAAACCCAACTCGTGACTTGCGCAATGAAGAACAACACAGAAATTTGGATAAAGAGACTCAGCGGAGTTTAAATTTTTGAAAAAGCGGTGACGTGCTTGAGCAGCACACAGAGACAATGCTTTTTGAACGCCAACCGGCCAAGAGGCCATACGTAATTTTGTGATGCTCCACAAAAATTAAAATTAAATAGTGAATTAAAAGTGTTCAAAATTTTGATGATTGATTATTCAATCTTATTTGAATGTCCAATAAGACGATATTACAGTGTATCAAGTTGGGTGGAAGCTCAAGATTGGATTTCCTAACCAGATGGTCATGGGAGGTTGAGAAAATTTTATAATAGGCGCCATTCTTGAACGAATTACTATGGGAGATGGTAAATCATTTTAGTTTATTAATAATAATTGCCCATTAATGAATTTTACACAACTCGCTACATCGTAAAGTCTGTGCATCTGGACTGTTCCAGTGATTATTTTTCTGCGTTGCACATGTGCGGACCTGCTAAGCAGTGGTTTTATTTCATCAGCTGTGCTCAAGTTACACGGTGTTATTTGCGTCTCTTTTTTTTAATTTGATCATTTTGAACGTTATACACAGGGTGTATTAAAATTTTGTTTTATTTGAAAATTGTTATTTGATACGTCTCAATAATTGTGAAAGTGTAGTACGATTTTTATTAATTTAAATGTCACTTTCACGATTATCTGACTCACAGATTTATTTTATACGGTCTCAGAGAAAATTTAATGCTTAATTTTATCACATCTGTGTGACGACCAACTTGTTCACCCAATTATAATTTTTTTTGTCATCGTATTCTATGAATTTTATTTATCCACTAAATAATAAGGATCTATTTGTGGGGCGCATTACTCCATCACTGAGCTAGCGGGTAATTTTTTATTTTTTTGCAGAGGTATGAAAGAAACCTTGGCGGAAAATTTTCAGTTTTCCGCAAAAGCTTTTGTATCATTGCAATATGCAATGTTTGTACTTACTGCACCTAATATCGTAAAAGCACAAATTTTTAAACTTTTTTGCAAAAAATTACATAAAGCTGACAAAACTTTTGCTTTCTGCTAGGGGCTAACAGTCACAAAGTGCAATTAAATAAAAAGTGCAAACTTATAGAGCAAATGCTCTATAAGTAAATTATACAGCTCGGTGGTTTGCCGTTGCCTTTCAAGTAGCAAGCTGCTTGATTTCTACAGGTGCTTGATCTTTTCAGTCTCTTACAGTTGTGGAATAGTATTAAGTAATATTCATTTTGGTTATAAAAGTTATAGATAAAATAGCAACTTTAGACAAAAAATCATCTGTAAGAACTAATATATGTTTATTTTTTAGGATGTACTGCTCTCAATGCAACTTTATCATGAGAAAATAGAATTTACAGTTGGAGGACTATTTAAAATCAACAATTCACTTTTATACTATGTAAGTTAATAATAAATTTAAAATTTAATTTAGATTTATTTTATAGATGTTTTCCACTATAATATCGTACTCAATTATCATTCTTCAATTTGATATGAGATCTGAAGAAATTGAATCTGAAATAGCTTCAAATAAGTCATAATCTTATTTTACTTATTGAATTAAATTTTTAAAGTACACCTTATCATTAATGTGGTCTGGCGCTATTCGTAAGCCTTGATTGTCATATACAACATAATCTTATATACTTTGTAATCTCTTGGTAGATGTTAATATTAATTATTCTCGACTATATACAACACAATAAACACACCAACATTAAAAAATATGTAAAATAAAAATAAAACAAAGAAAAACTGTAAAACACAACTAATTAATAAACGTTCTAAATTTAAGACGTAGTTTTTTTGCAATATTAGAAAAATTTAAATTGAAACACAAATTACTTTTGCAAAGAACTGTTTGTTCACTTTATTACCAAAAAAATGAAGATAAACAAATAATTGATTTACGAAAAAGTCACTAATACTTATTGAACTATTCAAAAACCCACAACCCAAATATTTTACAAAAAACATTAGGAAAAACAACGGTTTACTCATTGTTTTAGTTTATGTTTTTGTTTAAACAATTTTGTCTTTGTTGTTAGAAGAAGACACACTTGGTAATTTTCAAAAATTTATTTGCATTAATTAACATTTGAGGGGTCTAGAAGTAAAAGGGTTTAAGTGCATATTTAGTAGTTCTGAGATAAATAGCTTTAAAGTTAACTTGAAATTCAAAATTCCAGGTGTAAGCTTAGGAAACTTTGTAAATATTTTAGGTTTATTTAAAGGCGACGTAAAATTTACTTGAATCATTTTACCCCCAAGTTAGGATAGCCTTTAGGTATAATATTCTGCACTTAAATCATTTTTTTTGAAAAATGCACTTGAACCCTTTTACTTCTAGGCCCCTCATTTGTTTCACGCACGAATGCTGGGCTTTTTTAGGGTACCATACAAACGATAGTATAAGATAGTAAAAGTAAATATATTATTGTCGTGAAACTCAATTATTTTTGTTATTATTTATTATTATATTAAACTCATAAATTATTTTCTCATTTGTAATTTTGACAAAATTAAGTTGAAATTATTAATGAATTTGTTTGCTTTATTTTTTTTATGTTAGTACAATTTATCAAGAAGATCCCAATAAAGTCTTTGTAACTTTTAACACATAAACAAGCAAATTTTATTTTATTTTGAAGATTGAATTTAATTTTGAATAATAAGCTATTTAAAAGTTTAAACGTTGAGCGTTTAAGCGCAACGAAGTGATTCCTTAAAACGCAAGTTTGGGCGATATCTGGAATACAGGACTAAGGGACCGAAATTTCCAGAAAAAGTAAGACAGTCGACGTTAAGTCGAGAAGGAATCGAGGGAGAGTTGTGGGACAGTCGACAGGGAGTCGAGGTTTAGTCGACATTGAATCAAGAAACTGAAACGAATAACCTTATTACCTCCTTTTCCCCACCGCTATGGTGGTCCAGGAAGCAATTACGTTTACCAGGTAGACTGCTAGCTGTTAAAAAAAAGTTGCCCTATTTAGCTTAGCTTTGACGGTAGGTTAGGGGTGGATTGCCTAAAAATTGACTTCAAAAGTTAACACTGGAAAATCAAACCACAATTATTAATGAAAATAAAATATAATAAAATATTATCGCAACTTTGGTACAGGTGCAAACTCACGACAGATTTGGTCCACGTTGTAAAAATGATAGTGATCGAGTCAAAGGACTAAAGAACACTTGTCGTAACCACCCGATCAAAAATAAGGCAAAAAAACTCAGCGACAAGTAATTAATAAAATTGAATTGCTAATAAAAAATCTTACCTTCACTTCCAAAGATCTTTTTCGGAGGAGGTTTACAAAATTTTACCTGATACAATCTTTAGCAACCAAATCACCAACTACTGTCGCTCCCAAAGATGTTGATAGAAATTCCGACCTGGTGGTGACGCCGTTGTGTTGCAGTCCGACTTCAGGATCAAAGGAATGAACCACAAAAGTTTGTTGACTTGCAGGATGCACTAATTTAAATTTTATCAATAGCAGATGGAATAGCACTTTTCAAAGTGCTAATTTACCACCAAATGACAAAATCCTACTTGCAATTTGACAAGTTATCGTGTTGGAAAATAACTCATCCACGACAAAATGGCGTCGCAAGATTAAAAAAAGTGTTCCAAATTATTTAGCGCCGCAGATGTTAAATCACAACAAGCAGCCGAAATGATGATGGATTAAACCAAGCACAGACGGTAATATTATAAATTAACTGAGCAGATAACGGTGTAATTATCAAAAATAACACGATATTAGGTAAAATTTACCGATGTTTTTAAAACACGTCTTACTTGCTTGACGGCTGCTTCGTGTTTCCCTATCAAACTTGCGCAAAGGTTGTTCGCAAGTCTGCGTTGCAACTACCGCGAAGCGAGTACATACAGGGCATTGAATAATTTTAGTAAAGAATTAAAAATTCGTTACATTCGTGAACGATGAGTCGAAAAAATGTCGAATTTGGGCCGCCAAAGAAGGAGTTATTAGTAGGTCATCTTGGTCGTAGTGGGCCAAAATTAGTGAAATTGGGATCAGCGTTCGACCAGAAGTTATTGGTCGTCAATTTGGAAGTGTACTGAGTTGAGCAATGATTTATGTTTGTTTTGCAGAATTTGGATACATTGGAAAAAGAATTTGATTTAAGTATAATTTATGAGTCGACTTTCGAGGTCTGCGTATCCATAGTGCTGATTCCAGTTGCGATTATACGCTGAATTTCAAGGTAAATGAGCTCCATTCGAATTATTTAACGTTTTATAATTTTCGCGTTAGTGCACGTTAAAAGTTTTGGGCACCAACTAACAGTTTGCGATTTAATTAATTTGTTTCATGATTTTGTTAAATACTAAAAGTTGTAGGATTTATCTAACAGTTTTATTTCAAGTAAATTGCACTGCTTTTTTGCACAATTTGCAAATTGTAAAGTGCACTGCTTTGCTTTATTTTTGATTTTAATATTCATTACGACAGCGCAATTGAATTTACTAACATCACTACACTTAACTTTACAATCCTCAGATTTGTGAGTAACCGTAGAGTATTTTTGATAAATTTTTTTTTTAAATTTTGTTAAATTAACAGATAAGCTTACAATATTTAAAAAATAGTAACCTCAAATCAGTAGCACCGTCTGAAAATAGGTATAGAAAAAGCATACATATAAATTATTTTAACAGCGTTTTCCATCTTTAAAGCTCATAGCATCTTTGGTAGTATATTATCTACCTTTGTTTTTGCTGGGTATTAAGAAACTAAAATGAGACATTTGTTAAAGTATTATCTATTACAAACATACAACTATGTAGTTTATTGTACTCACGTTGTTGGATCATTCGTTATTAAAATTGAAAATAATCTTGTGATTTGCAAAAAAATGGATCGTAAATGTAGTAGAACAGTAAGAACAAGAGCTGCACGAAACGGTAAAAAACTTATTCGACTTCGTAATAGATCTGAGATTGAAAGTTTAGACGGCGTACAAGTACGTCAAAAAGAAAAATATCCAATTACGTTGATTGTGACATTAATTTAAATATAAATTATAAAATTTTAAACTTTTTTTCTGTTTTTACTGTGATTTGTAATTATGTTTCTTGTAAAAATTGTGGTGGTAATATAAATTTTACTGATCGCAGTGTTCGAGGATTAGGTTTTAAACTTGTAGTGAATTGCGAAAAATGTGATCCTGTGTTGATTGATTCATGTCCTCTTATAAACAATTCATATGAAATTAATCGACGTTTCATATTAGCTATGAGACTCATTGGTATTGGGCTATGTGGTGCTGAAAAATTTTGTGTCTTTATGGACTTACCACGACCAACGTTTCACAGTTTTTATGATCGTGTGGTAAAACAGATCAAGGATGCAGCAAAAACTGTTTGTGATGTTGTTCTAACCAAGGCTGCAAAAGAAGAAGTGGAAGAAACTAGTCAAATGTTAAATTCCAGTGATGTTTCTGGAATCACAGTGTCTGGAGATGGGAGCTGGAAGAAAAAAGGATTTAAATCCTTATTTGGCATTTCGTCCCTAATAATTGATCTTCATACTGGCAAAATTGTGAACGTCATTATGAAATGTAGCTTTTGTAAATCCTGCGCCCAAAAGAAATCTATGAAAGATACAATTGAATACGCTGATTGGCTGCAGAAACATTCAGAAGTGTGTTTAATTAACCATAAAATTTCATCGGGTCAAATGGAGGTTGATGGGATAAAAGAAATGTTTCTAAAATCAGAATTATTACACAAAATCAAATATACAAATTACATTGGAGATGGCGATACTAAAACATATAAAAGTATTTGCGATGCAAAGCCTTATGGGGATGTTCCAATTGTAAAGAAGGAATGTATTAACCATGTGCAAAAAAGAATGGGTAGTCGACTCAGAGCTGTCAAAAAAAATACTAACAAAAATGGGAAAAGCTTAGGGGGTAAGGGTCGATTAACCGATAAAGTAATTAATGAGTTGACCAAATATTATGGATTAACAATCCGACGTCACTCTAACAACATTGATGATATGTACAATGGGATTTGGCAAACTTTATATCATAAAGCATCATCATTGGAACATCTACGACATTTTCTCTGCCCTGAAGGTGACGACTCTTGGTGCAAATTTCAACAAGCTGTATCAAATAATAGCTTGGAGTGCTTTGTTGATAAACCACCACTTCCAGAAGATGTAGCTGAAACATTATTTTCAGTATACGAAGATCTTTCGAGTTTCAAGCTATTGGAAAGGGGGTAATGTAAACTAGGCCAAAAAACTACCTGAAAGTAGTAAACTGGGCCAAAAGTAATTTTTACTAAAATTTTGAAAATGGTAAACTGGGCCAAAAGCAATTTTTACTAAAATTTTGAAAATTGTAAACTGGGCCAAAAGCAAATTTTATTAAAATTTTGAAAATGGTAAACTGGGCCAAAATCAGAATTTTTTAAGTAACCGCTGAATTAAAATTAAAAATAAAATTTTTTCAATTTTTATAAAAACCACCATGGCACGAGGAGCATCCACGCAAAAACGAGTTTCACCTCTTAATGATTCACCTTTTCTTTAACCCACGGGCGTAGGAGTATGTTTATAATAATGGTAGTTTTTATAAAATTGGCCCGGAGCGGCCGAAGCGTAGCACAGCGTAGCGCAGCGTGGCGCAGCGTAGCGTAGGCTAGCAATGGAAGTGAAAACCGGCCAAGGAAAAAATTTTCTTAGACTTAACAATCCCGATTCAAACATTGTCATATTTTCCTGCGCTACAAATTTAAGTGCTTTGACGGCGGCTGAAGCCATCTACATGGATGGTACATTTGAATATTGTGCAAAGTTTTTTTATTAATTATTTACCATCCATGGCCTTTTTAATGGCCACGATGTTCCGCTGGTTTTTTGTTTGTTACTGGATAAAAAACAACCTACGTATCTTAATCGTTTTAAAGAAATATGTAGGTAGTCTAGGTTGTTCTTCCTTGATTGACGACAGTTTCCTCAAAAGTTTTCAACTGTGTTAAATACCCAGAATTGTTACTGATTTTGATGTTGCGATAAGAAATGCGTGTACAACCCAGTGGCCCGAAGCAAATGTTGAAGGTTGCAGGTATCATCTTGAACAGGCGTGGTACCGAGCTCTCCAGAGATACGGCTTGGCTTCAGACCAAAATGTCGATTCTGAAGTTAGCACATGGTTACGGTATTGCTTTGGTTTAAAGTTTTTGGCAGCGGACAACGTTTGGGGGGGGGTTACAATGACTTAATAGAAACCAAACCGAATAATGCGAATCTCGACAAGTTCTGTTGAGTATTTATTCACTTACTATGTGGTAGGGTCAGCTGTGTTTCCTCCGGTGGATTGGGTTAAGGCTTCTGCAGACATAATTTTGACGACTAATGCTTGCGAATCATTTCATGCAGCATTTAAACAAAATTTTAATTCTGGTCACCCCAATATTTACAAATTTGTTGATGCTCTTAAACAGGAACAAAACAAAGTATATGTAACTTTGTACAGTCTTCAGGAGGAGTCCCAATGTTGCAAAAAGTTGACAAAAACACCCAAAAATTGGTCAATTTGGCATTTTTTATGTCTAAATTTACTAACACCTGCAAAATTTACAAAAAGTTGGCAATTTTGAATTAATTCAGTTTTCAAATTTGCAAATTTAAAATCCCCCCCCCAAAAAAAAAGTTGGTTGGGCACGTCCCTGGTCTTCATTAACCGCCGAAACTCTCTATTTGCAAACTAAGGCAGTCACTTGTTGAGAAACTGCTGCTAAAATACAGTAAACAAGAAATATCGCGGTTGAAGTTTCTGAAGACGGTCTTTTTTTACAGTACTTTTAGGTTAATTTGAATATAATTCGTTCCTTGTTATATATATATATATATATATGTATAATGTGTATTAATAAATATTAAAAATAAAATAAATAATTTATAAATTTCATGTTTTGCTGAAATGTATTCCGTAAAAGTCGGAAGTCAACCCAAAGATATTAATTTTACTATGCGTAAATTTTATTCCTAAATTGTAAACTATAAACATAAATCTTCTACTATTTTTATAGGAAATTAAACTAAATAAGCTGAAAACAAATAAATCTGCGCGAGGATGTAGATCTGTCGGTATATATAACAAAAAAGATATGGTAAATATATATGGTAAATAATAACAAAAAAGAATTCGCACCGGCACACCACTAAACTATAAACATAAATCTTCTACTATTTCTATAGGAAATTAAACTTTGGTTCAGTTTACCATTTTCAAAATTTTAGTGAAATTTGTTTTTGGCCCAGTTTACTATTTTTAAAATTTTAGTGAAATTTGCTTTTGGCCCAGTTTACTATTTTCAAAATTTTAATAAAATTTGCTTTTGGCCCAGTTTACCATTTTCAAAATTTTAATAAAATTTGGTTTTGGCCCAGTTTACCATTTTCAAAATTTGGCCCACTTTACCATTGGCCCAGTTTACATTCACCCTTGGAAAGATGTGTTGGTGGATTCACCCAAAATAACAATGAATGCTTCAATTCATTAGTGTGGCAAATAGCACCAAAATCAAATTCTAGTGGTTCAATTATTGTCGAAATAGCCTTGTATGTTTCAACAATAGTATTCAATGAAGGAACACAGGTTTTATTAAAAATTATGGACTTAATGGGTATAAAAGTTGGACAGACACTCCACTCGTTCTGCGTCGAAAAAGTCATAAAGCAGGTGAATACTGCAGAGAACCGCATGCAAAAGGTCCACAAAAAGGTTAAAAAAGACAAAGACGACACTGGAGATTCTGATGAAGAACCATCATATGGCCGGGAATCGATAGTTTAATGTAAGTATTACTATTTTACAAAATACATAAATTTTTAACAAGAAAACCGCCACAAAAACTTTAAAATCATTTTTCTAAAAACTACATTTTTTGACCTTGTGGCAACAAATGCACTAAAACCAAACGGCCGATTTAAAATTTTCTTTTTTGTAATATTTGTAATCATAATGGCTAACGCTGTACGTAGCCGATTTCAAAAATTTTAATAATTACTATTTTAAAAACCGTTACAAAAACTTCAAAGTCGATTTTCTCAAAACTACATTTTTTGACCTCGTGGCAACGAAAACACGAAAACGAATCGGCCGATTTAAATTTTTTTTTTATATTATTTGTAATCATAATGGCTATCGTTGTACGTAGCCGATTTAAAAAATTTTAATAATTGATATTTTAAAAAACTACTTGAATGAAAAAAAAGTACCTATAAAATAAAAAAAAATAAATAAAAAAATAATAAAATAATAAAAAAAAACGGCTACGTACAACGATAGCTATATTCATTTCAATTCTGACAATTTTTTGTTTTTTATTTTCAGATAACTTTTCACCAAGATATCGATGCCTCCATGCAGAAAGAATTTATTTATCAGTCGTTAAATAAAGGCTCATATTTTTGTTAAGTTTTAAATAAAAATTTATATTAAGCAAGTCTAATGTACACTTAATAAAATAACAATAACCCAATTTTTTAATTAATTTGTTATCTCTGTGAAAATAATTCTTAAGAATAGGTTATTTTTTCGGCCATCACAGTGGCTTTCCCCCTTAAAGTTTCATAAAAATGTTTGTAATAAGTAGGAAAAGTTCTATAATAATTTATTGAGCTCCATTTACTAGTATTGATCTAAACAATAAACAATTTTTAAACTTAATTATATAAAATTTCATGCAATAAACGCAATCTGTTTGATGTCGATCCAGTTTGACATTTTCAGCACACATTATTATTAGATATTATTAACTGTTACGGTACTTAAGGATATATAATAATCTATGAAACAATGTTGCAATATACAACAGTATTCTCCATTTTAAAACCACAATTCTATTTAACTAAACTAATTGGACTAACACATTTTAAACTAGAGAAACACTATTTTAACGAAGTATCCAAAATTAGTGTCATTTGGGGAATTACTTTTGCACTTTTTGAAATCTTGCTAACAATTTACTATGCGAATAAATCAAATAGTGTCACTGATTACGAGTCCATTATAACTATGTTAATTCAAGATATAATGTATGTATTGTGTTGTGTATGTTACAGTGGCGGAATAGTATTAAATATGATATTTTCGAAACAGGTAGTAACTTGCTTTAAAATTAAAAATAAAATAAACTTCTTTTTGTAGGTTATAAAAATTATAGGCAAACTAGCAACATTGGATAAAGAGGTTTTACAGTTCAATTTAGTGGATCTAAAGAAATCAAATAAAGATAGCAGATTATACATAACTGTTATAAATTTTTTTGTTTGCGTTCACATTTTATTTACTAATTTTAGTTTTATTAGTATTTATAGAGAAAAACTTAATTTTGGAGTTTTTTTGAATTATATTGCACAAACTATTCCTATATTATCGTTATTTATTATTTTACAGTTTTGTTCTTTGGTGCATCTCATAAGGCAACGGTTATTGTGGATCAAAATTTTACTTTCTACATTACAGAGTGTTCCCTCTACATCGGTAAAAGAATTGAGATTCAATAATAATCATCCTACTATATTTAAAAGGTACGATTGTGGGGATAGCACAAAAACCGGGCCAACAAATTTAATAATTTTTTAAAGATAAGATGGTGGTAAATAAAACAAAAATTTTGTGGACCATTTAAATTAGGCCCTAATTTTTTCCAAATATTCAAAAAATTTGTGCTAATACCGTGGCTAATAATACATTTCTGAGACTTTTTAACTTCTTAAAAATATACCGCCAAAAATTTCAAATTTATTTCTAAATGTTTGATTAGTCTAAACCAAATGCTAAAAAAATTGACCTGTGCATATTTACGTGTATTTTTTAATTATTTGTGTAATGTTATGTTTTAGAGACAGTACGAAAACTAGTTGTGCTACGCTTGATCAAATTAGCAAATTTTATTACAATTTGTATGTTACATCCAAGCAGACGAATTCAGCGTTTTCTATTCAAATACTAATGTTTATCTTACAAGCATTTCTGGTTTTAATGATCACCTTATTTTACTTCACAACAACAGCAATCCAAGAAGTCTTTTTTTCTCTTTTAGAAACTGCATTCAGTTTAAATGTCTGCTTCTATTATGTAGCAGGAATATTTATATTGGTCATTACTTGTTCACGTACTACCAAAGAAGTAATGTTATTCTAAAGTTTTAATAGTAATTAATTAATAAATTTGCTTTTATTTTATAGGCGGAAAACATTAAAGATTTATTGATGCCTAGAGAAAACTTCGGTGCAGAAGTAAGTATAAAATACCTATCATAAAACATATACCAGCATTCTCGAATGAAATATTTATTTTGTGAAAATTTTATGTGATGTTATTACCATTTCATAGAGACAGGGCGTACGTAGAGTAATCAAATTAAGTTTCTGTTGCGTGTGGTGGAAGTATGCAATGTTTGTACTGCACCTACCGATCGCAAAAGCACAAATTTCAAAACTCTTTGGCAAAAAATGATAAAAAGCTTCCAAAACTTTTGCTTTCTGTTAGGGGCTAACTGTCAGAAAATGCAAACGTTGAAATTGAGACTCCAAGTACAATCCGTCTCAGTTTCTTTTGTCCTACAAAAGGATACCTATCATAGGAATCTTTTGAAATGCTCTATAAGTAAATTATACCCCTCGGTGGTTTGCTTTTGCCTTCCAAGCAGAGACGCTCAGAATAAAGTTGCTTGATTTCTACAGGTGCATAATCTTTTCTCTTTGTTAATAAATAGTATTAAGGGGTTTTGCCACTGTAAACTTAAATAAAATCAAGTTTTTTTTAATTTTGCATTTTATTGAAATATACATATTCAAAAATGTGTGAAAAAAATTTCAAGTTAAAATAATCAAAATTGAACAAGTTACCTATTATTTAGTGCGACTGGACTAACTACGATATACGTATACTAAAACTTTCAATCGCTTCTTTCTCAAAACTACAAAACTCAAATTAGCTTGCAACATAACTCAAACAATTTTATCCGATTGAATTCAAATTTTAACTGTAGCTTTTGTATGAGATTTTAAAGAGAATGACGTACAGATTTTGCAAAATATTAAAAATTGTAAGTTATTACCAAATTTCTGTCAAGTTTTTGCCCATAAAATTGAATTTTTTCTTCAAAAGCTTACTATTTTTTCAAAAATTAATATTTTTAAAATTCCGTACGTCATTCTTTAGCTATTTATATGTAGATTAAGCAGATGTTTTTATTTTTGTTGTAAGATCAAATTCACTCAAGTTATGCTGCAAGCCCCGAAGACCTTTTTTGAAAAGATGTATTTTTAAAAGCTGCACTGTGCTGCCGATTTGTAAATTTATTTATGTTAAAAAATACATATTTGTACCTTAATACATATGTAAACAAGTGGTATATTTTGTTTTGTAAATAAAACTTTTTTTCCAATCTAAAAAAATTGTGCAAATGTTGGTTCATTTTTAGGCTTCCACAGTGGCAAAACCCCTTAAGTAATATTTTCTTTGGTTATAAAAGTTATAAACAAAATAGCAACTTTGGACAAAGAATCATCTATAAAAACTAATATTTGTCAATTTTTTTTCATTAATTATTAATAATAATTATTGTATATAACACAAAATATAAGTAGCTTTAAAAGTGCACAAGAAAAAGAAACAAAAGAAAACACAATTAATTAATAAACGTTCTATATTTAAAACATGGTTTTTTTTGGAATATAACTATACAAATACAATGAAAAATAGTCAAGAAGTATTGTAGGAATTTAATAATGACATCGTTACATTGTAAGAATATCAATAATAATAACAATAATTAACAATATATAATTAGTTTTCTTAAATAATTAATTAATTAAAAAGCGTTCTAGTGAGATGTATTATAGCTATCCAATAACTTTGTGTGTAAGTGTATAAAAATATTATGCAATGAATTTATTATTAACTATATTATCATCTACCATTTATATTGAATAAAAAGCATTAAAAGTGATGCATTTTTAGCAGAAAATCTTATAGTTCTGTTAGTTTTTATAAAATTCGTCCATGTCCAAGTAAAACTAATTTAAAACTAATTTTTATCAATAGTGGTATCGTGCAAACCAACATCAAATTGAAGGATTACAATGGCGTATGTTGTTATGGCGGAAAGCATCTACAAGAAATTAAAGTACTATAAATAAATATATTTAGTAATGTGTATTATTTTTTATAATATTATTAAAGGAGCAAATCCAGATTTTCTAAGGAATTCCTAAGAAAAACTGCACTATCTTGTAAATGCTGCCAAAACCACATTAAAAATATTTCAAATAAAAATAATTTATTAAAAATTATTCTAAAAGAAACTTGTGTTACGACTACGTCGAACAATCCTTAAATTCACTTAAAATTTCGATTCAATTTAAGAAACTATTTGAACAAACCTTGTATGAACGACAGACGGTCGTCTCCATTTAGTTATTTTTAGAATTATCTGCGTGGAAAAACGCAACTCCAATAAATAAATTCCTAGAATTCTGACATAAAATGCTAATCAGTGTAAGAAAAATTCCCTTCGAAAAAAGAATTCTCCGCACACCCAGTAAAACTGGTAAAATTCGACGTGCGAAGACCCTGAAGTAAAAAACTAGCTCAATGATAATTCGGCGGCTGGGTGATGGGTTGTATTAATTGCTTCTCGAAGTAGTAAAACAAAATAAACATTAAATAAACTTTAATATGACCAACAGTAAGCACAAGAGAACACTTGGGTTAATAAAAGTGACTACATCCAAAATTTCCGTCTGCTGGCACCACAGGTGTCTGGAACAACACACACCAAGTATCGTGGTGTCAAAAGCTAAATCAAAACAACTACAATAAGCAAAATCACTCACCTAAAAGATCTTTAACGTGATTACAAAAGATAATATTATATAAAATACTCATTATAGTTGCTCTCTCTCTTCAAGTTGTTGATACAAACATTCCAAATAAATGTGTTAACCATAGGCAGAACAGGAACCCAAAAACTCATCTCCAGATATAGTAGTGCCATCAACAGGTGGTGCAGGTGTTACCAGGAATAATAAAAATGGTCTTCTAGATAAAACATTATCTTCCCACTCAAAAACTAAGAAGTAAAATCATAAAGCCGGGACGTTGATAAGCCATAAATTCATAAAGTTGTAAAGTTATTAAAACCAATAAAGTTTTAAAACATAAAGTTTTAAAAGTTTTAAAGCCGCTGTATGCTCAACCATGACAAAATAATCTAAAAGATCGAAAACGGCGATCAGAAAAAAAGTATCTCAACAAGTGGCAACTTACATGGAAAATAACTCCGCAAAAGCGATTTCCAAACTAAAGGCATTCAA
Source organism: Rhagonycha fulva (assembly GCA_905340355.1). NCBI lineage: Eukaryota > Metazoa > Arthropoda > Insecta > Coleoptera > Cantharidae > Rhagonycha > Rhagonycha fulva. The sequence continues at coordinate 7,666,398 of HG996556.1, read as the reverse complement.
GTATCGATCAAAACGTCTTACGAAAATATCCTCAATCGAACCACAAACACTGGAAATTTTGGAAAACATAAAATCCGCAAAAGCGATTTTTCAGAATAACTGACGCATCCATAATCACGAATAAAAAACATAAACGAAAACGATCTGCATCGATCCATGCAGAGATCTAAAATATCATGCTGAGCTAAAATTGCATCAAACTTGACAGATAACTTCTTCTGACCGGAAAATTTTAGCGGAAGTGATGTCAAGGCCAATCATACGCGCTGCGCATGAACCTTAGGTGACCAGCGGCGTGCGGACTCACAACGAAAATGAAAAATTTTTGTTACACCAGCAGAAGGAAGAATTACGTCATGTGTATCGAGCGAGAAAAACAAGAAATCGTTTCATTTTGACTCCTATATCTATCTATGCAACCCATTAATCTTTGAAGAACTTTGAGTAAAAAATCTTTGTAAATTTAAGATGCCATCTTGAAAAATAACTTCACTTTCTTTTGTGCTTCCAACGGAGCAAGATGTATTAATTTTTCTGTTGTCTTCCAAGCAAGGAAGAGGTGTTAGAACTTTCTGTTGTGCATCCATCGAAGTAAGATGTATTCGACTTTTGTCTTGTGCTTTGAATGACTAACATGTATAAATCGTTTCGTGTACCTGAAGTTAAATAAATAACTTAAACTTTCTTTTGTGCTTCCAACGGAGCAAGATGTATTAACTTTTCTGTTGTCTTTCAAGCAAGGAAGAGGTGTTAGAACTTTCTGTTGTGCATCCATCGAAGTAAGATGTATTCGACTTTTGTCTTGTGCTTCGAACGACTAACATGTATAAATCGTTTCGTGTACCTGAAGTTAAATAAATAACTTAAACTTTTCTTTTGTGCTACCGACGAAATAACTATTATTAACTTGTCTCGTGCCTCCAAAACTAGTAACATATTAATTTTATCGTGCATTAAACAAATAATGGTGATGTATTATTTGAGTAACTTTATTTCGATCATTGCAAATTTTATCTAAAATAATTTCGAAAAAACGTAAAATACGTAAATAAAAAGCAAGGAATTCAACATTTCTAACGAATACCGACAAATGCAAATTCAGTTAAATTCAGTAAACAAATTATTAATTTACGAAAAGAATACAGAAGAAAAACAATGTTTACCGATTGGATGAAGAAAAATATGGATTACCAAGTAATTAACGACAACTACCGGAAGAATGGAATTTGGAGTGATGGTGTAATCAACATTGGTACCGACAACCAGGAGTCTTTGAATTTGAATCCAGGAAGTGTTGTGATCATTGTGAAATGGCTTACTACGCTTAGCAAGGTCGAAGGTTAGTTCTTGTTAAATTTAATGTATGTAACCATACATAATTGATAACGATTGATTTGTTTTAATGTTTATTCAAACGACTAATTGGTCCACTTTTCATTATTATTACAATAAAAATCGATCGTACAATTATTTATTTTTTATCTGTACAAATTATCGAAGTTTAAATCAATCCTTAAAGGATGAAGTATCGTCAATTGTTTACTACAATTAATTTTTCGCTAAGTAACTCAGTTACTAAATACTTTTTAAGTTAGTTTTGCGGACGTCCTTAATAAAATAGGTAAATTTAAGGAAAGATTGTGTATATGTACTATATTTATGTCGACATTTCTTTTTATTTCATTATATTTTATGACGACAAATTTCTTTTTATTGAAAGGCGCCAAATTATTTTCAGAGATTTTGCATTTATGTAAAAGCGAGGTAAGCGTATATTTTGGTTCATGCAGGTACCACCCTGAGATTAAGGTCTCAGTATTTTCGGATTCAAATTCAAAAAATCTGCATCTTCGACGAATTGAGTCTAGCCGGAGGGTGCCAAGGCGTATCACTTGTATATATCCCTCTAGCTACAGTTGAACTGTTTTATCCGTTCCCATAAGCCAAGTATTTCTGTCAGAGGCTTAATTATGGTCAATTAGCTTTTTTGTCTTCACATCGATGATGAGAAGCCGACCAAACGCTTTGACTCTCTACGTGGAGGACCAAAGGACCATAAAGTTTTTACTTTACCCAGATTTGAACCGGGTACTTTACATTTATAGTCAACTAAGTTCACCTCTATACTCCGACCGTCTCCTAAAATGAACTTTATTACTGATATTTACCTAGAACGTACTCCCAAATAAGAATAACGAATAAGAATTTGAAAGTCACCTTAACATTATAATGGTCGTGTCATATTGTCGCAGTACCATTGCTTATTTGGGCCTTTAAGCTTGGGATAGCATTTTTATCATAAAATAGCAACCCACCTCTAGCTCACTTAGAGCTCTAGGGTACTAGCTCAATTCGTCGGAGAACGGCAGATTCTTTGAATTTGAAATCCAAAAAATACCAAGACCTTAATCTCAGGGTACTACCTGCGTGAAACCAAAACACTTGCTTACCTCGTTTTTTACATAAACACAAGATCTCTGAAATAAATGTGGCGCATTCCAATAAAAAGAAATATGCTTTTCATAAATATAATGTAAGCTAAATAAACGATGACACGATAATACGATACATAAAACACAATAAATTCTTAAGATACCTATATGAAAGAAACGTTTCATCAAAAATTAACTTAATTAAAATTGTAACTGAGTTACTTGATGAAAATTAATTGTAAATAAACAATTGACGATAACTTTATCCGTAAAGGATTGATTTAAAATTCGGTACATTTTACCAGTTAAAGATAAATAATTGTACAATCGACTTTTTAAGTAGTAATTAATTAAATATGAACTAAACAAATCGCAATAACAAAAATTTAAAAAGTCAATCGTAATTAATTATTATGATTACAGTTCTTAAAACTAACATGGACTAACCTTTGATCTTTCTTAAAACGTAGTAAGCCGTTTTCAAAAATTTAACACACCACTCTTCCAGGTTCCAAATTCAAAGAATCTCGCCTCTAACTTGAAGAAGTCCATCCTTGTTGTCGGTATAATTGCAGTAGTGTCCATTAAAAATGATGAAATTGAATCGGTATTCCATTTCCATTCTTCTGTAGTTTGTTGAATTTAAATCGGTAAACATTCTAATTCTTCTTTATTTTGTCGTTAATTAATAATTTTATTTATTACGAAACGCCTTGATTACATATTCTTTTGTGAACCTTTGAATTTGTTGCACACTTAATTATTTTGTTTAAATAAACGCACATGTGTATCTTTATTTAAATTGAGTATAACTCCGTTTTCGAAATAATTTTTGAGAAATTCGGTATTTATTCGAAATGAACAATTGTACACTTTAATAATTCGTAGGCACAATCGTTAGGTATTTGCTCGGTGAAAACACGAGAAGAAGTTAATGCAAATTTATTCTTGCCACACTCAGAAAGTTAAACTAATTATTTAGTTAAAAACCACACAAATTAACCAAGATAAAATTAACTCGAAGCTTATTCGTTGAAGGCACATAGAAAAGTTAGTCGAAGTTACTACTTCCACTGACCAAGATAAAGTTAACACGAAGTTGTCACTTTGAAGGCACGAGAAAAAGTTAACACAAAAAATTTAATTGAAGGTACGCAGGAAAGTTAACACATCTTACTAGTTTGAAGTACAAGAAAAAAGTGAAGTTATTTTACCATATTTTCAATATGGCCGCTCAAAAAATAACCAGTATCTTACTAAAGATTTCTTCGAAGTTTATTCAGTTGCATACGTACAGGGGTAAAAATGGAGCAATTAGTTGTTTTTCACGCTAGGAAGGTGACGTAATTCTGGATTGTGCTTTTTAAAGCATTTCCATCATAATTTCTAGGAATTCATAAACGGTAGTTGCAGTTCGTATAAGATATAAATTCTAAATATAACTCAATGGAGCCTCTAGTCTGCCGTACATACGGGGTCTTTTCAAATAGTTTTGAAATCAAATCGAAATTTTTAAGTAAATTAAGAGACTGTTCAACGTAGTTGTAACAAAGTATATAAATAACGAGGGGCTATTGTACATCATTATTGGAGACAGACCGAAGGCATTCGCCACTGAATGTGAATAAACCACTAAAAAAAAACTCTCAACACAGCAGTTAGTTAATAACCCCTTAATCCCAAATAAATCAATGATAAAAAATCAAAAATCTAAGCAGGAATAAAAAATCAAGGTCTTCGCTCGCCGACCGTTCAAGAACAAAAAATAAAATCTGAATTAATCATTAGTTTGCAAATAAAATTCGTACTTACGTTATACAGCAGTGATGCGTTAATTTTAAATAATCCATATGGAGAAAACTCTATTTTTTCGTGATGAAGCTGCAAAGCCAGTGCCAAAGCCTAGAATAAAAATCATATTTCAAAAATTGCAAGTTGATAAACTCAAAAAACTAATGATAAATAATTCTTATTCTTGGATCTAAACAATGGTGATTACAGAATTTCTCTACCAAAACCTTCCATGTTCTGAATATTATTGTGTGCAATGTCTGGTGGTTTTTATTTCATTTTTTAAATTTAATCTTACATTCATATAGAAAAGTCAATAAATACTAACTTCAGCATTCAACAGCTCCCCATCCACATGAATCAGTGGAAAAGCTTTGGCAATACTATTTTTAATGCTGCTAGCCTAAAAAGTTGGAAAGATTTACTTGGGATGAAATATTTAAACATTATTATTATAGTTTACTTCTTTTGAAACATTTGTGCAGTTAGTAACCAAAAAACACACTGCTATTATAATCGCTGTTACAGAAATTGTGTTTTGTACAATCTCATATACAGGTACAGAGTGTTGTTGATACAGTGCAGTGATTTGGTAAGATAAAACATTAATTATCGATATATTTACTTGTATCGTAAATATTAATAATTGAAACGAGAATGTAGAATTTATGTCTTTCGTAACTATGTATAATTTGTGATTCAAAATGCTTATTTGATCTATGTCGGTAGTGTACCTCCTATTGGTTCTGCAAAAAGTAAAAAAAACATATAGATGTAGAAGTAATAATAATAATATCTAACTAGGAGTACCCTCTTAAAGTTATTTCCGGTTCTTTGTTCAAGAGTAAAATATTCAACCACATAAATCTTTGTTTCAAAAGAAAAACTATAGAGAGAAATTGTATATTATTGACCAAAACTGAACAATAGCAGAGGAATAACCAGAAATAAATAATCAACGCTTCCAGGTCAAGCTGATGGTGATAATTGTATGCAGTATAAAAAGACAATAACGCAATGGAAATAAGTAATACTAATGTGAATAAAGTTAATTTTAGTTTATTAACTTTATGTGTTTTCTCAATATTTTTTATATTTAACGTTCTAAATGTTCGGTCTAAAACTTCTATCTGCGAGATTATTCGAACAATCTAAAATATATCAAGGTTATGATTACTGTCCAAAATTTTATGTAAAAATGTACCTTTTTTGCAAATAATATATTTGATAATATTCCACCAGTGTAACTGATAAGTACTATTACACCATTTAAGCAGTTAACAATGTTAGTTATAAAGCTTTTGTAACCGAGAGGTAAGTTTTTAATCGAAATTATCGTAAGAGTGATATTAAAAAGTGATATGGCGGCTGCCCATATTATACTTATTTTAGAAAGTTTATTAAAATTATTTTTTTGCAAATCGAGGGGCATTAATCCTACCAGTTTAGTTAAATAAAAAGTTGGTTTTAAAACAGAGAAGATATTTTTTGCTTCAAACATTTCTTTTAATAAAATATCACAGCAGCACTGTTAACTTGGAGCTAATAACTGAATGATTTATAAAACCCGACTTTTGTTATAAGTTGTGATTACCCACAACTATCGAATGTATAAATTAGGAATGAATCAATATAATGTTAAAAACTTTTACTAAAAATCGACTAATAATTGTAGGTATAACGTAATAGTATATTTTACTACGCAACAAAAATAGTGTATTATACACCGAGGGAGCAAAGTGCCACTTTTCGTCATGAGGGTAAAGGTTTTTACCCGAGACACAGTCGAGGGGAAAATTTACCCGAAGGACGAGAAGTCACTTTACTCCCGAGCGCGAATATACTATTTTTTGTCTTTCCGCTATAAATCGATTATTTCTATATCTCGAAGTTTAATTTCGTCAACTACTCGAATTTCTAGAAGAATTTGTTAAATTAAATTTAAGTTTTCAAAAATACAAAGCTGTTTAGGTAGTCGACCTTTCTTGAAAATAACCATAAACTTTATTATGCCTACCCCAGATGTGGTATTTTGCGTAACATGATATCATTGTCAAAGTACCGTATGCATTTTTGGAATCTTAGACGTAGTAATAAATTTGATTTTTTTACTTTTCGTCCCGCTGTTTTACTTTTCGTCCCGCTACTTTACTTTTCGTCCCGCTACTTTACTTTTTGTCCCGCTCCTAAGTAAACTGGCACTTTGCTCCCGCAAAAGTGGGAGTAAAGTGACCGCTTTACTCCCGGAAAGACAAAAAATTGTTTTTTTCAGGGTTAGAAAATTTATATATTATATTAAAACTGATTCCTACAAGCCGTGGTATCCTTCAATTGAAGGAAAATTTTTTTAGTATTTTTTCTTTAGTAATTAGTAATTTAGTAATTTTTCTTTAGTATTTTATTGGGTACTTTTAGACATTGATGGAAGCAACGACAAAGAGATTTACAAGCTTTCGAAAGATTTATTACACCCAGAATCTTGAGGATATTATGGGAAGAGCACATGAGTAATGTAAGAATACCATAGTATAATGGCAAAGTTGAAAAAAGTGTTCACCACTGGTCAAGATTAGAAAGGTACAGTATTTGGAACACATCATGCGAAATGAGAATAAATACCATCCTTTGCAGTACAAATTTTCTACCTAAACTTAAAAAAATTTTATTTTGAGGACCTGGTCGATCCAAGGGAAAATCCAAAAATTTGATTTAGCACTACAAATGAAATAAATAAGATTTCACTGATTTTCGATTAACTAGTACAAGAACCAGGCCAACAAATTTAATAATTTTTTGAGACAGGTTGGGGATAAATGGTTCAAAAAGCAATTATAAAACAAAAATTTTGTGCACACAAAATTAAGTGACACACAGACACTTCTTGATGTTTAGTCTCTTTCAACTCGTTTGACCTCAAGGACTGTAAATCCGTAAAAATCGGAAAAAAAAATTTCACCTTGAAATCACCTTGAAAAGAATCGAAAAAATTGTTTGTAAAGTAATCCTTACACTACAGCTTCACTTTGATGCAACCTGAGAAATACTTAAATACATTATATTATATCATCAATTAATAATTACACATTTTTTTATTTATTTTCTTTGTCAACTCAGCAACAGTTAAGTTAAATACAAACATTTTTGTCAATAAAAATATACATCAATGTCCAAGTAAAACTTTTTTATAATTAATTTTTATCTGCAGTGATGTGATGCAAACCAATATCGAATTGAAATATTACAATGGCATATGTAGTTACGGCGTAAAACATCTACAAGAAATAAAAGTATTATAACTATAAAAAAGAATAAACTTTTAACTTCTGAAATTAAATAAATAAAAATATTTTCAAATTGTAAGTTAACTCAATACCTATTATTAAAGGGGAAAGTCCAAATGACAGCTGTAATGGAAGTAATATGTGATATAAATTTATTCAGTTTAAAAAATAGCGTGCTTTGTATTCTGGAATTGGAAAATACCCAATGAAGCAAAATTTGGATGTCCGGCTAGACTAGAATTAGCCTTGATTAGAATATCGCATGATGAAATTATAAATTTGTCTACTGAGGAAAACATCTAAACTTTGTTACAAGAAATAGAAGGAAGGTTTAAAGAAATAAAGAATAAAAGTTCAGATAGAGAAATGGATGGTAACAAATCAAATGGTGAAATGGAAAATAATATGAAATTATAATACTTGAAACTGAAGAGGTCGAATGCAGAAAAAGAAAAACTAGCTTGATTTTGGCTTAAATATTTGGGACAGACGCAACCTCTCAATATCATTCCAGGTTTTGCTAAAAAAAATTAAATTTCTGAAAAACTAACAGAAGGGTTTTGAACAAAAGATCAGTTATAAAAGGTTCTCACCGTCAATTGACCCCTGAAAGAAATGCAATAAGGTAGCCTAATAATCCTTTTTTAAATTTGGGCTATCCAATATTTGTGCTAACTTAATTATTAATTATCAAATTAAATTCCTTCTTACGTTGTACAAAAGTGATGTATTTATTTTAAATAATCCATATGGAGAAAACTCTATTTTTTCCTGATGAATTTGCAGAGACAGTGCCAAAACCTAGGACAAATTAAAATTTTTAATTAAAAATTTGCCAGTTGACAAATTGCACACAAATGGAAATATTTGGATTTCACCAAACACTATTTTAATATTATTTATATTAATTTTTATCTTATTCTTATATTCAAATAGAATAGTCAATAAATACTAACTTCCGCATTCACCACCTTCCCATTTACACAAATCGGTGGAAAAGCTTTGTTAATATTATTTCTAATGTTGCTAGCCTAAAAAATTGAAAACATTTACTCAATTTGCAATAATTAAACAGTAATATTATAGTTTACTTCATTTGAAACTTTTGTGCAGCTAGTAACCAAGATACACATAGATAACATAGTTGCTGTTACTGAAATTACGTCTAATACAATCTCATAGAGAGGAATAACGTAGTTTAAAAATAATGCAGTGATTTGGTAATATATGGCACTAATGGTCATGATAATTACTTGTACCGTAAACATTAATAATTGAAACGAAAATTTAGCATTTATGTCTTTGGTAACTATGTACAATTTGTGATACCAGACGCTTATTTGATCTATGTCGTTAGCATACTTCCTGTTGGTTCTGAAACAAGTATAAATATGTAAAAAGAAAATAATAATAATGCTTAATTAGTACCTTTCTAAAGTGCTTTGCGGTTTTTTGTTCAAGAGTATAATGTTAATCCACTTAAATCTTTGTTTTAAAAGAAAAACGATAGAAATAAAGTGTATAGTATTAGTATGAACTGAACAAAAACCAAAAAACGCCCAAAAATACATAAGCAAAGCTTTCAAGTTAAACTGATGGTAAAAATAATATATGCCAATTAAAGGGTATACCACAATGAATATAAATAATAATAGTATTGATATAGTTAAATAAAATTTATTAATTTTATGCATTTTTTTAATATTTACTGTATTTTCTTCTTCAAATTTTTGGTCTAAAACTGCTATTTGTGAAATTATTCCAACAATCTGAAATATATCGGCGGTATGTTAATTTATAAATTGATATAAAACTACTCAAAAATGTACCTTTTCTGAAAATAATATATTTGATAGTATCCCACCATCGTAACTCAAGATACAAATCACACTATGTAAGTGGTTAATTATGTTAGTTATAAAGCTTTTGTAACCCATTTTGCTTGCCTTTGATAAGTCTTTAAACATAATTATTATAGTAGTAATATGAAAAAATGAAATGGCGACTCCCCATATTATACTTATTTTAGAAAGCTTATTAAAATTGTGTTTCTGCAAATCGAGTGGCATGATTCCTACCAGTTTAGTTAAATAAAAAGTTGGTTTTAAAACGGAGTAGATATTTTTTGCTTCGAACATTTTTTTGAAATATCACATTAACACCGTTAATATGGAGATAGGAACAGAATGATTTATAAAAACCGACCTTATTCTAGTTACCATAAAATATAGAATTTAACATTATATTACGAATAAATCAATATATTGTGTAAATATTTTAAATCGATTAATAATTATAGGTATAACAAAAATGTTACTAATATGATTAATTATGTAGGAAAAATTTTTGACTGGTATAAATGTTACGAATTTGTATTCGCTAATTAGCTGTAATATTAGTACTATTGTTATACTTGTTATTATACAGAGTATTATGAATATTAACTTGTTAAATTATATAATATGAGTTACTAAATAGTAACATATCTTTTATATATCAAGTTATTTATAATGAAAATATATAATCTATTACAATAATTATAATTATCTATCCGATGAGCTGAAATAACAGCGAAACAATAATTATTGTAATAGATTATATATTTTCATTATAAATAACTTGATATATAAAAGATATGTTACTATTTAGTAACTCATATTGTTATTATACATATTAGTACTATATTACACTAATATGAGTAAGATTAGATTTTCTGTTTCTTACAAAGAACGTAATTTCGTCCGAAAGCTTAACAAAAATATTAAATAATTTACCTATTTATTCACTTGGGTCGTCCAGATGCAAACCCAGGCATGGACAAAAAACGTTTTTTTTTAGTTTTTGGTTTCCAATTAATCTCAAAATTATTAGGGGTCCCTAGATACCAAAAACTCAAAAAAAACTTTTTTTGTCAATGTCTGGGTTTGCATCTGGACGACCCACCTAGGCTCGAGCTTATAACGGTCAGATAAAAATTTAAATCTCGGATAACTCTAATCAACTGATAACTTTGATTTTTAACTTTATCGCTCTGTTAAATATTTATCGAACGGTTAAATTTATCAAATACATAAAGTTAATCAATCGATAACTAATCAAAGGATTTAAAAAATGTAAAATTCTTTTACAGCTTTGAAAAAAAGCTTATGTCACTTTTTGTACAAATTGTACTGTATTTAGTCGTCTATAATCTTTACAAGGTACCCAGTCATTAGGATCTTTTTTGGATACCATAATGTGATGGTGAAGAAACTGGTGAAGATGATGGACGACAAATGGACCCTAAATTTTGTCCGCTAAAACGGAAAGGTCATCTACGTTTTCTTTACCACTTGCTACTAATGCTAGGTTGAAAGACTTGGCTAGCTTTTTGAACCATAATAATTGTTTAAGCAAATTTAAACTAATTGTAGTTCTTTTTCCTGTGAGAATTTGCATGGATTTTAATAAATCGGATGGTCTAAATTCTTCATTGGTAGCATTATCTTCCATACCTACATACGCCAGTTTTTACTTGCATTTTGTTATTTTTGCTAAAGATTTAGGCAGTTTTAAAGTTTGTTTGAGATTTAGCTTAGATATCTTTTTAACTTTTGTTTTAATATTGGGTATACTACTAGTGTCTAGACTTAATTCCGTATCAGCTTTCATAACATTTAAAAATCTCTTTCGTTCCCTTCTTAATTTTTCTGACAGTTTGAAAATTGTTAGTTGAAAAATACCGCAAAAACCAAAAATTGCACTAGAAAATTAACACAAATCTAAGAGGTTATTTTTCCGGTGATTTCTTAAAATAATTTGATAAAGCTTTCTTTGCCTCTTCTCTCTGACTTCTCCAGTATGTATTAAGTAAAATACATAGTCAAAAAGTATATCACAATGATACTATACAAGTACAATCTACAAGTATAAAAAAAAACTCAAAAAAGACTCGATCGGTAAGTTTCAAACATTTATTTGTATTCTAACAAATAATTTTCGCACAGTAAAGCTGGGCTTATTATTTAGATTGCTATACAAATGATAGTATAAGAAAGTAAAGGTATATAAATAAAACTATTAGGTACATTTTCCACATTTGTATGGTTACGTGGTTAATAATGGTTAATCTTTAATTGAAAAATCACATAGCAGATTATTTTGTTACCTATTTTTCAGTTGATATTATTTTTATATTATTATACTATATATTATTATGATATTATTTAAAATTTATATTTTACAAAAATTCTTACACTAACTACTAAAACTGATGCAAAGATTAAATAAAATCAAATAAGTGGCTTGTAAGGTAATCCTTACATTACAGCTTTACTTTGATGCAACCAGAGAAATACTTAAATACATAATATTATTATATTAATTAGTATAACTACGCATTTTTATTATTTTTATCATGAACACAAAGATTTTTTCAATAAAAATATACTTCGATGTCAAAGTAAAACTTTTTTAAAACTAATTTTTATCTGTAGTGATGTCATGCCAACCAACATCAAATTGAAAGATTACAATGGCATATGTTGTTATGGCGTAAAACATCTATAAGAAATAAAAGTACTATAATTATAAAAAATAATACACTTTTTACCTGTGAAATAAATAAATATATTTTCTAATTGTAAGGTATCTCAATATTTTTAGATATAATAATACCGCATGATTAAATTAAAAATTTGTCTACTGAGAAAGATGTCGAAACTTTGTTACAAGAAATGGAAGAAAGATTTAAAGAAATAAAGGATAAAAGTTCAGATGGAGAAATGAAAGGTAACAAATGAAGTGAAAAGAAACCAGCTCGAATTTGACTTAAATATTTGAGACAGATGCAACCGACACCCAAGGATGACAAAATAAAACTTTTCCAGATCATTATGTTTTGCTAGAAAAATTGAATTCTTGAAAAACTAACAGAAGGATTATGAACAAAAAATCAATACTGGTCGCAGATATGAAAGGCTTTCGCAGCCAAATGACCATTGAGCAAAATTCATGTTTTTTCAAATTTAGGCTATAGGTACAATGTTTGTGCTAAATTTGCAAATTCAATTCCTACTTACATTATACATAAGTGATGAATTTATTTTGAATAATCCATATGGAGAAAACTCTATTTTTTCGTGATAAAGTTGCAAAGACAGTGCCAAAGCCTAGAATAAAATAGGATTTTAAGTAAATAATTTGAAACCATATTTAAAAAATTGCCGGTAGACAAATTTCAAAACAATTAAATGATTTAGTTTCTATTGGGTTTTACTAAAAACCAACTGCAACTTTACTTTTACATTCATGTAGTATGTCATAGTCAAAAATACTAACTTCTGCATTGACCAAACTTCCATCTACACGAATAGGTGAAAAAGCTCTGTTAATACTATTTCTAATGTTGCTAACCTAAAAAATTAAAAAAATATGCTAAAATTAAATTTTTTAATAAGTCCAATATACCCACAAAAAAAGATTAACCAAAAATAAATTTTAATATGGACGCTATTACCGAAATTAATGCTAAAATTAAAATGTCTAAATAATAATATTATAGTTTACTTCTGTTGAAACATTTGTGCAGTTAGTAACCAAGATACACACAGCTAGTATCATTGCTGTTACTCCTATCACGTTCAATACAATCTCAAAGACAGGAATCAAGTAGTTTAAAAATAATGCAGTGATTTGGTACGATATAACATTAATTGTCGTTAAAATTACTTGTAAAGTAAACATTAATAATTGAAACGAAAATGAAGAATTTATGTCTTTGGTAACTATGTATAATTTGTGATACAAGACGCTTATTTGATGCATGTCTGTAGTGCACCCCTTATTGGTTCTGCAACAAGTAAAAATATATAGATGTAGAAGTAATAATAATAATATCTAATTAGTAATACCTTGCTAAAGTTATTTCCGGTTTTTTGTTCAAGAGTATAATGTTAATCCACATAAATCTTTGTTTCAAAAGGAAAACCATAGAAAGAAATTGTACAGTATTAGTATGAACTGAACAAAAACCAAAGAACGCCCAAAAATACATAATCAACGCTCCCAAGTTAAACTGATGGTAAAAATAGTATACGCCGAAGAAAGGGTACAATGCAACGAAAATAAATAATAATATTGTTGTTACAGTTAAATAAATTTTGCTATTTTTATGAATTTTTTTAATATTTACTGATATTTCTTCTTCAAATTTTTGGTCTAAAGCTGCCATTTGTGAAATTATTCCAATAATCTGAAATATATTGCAATTAGGATTACTGTGTTATATAAATACTTGTATTACGTAGGTTAGTTTACAAATTGATTTCAAATATGTACCTTCTTTGAAAATAATATATTTGATAGTATCCCACCACTATAACTCAAGACACATATCACACTATATAAGTAGTTAACGATGGTAGTTATAAAGCTTTTGTAACCCATTTGACTTGCTTTTGATAAGTCTATAAACATAATTGTTGTAGTAGTAATATGAAAAAGTGATGTGGCGGCTCCCCATATAATGCTTATTTTAGAAAGCTTATTAAAATTGTGTTTCTGCAAATCGAGTGGCATTATTCCTACCAGTTTAGTTATATAAAAAGTTGGTTTTAAAACAGAGTAGATATTTTTTGCTTCAAACATTTTTTTTAAATATCACACGAATGGAGATAGTAACTAAATGACTTATAAAACCCGACCTTGTTTTAGTTACCACAAAATATAGAATATATAACATTATATTCCGAATAAATCAATATATTATGTAAAACCTTAAAATCAATTAATAATTGTTTGTATAACAAAAAAGATATTAACATGATTATATAGGAAAAATTTTTGACTGGTGTAAATGTTTAGAAATTTGTATTTACTTATAAGCTATAACTAGTACCTACTATTGTTATACATATTAGTATATTAAACTAATATTAGTAACATTAGATTTTCTGTTTCTGATGAAAAACGTATTTTCCCCTGAAAGCTTAACAAAAATATTAAATAATTTATTTATTCACTTAATAACTCGATATATAATATTAAAGTACTATAATGTTTACCTATTATTTATACATTAATATGTCATCCGGAATAATATCGATCAAAATTTAAGGTTTTTACTTTACCATACCGAATGGGAAAGTTATATAATCAAAAAAATTTTTTTTTTCAGATTTTCACGAATTTACAATCCTTGAAGTCAAACCAGTTGAAAGAGACCCAACACCAAGAAATGTCTGTGTGTCAGTATGTCACTTAATTTTGTGTGCGCTCTAGCAGGTGCATGTCGCTGGCCCCCCCCAAATTGAATTTTGAGATGAAATTGGTGTCAATCGTTAGAGCATCGTTAGAGCCTAAATGAGCTTCCATTTTTTTCGTTTGAGCCTCAACCGTCGCGGAGATATTCGCGAAAATGTTTGGGGGGGGCTGTAGACACGTTGGCCCCCCCCAAGTCGAATTTTGGGTTAAAAATGGTGTCAAACGTTAGAGCTTCGTTAGAGCCTAAATGAGCTTTCATTTTTTTCGTTTAAGCTTCAACCGTCGCGAAGATATTCGCGAAAACGTTGAGGGGGCTGTAGACACGTTGCCCCCCCCCCAAGTCGAATTTTGGGTTAAAAATGGTGTCAAACGTTAGAGCTTTGTTAGAGCTTAAATAAGCTTCCATTTCCATCATTTTAACTTCATTTTTTACAAAGTTACAGGCATTTTTAATTTTCGAGCCTCCGAGCAAGTTCCGTGTGATAATCCTCAAGTTTTTTCAATTACATTAGATTAAAATATTTAATCCGATTAAAAGAACTAATCCTGCTCTCTATTATAATAAATTTTAATAATAAATAAAACTGGAAAAATTAATTTTACAAAATAAATTTTATTATACAAAAGTAATACAAATAATGTACGTTTTTTTTCTAAAAGTATGTTTTTGCTCATAAACTACATACTATGAATTGGTTTTTTTGGCAATTGTAGTTCTCCGTACTATCTTAGTTAAAAGTTATTCTCAAAAAACAATTTTCTCTCTCATTTTGAATTTATATGTGCAGGGACGTGCCCAACCAACTTTTTTCAAGGGAGAAAAATTTTAAATTTGCCAACTGAGTTACTTCAAAGTTGCTAACTTTTTGTAAGTTTTGCAATTTTTTGTAAATTTAGACATAAAAAAATGCCAAATTGACCAACTTTTGGATGTTTTTGTCAACTTTTGCCAACTTTCTAAAACTATGAGGGGGGACTTTCCCCCCCATGATCACGTCTCTGTATGTGTGCAGTCGATAGAGCTTCGTTTGAGCTTGAACGAGCTTCAGTGAGTAAGATTTTAAATTAATTTTATACAAAGTTATGAATAGTTGAAATTTTCGACTAAACTCTGAGCAACATGCGTTAAATCGTAAGGTTTTTTAAAATTTTAAGAAGATAAGTAACTTATCTATTAACCAGAGCTTTTATTTAAAACTATTTAACGCTAAATAGAAGCTCTAAAGTTTGACACTATTTTTATCTCAAAATTTGACTTGGCAGGGCCAACGTGTTTAGACCCCCTCCCCCAAAAGTTTTTGCAAATATATTTGCAACGGTTGAGGCTCAAATGAAAAGAAGTAAAAGCTTAACTATGAACTACAGCTTGTATTTAAAGCTAAATAGAAGCTCCAACGTTTGACACAATTTTTATCTGAAAATTCGGCTTGGGAGGGCCAACGTGTTTAAAGCGGCCCCCCCCCCATACGTATTTGCAAATATTTTTGCAACGGTTGAGGGTCATACAAAAACAATTTAAGCTTATTCAGGCTCTAACGATTGACACCAGTTTCATCCCAAAATTGAATTTGGGGGGGTGGGGGAGGGGGCAAACTATTGGGGGGTAGGGTTCTAGACATGTTTTACAATTTTGCTTCTTATTTTGATATTATGTGTGCAATTGATGTCAATCGATAGAGCTTTGTTTGAGCCAGAATGAGCTTCAGTGAGCAAGACTGTCAGTTAATTTTTTACAAACTTATAGATTGTTACTCTCCGAGCAACATGCGTAAAATCATAAGTTTTTTTAAATCTCTTGAGCCGATAATCTAAATTCTTTGGATAAAAATAAGTTCTCTAAATAAGCAAAGTTTTATTTTTTATAAATATCAAATTTTTAAAATCGAAGTAATTTACCGAAATAGAAATCATGCCAAAAAAATATTAAAATTTTAAAAAACCTTACAATTTAACGCATGTTGCTCAGAGTTTAGTCGAAAATTTCAACTATTCACAACTTTGGATAAAATTAATTTAAAATCTTACTTACTGAAGCTCTTTCAAGCTCAAACGAAGCTCTATCGACTGCACACATACAGAAACGTGATCATGGGGGGAGGGAAGTCCTCCCCTCAAAGTTTTAGAAAGTTGGCAAAAGTTGACAAAAACACCCAAAAGTTGGTCAATTTGGCATTTTTTTATGTCTAAATTTACAAAAAATTGCAAAACTTACAAAAAGTTGGCAACTTTGAAGTAACTCAGTTGGCAAATTTGAAATTTTTTCCCTCCGAAAAAAGTTGGTTGAGCACGTCCCTGCACACATAAATTCAAAATGAGAGAGAAAATTGTTTTTTGAGAATAACTTTTAACTAAGATAGTACGGAGAACTACAATTGCCAAAAAAACCAATTCATAGTAACGTACATTATTTGTATTACTTTCGATTAATAACATTTATTTTGTAAAATTAATTTTTCCAGTTTTATTTATTATCAAAATTTATTATAATAGAGAGCAGGATTAGTTCTTTTAATCGGATTAAATATTTTAATCTAATGTAATAGAAAAAACTTGAGGATTATCACACGGATCTTGCTCGGAGGCTCGAAAATTAAAAATGCCTGTAACTTTGTAAAATATGAAGTTAAAATGATGGAAATGGAAGCTCATTTAAGCTCTAACGAAGCTCTAACGTTTGACACCAATTTCAGCCCAAAATTCATAATCTGAGCGAAAATAGAAAAAAATGTCTACAGCCCCCCCCCCCCAACGTTTTCGCGAATATCTTCGCGACGGTTGAGGCTCAAACAAAAAAAATGAAAGCTCATTTAAGCTCTAACGAAGCTCTAACGTTTGACACCATTTTCATCCCAAAATTCGACTTGGGGGGGGGCAACGTGTCTACAGCCCCCTCCAAACATTTTCGCGAATATCTCCGCGACGGTTGAGGCTCAAACGAAAAAAATTGGAAACTCATTTAGGCTCTAACGATTGACACCAATTTCATCTCAAAATTAAATTTGGGGGGGGGGGGGCAGCGACATGCACCTTGCTCTAGCGCCCAAACTAATAGGAATTTCTCAACCAAATTTTATATTTAGTACTTTTATATTAAAACTTAGATTTGATTAGATTTTGGTTAAAATCGGTCCACGGAAACATAAGATTAGGAGTAAATTAGTGACGCGATGAGTATGTTGGTACTATGGTCGGTAGAGGGCGACACCTAATAATGTCGCAAGTTATGTTATGTGATCAATCCACTCACCGAAAAAAAAATCATAACATTAATGTATGGTAAAGTCATGTGATGGCTACATCTCCAATTTTTTTTAATATTATGTAGGTACCTCTAAAGATAAACTTTAAATGATATAAATTCTTTTTATATCCAATATAAATATTAATAGGTCGGCCTGTTCGTGATAGAGTTTGCATTGAATTTGTGATCAGAACACCCAAAACTTGTATACGCATGTCCACTGAATCAAAAAGAATTTCTAAAAATTTATTAGCCTCTTAATGCACAGCTCCAGGACATCCACAGGTAGCAATTATTTACAAAATTGTGCAGTTATTTCTCTACGAATTTAAGTTTTTTTAAATAAATAAAATACAATCAGTTTATTAAAATTTATTATAGCATCTCAATAATTTTATGAGTAACTGTATAAAAATATTGTGAATTAAATGGTAAGTAAACATTTTCAAAACTTATGATTTATCCTTATTTAAAAAAACACCATGATGATTACTTTATTACTCATTGGCCATTTAGTACCTACTGTTTTTATTAATCATTAATCTGGATTCATCTTAATTTTTATATTTTACAGAAATATTAATTACCAAAAATGGTGCAAAAATAAAATAGAAGCAAATAAGCAGTTTATCAAGTAAGCTTCCTATTTTAGCCTTACTTTGATGAAACCTGAAAAATACCTAAGTAAATACATTAAACATTTATGTTTTTGCGCTGGTAAACTCAGCCAGTAGCTACACTTAAACACAAAAATTTTTATAAACAAAAATTAATGTACTTCCAACTTATTTTCATCTGCAGACATTTTATGTAAAGTAATATCGAATTGAAGGATTACAATGGCATATGTTGTTATTGCGTAAAACATCTACAAAAAATAAAAGTATTATAGTTACAGAAAATATTTTAACTCTTAAAAATGATAATAATAAATAGATTTCTTTTCAAAAAATTTTTTATTACAAATATATGTATATTATGTGATGTGCAAAACTGTAGTAATATAATTTATTATACCGTGCACAAAATATTGATTTCTAAACTGTGTGATCGCATAGTTTGCTCTCAAAAATCACTGTGCTAACAATTAATGGGTTAAGATAACTTAATTATATGTCAGCTCAATTAATTATTAATTTTCAAATTAAACTCGTACTTACATTGTACAGAAGTGATGTATTTATTTTAAATAATCCATATGGACAAAACTCTATTTTTTCGTGATGAAGTTGCAAAGACAGTGCCAAAGCCTATAATAGAATAACATGGGGTTTTAACAAATCATTTAAACTAAAGTACACCGCCATTGTGTACACACTATCGCATACCATAACCCATCTGTACAATAGATAAGTTTTCACGACTTCAGAAGATAAGCTAACAACGCACGAATAAGTTGAGACATTGAACCATAAGCCTCAGTGCATTATTAGTTGATTTCTAGTTCTAGCAGAGTCGTATCAGATGCACCCTAGCTTGGTGGTAGACTTCTGACACTAACTCATGTCAGAAAAATGGTCTTTTTTTGTACTGTGAGTAGTAAAAGTAGAACGTGCAAATGCTATCGCGTAAACGGAGCCGACCAATTTTTGTTTCCGCATATTATCGTCATAACTGTCATCATTTAGTGTCAGAACTCTACCAATGAAACCAAACCACCACCTATAAAGTATCATAACGTTTAGCAGTAGGGAAGATTTTCGGCCATTCACGCCACGTTATGTGTGCAAAGTAAGCAAAAGGTCACATAAAACTTAAATGTGATTTAAATTGATGCTAAAGTCGCCTGTTAATGCTTTTAATTAATTTGGTAATTTATATTTTTTTTTATTAAAATAGTATGTAGTCATAAATACTAACTTCTGCATTCAGTAGCCCTCCATCTACACGAATTGGTTGAAAAACTTTGTGAATACTATCTCTAATGTTGCTAGCCTAAAAAATTCAAAGCATTTAATCTAACTGAAATATTTATACAATAATATTATAGTTTACTTCTTTTGAAACATTTGTGCAGTTAGTAACCAAGAGCCGCATTGCTATTAAAAACCAAGTTACTATAATTGTGTTAAATACAACCTCATGAACAGGCACAAAGTAGTTTAAAAATAATGCAGTGATTTGATATGATATCATATTAATTATTGATAAAATTACTTGTATCGCAAACATTAATAATTGAAAAGAAAATGTAGAATTAATGTCTTTGGTAACTGTGTATAATTTGTGATGTAAGATGCTTATTTGATCTATGCTTGTAATATCATTCACATTGGTTCTACAAAAAATATAAATTTATAAAAGAAGAAAAAAATATAATATCTAATTAGCACCTTCCTAATAATAGTTGCGGTTTTTTATTTAAGAGTATTATATTTACCCACATAAATCGTTGTTTTAAAAGAAAAATAATAGAGAAAATTTGTATAATATTAGCAAAAACTGAACATAAACCAAAGAATACCCAGAAATAAATAGTCAATGCTCTCAGGTTAAACTGATGGTAATAATAGTATACGCTAACGAAAGCGTATAACACAATGAAAATAAATAATAATAGTGTTATTAAAGTTAAATAACATTTATTAATTTTATGAGTTTTTCTAATATTTATTATATTCAATTTTCCAAATGTTTGGTCCAAAACTGCTATCTGCGAGATTATTCGCACAATCTAAAATATAACTAGAACATTATTACTGTATTATACAAAATTTTATAAAAAAAATGTACCTTCTTTGAAAATAAAATATTTGATAATATTCCACCATTGAAACTAAAGACCCCTATCACACTATATAAGTAATTAACAATGTCGGTTATTAAGCTATGGTAACCGCTTGATATATCTTTAAACATGAGAATTATAATAATAATATGAAGAAGTGATAGGGCAGCTCCCCATATTACGCTTATTTTAGAAATCTTATTAAAATTTTTGTTTTGCAAATCGAGAGGCATTAGTCCCACCATTTTAGTTAAATAAAAAGTTGGTTTTAAAACCGAGAAAATACTCTTTGCTTCAAACATCGTTTAAATATCACAACAACACAATTAAACTGGAGGTAGTAACAGAATGATTTATAAAACTCTACTTTTGTTGTAAGTTATTGTTACCAAAACATATATAATTATCATATATTAGGAATAAATCAATAAACATGTTAATAATTTAAATCTAATAATAATAATACGCATAACAAAAGATTTATTAATGTGACAAATAACAAAAAAGTCATGACTGATTCAATAATTTGTTTTAGGAAAAATTTGAGATTTTTATTTTATTTATAATTATTTTTATTTAAAAAGATTTATAGCTACTGATATAATACTACACATTTCGATCAAAATTTTAGATTTTTTTAACAAAGCTGTCAGAAAGCTTTAAAATTTAAAAAGATTTGGTAAAAATTTTTTTTTTTTAATTTTTCTTTAGTAATATTTTTTACTAAAATAGAGTTTTGCCCGTAAATTGGGGTGATTTGATCATATCTATTATTTAATTGCAGTTAAAAATAACATGTGTTAAAAATTAGCAACAAAAATTTAAATAATTTAATAGTTATTTAATAAACTGGTTTGTTAATGAAGGCGATTAATAATCGATACTGTTTAAAGCACGAACGAGTGAAGCGAGTGAGTGTCTTTAATAGTTGAGATTATTAATCGCCGATGAACAAACAAGTTGATTACAACATTTTTTCGTTGACCGTAAACTTTTCCATAGAGACTATCAGATAACAATAACGTCATCCATACATTTTCAATTTCACTTAAAAATCACGTTTGCTAAAAAAAATAAAAGTATATTTAAATGTCAAAATCACAAAGGGTTTGTTCGTTTGTCTTGCACTAACTTAAACTGAACGCGTTTCTATGACGTCACTATACAAATTTGTGCAGTATTATTTTGCACTAACTTGCTTGGTTCAGGTTAGTTCATACAAACGAACAGGGCTAAAAACAGTTACTTAATGAAAGAAAAAGAGTGTATTAATGATGTCCATTAATACATCCTTGTTTAAACAAAATAATTCATTAATATCAAAATTAATAAACGGTCAACGAAAAATTATATTATAAAATGTAAATTACTGTTTACTAGACTTTATATTTTATTTGTTAGACCGCCAGTAAATACACATTTTTTTAGTCCCAGATTCATTTAAAAAGAAAAACGAGCCCTGACGTTCAGAGCACTTCTACTAATACTTGATAATTATCCGGATTAAGGGGGTATTTTAGTCTAAGAGGTTGTAGTTTTTGGACGATATTTGCAAATTTTTTAAAATAACTTAATAAAACTACATTTTTGAGATTTTCATTTACGATTATTTATTTTCATGTTTTTTTTTTGACTTCTGTTGTCAAGGTGTTACGCTAGCACTCCCATTATTAGTAAAGATTTTGTGCCTCCTTATAATGTTTGATCAGCCAATAGTTCTGTTTAATAAAAAATTTTCATTTTCAAATGATAAAAAAATTAATTTTTAAAAGTTAAAAAGTTTTGTTTTTTGAAGTTTGGCGGAAGAACCGGAAAAAGAGATTAGTGTCTAAATTTAGACTAGTTTGGAATATTTTTTAACTGTGAGAATATTCTCAAGAGTTTTTTATGTGTGGGAAAGGAAGTCGCCATTTCCTATTTAGACAAATGTATATATATATATATATATAACGGATCATTTCTACAGCTGTCGCCGTCTCTCCGTCCCCAGTTTCCATTCTCCTCTGTCCAGACAAAGTTCCTCCTCCAGACCTCTTGCTGACATTGCTTCGTCGATTCCTCCTCTCCAGCTTGTCCGTGGTCGACCTCTTTTTCTTTTTTCTGGTGGTATCCATGTAAGTATTTTCTTTGGCCATCTCTCTTCAGGCATCCTATTTACATGCCCGAACCATATCAATTGCTTACGTTCAATTTCTTCTACTATACTCGATCGTATCTCCATAATTCTTCGGATTTCGTCATTTCTCACTTTGTCGAGTCTTGATTTGCCTGCGCTTCTACGCCAGAAGTCCATCTCCATTGCTCCAAGTCTTTGTTTGTTCCTTGCGGTAATATCCCATACTTCAGCTCCGTAGGTGACTGTACTTTCTATTATGGATTTATATATCATTCTCTTGGTACCCTTTCTTATATCTTTATCCCACAGTACGCTATTCAAGGTTTGTATAACATAACTTCCCTTATTTATTCTTTTTTCGATCTCTTTATAACTACTACCAGTCTTATCAAAAACAACTCCTAAATATGTAAAAGTTTTGGTGCCCTTCATTTTCTCATCTTCCATGTCCAGGTCTTGTATATCTTCTGTACCCACGCTTAAGTACTCTGATTTTTTCATATTTATATTCAGACCAGCTTCTTTGTATTGTTCTTTTAATTTCCGCACCATGTAGCTGAGATCCATTTCGTCTTCTGCAATCACTACTTGATCATCCGCAAAATAAAGGGTAAACAGCGTATCGTTGTTTATTTGTATCCCCATGTTCTTACATTGTTTTTCCCACTTTCCGAGTGATTTCTTTAAATATATTTTAAATAGGGTTGGGGAAAGGCAGCAGCCTTGTCTCAGGCCTTTGTCAATTTTAAATTCTTCGGATACCATATTGGGATATTTAATTCTTGCTGTATTTTCCGCGTATAAATTTTTGGTAGCACATATCAACTTTTTATTTATCTGGCATTGTTCCATTGCAATCCACAGCTGGTCAATTGGGATGTTGTCGTATGCTTTTTCTACATCTATGAAAGCCAAATGCGAATCTCTACCACGTTGAGTCTTTTTTTCCACGATCATTTTCAAAGTAAAAATATTATCTACTGTGGATCTTCCTGCCCTAAAGCCGGCTTGTTCTTCAGCCTCTTTTCCTTCTATCTCCTTTTCAATAAATGTTTTTAATATTTTTGAGTATAACCTTCCAATGCTGCATATTACTGAAATACCTCTATAATTTGATGGGTCTTGTCTACATCCTTTTTTAAATATTGGTGTTATAATGGATGTTCTCCATTGCCTTGGTGGCATTTCCCCATTTATGCAACGCTGAAAAAGATGCTTCAGCATCACATGCAGTTTCCGAGGTCCATATTTCAGTAACTCCGCCGGAACACCTCCTGGTCCAGACGATTTACGGTTTTTCATAGCTTTACATGAGTCCTCAACATGTTCCAGTTTTACTTCAATTTCTTGTGTTTGCTGGGTAAATATTTGTTCGTTTCCAACATTATTTGGCCTGGTTTCCGTTAGCAGATTACTAAAATATTTTTTCCAGTCGCTGAAGGAGATACTCGTTCCCGATAGACGATCGTTTTCTGTTGTTCGCATAGTCTTAATTAGCTTCCAAGCTTCCGAGCTTCTTGATCCACCCACCTGTTGGTCTATGTACTGGCATTTCTGAATCCACGATTTATTTTTCTTCAAAGTGACTTCTCTTTTTACCTCTCTATTAAGTTGTTTATATTTTCTTTCGCTTCTTATATCTTTATTTGCTAGCCATACTAAATACGCTTGTTTCTTTTCCTTTATCTTTTTTTCCAATGTTTTGTCCCACCAATATGGTTTTTTCTCTGGGTTATATTCTCCAATCGCTTCTCTCGCCGCTGCCCTTATTGCTGCACAAATATGTTCATACTCTTCTTCTACTGTTCTTTCAGCTATATTTAATTTCTGTTGTAGGGGAATTTCTGTTAGGCAAATGTAAAATTGTTATATTTTAATTAATTTAAAAACTCCTGTGTTGTTTAGTATCAAGGATATCGTGTTTTTGATTATTGCAAAATTATTTTTAATTTACTGGCCAGAAATTTAATTGGATATTAGTAATTTTTAATCTACAAAATCAATGTGCTGAAGAAATCTGAGGTGGAGACGTTTTAATTTTTAGATTAGCGATATAACTACAAGGTTCAGGAAAGAATTTGAAGAAAAGGTACCCAGCTTTTCCATCTTTGCTTTTCTTCATTATAATTTTTCCCGAAAAGTGTTTTCAACCAGCTCAGGTTGATTGAATTTAATAGTAATTAGTTAAAGGTTGTGTAATAACTTTTTGCATTTGTTACGTGGTTCTACTTTTCATTTCATTTCACTATATTCCTCGATCCGATCCAACATTTTTATTTTCATTTATAAAGCATGCGTTATAAATTGAATGCAGGGATTTTTTTTGCAAAGGTTGGTAGGTTGAACTTTTCAGTTCCCCTTGAGCGCTTGAACCGAGCAGTTTGTTATATTCGTGGTCAACATTTTGAGTACCGATATTATTGAATTGGACGAATATTAAGTATTTAGAAGTCATAGTTATCGTGCCAAGTTCGTGTGTGACCTGTTGTCCAACTGTCGCTCGGCTACTGTGTGTTTTGACGACACATGTTCAAAACATCTGGGGAAACTGAATTTTAGGCTGTGCAAATTACTACAAGTTTCTTAATTTGAAGCGCATACTGGCGATCGTTTCCGATCTCCCACGAAGAGCTACGTTTTGGTGTTGTGTTTTGGCAACCAAAACAATCATCCATTTTTGATCTTTGTTGGAAGATAGATCTTTTGGAAATATTTTCATCATCTGTAAATTTACGTCTCTCACTGGTCCAGCTACACCAACATCAGCAAGCAGAGTTTTTCATTCGCGAGTGTCTGGTCAGTTGTTACCTGCTGATTATTGACAAGGAGTCCAGCATTTCAACATGCAAAGCCGTACACGTCCCACTCGTTTGGAAAGAAGACCTGTCAACTTAAATTGTGTGAACTTACCAAGCGCTTACGTAAGTAATTTTAATTTTTCCATTTCGTGTGACCGACGTGTCATTATTTTGGCTTTTTGTGTTCATTTTGTGGTAACCCTTAGTGGTTATTTTTTATGATTACTTGTCTATTTGAAGTGGCTACACTTGTGATTGTGAACCGTAGATATTCAATTTTTACACTGTGTGCATTGTTTTGCACAGTTACACATTGCAATTCTTGGAACTGTGAACATCCTTTTCAAATATTTATTGTTATTAAAAGCTTTTTATTACCTCCTGGGTGTTATTAGAGTTTTCCCTCAAACTACCCTTATTTTTCAGAATTCACGACCTGGCCTACGCATTCATTGTGAGCTGGTCTTTATCATCGTGGCAAACAAACTGGAGAAGTTTTCTCAGGATTGCAACAGTCTCTGGTCTCTATTTTGGTCAACCTTCTCATTAGGGGTTGAGACTCAGAGGGCAGTTTTTGTTTCAGTTGATTATAAGTTATCTTGGCGTTAATTGTATTGCAGTTCATGTGTTCAAATTTTATAACCTGAGTTGTTGATTTTTATTAAGTTTTCTTACACACAAAATTTCATTCTTATCTTATCTTTCAACTTATAGAGTTGTGTTTTCATAAAAAAAAGAGGATGAGAAGAACTAGACCATTTTTTTCAAATTTATTTTTTCAAGTTATGTTGTTACTGTGTACCACTGTTTTGATAACCCTGTCAATAACAGTAAAATATTTTTCTAGTTCTACCTTGTCACAAAAAATTAAAAATGTTTTTTTACAGTGTTTCTTAAAAAAATTTCTTGTATGATATTCTTTACTTAAAGTTAAAATTACTTATTATGTTGACCTTTTCAATAGGTATTTTAATTGTTTTTTATGTATTTTTAAAGATTCCATAATGAAAAAAACATTTTTGAGTTTTATATTGTTTTTTTTTCTTCCACTCGAATTCTGAATCATATTTTATGTATTTTTTGCAACTTTTTAAAATAATGTATTGTGGTTTTCTTACACCTTATTTTTATTAAATCGGGATACAAGATTCTCATTTCGACTGATTCCGGGGTTCCGGAACAAAGAACCTACATTAAAATTAAAAAAAAATTGTATGCTTTTCATATTTTGGATATAGGTAGCCTAAGATTCCACAAGACTTTTAGGCTTACAATGTGTAAAAAAAAGTATTACATTTCGTTGTAATTCTGCATGCCGTTGGTTACCCTAATTTAGTTCCATGTACAGCGCCTATGATTACTTCTGCCATCGCATCCGGTGAATTACAATTCTGTCATGGATTTTTTAGACCTTTTGATTGGTTCGATGCAGATAGTTTCGTGAAATGTTTTTATTCGTGACTATGGGTGCTCATGTTATGCTGGAAAATCGCTTTTGCGGATTTTTATGTTTTCCAAATTTCGAGCTGTCATGTTTTGATTGGAGATATTCGTGAAAGGTTTGTTCGTTACTTTGAATGCTCTTATTTTTAGAAGTTGCTTTTGCGGAATTGTTTTTCAAAGTAAGTTGCCATCTGTTGAACTCCTTTTTCTGATTACTGTTTTCGACCTTTATAGATTTCAAACTGTTATGGTTGAGTTATACGGCGGCTTTATAACTTTATAATTTTACGGCTTTATAACTTTATGGCGTTATAGTTTTTGAGTTTACCTTTTGGTTTTGTTATATTATCCCAACTTTCAACGGTCCTGCAGCAGTTCGTATTTTTTTGTTTTTTCTTGGAGAGGAAGTTTGGTTGGCTGCAATCTTGAGTGTGAAAATAACGTTATATCTAAACGGCCATTCTTATTTTCCTGAACCACCTGTGATAGCACCACTACATCTGTAGATGAGTTTTTGATTCCTGTTCTGTCTATGGTCAACACATTTGTTTGGAACGTTTGTTTTCAACAACTTGAAGAGAGAAGAGCAGCTAAAATGAGTATTTTTTTGTAATATTATATTTTGTTATCACGTTAAAAATCTTTAGGTGAGTGATTTTGCTTATTGTAGTTGTTTTTGATTTAGCTTTTGACACCACGATACTTAGTGTGTGTTGTTCTAAACACCTGTGGTGCCAGCAGACGAAAATTTTGGATTACTAACTTTTATTATCCAAGGTGATTTCTTGTGCTTACTGTATGTAATATTAAATAAATATGTAATATTATAATATCTACCCTATATTATAAAAAGATAAGGGCTCAATATGTAACGTTTTTATGTAACGTTTTTTTGTAACATTTTTATGAAACCGAAATACTTATACTATATAAGATATAAAATTATTTTTACTGTCTCAACCTTTACACCATGGTATAAACTGATAAACTGATCAACTGATCAACATCTCAGGCAATTTGATCTGTTTAGTACTTGAGACGTTGATCGGCCGCAGCCGTCGTTCCTATCAACAAATTACGAGCTTTTATCTTATAAAACATCAGCAGAACGTGTCAAGGAACTCAGGGAAAGACAACAGCAGCAACAAGAACTATCAAAATCAAATCCGCCAGCAAAAAAATCAAAGGAACCTTTGAATGAATGCATAAAAAGCGAAAATCAGACAGTAGCTCAAATTGACAATAATTCTCAAATAATAATAATACCTCATGATGCCGGAGATATGACGCAAAAACGCCGATATTGCAGTGCAATATTTTGGAAAAATTAATTTTGTAAAAAGATAAGACAAAATATGCAACGTTTTTATGCAACGTTTTGGAAGATTGTGATTGGTTCTTTCCCTTTAACCAATAGTAAAATTGCAGAACGTTTTCAAGAAAAAAAAAATACCTAATAGTAATCGATAACATTTATTTTAAATTTTCAAGCTGTATGACGTTATAATCCGTTTAAACGTTAATCCGTTCATCCGTTGAGATATATTAATCGTCGGAAAAAAATGTTGTATGAAAAGAAGTTTTACAACTCAAAGTTATTTCGTTTATGTGCTATTAGGGCCGCCAAGCGGCCCGGGGGGTTGGGCCGCGACAGCGGCCAGGGGGACAAAGCCCCCCTAGTAATATATAAATATGTAATATTAAAGTTATTTAATGTTTATTTTCATTGATACTTCGAGAAGCAATTATTAAAACCCGTCACCTTGCCTTCGAATTTATTATTTGAGCTAGTTATTTAGCATTAGGGTCTTCGCACGTCAAATTTTACCTGTTCTATTGGGTGTGCGGAGAATTCTCTTTTCGAAAGGAATTTTTCTTACAAATGATCTTTAAAAAAATTACTTTACGGCCGCTGTAATTGATCAAATGTCAAAAAATATTTCCATGACCCCATTTTACGGTATAATAAATAGTCAAGAAAAATTGTAAAAATTTTATTTTTACATGGTCACATTGCATTACGAGAATATAAATAAATATAAATATAATAAGATATTGTTTTCTACTAATCATTAATCAATAGATATATTTTATTTCTTATATTTTGCTGAAATGCTTACCTCAACTACCAAAACTGGTGCAAAAATTGAATAGAACCAAAAGTGGTTTGGAAAGTAATTTTTCCATTGCAAATTTTCTTTGAGGCATCCGAAAAAATTCCTAAGCACCAAAATTTTGTTAAATACAAAAGTTTTTGTTAATAAAAATATACTTACAAATCCCAAGTAAAACCTTTCTAAAATTAATTTTTATCTGTAGTAATATTATGAAAACCAATATCGAATTGAAAGATTACAATGGCGTATGTTGCTACGGCGTAAAACATCTACAAGAAATAAAATACTCTTATTGAAAAAAATTTACTTAATATTTTTGTATCCCTCCAATGCAATCATTCTGGATCGTCGTAAATTTTGCCTTTTTGATAAAAATAGAAGACGATGGGTATTATAAAAAGTAAAAATAGCATCTAAAAATTATGAATCAAGCGCGTGCACTAACTGAGGTTAAAAAGTTTAAATTATACTTATTAGTACCTACAATAATTTCAAAAATTTTATACTTTACTTACATTATATAAAAGTGATGTATTCATTTTAAATAATCCATATGGAGAAAACTCTACTTTTTCGTGATGAAGTTGCAAAGATAGTGCCAAAACCTAGAATAAAATGGACTCTTAAGTTAATAATTTGAAACCACCATATTTAAAAAATTGCCAGTTGACAAACTTCACAAAAATGAAAATATTTAGCTTATTATGGGTTTTACCAAAAACTAATTGAATGATAAATATACCGCAATTAGAATTTCGATGATTCAATTTCCTCCTCCACCAACCGTACATTTTATGAATAGTTCAGTATTCAATGTTGGTTGTTTTTAATTCTATTTATGTTAATTATTGTATTACTTTTATTTATAATGGTTAAATACTAACTTCCACATTCAAAAACCCCTCCTCTACACGAATCACTGGAAAAGCTTCGTTAATACTATCTCTAATGTTGCTAGCCTAAAAATTTAAAAGAATTTACTTAGGCTGAAATATTTAAACAATAATATTATAGTTTACTTCTTTTGTAACATTTGTGCAGTTAGTAACTAAGATACACATTGCCAATATAGCCACAGTTACTAAAATTGTACTAAATATAATCTCATATATTGGAACAAAGTAGTTTAAAAATATTGCAGTGATTTGGTAAGATATCATATTAATTATCAATATAATTACTTGAATCGTAATCATTAACAATTGAAAAGAAAATGTAGAATTGATGTCTTTGGTAACTATGTATAATTTGTGATACCAGACGCTTATTTGATCTATGTCGGTAGCATACTTCATATTGATTCTGCAACAAGTAAAAATAAGAAGAAGAAATAATAACAATAATACCTAATTAGTACCTACCTTCTTAAAGTAATTTGCGATTTTTTCTTCAAAAGTATTATATTAACCCACGTAAATCTTTTTTTCAAAAGAAAAACGACAGAAAGAAATTGTACACTATTAGCAAAAGCTGAACAAGTACCGAAGAACGACCATAAATAAGTCATCAACGCTATCATACTAAACTGATGGTGATAATAGTATACGCCAATAAAAGGGTATAATGCAAGGAAAATAAATAATAACATTGTGGTTAAAGTTAAATAAAATTTACTACTTTTATGTATTTTTTTAATATTTACTGTATTAACTTCTTCCAATTTTTGGTCTAAAACTGCTATCTGTGAGATTATTCGAACAATCTAAAATATATCGAGATTATAATTACTTCAAAATGTTATAAAAATGCACCTTTTTTGAAAATAATATATTTGATAATATCCCACCATTGTAACTGATAACCACTATCACAGCATTTAAGAAGTTAACAATGTTAGTTATAAAGCTTTTGTAACCCATTACGCTTGTTTTCAATAAGCTTTCAAGGATAATTACTGCAATAGTCATATGCAAAAGGGATAAGGCACTTCCCCATATTATACTTATTGCAGAAAGCTTATTAAAATTATGTTCCTGCAAATCAAGTGGCATTAATCCTACCAGTTTAGTTAAATAAAAAGTTGGTTTTAAAACAGAGTAGATGTTTCTTGCTTCAAACATTTTTTCGAAATATCACATCAACACTGTTAATATAGAGAGAATAAGGCAATTATTTATAAAAACCGACCTTGTTCTATTTAGTTACTAAAAAATATAACATTATATCACGAATAAATCAATACGTTATGTAAATACTTTAATTTGATTGATAATAATTATATGTGTGACAAAAACGATAGGTACTAACATAATTATGCAGGAAAACTTTACGACTGGATTAACAATTGTTATGAGTTAGTATGCTATAATATTAGTACATAGTATTAATATGATTGTTTTGACCAGTGAAAATATCGTACAATATAAGGTAACCCTTGTGCGTTAAATAAAAAGAACGCTTTTCATTTATTGCGCATGAGCGTAGCCGTATATTGTACGGTTCCGTGGCTGATTGAAGCAAAGTTATAATTATTATTATATTAGTACTAATATTAGATTATATAGTTCTGTGGAAGCACGCATTTACGTTTGTAAGTTCAATAAAAAAATTAAATATTTAATTTATTTATTCACTTTGGTTTACATTTATTCTCATTGGTTCTGTTGGCTTGTACATCTTCACGTTTGGATCTATTGGCGTACTTACTGGATTTGAGTCTACCAGTCCGAAGCAATACAGTAATTTGATGATGTAACCGCGTTGATGCATAGCTATCGTATTTTTGTCATGAGAGAATTCGATCCCAAGACAATAACTGGATCTTCCCATGTCTTTAATTTCGAACTTATCCGAGAATTATTCCTTTATATTTGCGATAACTTTTGAATCTTTGAAAGCTATTAATATATCGTCCACATATACTAATATCAGCGTAATGTCTTCCCCTTTACCAATACGATATAAACATGGGTCGGATTGAGTGGTTTAGCTCCTAAATTGCACAAAAACTTATTAAGTTTCTTGTTCCAGCTTCTTCCGGCTTGTCGTAAACCGTATAAAGATTTTTTAAGCAGACATACTTTGTTCGCATTTTGTAAATTTGTTGACATATCTTCTGCCCTCTTGCCAATTATAGAATTGTCTTGGCGAGAAATCATTTCAAGAATATCACGTAATTGCTTTGGTGGTTCCATATAAATAGTCTCGGCAATTTCACAGTTTAAATATGCGCAAGCAACGTCGATCTGATTGTATATTCATGCCGAGTCGAGCCGCTAATGCACAAAATAATCTCATGGTACTGAGCCGAGCGACAGGTGCAAAGGTTTGATTAAAGTGTCGGGCTGTTGACTAAACCCCTGAACCACAAGTCGCGCCTTTCTTTTTTTCCAATTTAGCACCGTATTTTTAAATGCAAAAGAGTGCAATTGACTTTTTTGCACTTTCTTCTCCTTTATTTTTATTTATTTTAAATTGATCGCTTTCGCTTAAACATTTTCTCATGTTTTTTACTGTTAAAAAGAGAGATCCACCGATCGAGCTTTAGGTTAGCGTTAAAAAACAAATTTTTTTAATTAGTGAACCATCAAAAGGCAGATTCACCGTTCGAGCTTAGGTTACTGTTAGGAAATCAAAACTAATTTTTATCAATAGTTGTATTATACAAACCAACATCGAATTGAAGGATTACAATGGCATATGTTATTATAGCGGAAAACATCTACAAGAAATAGAAATAATAATTATTAAAAATATTAATCTTTTAACTAACTTGTGCAATTCAATAAATATAATAAGTAGGTATATGAAACAACGAGTTTAATAATCGAAGTTATTATTGCACGAAATTTGTTTAGAAAACGAACCGTGACCGCGGGAAGTTTTTGAAAAAATAAGTATGTATTTTTTAAAAAAGACACTTGGACACAGGTCAACTTGTTTTGATTTTTTTTAAATTCAAAGTTTGTTCAACATTTCTTTTTTTTCAAAAAGGTTTCATTTTTAAAAAATATAATATACGTTTGTGCAATGTTTTTCAGTAATAATAAGCAAAATATCAGAAATCACCAGGGAGGTTACTTTATTACTCATTAGCCAGTTGATATTGCTTTTATTATATTTTACAAAAACACTTAATTGGTTATCAAAAATAGTGCAAAAATAAAATAGAAGCAAATAAGGAGTTTATCAAATAAGCTTCCCATTTAAGCTTTACTTTGATGGATGAAACCTGAAAAATACATAAATACATTAAACATTTATTTGCTTTTCATGGTGAAGTCAGCAGATGCTATAGTTAAAATAAAAATGTACTGAGTCAGATTACGTCAAGTGGACCCCCCCCTCTAGCACTTGATGATAGAAAACTTATTAAAATATAATTATTGGAAGTAGTCATATCCTAAAATCATCCCCCAAAACAGTTTTTAAAAATTTTGAATTTAACAACAATTTTTTTTACAATAAAAATTTTCGGTACTTTAAATTGAAAAATTAATTTTAAAAAAGCTATTGAAGATAACTTTACGAAATTTTCAGCGATTATAGTAAAATATCTATAATTTCATATAAAAAGTTTTTGCAAATTTCATTTGTTTATTATCATATTTTTTATTAACTTTTAAATAAACAAATTGAAATTTTAATGACTTCTCAGTACGATAATTTAATTTTTTTTTTTTAGTAATACGCGTTATACATTTAAGTTCTCTATTTTGAAAGAAAATTTCACTGCCCGGTATTAGTTTAAACAATATGAATTTTTATGTGACGCAGCGTCGAGCGATCCAAGTGCTGTGCGCTACTGAGCTTAGCTGTTAAGACTATAGATCGCTATAGATTACACACTTTATTTATTAAATAATCTTTACAGTCTAATATTTTTTTATTTATTTATATTTTTAACAATATTAGCACAGAATAATTAAGATATATTTATAAAAGAATTATATAAATCGAACAGTTGAATAAAATAAACATTTTAATAAAATATAATAAATAAATCAATTAATGCCTTTAATTAGTTCTTAATTTTTTTTTCTGTTGTTTCTTAAATACTTCATTAGTAATACTTTTCTTATCTTCAGAGAAAACTTTGCATTTTAATGATGCTTTATTTACACTTTCGAAAAAATGAAATTGACGCGTATTTTTTATCGTGATTGCTTGGTCATGTCGCGATTTGTATTTAGCTTCATGGGAATCATGTTCGTCTTGAGAACAAAACCCAAAATTTATATTCTTGAAAAAACTTTTTGCCCATTCAAATAGTGACTTTGCTGTCGTAATGTGTTGGTCATTGTCACGTTGTACACTCGTGCGATATGCGTGTCTTTTGACAGTTCCTCCTACACCATCACATGCACCTTTCCCATGAGATGTGGCAAAAAAATTCCATTCAGCATCAATATTAAAATCAGATTGATGATAAATCAAATTTAAAAAATTATATTTATTTTTATATTGGGATGCTGCTCCGTCAGAAAAATAAAAAATTTTTTTGACATAATCAACGCCTAATTTTTCTTTTAAAAAGTCAACAAGTTTAAAATTAAAAAGATGGACTGAGCTCGAATCATGAGTGACTTTTTCAGAAATTATGACGTAATTTTCATGTTTGATTGTATCATTATCTCTATAATAAATAACATAAGGATGAAGTGTTGCCTGACTGTTCGACCAGTGATGCGATTGAATTGCGTTCTGTACAACAAAAGAATAATTTTCGGCGAAATCCAAACTTACTACAACTTCTCCAGCTTCAATGGCTTCTTTTTTTTTTGCAAAATAAGAAGCTTGAGATTTAGCTAGAAAATCATGCCTTAGTAATTCTTGCCATTTTTGCTCCAAGTCCTGTAAGAATTCTTCTTTTTCAATCGTTTTTTCAACAATTTCACACCTGTAAAATTAAAAAAAGTTCATAAATCAATCGTTAAATTTATTTAAATATTTAATTAAGTCAATAAATATATTCAATTCAATTCACTCTACCATAAACTTAACTTTTTCTTACCTATCAGTACTTATCCACTGACTGTACGTTATTTGAATTATTTGATAGTTATCAAGCAATAATTTTAATTTGTCAATAATATAATTAACACCTGGACAGTTCGAGCAATCAGAAAAAAAACAAGATGATGTTGAATTATTGCAAACGGAGCTTTTTATCAAATCAGTATAGCTTTCAGAAAAAACGCATCCCTTTTTTTTAAGCTCATTCTTGAGTCCAGTTAGTTGAAGCTTAATATTTTGATGGATTTTACAGACGCACACATTATGTGTTCCAGTTGGCCCGGCTGAAATACATTCACGTGGTCTAAAAGCTTGAAACTTCGTGAGTCCAATTTTTTCATCGGGAAAGGCTTCTTTGAATTTTGTATGAATATCCTGTATATTAAATAATAATAATCTCTTTTGTTTGTGCTGTTTTTCACCATTTTCAAAAACGGAAACATAATCTTTCATTCCAGGCATCATACGACTGACATCATCGGATAAATAAAAGTTTCTAACTCTTTCCCGCGTTAAAGTATGTAGAGGTTTTCCTTTTTTTACAGGAGGTTGAGATGCAAACCCTGATTGCTCTCTTATTTTTTTTGCACAACGCACCATTCTCCGGGACACTTGAAATTCGCGTCTTATCATTTTTGTTGACCACTCAAGGGGAAGTGTCGTTAACACTTGAATTTTATCACTCCTACTGGTTTTTTGATCGAAAGCAACTTTAAAATGATTTATTAGATTTTTAGTCTGATTAACACTATCAGAAGAGTCATTTTCGCCCCCTAATTTACTAACAGCAGCTCTAATTACTTTTTTGCATTTATTCTCACTTGATAATCGTTTAAATTTTACTGGTGGTTCCCCTACTTCCAATAAAAGTTTATTTATTTTGTCGACTTTTAATTGATCATCTATAACTTTGCATTGATAAGAAGGATCTGTTTTTTCATTATCTTCAACATCATCATTCACTAACTCAAGCTCATTAACATTGGGAACTTCATTTTCGCATAATTCGCTAGGTGATAATGTAGGTTTTTTACCTTTATAAATATCTCTTTCACATGAATTACACATAAAACAGCCGATAAACTTTTTAAATGCACTAGCTCTTTTGGCAGTAACAAAAATGAGATTCTTCTGTATATTTTTATGTTTATTCTTATTTAACGGATTGCAACATTTATTAACCGGACCCATTTTTACCACTAGTTAATATTTAAATTATTATTTAAACTGCGACACTGATTAAATGTAATAATAAAACACAGGTTTCACGAAAAAAACATCTTTATTAGTGTAGTATACATTTATGCTAAGAAACTGGTAAAAAAACAAATAAATCTCGCCAGTTACCGAAATTCATTTGTTTTATATTTATGAATAACAAATGAAAACTTATTGTAAAGCCGATTTTTTTTTTCTGGAAATATTAGTCAGTTGGAAAAATAATTTTTAATACATACCTCGATAATACTTTTTTATAAATATATCTCAATTATTCTGTGCTAATATTGTTAAAAATATAAATAAATAAAAAAATATTAGACTGTAAAGATTATTTAATAAATAAAGTGTGTAATCTATAGCGATCTATAGTCTTAACAGCTAAGCTCAGTAGCGCACAGCACTTGGATCGCTCGACGCTGCGTCACATAAAAATTCATATTGTTTAAACTAATACCGGGCAGTGAAATTTTCTTTCAAAATAGAGAACTTAAATGTATAACGCGTATTACTAAAAAAAAAAAATTAAATTATCGTACTGAGAAGTTATTAAAATTTCAATTTGTTTATTTAAAAGTTAATAAAAAATATGATAATAAACAAATGAAATTTGCAAAAACTTTTTATATGAAATTATAGATATTTTACTATAATCGCTGAAAATTTCGTAAAGTTATCTTCAATAGCTTTTTTAAAATTAATTTTTCAATTTAAAGTACCGAAAATTTTTATTGTAAAAAAAATTGTTGTTAAATTCAAAATTTTTAAAAACTGTTTTGGGGGATGATTTTAGGATATGACTACTTCCAATAATTATATTTTAATAAGTTTTCTATCATCAAGTGCTAGAGGGGGGGGTCCACTTGACGTAATCTGACTCACTTTCATGTCCAAGTAAATTTTTTTAAAACTTGTTTTCTTCTGTCGACGTTTTATGTAAACTAATATCGAATTGAAGGATTACAATGGCATATGTTGTTATGACGTAAAACATCTACAAGAAATTAAAGTATTATAATTACAAAAAATATTAAGTTTTTAACTCTTAAAAATGATAATAAATTTTATTACAAATATTTAGCTATTTTCAAATATTTACTAATGACCCACATAAACGGTTGAAATGTTACTAATGTGATATCGTATAATTTTTAGATGAAACAATTTCTTCGTTAATGACAAATTTTTTATTTTTATTTTGTTTGCTGTAAACAATCAATGTGCTAACAATTATTGGGTTAAGATAACCTAATTGTGTCAGCTGAATTAATTATTAATTTTCAAATTAAACTCGTACTTACATTGTATAGAAGTGATGTATTCATTTTAAATAATCCATATGGACAAAACTCTATTTTTTCGTGCTGAAGTTGCAAAGACAGTGCCAAAGCCTATATAGAATAACATAGGTTTTTAATAAATTAATTAAAACAATGTCGCAAATATTTAAAAACTTTACCGGTTGACAAACTTCATAAAAATAAAAATAATGAATTTTTTAATAGAAAACAGTGTTTAATTTGAATTAAGAGATTCGAGGATTTCCATTGTGTACACCATAACCCATCTGTACAATAGATAAGTTTTCACGACGTGAGAAGATAAGCCAAAGCTCTAACAACAACGCACGAAATGCAAAATCAGTTGAGACATATTGAACCATAAGCCTCGGTTCATTATCAGTTGATTTTAACTTATGGCAGAGTCTCATCAAATGCACCCTGGCTTGGTGGTAGACTTCTGACACTAACTCATGGCAGAGAATATCGTGTAAACGAATCCGACCAATTTTCGTTTTTGCACATTTGCAAAAGGTAACATAAAACTTAAATGAGATTTAAATTGATGGTAAAATTGGCGGTTAATGCCTTTAATTAACCTGCTAATTTATATCTTTTTTTATTAAAATAGTATGTTGCCAAAAATACTCACTTCTGCATTCAGCAACCCTCCATCTATACGAATTGGTGGAAAAGCTTTGTGAATACTATCTCTAATGTTGCTAGCCTAAAAAATTCAAAGCATTTAATCAAACTGAAATATTTAAACAACAATTTTTTTGTTTACTTCTTTTGAAACATTTGCGCAGTTAGTAACGAAGAGACCCATTGCTATTAAAAACCAAGTTACTATAATTGTGTTAAATACAACCTCATAGACAGGCACATGGTAGTTTAAAAATAATGCAGTGATATGGTAAGATATCATATGAATTATCGATAAAATTACTTGTATGGCAAACATTAATAATTGAAAAGAAAATGTAGAATTAATGTCTT
Source organism: Rhagonycha fulva (assembly GCA_905340355.1). Classification (NCBI taxonomy): domain Eukaryota; kingdom Metazoa; phylum Arthropoda; class Insecta; order Coleoptera; family Cantharidae; genus Rhagonycha; species Rhagonycha fulva. The sequence continues at coordinate 7,627,757 of HG996556.1, read as the reverse complement.
TGGTAACAGTGTACAATTTGTGATACAAGATGCTTATTTGATCTATGCTTGTAGTATCCTTCACATTGGTTCTACAAAAAATAAAAATTTACAGAAGTAGAAGAAAAATAATACCTAACTAGCACCTTCCTACTAAGAATTGCGGTTTTTTATTCAAGAGTATTATATTTACCCACATAAATCTTTGTTTTAAAAGAAAAATAATAGAAAAAATTTGTATAATATTAGCAAAAACTGAACATAAACCGAAGAATACCCAGAAATAAATAACCAATGCTTTCAGGTTAAAGTGATGGTAATAATAGTATACGCTAACGAAAGCGTATAACACAATGAAAATAAATAATAATAGTGTTATTGAAGTTAAATAACATTTATTCATTTTATGGGTTTTTCCAATATTTATTATTTTCAATTTTCTAAATGTTTGGTCCAAAACTGCTATCTGCGATATTATTCGCACAATCTAAAATATAACTAGAACATTATTACTGTATTATACAAAATTTTATATAAAAATGTACTTTCTTTGAAAATAAAATATTTAATAATATTCCACCATTGAAACTCAAGACCCCTATCACACTATATAAGTAATTAACAATGTCAGTTATAAAGCTACGGTAACCGCTTGATATATCTTTTAACATGAGAATTATAATAATAATATGAAAAAGTGATAAGGCAGCTAACCATATTACACTTATTTTGGAAAGCTTATTAAAATTTTTGGTTTGCAGATCGAGAGGCATTAATCCCACCATTTTAGTTAAATAAAAAGTTGGTTTTAAAACAGAAAAAATATTCTTTGCTTCAAACATTGTTTAATATATCACAGCAACACTGTTAAAATAGAGGTAGCAACAGAATGATTTATAAAACCCGACTTTTGTTGTAAGTCATTGTTAGCAAAAAATATATAATATAATATATTAGAAATAAATCAATGAATATGTTAATAATTTAAATCTATTAATAATTATACTCGTAACAAAGGATTTATTAACATAAAAAATACCAAAAAAGCCATGACGCATTCAAAAATTATTTTTAGAAAATATTAAAGATTTTTGTTTTATTTTATTAATTATTTTTATTTAAAAAGATTTATATCTACTGATAATATAATACTATACATTTTAATCAAAATTTTAGATTTTTTTAACAGCGCTGTCGGAAAGCTTCTTAACAAATTTTAAAATTCAAAAAAGTATTAGTAAAATCAAAAATTCTTCTTGGTTTCTGCTAAAATAATTTTTTTACTAAAATGGAGATCAAATTTTTTCTTTAAATTGGGGTGATTCAATCATAGATACCTATTATTTATTTAAAATATTTAAATGAAATATTAATTTATTTGAGGGGTACGGATAAATACATTGATGATGACTTAACACAGGAAGAGCTAAAGATGCTGACAAATCTGAGAGGAATTGCTAAAATTGAAAGAGGAAAGGGAAGAGAAGCAAGGGTGGGGTATGGAAAGGTTTTCATAGATAGACAAAGGTGGGATTATGATCAGAAAACAGGTGAAATAATTAAAAATATAAAACCCGTACCTCCAAAAAACTAGTAACAAAAGAAGCCCGATGGAAAATAAAAAAGACAAATGACCGAAAAAGGAAAAATGAGAACGGATTAACGAAATGGAAAATAGGTACATGGAACATAAGAAGTATTAACAATAAGGAATTGGAATTGGCAGAGGAATTTTTGAAAAGTGATATACAGGTCTTGGCCATTACAGAAACGAAAAAGAAAGGAACAGGTATTATGGAATTGGGAAATGGTCTAATACTAATTTATAGTGGAGTACCCTCAACTGGTAGGGCAGCAGCTGGGGTCGGATGCTTAATAGGAATGAAATTTAAAAACAGAATTCAGAGCTGGATGTTTGTCTCGGAGCGAATACTAACAGTCACAATACAAATTGATCAAATAACAACTATAATAGTAGCGTATGGGCCAAGCGAGGATGCTAAAGGAACAGAGAAAGATCAGTTCTGGGAAGAACTACAAATAACATTGGAAAATGCAAAGGGAACTGTCTATATTGCAGGAGATTTCAACGGACGTGTAGGAAACAACATTGAAGGAAAGGAGGAAGCCATGGGACCTTATGGAGAAGATAAAATAAATAACAATGGAGAGAGGCTAATCGATTTTTGTATGCTAAATAGATTGATGATAGGGAATTCACTATACCAACATAAAGATATACATAAATATACCAGAGAGAAACCAGGTAGAAATGAAAAATCGATTATTGACTATATACTTATCGAAAAGAAAAACAGAAAAAAATTGATAGATGTTAGGGTACACAGAGGATATGAAATAGATAGTGACCATTATTTGCTGATAGGAAAGAATAAAATAGACAACGCTGTACAAGAGGAGAAGAAAAGGAAAACAAATATCAATTGTAAAGAAAATATAAAGGTCGCCAAATTAAGAGAACAAGATATCTGCGAAACGTATCAAAGAATAGTCAAGGAAGAATGAGATAAAAAACAAGGTAGGAATGAAGATGATCTTGACGCTCAATGGGAGTCATTTAAAACAACACTGCTAATAGCGGCAGAGAAAGCTTGTGGCACAACAAAAATACAAACGAATAAGAAACAAACAGCATTGTGGAACAATGATATTAAAAGCAAAGTTAAAAAAAAGGAGAAGTGGCTGAAATACATGACAAACAGAAATACAGAGACGTATGAAGAATACAAAATACAGAGACTACGAACAAAGAACTTAATAATGGAGGCAAAGAGAAGATCATGGGAAGAGTTCGGAAATCGTATGGAAAAGAATAAAAACCAAAACCAGAAACTATTCTATAAAGTAATAAAGAACTTGAGGCAATCTAAACAAGTTACTTTGAAACAAGTGAAAGACAATAGGGGAAATATTCTAACAGAAAAGAAAGCAATAATGAACAGATGGAAAGAATATTTTGAAGAACTTTTAGAAACCAAAGACAAAACTATTAACAAGGTTAGAAATGAACCAACGAGGGAGCAAAACCAAATAGACGAGATAACAATAAGTGAGACTAAGAGGGTAGTGAAGAGAATGAAGCTAGGCAGAGCTGCTGGACATGATGGTTTGAAACCGGAATTAATAAGATACATGGGGGAACCAGGACTATTGGCACTGCATAAAATTTTTAACTTGGCCTGGAAACAAGAAAGAGTGCCAAAGGATTGGGAGGTTGCAGTGATAATGCCAATTTACAAAAAAGGAGATAATAGAATGTGTAACAATTATAGAGGCATATCATTGCTGTGCGTGGCAGTTAAACTATACGAAGCAATTCTGGAATCAAGGCTGAGAGAGACACTAGAACCAACACTGGAAGAAACACAAAGCGGTTTTAGAAGAGGACATAGTATCCAGGACCATATTTTTGCTATTAGACAAATAATAGAAAAGCAATTTAGACACAACGGAGTAATTTATGCGTGCTTTATTGACTTGGAGAAGGCATTTGATAGAGCAATTAGAAGAATTATATGGGAAATACTAAAAAAGAGAAATGTTGGAAATAAATTGATACTTGCAATAAAAAGTGTCTATAGAAAAACAAGAAACTATGTCAGAACGGGAAACTGGAAATCCGAAGAATTTATAACGGTAGAAAAATTGAGGCAAGGAGGAGTGTTAAGCCCGATATTGTTCATAGCTCTAATGGATGAGATTATTAAAGAAACTAAAGAAAAAACAAAAAAACTAGTAGTTGGTTACAGAAATTTGAAAAAAACCGAGGTATCGGAATTGGCATTTGTTGATGATCTGGTGGTGCTGGCGGGCAGTGAGAGTGACCTACAGCATAACATAAATGTATGGAATGAGGTCCTCAAAAGCAAAAACATGAAAATAAGTGTAGCAAAAACGAAAACAATGATATTTGGGAAGAAAGAAAAAGTATTAAACATAAGCATGGAGAACGAAAAAATTGAACAAGTTAAGCAGTTTAAATATCTGGGTGTATTGTTAGAAAGTAACGGGAGTTATGAAGCAGAGATCAATAACCGACTAAGTGCAGCTGCAAACGTATATCATTCACTGTGTGGAACAATTATAAACAAAAAAGAAATATCAAAAAGAACCAAACTTACGGTGTACAAGACGATCTACCTGCCCGTGCTGACATTTGGCTGTGAGACGTGGCTTACATCTAACAGAACAAAGAGTAAAATACAGGCCGCCAAAATGAAGTATCTCAGAAGAATAGAAGGAGTTACTAGAATCGACAGAATAAGAAATGAAGAAATTAGGAGAAGACTAGAGGTAAGACCAGCACAGGAAAATGTCGAAAGACAACAGCTAAGATGGTTTGGACATCTAAACAGAATGAAAGAGGAAGTTCCGGCAAAAGAGGTATGGCAGACAAGAGCACAGGGAAGAAGAACTAGAGGTAGACCATCAAAGACATGGAACAATAACATTGGACAGATATTACAAGAATTGGGAATAACGTGGAGAGAGGCCAGTGTGATGGCGATGGATAGAAAAGAGTGGAGAAACTTTATACAAAAGTGAAGTGTAAGGTTTAATGTAAAAATACTATGTATAAAAGTACTATGTAATACCTCAACACCTTAGGGTAAAGGAGGATTTGATTATATATTGTGGTGAAACGAACCCAATAATTTTATTTATTTAAAATTTTATTAGTTCTTCATAATTTTAAAAGAAAGGAAAGCACCAATTTTAATTTTATTTGCCGTCATTAAAGAAAATTTTGTAAATATTGTAATCGTAATTGAAATTTATACAAGAGGAAGGGAAAGGTTTGTTCTTTTTAACACGACTGTTACACAAATTTTATTAAAGACCATTTACTGTGTGTGTTAGAAAGAGAGCAAAAGATTGTTCCTGGATTATTGTTAAAAATAGAGTGGGACTCTGGAAGACGTGATTGGTTGAAGTGCCGTTGGGAGGGGAGCGATGGTGTGAGCAGCAGGAATTATAGAGGAAGTGACTTGTAGTCAGTTACCTTTCACCTTTTGGGTAACAAAGTTGAGCTTTGTTTGTGAAGTGGCTAACGACCACGAACCAAGAAAAAGTTTTCTTAATAAAAAGTGCGATCGTACAAGAAAGAAAAACCAACGTGGAAAATCCAACTAGAAAAACCTGGGAAGGAGATTCCTGGAGCCACAAGTTTCATTATAAGAATCCAGAATTCAACAAAAAGGGTGAGCGTTTTACTTCCAACTTCCATACATCAGCGTTCCACACAATAAAACCAACACGACGGCAGTTTAACGAGAATTTTTTTGATTTAATTTGTAAAAATTTTGTATTTCATTTTTATTGTAATTTTATTCGTAAGAGGCATTAGTATTAATTTTTTCATTTTACACTTGACACTGAGAATTGGTAGTAAAAACAACTGTAGTAGAAATTTGAAGATCATAAATGACAGGGTGTTTTTGTTACCAATTCAACACACCTGTTTTTACATTGACCTTCGGCCAATTTGTGGCAATAACAGAAAAATTTCAATTACGTTTTATTTGTTTTTTTCATACACGATTTATTTAATTTTTAAAAGAGTCTTGCATATTTAATTTAGCGTTTTCCTTTTTCTTTAAAATTTTTCAAATCCAGAACCACCCCAAGAGTGGAGCATTAAATTCATCTCAAGCTCACCGTAGAAAGAGTAGTCGAGGAAAATTTAAAAAGATAGGTAGGTAGCAAAATTTTTGCACGCAAACCACCATAATATAATATCTATAATGTGCTTTTTGCACATAACTTCTCTTCGGCGGTAAGATCACCTTGACGTGATGGGGAAGCTTGCGTGTCTTGATGATCCTTTGGCCGTTTTGACCAAGGTGAGAGGCCAGACTAAGAATGATACCAATTTCAATTATTACAATTTATTTTTTTCTACAAGTTATGTGCATTTTATGCACCAAATTTTTTCTAGAATCTCGACGGTATCATCACTTTGACGTGGTGGGGAAACTTGTGTGTCTTGATGATCATTTGGCCACTTTGGTCATGGTGAGAGACCAGACTAAGAATGATAAATTTTTAATTAATACAACTTATTTTCTTCGGCAAGTTATGTGCATTTTATGCACTTTTGCAATTGAATTCAATTTTGCCCTTTGAAAATTGTTCAACATTAATTCACGTAATCCTATCACCTATAGAATTAAATGAGTGCTTCTACCATTGCATGTTATGCGAAAACAACGTTATAACACTACAATTCTTTTTGGCGTTTACAATGTTTTTTGGGCAATTCATTTAAATAATTATTTCGGTTCGATTATGGAAATTTAAAAGTTTAAGGTATATAAAAGTAACTTTACTTCGTGCGATTATTTAACTTTTTAACTTTTCAGCTTCACCACGCTTTCCCGATGGTGAGAAACTTTATGGTTAATAAAAGTATTAAAATTCAATTTAATTGAACAAGTTTAAATTTGAACAACTACCATCGCAACACATCATCATCAACACAACAAGACATCCATCTTGCGTTTTCATGGTGTGTTTTTCTCTAGTGTCCAAATTTGGACTAGTTTGGAATATTTTTTTAACTGTGATAATTTTATCTAGAGTTATTCGTGTGTGGGAAAGAAAGTAAAATTTTTTTAATACTATGAAATTGTTTTTGTATGTATTTTTACACGTTTCATAATAAAAAAAAAATTTTTGAGTTCTTTTTTTCCCACCCGAGGTCTGAATCACATAAATCATATTATGGTTTTATTACACTTTCAATGCGTTAAACTAGGATACAAGTTAGTGTAAATACCATCAGTGTTCTTATTTCGACTGATTTTGAGGTAATAGGAACAAAGCACATTAAAATTAAAAAAAAAATTATATTTTGCATATAAATAGTCTTTGGACTCCATAACACTTTCAGGCTTAAAATGGTCTTTAAAAAAATTACTATTTGGTCGCTGTAATTCATCAAATTTTAAAAAGTGCTTTCATAACCCCATTTTATGGTACAATAAATATTTCAACAAGTTTAATAATTCAACGAGAATTATAAGATATTTATTTTAACATAGTCACATATTGCATTACGAGAGTATAAATAATGATAATAACAAATAAAATAATTCATTTATTATAAAATGGATATATTTAATTGTTTATATTTTGCTGAAATGCTTAACTCAACTACCAAAACTGGTGCAAAACTTGTATTGAATAGAACAGCATAAGTGGTTTGGATAGTAATCCTTCAATTGCAGATTTAGTTTCAGGCAACCGGAGAAATACCTAAGGACCAAAATTTTGTTAAATACAAAAGTTTTTGTTAATAAAAATATACTTACATATCCAAGTAAAACCTTTTTAAAACTAATTTTTATCTGTAGTAATATTATGAAAACCAATATCGAATTGAAAGATTACAATGGCGTATGTTGCTACGGCGTAAAACATCTACAATAAATAACATAATTATTAAAAAAAAACGTTACATGAATATTTTTGTATCTCCCCAATGTAATCATTCTGGATCGTCGTAAATTGCGCCCTTTTGATAAAAGTAGAGGACCAAGGATATTATAAAAAATAAAGATGACATGTGGGAATTGAAAATCAAGCGCGTGCACGAACGAAGGTTAAAGTTTAAATTTTACTTATTACAATAATTTCGAGAATTTTATACTTTACTTACATTATACAAAAGTGAAGTATTCATTTTAAATAATCCATATGGAGAAAACTCTACTTTTTCGTGATGAAGTTGCAAAGATAGTGCCAAAACCTAGAATAAAATGGGCTCTTAAGTTAATAATTTGAAACCACCATATTTAAAAAAAAAGCCAGTTGACAAACTTCACAAACATGAAAATATTTAGCTTATTATGGGTTTCACCAAAAACTAATTGAATGATAAATATACCGCAATTAGAATTTCTGTAAACGATGATTCATTTTCCTCCTCATCCAACCGTATATTTTCTGGATATTACAGTAGGTAGTTTTTAGGTAATTCAGTAGTTAATTATTTTTCTTCTTTTTTTTCCTCTTAATTTAAACCTAACGCTTGTTATTTTCAGCATTTGAGTCGTTTTCTTGGCAGTGCTGGCTCTGTGAGCATATAAAGTGTTTAACGTCCGATAGGTAGTTTGCTAGACTGGCCTCCATACGCGCCTGTAACCCTGGTTTTTTATGTTCATTCTAATTATAATATAGTTTTTAATTCTAGTTATCTTATTTTTAAAATTTTATTTATTAAATTTTTCGTTATAATAATTAATAAATACTAACTTCTACATTCAAAAACCCGTCCTCTACACGAATTACTGGAAAAGCTTCGTGAATAGTATCTCTAATGTTTGTTACCCCTCCTCCTGCTAAACTCACTTCTTTCGGTGGAGCAGATTTTTCGAACTTGAATTCAAAAAATACTGAGAACTTTATCTCAGGGTGGTACTTACGTGAAACAAAATATACGCTTACCTCGCTTTTACATATATACACAATCCTGAAAAGAATTCGACGCTCTTGAAATAAAAGATAATTGATGTAAAGAAATATAATAACGTTAAACGAAACTTCGACACAAATACGGAACATAAATACAAATTTTCCTTAATTTTTACCTAAATGATCAAGGAAGCTTCCGCAAGATTTAATTAAAATTATTTAAATAAGGCGTTAATTAGAACAAAATCAATGGTAATAAACCATTTACTTTCATCATCCTTACGGATTGATTTCCACTTCAATAATTTGTACAAATAAATAATTTATACAGAAACAATATAGGTAATTGTATGATTGATTTTTAATGTAATCATAATGAAAAATGGACCAATTAGTCGTTGAATAAGCAATACATCAAATCAATCGTTACAATTAGATACGTGCGGTTACATACAATCAAATTGAACAAAAACTAACCTTTAACCCGGTTAAACGTGGTAAGTCGTTGCACACCTAATTCGTTTTCCTGAATTCAAATTCGGAAAAGCTGGTTTATCGATACACCTATTGATTGCACACCGTCCTTCCAATTCCATTTCCTTTGTAGTCGTTGTTGACTATTTAATAATCCAAATCTCCTTCATCCCATAGGTATACGTTATCTTCTTAATAATCCAAATTTTATCCATCCAATAGATATAAGTATTTATCGTAAATCAATAATTTGTCTTTAATTCAAATTTGCCATGTTCGAGAGAGATTTATTATAAAACACATTTTGATTGTTAAACGCATCTTAATTTAAATATTCTGGGTTGAAAACACGAGGTAATTAAAAATAGCGATTATTTGTTTGAAGCACGATACCAAATCTAACACATTTTGTTTGATAGATCGGTAAAAAGTTTTAAGTTATTTATTTAATTTTAGTTACACAAAACAATTAATCAGGTATTTGTTTGTAGGCACAAGATAAAGTTTTAGTATTTTATTCGAAGCACGATACAAAATTTAACACATTTTTCTTGGTTTGAAAGCACAACGAAAAATTCTTAATTATTAATTTGAATCACGAGACCAAAGGAACGCATCTTACTTCTTTGACTGACAAACCGAAAAATTCACAACTCTTCCTTGCTGGAAGACAACGAAACCGTTCACGTCTTCATGACTCGAGGTACAGATCGAAAGTGAAGTCATTTTCAAGATGGACTCTTGAAATTTAACAGGGATTTTTACTCAAAGTTTCTTCAAAGATTAATGGGTTGCATAAATATAGGAGTCAAAATGAACCGATTTCTTATTTTTCTCGTCGAGGTACATGACGTAATTCTTCATTCTGCTTGTTTGCAAGTTAAGGACAGAATTCTCAGAAATCAAGTATAGGAATTGCATGTTTTTCACGTAGATAAGTTCTAAAAATAATTTAGTGGAGACGGCTGTCTGTGACATATACCAGGCTCGTTCAAATAAATCTTATGATTTAATCAAAATTTTAAGTGAATTTAAGGACTGTTCGACGTAGTCGTAACATGTTGCTAGCCTAAAAATTTGAAAGCATTTACTTAGGCTGAAATACTTAAACAAAAATGTTATAGTTTACTTCGTTTGTTAAATTTGTGCAATGAGTAATCAATACACACATTGCTAATATAGACACAGTTACTATAACTGTGCTAAATACAATCTCATATATTGGAACAAAGTAGTTTAAAAATATTGCAGTGATTTGGTAGGATATCATATTAATTATCAATATAAGTATTTGTATCGTAATCATTAATAATTGAAAAGAAAATGTAGAATTTATGTCTTTGGTAATTATGTATAACTTGTGATACCAGACGCTTACTTGATTCATGTCTGTAGTGTACTCCTCATTGGTTCTGCAACAAGTAAAAATATATAGAAAAAAAACAGTAGTAATAAATACCTACTGTAATTAGTACCTTCTTAAAGTGACTTGCGATTTTTTCTTCAAAAGTATTATATTAACCCACGTAAATCTTTTTTTCAGAAGAAAAATTACAGAAAGAAATTGTACAGTATTAGCAAAATCTGAAGAAGTACAGAATAACGACCATAAATAAGTCATCAACGCTACCAGACTGAACTGATGGTGATAATAGTATACGCCAAAAAAAGAATATAATACGATGAAAAGAAATAATAAAGTTGTGGTTAAAGTTAAATAAAATTTACTACTTTTATGTACTTTTTCAATATTTATTGTGTTAACTTCTTCCAATTTTTGGTCTAAAATTGCTATCTGTGAGATTATTTGAACAATCTAAAATATATCGAGATTATAATAAATAACTCTATTATAATGTGGTACTCCAAAATGTTATATAAAAATGTACCTTTTTTGAAAATAATATATTTAATAATATTCCTCCATTGTAACTGATAACCACTATCACAGCATTTAAGAAACTAACAATGTTAGTTATAAAGCTTTTGTAACCCATTACGCATGTTTTCATTAAGCTTTTAAGGATAATTATTGCAATAGTCATTTGCAAAAAAGATAAGACGGTTCCCCATATTATACTTATTGCAGAAAGCTTATCAAAATTATGTTTCTGCAAATCAAGTGGCATTAATCCTACCAGTTTAGTTAAATAAAAAGTTGGTTTTAAAACAGAGTAGATGTTTCTTGCTTCAAACATTTTTTCAAAATATCACATCAACACTGTTAATATGGAGATAATAAGGCAATTATTTATAAAAACCGACCTTGTTCTAGTTACCGAAAAATATAACTTTATATCATAAATAAATCAATACATTATGTAAATACTTTAAATTGATTGATAATAGTTACATGAATTGTGTAACAAAAACAATATAAACATAATTATGCAAGATAACTTTACGAATTATTTAATAATTTTTATGAACTGGGATGCAATAAATTATAAGCTATTATATTAGTAGGTAGATACTATTAATATGATTGTTTCAACCAGTGAAGAAACCGTACAATGTAAGGTAACCCTTATGAGTTAAATAACAAAAAACGCTGTTCATCTATTGCGCATGGGCGTGGCCGTACATTGTACGGTTCTGTGGCTGCTTGAAACAAAGCTATAATTATTATTATATTAGTACTAATATTAAATTATATAGTTCTGTGGAAGCACGCATTTACGTTTGTAAGCTCAATAAAAATATTAAATATTTAATTTATTAATTCGCTTAGTACCTTGATATATTTTAAAATATTACCTTTGTTGATACATTAGTATGTCATTAAGAATAATATCGATCGCTAAAATTAACTTACGGTTGGAAGGTGGTTCGGTTTGACTAGACTTGCCTATCTGACTAAGACTTCCATTGCTTTTACTATCTAAGTCTTTGGTTATGCGCCTTTAAATATGGCCAATCCTTAAATACTTAAATATGGCCAATCCCCGTCCACTGTTCCTAATCCGTAACCCTATTTTATTATACTAAATATACTATATACATTTTTTATATACAATTGGTACAGAGCCGTACTCACATACATTACAATTTGTACTTGATTGGACCGAAAATGGGGATAGTGTTTGTATTTTTACAGTTGTCTTTAAAATTTGTATATAACTTAAGATTGTGAGCGTCATTGGCAAGATTGAAAAGCAAATGCCTTTTTAACACCCTCCCAAGCGCCTGTCTGCCTTCTTTGATTATTGTTATATTACCTTAAGTTAACAGATTCACATACCAATATCGGTTTCCTAAGCCTTAAGTTGTTTTGATTGAAGTTCAATTTAGCACCGCATTTTTAAATGCAAAAGAGTGTAATTGACTTTTTGCACTCTCTTCACTTTTATTTTTATTTATTTTAAATTGATCGCTTTTGCTTTAGTGCTAGGAAATAATATTGTTTTTATTGGTGGGCCGTTAAAATAGAGATATACCAAATGTTTAATTTTTTCTTCTACAGTTTAAATTCTGTGTTTAGCCATGTTGATTGATTGAACTGCAATTCGTGATTTTGACGAATTTTATTTAAATTTTTTTTATAGATACTATTTAAAAATTTATTTTTTAATCTACTTATGTATTTATTTCCAGATTATGGGATTAATCTTTAATCTTTTACCTGAAAAAAAGTGACCGTAGGAGGAATTTGCATATGTCTTAATCTATACATTATTGAGATTTTCACATATAATTATTTATGTACCTTTATAAAAAATACAGTGTATTAATTTAATTAGGTTATAGTTATTTTTATTCGTGTTAGGAGCTATCGAGATTTTCGAAAAAAAATTATCAAAGTACCCAAGATTAATCAATCGATTTATTTTAATTTTTTTAAATTTTTATATTTTACATTAATACTTATACTATCAAAAATGGTGCTAAAATTAATTTGAATATAACAAGAAATTTGTAAGGTAAGCTTACATTACAGCTTTAATGCAAATATAATAATTAATAATACCGCATTTATTTGTTTTCCTCATGAACTTAGCAACAGTTACAATTCAATACAAAAAGTTTTATAAATAAAAATATACTTCCATGTTCAAGTAAAATTTGTTTTAAAACTAATTTTTATCAATAGTTCTATTATGCAAACCAACATCGAATTGAAGGATTACAATGGCATATGTTGTTATGGCGGAAAACATCTACAAAACATAAAAGTAATAATTATTAAAAGCCACGGCAGTGGAGTGATATGATCGCTGGTTTCGCTACGAGCGGAAATTCTGAGTTCAAATCTCGGACGCATCAGAATTTCTTAGCTCGGCTTTCCAGTGGACATTCTCACTCCGTGGTGAACCAAAAAACCAACCAACCAAAAAACCAACCAACCAAATTGCCCAATCCAAAAAACATAAACAAACAAAAATACTAAACAATTTAAAAATTAACATTTAGAAGTGCTAATAACCCAGTAGTTGATGCACGTTAAAATGTAAATAAAAAAAAAAATAATTATTAAAAATATTAATCTTTTAACTAACTTCTGCCATTTAATAAATATAATAGGTATATTAAAGGAGTTTAATAATCGAACTTTTTATTGCACGAAAGTTTAGAAAACGAGCCGTGACGCGGGGAGTTTTTTAAAAAATAAGTATATATTTTTTAAAGAAGACACTTGGACACAGACCAACTTGTTTTGATTTTTTTTAAATTCAAATTTTGTTCCACTTTTCTTTTTTTTTCAAAAAATTTAAATCTAGAAAAAATCAAAACAAGTCAGTCTGTGTCCAAGGGCACTCTTTTAAAAAATATAATATATACTTTTGTGCATGCAATTTTTTTCAGTAATAATAAGCAAAATATCAGCGAATTACGAAAGTGTGTTTTAGAATTTTTCGTTTACATCCATATAAAAGGGGCCCAATACTACGCTTCTTTGTGCGGCCATTTGAACGAACTGAAGATATTTTAAAACGCTGTTTCTAAAATGGTTTCTAATTCAGCCAAATGTAGTGAAAATCATTACGAATTTCTATGATTAGTTGTAATTTACACTTTTTTCTATGGTTTTTTTTAGTGATTTTGCCCATGTACAAAATTTGGTACTTGAACATTTTTGTCTTCATTTAAAACAATAATTTTTGATCAAATTCGCAAATTTTACTGGTACTTACATTATACAGAAGTGATGTATTTATTTTAAATAATCCATATGGAGAAAACTCTACTTTTTCGTGATGAAGTTGCAAAGAAAGTGCCAAAGCCTAGAATAAAATTTGATATCATAATTTTTAAAATTAAAAAATTGCAAGTTGACAAACTTCATAAAAATGAAAATATTTAGTTTATTTATTTTTTTTCATCAAAAATTCATCAAAAAAAAATGATAAATATGCCGTAGTATTGGACCTAAATAATTATGTAAACCAATAGAATTTCTCTAACATAACGATCTACATACATTCGTTCTCATCCAACCTATTTTTTCTTTATTTATTTTATTTTTCCAATTTTCTTCTTACATTTATACAGAATGTAATAGTCAATAAATACTAACTTCCACATTCAGAAGCTCTCTATCTGCACGAATCGGTGGAAAAAATTTGTTAACACTATCTTTGAAGTGGCTAGCCTAAAAAATTGAAATTATTTACTTAGGCCGAAATATTTAAAAAAAAAATATTATAGTTTACTTCTTTTGAAACATTTGTGCAGTTGGTAACCAAGATACAAACTGCTATTATACACACTGCTACCAAAGCTGTGTTTAATACAATCTCATGCATTGGCAGCAAGTAGTTTAAAAATAGTGCAGTTGTATGGTAAGATATTACATTAATTGTAATTATAATTACTTTCATCATAAACATTAATAATTGAAATGAAAATATAGAATTTATGTCTTTGGTAACCATGTATAATTTGTGATACAAGATACTGATTTGATGGATGTCGGTAGCATACCTAATATTGATTCTGCAACATTTAAAAATATATAGAAGAAGTAGGCAATAAGAATAATATACCTAATTAGTACCTTCCTAAAGTAATTTGAGGTTTGCTATTCGAGAGTATAATATTAATCCACATAAGTCTTTGTTTCAAAAGAAAGACGATAGAAAAATATTGTAGAATATTAGCAAAAACTGAATAAGAACCGAAAAACGTCCAAAAATAAATAATCAACGCTCTCAGGTTAAACTGAATGGAATAATAGTATACGCAAGCAAAGGCGTATAGCACAGATAAAATAAATAATAATAGTGTGATTAAAGTTAAATACAATTTATTAATTTTATGTGTTTTTTCAATATTCATTATATTTTTTTCTGCAATTTTTTGGTCCAAAGCCGCTATCTGCGAAATTATCCCAACAATCTAAAATGTACAAAATTATGATTATTCATATATTGCTCCTACATTTTATTTATTCAAAAATGTACCTTTTTGGAAAATAATATATTTGATAATATTCCACCATCGTAACTCATGACCGATATCAAATTATTTAAGTAGATTACAATGTTACTTATGAAGCTTTTGTACACGATTGGTAGGTTTTTAACCATAATTACTGTAATAATAACATGAAAAAGTAATATGGCAACTCCCCATATTACACTTATTTTAGAAAGCTTATTAAAATTATTTTTTTGCAAATCGAGGGGCATTAATCCTACCAATTTAGTAAAATAAAAAGTTGGTTTCAAAACAAAAAATATATTTTTTGCTTCAAACATTTTTGAAAATATTACACCGACACTGTTAATATAACATAGATCGTAGCACAATGATTTATAAAATCCGACCAAAAAATATAGAATATAATATTATTTTACGAATAAATCAATGTATGAGTGTATATATTTATAAATATGTTAAATCGATTGAAAAATATATGTATAACAAAAAAGATATCAAAAAATATAAAACATAATAATATTTTATATATCTAATAATACTATACCCTCATCCAAAATGATATCGATAATAGTTTTAGGTTTTTTTAAAATATCTATTGTCCAATAGTAAATAGTTTGATCCAATCAATTTAAAAAAAATTTTTTTGTATAATATTATGTAGGTACTACATCCAAACATAAATTTCAAATAATGTCAATTGTTTTTATACAAATTAATAGTTTGTTACTACCAAATGTTGGATTCTAGTAACCAAATATTATAATAATCAAATATGATCGCTAATGAAAATTGGTTTTTAACTATAACAGCCCTTATAGGGGTTGTAAAACAAACTGATGACATTTGAAAAGAAATCCCTAACGAGATGAATTTAATAAAGGAATTAGAAAACAACGCAAAAATTATTTGCAAGGTGGTTTGCAAAAACATTCTCTTTTTTTTTGGCTACTTCTTGCTCAGCATTTATCTAAGCCTTTTTAAGGGGGGGGGGTAGGGTGCAATATATAAATATATACCAATGAAAGTGCAAACTAGCAAGCTAAATTTATTAATTACATTTATTAGGTGTACAAATGAATAATCTAAATTATTGGACAACGATGATTTGGAATAACTGCTCGCTTAGAATTAGACACAAACGCAAAAAAAGTTTTGAAAACAGTTTAAAGTAACACAGCAAACAATTTTCAAACTTCTACATAAGATGGTAAAAATCCAGGAAGAAGAAAAATAGGTTCCTCATGAACTCGGTGAAACTAACAAAAATCAACGAGTGGCAGCGTGTCTTTCTCTTCCTAATAAGCAACGTCAAAAGTATTTTTTGTGGAAAAACGCAGAAATTCATGGATAAATGCTGCCAATTTTTAAAAGTGGTCACAAAACCTAATGGCTTCGGTAAGAAGGTTCTTCTTTGCATTTGGTGGGCTATCAAGGAAGTGCTTTATTATGAGTTGTTAGAACTAGGTGAAACAATTACTGCGAATTACTACCAACGTTAATTAATCTGCTTAAATCAAGAATAGGAAAAAAACCGTTTGTATACTGGCAAAGGAGAACGTCAAGTAAAATTTTTGCATAACAAGGTCAGGCCATACATTGCAATATAAAAGACACCATAATAAGTTTTGGCTGGAACATCTTGTAGAACTCTAATTACTACTTGTCATGGTCGATGCAACACGCCTTGTCCAATATGCACTTTCGATCAGTGGATGAGATCCAAAAATGACTTGACGACTTTATCGTGTCCAAAGACGTAACCTTTTTCCGAGATGGAATTCATCAGCTACCTAAAAAATGGTTTAAGGTTATAGAAAGCAAGAGCAAATACTTTGATTGAACAATTTAATTTACTTTATTTTAAAATAAATCTTGACTGTGACTAAAAATATTAGATTATTCATTTGTACACCTAACATAAAGTCAACTTAATGCACAGCTGCGTGACGGGTAGAATTTATTTACAGATTTTACATTAAGATTTTCTCAAAAAAATAAATCGAGGATGCGCCATCCATTTTTTGATATCTTCCAAAGTTACCGATTTCCCCATAAGAAACATCGAAATTGAGCCACCCTGTACAACCCCGCTAAAATTTACCGTGACCTGCTCGCAACTACAGCAAACTTTAAAAAATTCTTTTTAGGGGTCGTGGTTTGAACCACGTTAATTAATACTGTAGCAAAACTTTCAAAAAAAAACAAATAAAACTATCGTAAAACAATAATTTTAATTGCTTTGATAAATTTAATAGAAATAGAAGATAATCCTACCAAAATTACTAATTGACAAAATTTTGAGTAGTATCAAAAGTTATTGTGTGATGCTGTAATCGGACGGTCGAAATTGCTACTTTATAAGTAATAATCAAAAAAGAAACTAATTAATCTCGCTTTAGACTTCCGAAGTGTTATTGTGTAAAACTTATAATTTTTACAAATTCAAGCAATTTGATAAGAAAAAACCCGAAAAGTAGTTTTAGGATGCGCTACTGAACTTTTTTATTATTTAAACTTGATAGTCAGACAATTTCTCAAATCGATCTGGATTTTCGGTTTGGTTCTTCGATCCAAACCGTTTAAATCAGCAAAAAAATCGATAACAAATTTTACTGAATTCAGTTAATTGTTATTTTCGCTAAAATTGTATTCACTTTTTTACAAGTAACAAAAAATATAGAAAAATTATTTTACAATACTTTTCAGAAAACTTTTTTGGAGAACCTGCCCAAAAATAATAAGTGTGGCGTTTTACACTAAATAAATAATTTAATTCATTTAATAATCCAATTTATTTACTGATCAACAATAAATTTTTTTTTAAATACAGAATTTCAAAACTCTGAAAAGATTTTAACAGTCATGTAGATAAAGTTATATTTTAATAAGTAGTTTATAAAATTTTGCAAGAACACTTTTGTCCTTGTATACAAGAAATCAAGCATATAAAAATCTTTTTAAAATTAAAACCAATTAGGTAACAAAACATTATAAATAATATAAGAATTACATTACATACAAAAAAATAATACAATTCTAATTTATACACATTACAGTTAAGTTTTTGCAGATTTGCTTCACAATAGAAATCAAATTATTAAACACAAAAATGCACTGATTATAAAGATTTATCTTTAAAAAATTACTAAATAATAAATTTAAATTTTATAGTGATTTTTAATCAATTAAACGCAATACGACATTATATTAAAAATAAGTAAAATCCACTTAATTAAGACATTTTTGAAAATTATATTAACAGCTTATTGCACAGCTCCGTGTTATCTACAGGTAGAATTTACATATATGCAAAAATTGTGCAGCTACGTATGAATATATCAAGTTTTAATAAAATCTAAATCGAGTAACCGCATGTGAATCTTGTGCATTAAATAGTTAAATAAATATTTTCCACATTTAAAGTGGAACATGGTTTATCCTGATTTAAGAAATCACCAACTAGATTTACTAATCATTAATCTCGGTTTTGCAAAAAACCTTACACTAATTACCAATCAATAACTCGTAGTAGTTTGTAAGATAACCGTCTCATTCTAGCTTTCCTTTTATGAAACCTGAAAAATACCTATAATATATAATAAATATACATTAAGAATTTGTTTTTTCTTTGATGAACTCAGCGATAACTACAGTTAAATACAAGAATTTCTATAAATAAAAATTAATATATTTCCATGTCCAAGTAAATTCTTTTAAAACTAATTTTCATCTCTAGTTATTTTATGGAAACTAATATCAAATTGAAGGATTACAATGACATATGTTGATATGGCGTAAAACATCTAAAATAAATAAAAATACATAATATAATTAAAAATATAATAAGCAAATAAACTTTTTCTTTAATTTATTGCTGAATGCGATAGTATTTTTAAATATTTTATTTATTATAATTATTATTAAAGGAGAATGTCCAGAGGTCATCTATAGCAAAAGAAATATAGCACTACCAATTTTTGAAAAATTGGTATGTTACCAAAAATTGGTAAAATTCAAAACCGTAATACTCAAAATGAACGAAATACCGTATGTGCAGAGTTGTGCAAAAAATGCAAATAAAATTTCAGTAATTACTAAATAATTATAAATAAACTATTAAAGGAACCTAAACATATTATTTATTTATTTATTATTTATTTATTACATATACGGATAAACCATTTTACAACTTTATCATACGACAACGAAACAACTTCAAATCCGTGAACATCTCACCGGTAACACGACATCGTGACGTCTCTTCAAATGCTGCAGTCATAAACGCGACATCTATGGACGAATCTTCGAATACTGCACTGGGATATACACGACATCTAACGACAACTCATTGAATACTGCAATACGGGATAAACCCGCTAAACCATAAAGGCCAAACCGAATTACAAGTCAGCAGTTCTACCGACTAAACGTCATAGTAGGATGATAGTTTAACGTGTAATCCTAAACACGGCACAGATAAATTTGGGAGCGATCGGGATTTGAACCTAAGATCTTTGGATTTATAGCTCCACTCCCTAACCACTACACCAAACTACCTGTACAATTGTACAGGTGCAATATGTACCTGTACATATTCGGGCTATAGATGACCTCGTGCCTCAAATGTAATGAACTGTTTTATACCACGGCATGAATTATACAAATTGTTTTCAATCTCGGAAAATTAAAATATTTCAAAATATACAAAGTTAACAATAATAAAATTGCAATAATGATTGGTATGTGTTACATTGTAATATTTAAAGTTGAGCTATACAATATTTGTGCTGAATTAATTTATTAATTTGCAAATTAAATTCGTACTTACATTATACAGAAGTGATGTATCTATTTTAACTAATCCATATGGAGAAAACTCTATTTTTTCATGTTGAAGTTGCAAAGACAGTGCCAAATCCTGCATGGAATAAAATAAGCTCTTAATTAAATAAATAATTTGAAACAATATTGTAGAAAGTTAAAATATTGACAGTTGATTATTTTCTTCTTGTCTTGTCATTATTTTTAATATTAAACAAGGCAAGAGTGTCGAGTAGACTTTTGACTTATAGCATCTATAATATCTGAAAGCTAAGTAGACCTCCACTATGTCGTAAAACAATCCATCTGTACGTTGGATAAGTTTTTACAACGCGAGAAGATAAGCCAATGGTCCCAAAAACAACGCATGAAATGCAGAAGCAGTCGAGACATTAAATCACTATGAAAAGCTTAGTTTGACTTTAGCCTTTCGGCAGTTTCATCAGATACACCCTAGCTTTGCGATACCAATGCAACGAAACCACTACCACTACAAAATTCCATAAACGTTATGTATGATGTGTATGCAAAGTAAGCAAAAGGTTCGCTGTATGAAAACCATAGGTATGCCATAGACAAAAATACTAACCTCTGCATTCCAAAGTCCGTTATCTGTACGAATCGGTGGAAAAGTGTTATTAATACTATTTCTAATGTTGTTTGCCTAAAAAATAAAAGGCATTTACTCAAAGTGAAATATTCAAACAATAATATTATAGTTTACTTCTTTTGAAACATTTGTGCAGTTAGTAACCAAAAAACACATTGCTGTTAAAAGCCCAGTTACTACAATTGTGTTCATTATAATCTCATAGAAAGGAACAAAGTAGTTTAAAAATAGTGCAGTGGATTGGTAAGATATAATACTAATTGTCGTTAAAAATACTTCTAATGTAACCATCAATAATTGAAATGAAAATGTAGAATTTGTTTCTTTGGTAACTATGTATAATTTGTGATAGAAGATGCCTATTTGATTTATGTCGGTATCATACTTCATATTGGTTCTGCAACAAATAAATATATGTAGTGGAAGAAAGTAAGAAAAATAACATCAAATTTGGTACCTTCTCACTGTGATTTGTGGTTTTTTATTCGAAAGTATTGCATTTACCCACATAAATCTTTGTTTTAAAAGAAAAATGATAGAAAGAAATTGTATACCATTAGCATAAACTGAACAAGAACCGAGAAACATCCAAAAAAATAAAATCAACGCTCTCAAGTCAAACTGGTGGTAATAATAGTATACATTAGCGACAGCGTGAGACGCCATGGTAATAAATAATAATAGTGTTATTACAGTTAAATAGCATTTATTACTTTTATTAATTTCTTTTATATTGATTATATTCACTTCTTCCAAGTTTTGGTCTAAAACTGCTATTTGAGAGATTATTCGAACAATCTAAAATATATCGAGATTATGATCCATTAAATGCTATGCATTTGAAAAGGTACCTTTTTTGAAAACAATATATTTGATAGTATCCCACCATTGTAGCTCATGATCGCTATCACACTGGTTAAGTAGTTAACAATGTTAGTTATAAAGCTTTTGTAACCGATTGGTATGTTTTTAGCAGTAATTATCGTAATAGATATTTGAAAAACTGATGTAGCGGCTGCCCATATTATACTTATTATGGAAAACTTATTAAAATCATTTTTTTGCAAATCGAGAGGCATTAATCCCACCAGTTTAGTTAAATAAAAGGTTGGTTTTAAAACATAGAAGATATTCTTTGCCTCAAACATTGTTTAAAATATCAATAAACCACCGTTACTTAACATGGAGCTAGTAACTGACTGTTTTAAAAAACGCGACTTTTGTTGTAAGCTGTGGCCACCAACAGTAATATATTATTAGGGAAAAATCAATATATTTAAAACGATTAATAAATTATACAGGTAACGAAAAATATAGTTATAAGATTGATACTGATAATATATCACACTATACATTATTAGGTATAGAATATATTAAAAAAAATTATGTTATTAATTATTTTAAATAAATTATAGGTATAACTAATTAATGCTAGAAACTATGACATATATTTTGCTTTTATTTAAGTTTTACAGACATATTTAAACACTAATATAAAATAAATATATTAATATCTTATAAACATAAAACTTGAATACAGGTTTTCGACGTGTAAGGAAAAACTAATTAAAAAATTTTTTAAATCAAAAAAACCTTAACGGATTACTTTAACTTAAAGGCAATTTTGATTGTTGTTGGTCTTTGTTATATTGCCAAATTTTTCTTTGCTAGCCAAACAGTTTTAAAAATTTTGAATTTCAAATTCATTTTTTACACAGTTGGTTGATAGTTATTACAGTCGCCTATTTGATAATTCACAAATTAATATCCCGTCTTCTCGGGGACTAAAAATAAATTTGTTTTACTTGTTTTAAATTAAAATCGAATTTGGAAATACTCTGTAACTGCTATAATCTTTTATTTTTACTTGTAAATTGTTATTAGTTTTTTTTTGTTAAAAGGTGGTTTTATTTGTTTGTGTTCCAATAAATTATATTTAATTATGTTGTGTTCCAGTTTTTATAATGGAAAAATTATTTATATACTAATATTTAATATTCCCTCACCGTCGACAAGAATAAACCACTACAAACATAGCTGTGAGTTTGAATGCAACCCAATTCTTAACCGCTGCTTTTTAGGGGCAGTTGACCAATTATAAAATTACAGATATTATAATAATTATAAATTTACAGTTTTAAATCGTTTAAATTTTTAAAATCAATATGTTCGGCAGCGAATACTATGTTTTTAAGATATTAAAACCTGGATTTTATATAACCAAACTTTTAGGATTTACCCCCTTTGATTTAGAGAAAAATAATTATAATAAATTATCTGTGATTAGTGTAATATGGGGATGCGTTTTAGTTCCTCTTCAAATGTTTGTAACATTTAGATATTCAATTCAACCTATAAATTATAAAAGTTTCGTCGATAACATCATGGACTATTTCACATTTATCACGACTATTCTATGCTACAGTGGGGGAATACTGACAAATTTCATATTTGCAAAAAGGGTGAGTAAAATTATTACAACATTTTTTAGTATTTATTATTTACTTCCTTATGTTTTAGATTGTCAAACTAATCCAAAATATTGTTTTATTGGATAAAGAAATCGTGGAAATGAATGTAGTGGAAGTTGAAAAAATATATAAAAATAGTAGACTATATGTCGCTTCGATAGCTATATTCACTTTTTTTTCATCAACAGGATTGTTATTCTACATGTTCATTTATTTTATTAATCAATACAACGTATATGGCATTTTACAAATCATTGCGAGTATTTTCAGTTTTGGCCCATTCGTTATCAGTTTACAATATTGTTCTTTAGTATTTCTTGTAAGACAGAAATTTTTATGGATCAATTCTATGCTATCAAATCTTATAAGTGCGTACGTATCACCTAGAAGATGCAAACTTTTATTGAAACCACTGTATAATCTAATAAGAACCACACTGTAGTTTTGAAAAAATGTTAACTTTTTTTTTAGAAATGATTCGCAGATTACTGTTAGCCAAATTAGCAACTTGTAATATAAGCTATACATTGTTGTCAAGGATATAAATGTATCATTTTCTTTTCAAGTCCTTATGGTTATCCTACAATCTACTGTTATTTTAATGAACGCTCTGTTTTATATGACCACTGCATCATTTTTTAAAATGACATTACCAACTTCTGAGATTACATTTTATCTAACTTTATGCATGTTTTATTGCATAACAGTTGCTGCTGTAGCTGTTCAGGTGTTTCCAAAAATGTAAGTTTGAGTACCTTTACTGTTCTTCCATTTTATTGAATTGTATTCCAGGCCGTCAACATTAGAAATACATTAAATGATAGCGCTAATTTGTTTAGTAACGTTAATAACCAACAATTAGAATTTCAAGTAAGTATTGGCTGCAGAAAAGCGTCTTTGAAATTTTGAATTTAATTCAGTGATGTTTATTTTAGTTAATTTCACTTTCATTACAACTTCGTCACGAAAAAATAGAACTAAAAGCTGGAGGATTTTTTAAAATCGATGAGTCGCTTTTGTTTAATGTAAGTAAACTTGATATTAAATTCTATTAGAGACAATTTTTTCATTAGAATATAAATCTAAGTAAATAACTTCCATAGTATCAGTTTTTGGTGCACGATGAGTAGATTAGGCATATCTTGAAAGTGACTGCTAATCCATCCAAAAAATATGATTAATTTAAATATCTAGTACAAATATAGTAACATTTAGAAATACCTAGATGTTAATAACTTAAGAATTTATTTAGTGCAAAATTTTTTTCAGTTCTGTACTAGTCACTATGCACCAAAGAGTGACGCCATTGTAATGTTTGTCTAGAAGTAGATACTGAAACATTTTTAAGCATTAGCTAATGTTTACTAATATTGCAAGTAGATATAAACGGAATTTATTGTTGTAGTACATTAAAATTTCTTTGTTTTTAGGTATTATACGTTGTAACTACTTATTCTATAATAGTTCTTCAATTCGATGTAGGATATAAACAAATTCATTGAAATGCAAAAGAATCTTCATTTCACTTTCTATTAAATGTTTGATTCTGAGAATTTATTTTAACTTATTATAATAATTATTCAGTAAATAATGAATAATCAAGAATGATGTAATAGAGGAATTTCGGAATTCATGATTGAGAAATATAGAACCAAAAATTAAAAAAAACAAATTATTTGCTAGATATAATATAATTTATGTAATGACCAAATAAAATAAACCACATTAATACTAAATATTTAAATGTTAATTTTTGTATGTTTTTCCTCATGTTATACACAGCTGAACTCTAAAACCTAAGAAAATAAACTTCTGACACTAAATCATGGCAGAAATATGGCCTTTTTCTGCTGTGTGTAAACGAAACCGACCATAAGTTTTGTTTCTGCACACTAAAGTCGTCACTGTCATCATTTAGTGTCAGAACTGTAGTGTAAAATTCACAGATTAAAACTTATACAATCTTCCTCCACAGTTTTCAAAATTACAGTTACTAATTGTGGAATTATTAAGCACTTGATTGTTCAAAATATTAAAGTTTTCAGCTTGCTGAATTTCAAACTGAATAACTACAACCAAATAAGTTGTAATAGCACCTACAATCTACAAAACTTTGTAATTAAAAAATAATTTTTGTAATATTGGCAACCTTTATGTAACTGATAAGATGTAAGGGTAACTTTTGGTGACTAAGGTGCACTCATGTGCCCAAATTATTTTTGCAATTTTGTCAAAAAGCTAAAATTATGTTTAAATGTTCAAAAAATACAATTTTATTCTTGTAATCACAGAAAATAATGATTAAACCCGTTAAATTGTTGATAAAACTCATAAAATATACAAGGTACAAGGTACAAGTGTACCTCTACAGGTGTTTAAAATCTTCAGTAACATAAAGGTTAAAAAGAAGTACATTTTGAAATCTCACCGAAAATATTAAAGGTTCGTTAATCGCAAACACTCGACATGCATTGAAGTTAACCTCCTGCATTATTAGTTGTATAGAAAAGTACATAACCTAAAAAAATGTACTGAAACATTTCAAACATAGCTCTGTCAAATTTTAACCAAATACCTGTTACGACTACGTCGAACAGTCCTTAAATTCATTTAAAATTTTGATTAAATCATAAGATTTATCCGAACGAACCTGGTATATATTATAGACAGTAGTCTCCATAGAGTTATTTTTAGAACTTATCTACGTGAGAAACTTGCCATTCGTAGGCTTTAGTTCTAAGAATCTGTCCTCAAAATTGCTAACAAGCAAAACGAAGAATTACGTCATGTACCTCGACGAGAAAAATAAGAAATCGGTTCATTTTAACTCCTATAACTAGGCAACCAAATTATCTTTGAAGAAACTTTAAGTAACAATCCCTGTTAAATTTCAAGAGCCATCTTGGAAAATGACTTCACTTTCGGTTCGACAGTCAAAGTAGTAAGATGTGGTCAATATTTCGTATCGTGATCCATACAATTAATTTAATTATTTCGTGTACCTAAAGTCAAATAACAAACATGTGTAAATTGTGTCGTGTATCTAAAATCGAATAAATACCTGATTAATTGTTCGTGTAACCAAAATTAAAGAAATAACTTAAAACTTTTTACCGATCTATCGAACAAAATGTGTTTTATAATAAATCTATCTAACATGGCAAATTTGAATAAAGGCAAGAAATTTAATATTTTCGATCATTACCGACGATGCTAATTCAATGAAAAAGAATAGACAAATTGTTGATTTACGATAAATACTTATACCTACTGGATGGATAAAATTTGGATTATTAAGAAGATAACGTATACCTATGGGACGAAGGCGATTTGGATTATCAAATAATCAACGACGGCTACCAGGAAAAATGTATTTGGAAAGACGGTGTGCAATCAACAGGTGTATCGATAAACCAGCTTTTCCGAATTTGAATTCAGGAAAAAATAATTAGAGTGCAACGACTTACCACGTTTAAACGGGTTAAAGGTTAGTTTTTGTTCAATTTGATTGTATGTAACCGCACGTATCTAATTGTAACGATTGATTTGATGTATTGCTTATTCAACGACTATTTGGTCCATTTTACATTAAAAATTACATTAAAAATCCATCGTACAATTACCTATGATTTTTATCTGTAAAAAGTATTTATCTGTACAAATTATTGAAGTGGAAATCAATCCATAAAAATGATAAAGTAAATGGTTTACTATCATTGATGTTGTTCTACATAACGCTTAAATTAAGTAATTTTAATTAAATCTTGCGGAAGCTTCCTTGATCATTTAGGTAAAATTAAGGAAAATTTGTATTTATGTTCCGTATTTGTGACGACGTTTTGTTTAACTTTATTATATTTCTTTACCTCAAATATCTTTTATTTCAAGAGCGCCGAATTCTTTTCAGGATTGTGTATATATGTAAAAGCGGGGTAAGCGTATATTTTGTTTCACGTAAGTACCACCCTGAGATAAAGTTCTCAGGATTTTTTGAATTCAAGTTCGAAAAATCTGCTCGACCGACAGAAGTGAGCTAGCGAGGAGGGGTAACATTTGGCGCCCAACGTGGGGCTCGACACGTATTACGTATTTGCGTGTTAACAAAATATATCGACGACCACCAGTGGCGTATCAAGAAATATTTATCGTAAATTAATAATTATTTTTTTATCTCAAAATGAATTTAAAGCATTTGTCTTCACACGAATTGAACTTTGAATTACTTGCACGTTCAATTTTACCTAGAGTTACGATTACAAGTCGTAGGATTCAACTGCAAATTGCATTAGAAGAAGAAATTGAAATTTCAAAAGACCCGTGTACCTGGGAAATTCATTTTCAGGAAATTAAATTATCTTTAGCGGAATTAAATCGCGAATTAGAAAGACAACTATCGGACCAACAAATAGAATTTTTGGAAACAAAAATTGCGCATATATCGACTCGCTTAAATACCGTGAATACCGGAAATAACGAACAAAAAATTATTGCGATAGAAAATTTTAAGATTCAATTGAAATTAGCGGAAACGACCTTAACTACTAATGAAAATAATGTTTTCTTTAAACAAAAAATACCGGTAGAAATATCTAAAACCAAATTTATACCTATTTATAAGTGGAACTTTACCAAGTTCACAGGTCATAATGATTCTAGGGATATCTTAGCCTTTCTTGAAATTATAAATGAATTAAAAATCGCTAGGGGTGCAACGGATAAAGATTTATTCCAGAATGCACAAGATTTATTCGAAGGCGAAGCTACTATTTTTTGCAGGAATGCAAAGAAAAAAGTAATAAATTGGGACGAATTTTTAAATTTATTAATAGTAGAATATTTACCTTTCGATTACCAAAGTCGATTGGAAAAGAAAATTCAAAATATAACTCAAAGTACCTTTAATAATATTTTTAATTACATTAACGAAATTGAAATGTTAGGTCATAAAATCGAACGGAAAATATCTGAGAAAGAAATTATTGAGATTATTTTACGTGGAGTGGATCCCTATTTTTCAAATATTTTAGTTTCTTCCGAATATCATACCTTAACGGAATTAAGAAATAAGTGTAAACAAATACACGAACTTAAATTACGTCAAGATAATTTAAAACCTACAATTAAAAGAAATTTTACGACACCTTATCGACCGATGGCTAAGTTGAAAATTTCTACTAATCCTGAAGTAAATGTTCCTAAGAATACTTTACAAAACGGCACTATTCCTAAAAATAATTTACCGTTACCTAATAAAATTTTAAATTGTTGGAATTGTCATAAACCAAACCATAGCTATACAAATTGTATAGAAAGGAAAAATATTTTTTGTTATGGGTGTGGCAAAGCCGACACATTTAAGCCACAGTGTTCTCATTGTACTAATATCGAAAATGTTCCAAAAAACCTGTTAAGGGGAACGGATCAGGTCAATCTCGCAACCCCAACATTTCTTACCGACCAAAAATTTATTGCTACAAAGCAAAACCAAATTACGTCATCTCAAGAAAACGAAAACCGTTTTCAAAAATAACTCGTAAAATAAATTCAAATTTTAACAAAAAATCTTTTTGTTTTAAATTAGATAAGAATGAATGGAATAATTGGTTATCTGAAATATCGAATTTCTTTTGTGATAAAGTACCTAAATTAGAACCTGTCTTTTCTACCCAAAATAAAGACAACCGAATTTATCTTACCTTTCAATTACAAAATCAAGTTATAGTCGCGCTAGTAGATAGTGGAGCAACAGTGAATGTTGTGGGCAAGAAAGGAATGGAATTTTTAAAATATATTAAAACTCAGCACATAACATCTACAGTTGAGAAATATATAAAAATTGCCGACGGAAGTTATTCTCCTATCTTGGGTAAAACCAAATTTACTTGTACCGTTGATGACAGGAAAAAATCAGTCATTTTTTTAATTGCGCCCGAAATACCTGAAACTTTTATCGTAGGTGCAAACTTTTGCGAAACTTTTGAATTATTATTACATTTTGGAAAAATGAATTTACGTCCATTTCCTACATATGGAAAACAATTTACCTTTAAGAAATTTAATGATAATCGACCTTTTATCGACATAACTCTTTCGAATAAAGTTTTTTCAGTGCTTGCAGATACAGGTGCAACAAATAATTTGATGGGTTCACCTGGTATCGAATTTCTAAAAAATAAAAATTTATTTAACCCAAAATTTTCAAAAACGTTGGGAATAAATATCGCTAACGGCTCGCTTACGAAAGTAATTGGACAAATTTCTTTAGAAATAACTTTAAATAATGTACAACGTACAATTGATTTTTTAATAGTCCCTGCAGTACCACAATCTTTCATTTTAGGTGCTGATTTTTTACATGAATTTAATTTAACTTTGAACTTCCGAACTCGTTCATGGCAAATGCCCTCTGAAAATATCGAAATTATGTCAAATAGTAAAGAAACTTTAAATTTACCTAAAATAACGGAAACTAGTATCTATTTTGCCGAATTAACTTTTCCTGAGAATACCGCAAATATCGAATATATCGAACCTAATTTTGAAAAAATAAATGAAATTTCAAAAAATAAAAATGAATTAATTTTTGCGCAAGTAAACACACCTTCTGAAATTAATGATGAATTAATTTCTGAAGAATTAATTAACGTTACCGATAATAAAGCTATCTTAAACGATGAACAAAGCATTCTTTTGAACGCGACTATTTCTAAATTTAACACTTTGAGTACAGCTGCTTCCGGATGTGTGACAGTTGCCAACCATGAAATCCAAACACTGGACAGCAAACCTTTTAAAAAACGCCCGTTCAATCTCTCACCGGCAATGCAAGTTCATCTGCATAAAGAAATTGATGAAATGTTGAAAGATGGAGTAATCCAACCTTCGAATTCTCCCTATTCAAGTCCTTTTTTGTTAGTTAAGAAAAAGAACGATGAATACCGTTTTTGCTTCGATGGAAGAACTTTAAATGCAATTACCGTCAAAGATTCCTATCCCTTACCTCGAATAGATTCAATTTTGAACAGATTAAGAAATACTAAATATTTCTCTTCGATTGATTTGCGCAAAGCTTTTTGGCAAATAAAATTAAGTGAACGCTCTCGACAAAAAACCGCTTTCTGTGTACCAGGAAGAGGGTTATTTGAATTTCTAGTAATGCCTTTTGGACTTTCTAACTCACCCCAAACTCTTCAGAGAGTCATGGACGAAATTTTAGGATCACTTATTCATACCGGTAAAGTCTTTGTATTTCTTGACGACATTATGGTAATTTCCGAAACTTTCTCTGAACACATAGATACCTTAAATAATGTATATGAATGTTTGAAAAAAGCAGGATTCCGAATTAATACGGAAAAATGTAATTTTTGTATGAGATCATTAACTTTTCTTGGATTTGTCGTTGACGAAACTGGTATCCGTACCGACCCGTCAAAAGTTGAATGTATTCAACGTTTTAAAACTCCAAAAACTACTACCGAAGTCAAGCGACTCATAGGTATGGTCAGCTATTACCGAATTTTCTTACCCGATTTATCTACTATCTCATCTCCTATCACTGCTCTTATTAAAAATAAGAAAAAAGGACAAACTATTACCTGGAATAACGAAGCTGAAATTGCCTTCGAGAAAATTAAAGAATTAATTTCGACAGCTCCTATTTTAATTTCTCCCGATTTCTCAAAACCTTTTTTTTTGCAAACTGATTCTAGTGCTGTAGGATTAGGTGTGGTCTTGTTCCAGGAAAAAGACGGTTTAGAACACCCCATTGCTTACGCAAGCCGTGCTCTTACGTCCGCCGAACAGAAATATCATGCTACAGAGCGTGAATTATTAGCTATCCTTTTTGCTATAAATAAATTTCGTGGTTATATCGAAGGTACTCACTTTACTGTAATAACTGATTGCTCAGCTTTACAATGGTTATCTAAATTTGACGAATCTTCTGGTAGATTAGCTCGCTGGTCATTAAAATTAGCTCAACACTCGTTTGATGTACGCCATCGCCCGGGCAAGCTAAACATTGTTCCCGATATTTTATCTAGAGACGTTTGTCTTATTAAAGCACAAAATCTAGTAAAAGATGATTGGTACCATCAACTAGAAACTAACGTTTTAGAAGAACCCGAAAAATATCCCCAATTTAAGGTGGAAAATGATTTCTTATATAAATTAGTACCGACTTTAACTCCAAATTCAGCTAATCAAGTTGAGTTTAAATTGATTATACCTTTAGCTAATAGGAAAGAAGTATTAAAACAATGTCACGACGATCCGACATCTGGACATTTTGGCATTGCCAAAACTATTTCTCGCGTTACCGAACTTTACTATTGGCCAAAAATGATATCTGACGTTAAAAATTATGTCCTCTCTTGTGAAATTTGTTGCGCACAGAAAAGCTCTCAGCAAGCTAGACCTGGATTAATGGGAAAACCCAAACATGTCTCATATCCCTTTCAGTTAATTTCTATGGATTTATTAGGACCTTTACCTAGGTCAAAGAAAGGAAATCAACATTTGTTAGTAATTACAGATTGGTTTACAAAATATGTTATAGTAAAACCTTTAACTAAAGCTACCGCAATTCAAATCACTCGATTCCTTGAACAACAAGTTTTTCTAGTTTACGGTATCCCACAAGTAATTTTGTGTGATAACGGAGTTCAGTTTACCTCTCATTTATTTAAAGAATTATTATCTAAATATGATGTTCAGAAAACTTATTACAATTGTAAATTTCATCCACAATTTAATCCTACCGAAAGAGTAAATCGAGTATTAGTTACCGCCATCTCTTCATATATTACTAACGATCATACCCGTTGGGATGAAAATATCTACAAAATTGCATTAGCAATAAATACCGCCAAACATGAAGTTACTAATTTCTCTCCCTCATTTCTAGTCTTTGGTAGATATATACCTACCGATGGTTCCTATTACGGTCCTGTACCTACAGATACCGACGTCTTTCAAGTAGACGAACGGATTCGTTGGGACGAAACTCAACAACAACTCCCTACTTTATTTGCCGACGTACGAAAAAGTTTACAACGAGCTTATCTTAAAAGTAAACAACATTATGATTTGAGAAAACGCCCTTTAGTTTTCCAAGTGGGTGATATCGTGTGGAAGAGAAATTTCGCTTTATCTGATGCCTCTAAGCAATTTTCTCATAAACTTGCGCCTAAATATTTAAAATGCCAAGTAATTGCAAAACATGGTGATCTCGCCTATCGTTTAAAATTAGTGGATTCTAAGAAACAGATTGGAGTCTGGCATTTGAAGGACCTTAAATCGTTTCATTCTGTCAATCAATAAATCCCTAAATGATTTTCTTATATTTTCTTATTATTACCTACCTATCTGATTCAATTAATTATCTTTACCTTATTATTAACTTTCTTATAACTTACTATTTCTTTATCTTTGTTACTTATCTCTAATTAAATATTTTTCTTGAATTTACTAAAATTAATTTACCTATCCCGAATTTTGTGGTGTGTATGTATGTTAGTATAACTTTTTTGTTTAACTCAGGGCCCGAGAAAACAAGAAAACTGCTTAATAATTAATTACTTATCTGCAAATTCGAATTTTAACTTTACCTCAATTTTAAATGTTTATACCTTGAATTTTGAATTATGAATTATCTAAATGAAACCCAATTCTTATCTGAATAATTTTTATCTTTATAATTATCGATTTACCTATTTATCTTTTCCTTTTATCGAATTTCTAATTCCTAAAATATTATCTTATTTATTGCTATATCTGTTACCGTATCTTTATCTTATTGAATTTACCTTTTTTAATGCATTCCCTTTATCTAATTAATTTTACCTTATTATCTCTTTTCTTATCGAATTTATCTTACCTGAATCAGTAACTTATCTTAATTAATTCCTTGTATCGAATTGTAACGTACCGAAGTACCTAGAAGTGGAGAAAAAGGAAAAATGGAAATTATTATTATAACCTTAATAAGCAATCATATGATTGTAAAATTGTTTTGTTATCGTTGAATAACTTAACTAAATACCTTATACCTGTTACCTTTTACCTAATATCGCATACCTTGTCTAATGACATTAAAAATCAATCATAAGATTGTAATTTTGTTTCGTTATCGAAGTGAATAACTTAACGATATATACCTATTATCTATTATCTTATATCGCATTAACTTGTCTAAAAAGACACTACCTTATCTTACCTTATTGTTATCTTTAAGGATATCTTATCGGTCCTGATCAAACCGAATACCTAATGAATATTATCTGATAACTTTTTATCTAATAATTTTATGCGATAAAATTAAACAAGGTTAATAATTTCCAATGAATACAAACATTTTTGTTTGAATCACAAGGTGATATCTGTTCACCAACTATTTTAATCGTCTGGATTATATACTATTACTATTACATAAAATTTCATAAGAAATTTTAAACTTTATACAAGGTGTTTCACCTGTTCCGAACCTAACTTGTAAATTTGATTGATATTTGATCATCCCTGGAATTTAGACTGCCTTATTAAATTAAGATACGGTTTATACTTGTGGGAATCAGGATCGCAAATTGACTCGGATATTTGAGAACCTCCCTCTCGTATCGATCGACATCGATTTTTTATACAGGTCCGTCCTAAGCCCTTTGATGATTTATTTTATTTTATTTTTTCATCTTCATTTAATTTTAAGAATCATCCGTACTTTATTAAACCTCGGAAGGCCAAGGAATTAGAAAAAGATTTTAATTTTGTGGGATTACAATAGTTTTTCAATCCCGTGCGAAAAATCGTTGCCCTCTTTATTTATTCTTGCTCAACTTTCTAACCTACGGAGTAAAGTAAAGCTACATTAATTTTAGTTGAATATGATTGAACTACTAGGATTTTGTAAATATGATTATAAAACAATTTTAAATTCCGACATGATGCGTCGCTACGATTATTAACACTGTCCTTGTAGGAATCTGGTCGCTTTCGGATCACGTGAAGAAAATGACTCCCTCCTTGAACAATTATGCGTCGTTGCGTGCTGAATTAGGTCTTTAGATAAGTTTACTTAGTAGTAAATTATATTTTTATTCATTTTATCGGCCTGTAAATATGATAGCCAACATTTATCTGTCTGATTTTCTTAATTTTACTCCCAGATAAATTAAGACAAAATTGAGTGGCGCCTAACAACCCTGAATTTCCTCCCCAACCAATCAATAGTGATGATTATAGACATGTACATTTGATAGTCTCCCAGAGCTCATCTCAATTCATTCCTCCTAAGATCAATAGTGATGATCATATACTTGTCAACACCATTTTTCGACGAGCTAGACCCTTCCGCGTTTTCTATTTTCCTTATCTTAAAAGTTTATCTCATTTTCTTTAACTTTTCTCTTCCTATTGAAGATATCTATTATCTATCTCTCTTTACTTTGTATAACTTTAACTCATTAACTAATAACTTTTCGACTCATGGTCCCAGATATGACCCTAAACTATCCTATCGTTGCGTTTCTCGCGATTATGGTCCAAGACATGACCTTAAACTGTTCTACAGTTCCTCTGTTCTATTACCAGTTTGTCACCTTTTTTGGAATCAAACTCCACATCTGGTTTTAGTTAAACTATTCTACCTTGAGAACTTTCATCGTTCGTTAATTCTATAAGAAATCGATTACTTTTTCTTAAAAGTAGTTGTAATTCTATTAAAACTATCATATATGGTAAATCTTAGATTGAGGCTGATGGCTGTAGATCCATAGTCAGGTATATACCTATAATAAAATAATAATATAAATAAAGAATTAAAATATCGAATATCTATACATAATAAAAGACTAAGTCTATTGGTAAATCTTACATTGAGGCTAAAGGCTGTAAAACCTTAGCTAACGTGTTTTGAGGCTGCTATACAAAATAGCAAAAATTTGTGAAAATCACAATAATAATAATTAAAGGCATTAGCCAAATATCTATAATAATTAAAGGCATTAGCCAAATATCTATAAGAATTAAAGGCATTAGCCGAATATCAATAAATAATAAAAGGCAAAGTCCGAAATTTTATGTGAGATAATACCTATATCTAATGGTTCCTCACCTTGACAATAAGTACAAGTATGGAACAGGAGGTATTATTGCCTCTGCGCCCCCCATACCATTCTTATTGTCAAGCAGTTATCTGCGTTATCTGACGCGATCTGCGTTACCTTACGCTGTTTCCCGTTATCTTTGCGCTGTCCGCGCCATTGCGTTTTATTTACGCGTTCCTTCATAACCGTAAAGGTTATGGATTTCTATTGTGTAACTTTGCATTTTTTTGCGTTACTTACGCAAAATTTTAAGTTAATGACCCCTTCCGGTCATACAAAGATATTCCTTGTTTCAAGTCTCGTCCTTGCGTTATTTACGCGAGATTTCGGTTTCCGAAAGATCCTATACCGGTTGCGCTTGTTTTCAAGCTATGCGCAGTTTGACTTTTATTTAGTTTGAGTAGTAACTCAAAACTGAATTTTTTTATTATAAGTTTGTCTCCCTAGAGCCATACTTATAATATTTTTTTTTTACGTCCTTGACGTACTCTTTTTAGTTGGATGAATGAGTGTGAGAAAGGTAGTGGTACGGGTAGTTCTAGTGTGACTGGCTACCGACCCTAGTTCCCCGTTCCGCCCTTGTGTGTGTGTGTCAGTTTCGTGACGGTCTGTAGATCCTAAATCGAGAGGCGAAGATTTGCTCCCGACCTTCTCGATCGGCTCTTAAGACGAGTTTTTGCGACTTCATCATGAGGTGACGATTTGGCCCCGATCCTTATGAGGAAGATTCGTGATATTTTTTTCTTTTAATTATTTCTTATGAAATCTATTGACGCTCTTGGGCTATGCCCAAAGAATTTTGATATCGGTGCCCGAAGAGGAAACCAATGGCTTCACCGTTTCCGTTTCGTTGTCTGCGCTTGGCCTCACCAAGCAGAGGAAAAACGATGACTGCAATGCCATCGCATCAACATGACATTTGTTTTCATGGCGATAAATGTGTCCTGTGCACAGGGGGTGGGAAAATTTCGTGCACAGTATCTTCAACCGAAGTAACCTAGCCTTATGGTAATGATGGTTACAACCATATTTCTCTGGGATGGGATTTCTTTATATTTCGATTTTTGTGGGTTATCTATCGGGGTATCATTATCTAAATTGTTTTATTATCTTTATCGCAGCTTGGAAATGCTGATTAAACAGTAACGTATCTCTATCTATGCCTTAACATGAATTAAGTTAACTTATATTCCTACTATGACTTTTACGCTTTTTTTTTATTGTTTTTTATTAACGATAAGGATATTTGTTACGACTACGTCGAACAGTCCTTAAATTCATTTAAAATTTTGATTAAATCATAAGATTTATCCGAACGAACCTGGTATATATTATAGACAGTAGTCTCCATAGAGTTATTTTTAGAACTTATCTACGTGAGAAACTTGCCATTCGTAGGCTTTAGTTCTAAGAATCTGTCCTCAAAATTGCTAACAAGCAAAACGAAGAATTACGTCATGTACCTCGACGAGAAAAATAAGAAATCGGTTCATTTTAACTCCTATAACTAGGCAACCAAATTATCTTTGAAGAAACTTTAAGTAACAATCCCTGTTAAATTTCAAGAGCCATCTTGGAAAATGACTTCACTTTCGGTTCGACAGTCAAAGTAGTAAGATGTGGTCAATATTTCGTATCGTGATCCATACAATTAATTTAATTATTTCGTGTACCTAAAGTCAAATAACAAACATGTGTAAATTGTGTCGTGTATCTAAAATCGAATAAATACCTGATTAATTGTTCGTGTAACCAAAATTAAAGAAATAACTTAAAACTTTTTACCGATCTATCGAACAAAATGTGTTTTATAATAAATCTATCTAACATGGCAAATTTGAATAAAGGCAAGAAATTTAATATTTTCGATCATTACCGACGATGCTAATTCAATGAAAAAGAATAGACAAATTGTTGATTTACGATAAATACTTATACCTACTGGATGGATAAAATTTGGATTATTAAGAAGATAACGTATACCTATGGGACGAAGGCGATTTGGATTATCAAATAATCAACGACGGCTACCAGGAAAAATGTATTTGGAAAGACGGTGTGCAATCAACAGGTGTATCGATAAACCAGCTTTTCCGAATTTGAATTCAGGAAAAAATAATTAGAGTGCAACGACTTACCACGTTTAAACGGGTTAAAGGTTAGTTTTTGTTCAATTTGATTGTATGTAACCGCACGTATCTAATTGTAACGATTGATTTGATGTATTGCTTATTCAACGACTATTTGGTCCATTTTACATTAAAAATTACATTAAAAATCCATCGTACAATTACCTATGATTTTTATCTGTAAAAAGTATTTATCTGTACAAATTATTGAAGTGGAAATCAATCCATAAAAATGATAAAGTAAATGGTTTACTATCATTGATGTTGTTCTACATAACGCTTAAATTAAGTAATTTTAATTAAATCTTGCGGAAGCTTCCTTGATCATTTAGGTAAAATTAAGGAAAATTTGTATTTATGTTCCGTATTTGTGACGACGTTTTGTTTAACTTTATTATATTTCTTTACCTCAAATATCTTTTATTTCAAGAGCGCCGAATTCTTTTCAGGATTGTGTATATATGTAAAAGCGGGGTAAGCGTATATTTTGTTTCACGTAAGTACCACCCTGAGATAAAGTTCTCAGGATTTTTTGAATTCAAGTTCGAAAAATCTGCTCGACCGACAGAAGTGAGCTAGCGAGGAGGGGTAACATACCTCACTTCGTAATTCTTTCTTTGGTGTATCCGAAGCTGTTAAAATAATTTCCTGCATTCGAATTTTAATCTTATTGGCCTGAAAAGTAGCCAACAATCCCAAATTAGCTAGTTACAAGTTAGTAAACAATGCATTAAGTACATTACTTACTTCCATAACAGTAATTGAACAGCATATCACAATGGCCAAAATTCTTCCAATGGAAAGTACCAACTGAATAGCAGCATAGACAAAGAAATCCACGTGTATTTTATTTTCAACAATCGCTAACCGACTAGGATAATAAAAAGATTCAATAACTGTCATACAATCCTGAAAAAAGATTAGAAGAAGTTGCCCCGAATACGCTTTGTTGAGAATCTTGCTTATTTCGCACAAGTCTTTATGGTGGATTATTAATTTCTCAACCAAATGCGAAATTCTACCCGAAAAATACTTGGTACCAAATCTGTAAAGCAAAAAATTTTCTAATCAGTTTTCAAAAAGTTTGTACTACACTTACAAACATGAATTTGACTTTGCTAAATTTTCAGAATCCCTCTGACAATTTCTGAAATTATCAGATACCTCAGTAAATTTGCAATTTATCCATCCAAAACGTTGATACAAACACACAACCAAAACACAAAACTGAAAAGTAATGAAAGTGAGAGTGAGTATTGGAACTAAGTAAGCCAAAAACTCTCCTATAAGCTTAAAGATTTCCAGATTCGAATCAAAACTTAAAAAGGTTATGCTTCGTACGACTGTAAGAATAGAGCAAGGAATGGCTACAAGCAATACGATGAGTAACGCTATGATGACGTTAATTTTGCTTCTTTTATATTTTTTCTTTAAGTCAATGTAAAATGTTTCTGCCATTTTGTTATCAAAATTTGTGATTTCATGCAAAACTTTTAAAATCTACAAAGAGGAAGCTTTTATGTACGATTCAAATATTTACAATAAAACTTACTTTGTTTACATAAAAACATACGAAGAAAATGCTACAGAACAATCCAGTTTGACCAAAATAAGCGTCAATTACATCCGTCGTTGAGGCAATTAGTCCTTCCTCGGTGTATCTATATGTATCAAGTGCTGTCAATGTATAGGCATTTATGAACAATAACAGGAATAAACTCCAAGCGTAATGAACTTTGGATTTTTTGCAGTTGCCTTCGTTTATCTTGAAAGGTGTTAAGCCCAAAATTGTTGTTGTTTTATACATGGGTGTTAAAACGGAATAGAATGTTTTAGGAGCGAACATACTTGAACGGTGGTGGAAAATATGAGAATAACACAGTTGTAATGCACCTACCTAATAAAATTTATGTTAAAGTTTATGCCGAGTTGTCTGATATAGTATTTAATCAAGATTTATCGTAAACTAAATGTTTGCTTTAATTTAATAAGTTTATAAGGTGCAGTCATACAGATTTTGTATTCAAACTTGTGCAAATCAATAACATTTTTTAGACAAACAAAATTATAAACTAAATTAACGCTGGATATATTTCTTATTTGTAGTATAAATGAAAATCTTTTAAATGCGGATGTAAGTTTGTATAATATGATGTAATTTATTCATTTTATTCATTTTCTTGACGTCTTCAAGCATTCGTCTTTTATACACATTTTTTATTACATCCACCCATGCAAGGGATGAATCATCAGATTCCATACTCTCAAACGATTGTTCTTCATTCCCCTTTACCTACTAATTTTTACTAGTCATAAATAATAAAAATAATTTAAGTAAAGTATTATTGACTGGAATAAAATATTGCCGTTGATAGGAGGGGTGGGTGGGGGAGGGTCGATATAATCTAGTCATCGATAAAAAGAACGATTCCTGGAAAATGACTCGATAATCTAATCGATCAATCTATCTGTGCTTTGGAAAGCACGTTAAGCCGGTGGTAGCAGGTGTAATTGCTTATAATGGTACTTTCAATTCAAGATCTATCGGGCACAATTCAGCACAATTAAAATTTTTAAGATTATCGAAAATGGCGGTGCTAACCACCACCCTCAAAATAGGCTACCTCCATAAAATCGGGAAAAAAAAAATTTTCAAAAAAAAAATACAGCACAACGCGGCACACACCGGGCACAATCCAGCACAATTAAAATTTTTGTGATTTTTAAAAGTAGCGGTGCTAAGTACATGCACATTAAATTTGTTCATTTTTTGCTCGATATCGTTGCTATAGTTATAAGTTAGATCATTTTCAAAATATTTAAAATGTTTAACTTGTTTCAATTATTTCGTTTATAATAACAATTTTTGTTCTTGTTGGTGAAGTACCCGTAAAAGCCATCAATTTTGTTTTTTTAGTCGATATCCTCATTTTATCTTCTTGACAAATCTCAGAAAGCATATGTAAACCCATTTTCAGCTTGTCTTCATTTTCAGCAACCATCGCGTATAAAATGCAGTTAAAAATGATATGGTTATCCAGATGAATTCCTTTGGGATATACCATTTTGGATTGGGATATACTGCACTTCTGCCTTAAACCTTTTTAGTTTTAATTTCTTTTGTTATTTTCTTTTTTAATTCTAAATCTATTTTGGTAGTTGTGTATAGGATCACAGGACATAAGCGTCTTTTTTCCATGATCTTCCAGAAAAGGTTTTTGTTTACACTGCTAAGCGCCTTCTCAAAATCTGTAAAACTTATATATGTGCTTTTTTATTAAATTCTCTACGCTTTTCAATCACTTGCTTCTTCTTCTTCTTAAGGTGCCGTTTCCTATCGGAGGTTGGCGAGCATTTGAAATGCTACATCTTGGCAGATTACTCTTGAAGGTTTGCCATTGCCTTCCGAGAGAAGAGGGTCATAATAAAGTTGGATAAATTTCACTTAGCTCACCTGCTGTAATGTGAATATTCTATCCATCGTTGATCTTCCCCCTCTGAAGCCCATCTGTTTTCCATGCACCTATTCTGCTATTTGTGATGTTTTTAATTCTGTTTTTAAATATTTTGGTATATATTTTATAAGCAGAGTCTAATAAGTTTATATATTAAATTTTTTTTGACATTTAGTTTTGTTACCTTTTTGGAATATAAAAATTACTTTTGGGATCTTCTAATCTTATGGGATTTATTCTTTCTTTCAATGCACAGGTCTTAAATGTAATAGTGTGCCTTCTAATTTCTACATTTTAGCATTTACTCCATCCAACTCGGTTACTTTTCAATTTTGGATATTTCGCAAAGACATGCTCTTTTTTTCTCTTATATTATAGTTTTTATATGCCATTTATTTTTTTCTTATTGCCTATTTCAATTTATCTTGTCAAACCTTTTCTTCTTTCATATTGCTTCTTTTTTTCTAACGCTTCATCTGCGGCTTCCTTAGCTACTCTCTTCAGATTTTGCCATTCTTCATTTATATCTTCTTTTGTTTTAAGATATTCTAATTTTTTGTTTAAGCTATAATAATTAATCTTGCTCCTCTTGCTGACCAAGTGAATTTTTCCGGAAAATTTCATTATTTGTTATTTTGAGATCCTTGTAGATGACAAAGTTTCACAACTTTCCATTTTTGTTACAAGTATCTTCTCCGTAGAAACCTATTATTTGTGGAATTGGTACGTTTCCCACCCTAGCGTTGAGAACACCCAATAGAACTAGTACTTATTTTTTTTGTTTATTAAGGATTGTTTGTAATTATTCATAAAAAGATTTAGATTCGTCAAATTTTCCGTCGTCTGGTGCATAGACACCTATTTAATTGTAGGGTTTCCTCTTTAGATCTTGATTTTTAACTTTTTTAAACTTTTTGTTTACTAATCCTTTCACATTCTATGTTGTAACTCTTATGTCTTTGTAATCCTGGCTTGTTTGTATTTCCTTCTTGCTTGTGTCATCTACCTTATGTTCGTTTTGCAAAAAAGATTGAATTAAAAGAATTATTAACCTCGAGGTATAGTGACAAATAAAATTCATTGAAGTGAATTGGGGGGGGGGGGTGAGATCACAAAGACTTGATTACACGCTGCTTGCGTGTGACCTATATTTTTTTCTCATGTCAGAGGCAGACAACATCTTTTACTATTGACTTAACTTTTGTGTTGTCAACCAAAAAAACTCACAACATCTGCCTAGGAAATTCATGGTAAAAGTGCATTGTAACTAAAAATAATTGTATGTATTAGATTAATATTTAATTATTCATATTCTAGGAAGATATTCCTACCTGAATGTAACAATTAAATTATGTACAGTGACCTAGGGAGTCCTAACAAAACCATGCGCATATAGATAAAATGTGGAAGAAAAACTCATATTTGCTATATCGTACAACGATGAGACGAAGGCGATTTCAGTTGCTTTTACGTTTTATACGTTTTTTGACGATTACACTACACGTCAAGAACGAGCAGCCAATGATACAGCTGCACCAATTTCTGATATTTGGAACATCCTGAATGCCAACGTAGAGGCGATGTATAGACCAACGAATCATTTGATTATCGACGACAGTCTCTTTCTTTTTTGAGGAGGAACAAAGTTTACCCAGTCAGTACATGCCATATGCTTGCAAAAAAAATAAACCATAGACGCAGACATTTTTTACGCCAGCTTTCAGAAGAACTAGCCATGCCAATAATAGAAGAGCTATTTTCTATCATGCAAAATCATACAACGAAAATTGCAATCAAAAATTTGATTGATGCTAGTGGTAGAAAAGTTGTAGTTGGATCATACTGCATTTGCAACGAGGAGCCTATCCGAAAAAGAAGACAGACAAGAAAGTTTTGCGTTGACTGTAATAAGACCGTTTGTAATCAGCACACAGCAAAAATCACAAAATGTTTGAATTGTAATTATTGATTTCTAATATATCTGTGTAAAAGATAGAAACCTAATTATTTTTTTTGTAATTTTTCATACAGTATTTGTATATTACTGAGCAAAAAACAAAAACTCTATGATTTTTATCCAACAATCACATTGCAAAATATGATAGTTATTATTATAATACACTACATTCAATAAATAAATAATTTGAAATAAATATTATATTGTTATTATTTACATATTTACTTATTACATTTTTACAACAAACATTTTTTTTGATATACTATACGAAAACCATGCTTTTTCTATCGGGGTACCCAGGTGGCTCATAAATGTTCTTTTTTTCAAATGCAAAATTTAAAAATATGTAGAATGCAAATTTCGATAACGAATCTGTCAAATCATGAGGATTCAAAAAGGTTTCGGCCAATGTTTTTTGGAAAAAAAATTATTAAACAAAACGTACGCCGATGGGTACCCGGGTACCCGGGTGGCAACACAAGGGTTAAACTTAAGAGGGGCACTTTTTTCAAGGCTTTTTTAATTTAATCAACAGATGGCGCCTACTTAAATATTTTTATAAAATACTAGAAGGCTTTTGTATTTAAAATATAGCAAATTCGTTGAGATAATACTATTCTATAAACAATATTGTTGGTCTTAAGCTATTTTGAGTTCGTATTGAGTATGTCAAAACACACTCACTTACAAAAAAAGATAATTAAACTTTAATTACGAATTGTGTTTTTATAAATAAATATTACGAACCCAAAATAGCTTAAGACTAAGAATATTGTTTATAGAATAGTATTATCTCAACGAATTTGCTATATTTTAAATACAAAAGCCTCCTAGTATTTTATAAAAATATTTAAGTAGACGCCATCTGTTGATTAAATTAAAAGGGCCCTGAAAAAAGTGCCCCTCTTAAAAATAATAATTTTCTGTTTTTTTAGAAAATCGGATCAAATCGATTTGCTCGTAATAATACTGGTATATTTACTCTATTTATAAATTCGTTATCTATAATTTACTGTCCCTCACTGTCGCCAAACGTAAATAATGATTACAAAACATATACAGTTAAGCGTTTG
The DNA here is from genome assembly GCA_905340355.1 of Rhagonycha fulva. Taxonomy (NCBI): domain Eukaryota; kingdom Metazoa; phylum Arthropoda; class Insecta; order Coleoptera; family Cantharidae; genus Rhagonycha; species Rhagonycha fulva. The sequence continues at coordinate 7,583,867 of HG996556.1, read as the reverse complement.
AATATATGTAATTAACTATGCACATAAACAATATTACTGTATTTGTCATTTTGAGTAAACTATGTTTGTATTGTTACATGTAACACAAACGGTAGCACAATACGTAACTGAATTTTGCTGAAAATTATGTCATTGGACACTTAAAAATTTTAAATTAAAAAGAAATTCTAAGAATATTTATTGGAACTTGGCATTAAATATATAAAAAAAATCTATGAGTTTTTCAAGTACGAGAAAATTCATATAATTTATTTTTAAAACCAGTATGTTTAAGGCAGAAAATGTTTTTTCGGTATTAAAACCTGTATTTTACATAACCAAACTTGTAGGATTTACGCCCTTTGATTTAGAGGAAACTAAATTTAATAAATTATCTGTGATTAGTGTATTATGGGGATTTGCTTTAATAGTTTTTCAAATTTTAATAACATTTAGCTATGCAATTCCATCAGTTCATGGTGACAGTGTGATAAGCAGAATCACCGACAATTTTACGTACGCCATAGGTATTCTCTGCTATAGTGGAGGAATATTTACAAATTTAATATTTTACAAAAGGGCAAGTAAACCTATTTAAAAAATTTGTTAGTTTTAATTAAATCTCTGTTTTAGATTGTAAAAGTTATACAAAATATTGCAGTATTTGATAAAGAAATATTAAAAATGAATTTAATAGAAGTTAAAAAAATATATAAACATAGTACACTATATTTCACTTTGATAGCTTTATTTATTATTTTTTCATCAATAGGATTGCTATTCTACATGTTCATCTATTTTATTAATCAATACAACTTAGTTGCTGTTTTTCAAATTCTAACAAGTGCTTTCAGTTTTGGCCCATACTTTATAATTTTGCAATATTGCTCTATAGCATACCTTGCAAGACAGCGACTGTTGTGGATCAAGTCTATACTTTTAAATCTTTTAAGGTCAAATTTAACAAACAATGCGTACGTATCATCATCACATTTTTTCAGAAATTCGGGTCTATGTAGTAGGTACATAATAGCTATATTATGTAACCAGTTATGAAATGTAACATTAAAATGTAAATTTGTAGTAAATTCATCTTTAAAATAATCAAAATTTCAGTGATTTTTAGTAATATATTTATTGCTTGTTACAGAAATCATGCACAGGCAAATGTTACAATTGATCTAATAAGCAACATACATAATAAATTGCATGTTGTGGTTAAGAATATAAATTTTGCATTCTCATTTCAAATAATTATGGTTATTCTACAATCAATCGTAGCTTTAACAGACATTTGTTTTTTCATTGCCACTGCTGCATTTTCAAAAATGGTTTTGCCAACCTCTTTGATTACATTTTATTTAATTTTATGCATGTTTTATATCCTGTTAATTTCTGGTGTAGCATTTATCGGTTCACGTATTTCAAAAGAAGTAAGATAAAATTATTTTTAAGAATATTCGACATTTAAATAATTCCTGCATTTTCTTGCAGGCCACAAATATAAGAAACACACTTAATGAAAAAAGTTTAACAATTCATTTAAATAATAAAAAATTGAATTTACAGGTAAGCATTTGCAATAGAAATTATAATGAATAATTTTATAATTTTTTGTTTCAGTTTCTTTCGCTTTCTTTGCAACTTTTTCACGAAAAAATACAACTGATCGCTGGAGGATTTCTTAAAATCGATCAATCGCTTTTACTTAATGTAAGGAGATCTGTTAGATGTTGAATTATCAAAATGAATTTTGTTTACTAAAACTGTCCAATTCCTTTTTTTACAGATATTATACGTTGTAACTACCTATTTCATTGTAGTTCTTCAATTTGATTTAGCATTCAAATAAAACACACTTAATATCAGTTTTAGTGCGAATAATTCAAAATCAGGAAAGTTCAAAAAACAATTACTGGAATTTCTTTAATGTATTTTGGAAGAAAATTGGGACTATTATAAGAATTTAATAACCTTCAACCAAAAAATCGATTTTTTTCGGATGCTTCTTCTGATGAAGAATTTTAGTAACTTTTTTTTTATCTTTGTATTTGATTTATTTTAAATAAACAGTATTAATAATACATTTTCTATAGTAAAAAAGAGGTAAAATCAAAAAAATCTTATAACCGCGGTATAGAGCCAGATGATGCTCTTAAGGGACAGGCCCTATGATCGTTCCATTGTTCCCCGACACTGCTAGAAAGCCAGCCTTGCTGTTTCGAGTTAACTATACACATTCTTGCAATTCAATATCTTAGCACTATTTAGAAATAGAAGAAAATTATAAATACAAATGTTTTTATATGGAAATTTTATGCTCTATAAATTCTATTAGTACTATTTTACTCCAAATTTAGATTTAAAGGGATATATATGAAAAAAATATAGATTTTTACAGTAATTACAGCTGGTTTGTTTAATTTATTTTAGAAGGAGGGACCAGTTTAAAAAGCATTTTATAAATTAGAAACTACAAAAACAAATTACCATCGCGACCCCATTTTTTGTGTTAATTGAACTGACCCATAAATTGTACCACTTTAAACGTATAACATCGATTTTAACTATACAAACAATTGACTACTTTTTGTTTTTTTTTTGCTTATTACACTATTATTTGTAGCAATAAATTATAAAGTAAATTACAGATTTCTTTAGTATTTAGTTTATTTAGTGTATTTCATGATATTAGTATTGCTGGTATACTAGTGGAAAATATGTTCGAAGCACAAAATATCTACTCGGTTTTAAAACCCATGTTGTACATAACTAAACTGGTAGGATTAACACCACACAATTTACAGGAAAAAAATTTTGATAAACTTTCTACCATAAGTATTATATGGGCGATTGTCATAATAGTTTGTCATGTTACTATAACAATTACTTACAAGGATGATTACCTAGCCGGTTACAAAAGTTTTGTAACCAATGTCGTTAACATTTGCACATTTATTCTATCCATCTTGAGTTACAGCGGTGGAATACTATCAAATTTATTATTTTCAAAGAAGGTAAACTTTTGCTGTAAAATTTTAAACCAATGGAAAACAGTGATATTAACATGATATATTTTAGATTACACCAATAATCTCACAAATCTCAATTTTAGACGAAAAATTTCAAGAGTTAAATTTAATAAATATCGCAAAATCACATAAAAGTAGTAAAATACAGTTAACTTTCATAACACTGATATATTTTATTTACATTGCATTATTTTCTCTTGGTGACATATACTATTATAGGTACGCATTTGACCAGGGTAGCATTTTGATGTATTTCTTGGTGTACTTCAGTTTTGGTTCAATTTTTGTCAATATACAAATTTTCTCAATTATTTTTCTTTTGAGACAAAGATTTGAGTGGATCAATGTTATACTCTTGCGAGAAAAACCGCAACTTATTTTCAGAAGGTAAATTCGTTTAGTAGTGTAATCAGAGGGCTGAAAGTTATTGAAAAAACAAATATTACTTTGCAAACAAAGATTAGATGGCTTGAGGTTGAGCCTTCTTAATTACACTATTGGTATTACTATTATTATAATTATGTTATTTCAATACTACTTCTTGCAGAGCCAATATAATCAATACTACTACTGGACTACTCCAGATAAGCATCATGTATAACAAATTGTACACTATTACAAAAGCCACGAGTTCTACGTTTTCGTTTCAGTTATTAATGTTCACCTTACAAGTAATTGTAATGTTGATGAATCTATTATCTTACTCAATTGCTGCACTGTTTTGCAACTACATCGTGCCAATAGCGGAGATTGCATTATACGTAAACGTCGTAATTTTATATCTACCAGTAATGTATATGATAGTTACCAACTGCTCAAAAGCCTCAAACGAAGTAAATAATAATTTCCTTTTTTGAAATGTTTTAATTCGTGTAAATGATTATAAATTTTCAGGCAAACAAAGTTATAACCCAAATTAACTCTACATTTTTGCCGATTGATATGCGAGATAGAGATGTTTTAAATGCGGAAGTAAGTATTTAAAAAACTTTTTTACATAAAAATATTTTACGTTCATGTTATAGCTTGCTGGGCTGGCTTTCAGATATGCCTGTACGCTGCTTTTTATGTTAATGATGGCAATTCACTAACCTAAGAAGACCGCAAATTTACTGTGTTTTTTAATTTTTGAAATTGTTTCTGGATGTGATCCCTTTGCATTGCATTTGCAGTTGAATGCGTTAGCTGCAAGGCAATGAGCGACGACCAATTAGAAAGTATGTTAATAATTGCCACTATTAACAAAACACAAGGTTACAGGTACATTTGAAGGCCAACCTAGCAATCTATACTTATCGGACGTAAAGTAATTACATTCTCAAAAAACCTGTAAGTTATCAAGTGCATCTGTACTTAATACAGCTGGTAGAACAGATCGTGATCATAACAATTACAAGTTAAAAGAAGAAGAAGAAAGTGGCGCCTCCATTACACTTTATTCACTTAATTTCCTTTTCCCCTGGATAGACCCCCCACCTTACGAATAAAAATGCTGGAGTAAATTGCATAATTACATGGTCTTTGCTCTCTGCGATGATTTTTTCAGTTACATTAAAAAAATTACTTTTGGATTTTGTAAACTTTTTTGTTTTTTGGTTACTATATTATACTTTTTAAACTATGTATTTTCTTGCTTAATTTTGTTATTTATCAATTTCATTCCAGGTTTTGACAATGTCATTACAACTGTTACACGAAAAAGTACATTTTTCTGTGTACGGATTATTCAAAATAGACGAATCGCTTTTGTATAATGTAAGTAACAATTATATACACTTTATATAATACTTTCAAAATGTGAAACACATATTATTTTTTAACTTCGTAGTTATTACTGTACAGATACTCACAGGTAGTTAGACTTCAAACTGTAGGATCATAAGATTGATTAATTTGAAAAAAAACTACCTTTTCAAATGATCAAAACCATTATTTTTTATCACAATTTTTTATATAAACCAATAATGTATTAGACAGTTTGAAAACTAAAAATATTGAAAACTGATTAATCGTACTAAAAGTATAATTTTCACAAACGTTTTTGCTATACTATAGCATCGTTAGGTAACTAAACAGAAAATGTCAAAAGAATTTTGGTTAAATACCTATACCTGTCACGGGCTCTTCCCGCAAAGCAACATTTACTCCACCCGTGATAAACGTCAGGGGTGCCAACAAGATCGAGTGGTTTAAATAGGTTGGGTTCGGATCTTAAACGAAACCAATACACGCGGTGCTGTGGCTTTATGGGTTAAAATGAATTAAAACGGGACTAGAAGGATAAAAGCGGCATAGTCAATTTCGCGGTAACCTTGACCTCTCGTGCTCAAAACAAACCTACGGCTAAAAAGTTTGAAGCACACGATTAGTCATGTAAACAAAAAGACATACAAACGTTGTCAGACACCAGCCTACCGTTATGTTTAGCCGATGGTCATCTGGTATTGAGTATTACAGCTGTAACACGAAGATCTTTTCCTGCAAGACTTACCTGAGTTAATCAGGCCCTCCCTAGCTAATCCAGTACCATGACTAGTCGAGTACAGTTTAGAGTGGGGGGGGGATATATATCTATATATATATATATATATATATATCTATAATTTAGATATACTAAATTATTAGGGGAACGACAAGTCAAAATTGGGGAAATACAAAATATATAAGCGATTGTCCTGATTTTTAAGGAAAACTATTTAATAAAACATTTCAACAAACCTTACCCTACCCTCTGAGACTTTTGTATATTCTACAGAATACTCTCCCCACAACTATCCTAAATTTCACAACTAAACTATTTTTTCTCTATTTTTTCTTTACAATGAATTACTTTAGTATATGTAAAACTTAGCTGTATTAAGTTATCGGAAATGAAGTAATCAATTACTGAAAATAGATAAACTATGACATATAAAGTAATTTATTATACGAATATTTTTACATATTATGTTGTATTTATAAAAATATATTTTATCTTTATTACCAGGACTATATTATGCATAGTGTTGCGGATTTCACGTTTAACCCGATTTTTAAAAATTATTTATCCATAGCTAATTTTTATTATTATTAATAATCTATTTATAAGTTAATACTTTCATAATAATAAAATAACATTTTTTCTTGTAGATATTTTACGTTATAACTACTTATGCTATTGTAGTTATTCAATTCGATATCGCTTACAATAAAATCGCCTGAGTAGAAAATTTATTTAAGAGATGAGCTATTGGTACATGTTGAACATAATAGTAATTATTGTAAACTTAACTTTTTGAATTTTTTACCAAGTATTTTTTGAATGAGTAAAGATAATTTTAAAACCCACCACTAACAATTTTATCACAATTTTTTAGATAAACCAAAAGTGTATCGGCAGTTTATCAAGTTGCACTACTTAGACCACACTATTATAAATTACTAACAATTTTACTTTTAATTTTTATTTACTAATAAATTATCGTTATAAACGTCTTTATTAAAATAAGTTATTTATTCACTATATTAATGTAAATTATGTGTCTTTGTTTTATTAAATTCCTTTCTTGTAAAATTGCTTTTGTCAATTGTTGAATGATTCAACAATAAAGTTAATTAAATTTTAGGTTTAAGTGTGTGTTGACAAATAAAACGAATCGTTAACACTATCGTAATTTATTATCAGAATATTTATTTACAAAATTTATATTCAATTGCGCGTAGTTTTTGAATTTAATGTTTATTCTGTTTGAGGGATATTTCTACACTGCTCCAGAACTACCTTAAATATTCAAAGAACACATTAAATACTTTAAACCAAACATGCGTGAAACGATTTGACCAAATAATAGTTATTTATGATACGAGTGTGTTATATGACAAATAAGTCACGCGAGAAAAGTTTAGCCCGCAAGGCCGTAAGGCCGAGCGGGCTATTTTCTTAAGTGACTTATTTGTTATTAACACACGCGTGGCATACAAAACTTGATCCAATATCCTCATAATAATAGTTTAAAATATAATTATATTTTTGATCTTTGACGTTTTAAAATGTCAAATTTAAATTTTGAAAACCATAGTAGATGTCAAATATAGGTTATTTTAAACTATTAAATATTACGAGATATTGGTTACAAATGTGTTAATATGTTTTCATTTTTCACAAAACATGTGAGCTAAACTTTTTACCCCTAATAGAAACTGAAAAAATATATACTTTAATACGTCTTTGAATTATTAAAAATGTAAGTGATTCCCAGTTTCTTTACTCACTAGTGAGTTATACTTTACTCACTTATTGGATTATAGGCCACTTTACTCATTTAAAAAACCATAGTTATACCTCTATTATTGCGAGATATTGGATAAAATAATTTTATGCTAAATTTATAAAAATTTAGAAATACAGATTATTAATATGATAAAAATATTTAGAAATTTAATTAAAAATAATTATGAATAAAATAATTTATAGTAAAAACGTTTTAACACTGAGAAAAATCTAGATTTTTACAGTAATTTCAGCTTATTTGTTTCATTGATTTTAGAAAAAGAGATCAGTTTATAAAGCATTATTTTAAATTAGAAAGTACAAGATAAATTATCATCGCAACCCCATTTTATGTGTTAATTGTACTGACCCATAGACTTTGTCACTTTACACGTTAGAACATCGATTTTTAGTATACAATCAATTTAATACTCTTTGTTTTGTTTCTTGCTAATTACATTATTATTTGTAGCCATAAATTATAAAGTAAATTACAGATTTCTTTAGAATTCAATTTATTTATTTAGTGTATTTTATTGTAGTCACTAGTATTGCTGGTATATACTAGTGGAAAACATGTTCGAAGCACAAAATATCTACTCAAATTTTTGCAACACCAATAATAATAGATGATTTTATAATTTGTTGTTTCAGTTTCTTTCACTTTCTTTGCAACTTTTTCACAAAAAATAGAACTGAATAGACAGCTGGCACCCAACGCTAGGGTAAGACTTGGGACAAATCTGTTTACCGTTGCTTTTCCAGTGCTTAGCGTAAGGATCGGCGTACAGTGAGTACAGTCGGCAGTTGCTGGCGGCCGATGTTTGAACCGACGTTGAGCCAAGGCTGTTTACCGTAGATTTCCCGGAGCTTAACATAAATCGACTTAGAATGAATGGCCAATGCTAGGCCAGTATCGAATACCCTTACTTTACCTGTAATCAGTACTGGACCAAAACTAGGAGTCAACGTTGCACCGACGTTGAGCGCCAACCGTAAGACCAAAGTTATTATTTCAGCATTGGACCAACGATCTCCTAGTGGTGACCACCGTTGAGCCAATGCTAGATTAATATTGGGCAAATTGTAAATATTTTCATGGAAAGTATTAAAAATACCTTTTCTTTACAATAAATCTGGATAGTAAAAGAGAAGTTTAGTCAAAAAAATCTGATAACCGCGGTATAGAGCCAGATCATGTTCTTAAGGGACAGGCCTCATGATCATGTCATTGTTCCCGACACTGCCAGAAAGCCAGCTTTGCTGTTTCTCGGCGCTATTAAGAAATAAAATAAAAAAAATTTTAAATAAAAGTGTTGTAGGAAGTTTTATGACATATAAAATCTATTAGCACTATTTTACTCCAAATTTAGATTTTAAGGCAGATATCTGAGAAAAATCAAGATATTTACAGTAATTTCAGATGGTTCGTTTAATTTATTTTAGAAGGAAGGGCCAGTTTATAAAGCATATTATAAAATAAAAACTACAAGAAAAATTACCATCGCGACCCCATTTTTTATGTTAATTGAACTGACCCATAAATTGTACCACTTTAAACGTATAACATCGATTTTAACTATACAAACAATTTAATACTCTTTGTTTTCTTTTCTTGCTTATTACACTATTATTTGTAGCAATAAATTATAAAGTAAATTACAGATTTCTTTAGTCTTTAATTTATTTAGTGTATTTCGTGATATTAGTATTGCTGGTATACTAGTGGAAAATATGTTCGAAGCACAAAGTATCTACTCGGTTTTAAAACCCATGTTGTACATAACTAAACTGGTAGGATTAACACCACACAATTTACAGGAAAAAAATTTTGATAAACTTTCTACCATAAGTATTATATGGGCGATTGCCATAATAGTTTGTCATGTTACTTTAACAATTACTTACAAGGATGATAACCTATCCGGTTACAAAAGCTATATAAACAATATCGTTAACAATTGTACATTTATTATATCCGTCTTGAGTTACAGCGGTGGAATACTATCTAATTTATTATTTTCAAAAAAGGTAAACTTTTGCTGTAAAATTTTAAACCAATGGAAAACAGTAATATTAACATGATATATTTTAGATTACACAAATAATCTCACAAATCTCGATTTTAGACGAAAAATTTCAAGAGTTAAATTTAATAAATATCGCAAAATCACATAAAAGTAGTGAAATACAGTTAACTTTCATAACACTGATATATTTTATTTACATTGCATTATTCGCTCTTGGTGACACATACTATTTTAAGTACGAATTTGACCAACGTAGCATTTTGATGTATTTCTTGGCGTACTTCAGTTTTGGTTCAATTTTTGCCAATATACAAATTTTCTCAATTATTTTTCTTTTGAGACAAAGATTTGAGTGGATCAATGTTATACTCTTGCGAGAAAAACGGCAACTTATTTTAAGAAGGTAAATTCGTTTAGTAGTGTAATCAGAGGGCTGAAAGTTATTGAAAAAACAAATATTACTTTGCAAACATAGATTAGATGGCTTGACATTTCTTAATTACACTATTGGTATTACTATTATTGTAATTATGTTATTTCATTACTACTTTTTGCAGAACCAATATAATCAATACTACTACTGTACTACGCCAGATAAGCATCATGTATAACAAATTGTACACTATTACAAAAGCTACGAGTTCTACGTTTTCGTTTCAGTTATTAATGTTTACCTTACAAGTAATTGTAACTTTGATGAATCTATTATCTTACTCAATCGCTGCACTGTTTTTCAACTACATCGTGCCAATAGCGGAGATTGTATTATACATAAACGTCGCAATTTTATTTCTACCAGCAATGTATATGTTAGTTACCAACTGCTCAAAAGCCTCAAACGAAGTAAATAATAATTTTCTTTTCTGAAATGTTTTAATTTGTGCAAATGATTATAAATTTTCAGGCAAACAAAATTATAACCCAAGTGAACTCTACATTTTTGCCGATTCATATACGAGATAGAGATGTTTTAAATGCAGAAGTAAGTATTTAAAAAACTCTTTACATATAAATATTTTACATTCATGTTATAGCTTGCTGGGCTGGCTTTCAAATATGCCTGTACGCTGCTTTTTATGTTAATGATGGCAATTCATTAACCTAAGAAGACCGCAAATTTACTGTGTTTTTAAATTTTTTAAATTGTTTCTGGATGTGATCCCTTTGCATTGCATTTGCAGTTGAATGCGTTAGCTGCAAGGCAATGAGCGACGACCAATTAGAAAGTATGTTAATAATTGCCACTATTAACAAAACACAAGGTTACAGGTACATTTGAAGGCCAACCTAGCAAGCTATACTTATCGGACGTGAAGTAATTACATTCTCAAAAAACCTGTAAGTTATCAAGTGCATCTGTACTTAATACAGCTGGTAGAACAGATCGTTATCATAACAATTACAAGTTAAAAGAAGAAGAAGAAAGTGGCGCTCCGATACACTTTATTCAATTAATTTCCTTTTCCCCTGGATAGACCCCCCACCTTACGAATAAAAATGATAGAGTAAATTGCATAATTACGTGGTCTTTGCTCTCTGCGATGATTTTTTCAGTTACATTAAAAAAATTACTTTTGGATTTTGTAAACTTTTTTATATTTTGGTTACTATATTATACTTTTTAAACTATGTATTTTCTTGCTTAATTTTGTTATTTATCAATTTCATTCCAGGTTTTGACAATGTCATTACAACTGTTACATGAAAAAGTACATTTTTCTGTGTACGGATTATTCAAAATAGACGAATCGCTTTTGTATAATGTAAGTAACAATTATATACACTTTATATAAGACTTTCAAAATGTGAAACATATATTATTTTTTAACTTCGTAGTTATTACTGTACAGATACTCACAGGTAGTTAGACTTCAAACTGTAGGATCATAAGATTGATTAATTTGAAAAAAACTATCCTTTCAAATGATCAAAACCATTATTTTTTGATCACAATTTTTTATACAAACCAATAATGTATTAGACAGTTTGAAAACTAAAAATATTAAAAACTGATTAATCGTACTAAAAGTATAATTTTCACAAACGTTTTTGCTATACTATATAGCATCGTTAGGTAACTAAACAGAAAATGTCAAAAGAATTTTGGTTAAATACCTATACCTGTCACGGGCTCTTCCCGCAAAGCAACATTTACTCCACCCGTGATAAACGTCAGGGGTGCTAACAAGATCTAGTGGTTTAAATAGGTTGGGTTCGGATCTTAAACAAAACAAATACACGCGGTGCTGTGGCTCTATGGGTTAAAATGACTTAAAACGGGACTAGAAGGATAAAAGCGGCATAGTCAATTTTGCGGTAACCTTGACCTCTCGTGCTCAAAACAAACCTACGGCTAAAAGGTTCAAAGCACACTATTAGTCATGGAAACAAAAAGACATACAAACGTTGTCAGACACCAGCCTACCGTTATGTTTAGTCGATGGTCATCTGGTATTGAGTATTACAGCTGTAACACGAAGATCTTTTCCTGCAACACTTACCTGAGTTAATCAGGCCCTCCCTAGCTAATCCAGTACCATGACTAGTCGAGTACAGTTTAGAGTGGGGGGGGGGGGGAAATATACTAAATTATTAGGAGAACGACAAGTCAAAATTGAGGAAATACAAAATATATAAGTGATTATTAGGGATTATATTATATAACCATAAATTAATACAATACACTTGTATGGCCTTTAAAAATAGGACCTGTTCTATTCCATCAATTTTTACATGGAAAAATACATGTATAAATACAAGTGCAATTTTGGAGTAGTATATGCTACATTCAACATCTACATGTACATTTACATGTAAAATATGATGGTGTACTACGACCATTACTTTTGGTAGATAGTGTATCTCATGGGCTACGTGGTACTTTCCTGTTTCTCTACATAATCTTTGGATCAAAAAACTTTGTGAATCTACTGGAACGTTTGGGATTTAGTGCATCATATCACTATGCCCAATATCTAAAACTATAAACCATCTGTCACCCTTTGAAACCTACCCCTGTAGAAACATTCAGTCAATATATTTTTGACAATGCGCATTTTAATGTGGCCATCCTTGGTGGTTTAAATACTATCCACAGCACTGAGGTTCTAAATTAAAGTCCCAGTTTTTTAAAAAATTAACAGACTAAAAATATCTGTCTCTGCTGTAGAAGTATGTGTTTCTGCAGCTGGAGCAAATAACACATCAAAACACATTGTTTTTAAAAACTGGAATGTGCAATATCCTAGTCCATCCAATGTCCAGATTTTTAAGGAAAACTAATTAATAAAACATTTCAACAAACCTTACCCTACCCTCTGAGACTTTTGTATATTCTACATCTACAGGATACTCTCCCCACAACTATCCTAAATTTCACAACTACACTATTTTTTCTCTATTTTTTCTTTACAATGAATTACTTTAGTATATGTAAAACTTAGCTGTATTAAGTTATCGGAAATGAAAGTAATCAATTACTGAAAATAGATAAACTATGACATATAAAGTAATTTATTATACGTATATTTTTACATATTATGTTGTATTTTTATCCAGCTATTATTATTGCGTCCATACATTGTCATTTTACATTGATTATTGCGTCCATTACTTTATTGCGTCCGTATGTCGGACGCAATAACAACAAGCTTGGGTTTTAAGGTTTCTTGCAAACATAATCCAGGTATTACTGCGTCCCTTTCTTTAGTGTTTTAATGTGGTATAATGCCTCAACGAATTTTTACTCCATCTATTATGATAACCCAGATTCAAGAAGATTTAAAAATTTAAGTGGAAGCAATAATGTTACTAATTCGTACAAAAGAATAATATTTTAGTTCAGCAAAATTCCAGTAGAGGCGTAAAATATATTCGCGAATACGTATATCATAGCGAAATAAGTGTGCATTTCAGAAATAATAATGCGTCCCAGATTGGCAACGCTGTATCTATATGGAATGTGCTTTAGTTAACAATTTCTGCAAATCTTATAAAAAATATAATAATAATTTTACTCGTGGTAGTTGTATGTTAGAGCTTGTTGCGTCTGCAGTGAAATTTTTCATAATTATTAATTTTTTTGAATTTATTTACCTACTTTATAATGTTTAATCGAGGAAAACTCTTAGTTAAATTATGTGAAAAAACGAAAAATGCAGGTAAGTTGAAAATTTTATGCCTTCTAAGTATAATAATTAGTACTTATTATTATTAAACCAATTTTAAGAATCGTCTAGCAGTACAAGTAATACTGTAAGGAAGAAATCTAACTGGTTTTGCAACAGAGGACTTTCACCAGTAAATTTTGACTTTTGTACTTCCCCCAATACGGTTAATATGGAAGCAATCGTGAGTTATTTTGTTCACTTAAATTGATTAATTTTTGTAACTTGATCTCAATTGCTGCGTTCTATTTACTGAAAATTTAAACAAAGTTAAGGAGAAGTCGATTAAGTTGAGAAGACAAGGTACCTCGAGAACCTCAATTTTACGTCAAATTTTATAAGATTCCAATAGAATTACTTTTAAAATTTGTTATTATTAGGTTGGGATTAAAAAGTCACGGGACCCATATTATTAATATTATTAAAGATTCTTATTGAGAAGGTGTTTCGGCCTACTGAGCCATAATCATATGTATATTATGATGTTATCTTTTTACTACATGACACTTTGATACGATTATGGCTCAGTAGGCCGAAACGCGTTATCAATAAGATTCTTTAATAATACGAGTCAAGTGCCTTTTTTCAAACTTAATCGAATAATTGATTAACTTCTACATAAAAAGAAAATATAATTAACATATTTTGAAGTGAAAGATTAGCTAAAATTTACACCTTATCTAATATGGTGTGGATCTTATTAACGTAAGTGCAAAATTTTAAAGCACATTTATTGCAAATAGAACACAACATAATATAATAGTAAATTTAGTAAGAGTTAAATTTTATGGAAACATTGCATTTCCTATTATCAACGTGAAATTTGGAATTTGAAAAAAAATTGAAATTTAGAAAATCAACAATTCAAAATACACCAAACGTTCCCGTGCCAACTCCACTTCGGGGTTGTTTTTACACTGTTCTTACGGTGATCTTTGCGAATTAACTTGAGAAAAACTGTTGAATCCGGTAATTTATCACAGAAAAAAAAGGTGTACTTAAAAGTAGAACAATTTGTGCCTAGATTGTCTACAAGTACAAATTGGGTGAAAATTAGGTACAATTGTACTTAATTTTAGTCAAATTCAGTCATCTTTAGCGCAATTGTACTATTTTATAACACAAATTGTGCTAAATTTTTACACAATTTGTACCTGTAGACAATCTAGGCACAAATTGTTCTACTTTTAAGTACACATTTTTTTCTGTGATCTTTGAAGTAATAATACCAAAATATATTTCAAATAATTCTAATAACAATTGTGCGCGAAGGTCATGAGGAAAATATCCGTACAATCGAGCGCCACGATTTTAACTGCGAATCGATATAATTAACGCGCATAAAGGATTAACTAGATTCAAATAGAATAATTAGGGAATTTTCCTACTTGTTTAAAATAAAAAAGGCAATTGTACGACACAGATTTCACAAAAACTTTACATTTATGGCAGATTAATCGAACAAATTTAAATATGGGGGAGCTGATGTAGTAAAATAAATTACTTTTTTATTATAAAACAACAATATAGTTTAATTTAACCTTAATTTGGAGTTTTCAAAAATATTTAGCAACTAAGAATCTCGTTAATCTTCTTTGTGTGTTAGTTTACTATTTTTTTGTTAATATCTTGAAAGTTAAAAAGACAGAAAGGAAAGTAAATCATGCGCAATTAAGCTTAAATAAAGCGCAAACAATCTAAATTATTCTAGATTTTAAATTCAAAATCAAAATACTAGATTGGCAACAGTTGATGCCTCCAGAGATTTTGTTTGATATTCAGGAATGAAAAGTTGCAAACGAAGAATAAAGATATAAAAACCAGGCAAATAATTGACAAACTAGACTATTTCGGATTCAAAATTCAAAATAGATAGCTTCAATAACTCGACAAATGTTGCATTTTAAATAAATGGTATTTAAGATGATCTACAACCAAAATACATGTAAACTAAAAATCAAACGCGCAATCTTAAAAGCTATAACATTGTTATGGTAAAATTTTTAGTTCTACAACATATTATTACTATAACATGGATTTGTTAATAATCACGTTGTAATAAAAAGTAATCATAAATAAGTAACGTAGGTAAAAAGAAGTAGAGGCGAGGCAGTTTGCCCCATGTGGATTTTCCATATTATTTTCTAGATGTTTATAAAATATAACGTTAGTAACCGGAAATGCAGTTTTTATCTTATTATTTTCACTAATTGAGAAATTATTAAAAAGAATTGATAGTAGTTACATAAGATTATTTTTTGAATTATTTAATTCAAAATTTTTTAATTAAAATTCAATTATTATTGCTAATGTATCACAATCCGATCTTATTAATTTTTTTAGTCGGTGAATAGTTACTGTAATGAAATTAAAAAACCTGAACAAGACAATGAAATTAAAAAACTTGAACAAGACAATGATATTAAAAAACCCGATCAAGATACTGAAATTAAGAAACCTGATAAATTAAACCAAGTTAAAAATCTTGATAAAGACAATGAAATTAAGAGACCTGAAGAAATAGATAACATTAAGAAACCTGATGAAGATAATAAAATTAAGAAAGCTGATGAAATTAATAAAAACTTAAAACCTGATCACTACAATGACGTTACGAAAACTGATGAGGGCAATACCAAGTTAAGCGCCGGGAAAAAAGTTATTATACATAGTATAAAAATAATGAATCCAAACAAGTTAGCTGTAAAAGATTGCAGTGACTCGAAAAAGGTACGATTACAGCATAATTTATAAATCCACCTGATTTTGATTATTCATTTTTATTGATTTTTTAGAAAATCGAAGACAAATTAGAAGATACTGATAATGAATTTATAGCACAATCACCGGAAGATCCATTCTACACATCAGGAGATGATGACTCATCCTATAAACCTAGTGATGAAGAGGTAAGAACGAAGGATTAAAGAAGACTTAAATTTTTTCTTAGTGTAAAACTTACTGTAGTCATTTATTTTATAATTTTTTTTTGAAAATTTATTTTTTAATTTTATTTTGTATTACAGTTTTGTTATATTATTTTCAGGATAATCTCACCAGTCGCATAAAAAAAATAATGTCTCCGATTGTTACACGAGCGGCAAAAATTAAAATGAAAATCCCACCAACTAAAATTCAAGAAAATAATAATACAAATATGCTGCTTCCAGTGAAGACAATTTATAAGAGAAAACGAGATTATTGCTATTTTTGTGAAACTGAAGTATTAAACTTTGCACGTCATGTAATGAGAAACCATAGCACAGAATTAGCAGTTGCAGAAATTTTAGCAAAGCCTATTAAAAGCAAAGAGCGGAGGGAGCTGTTAGATACATTAAAAAGAAAGGGAAATTTTGTAGGAAATGGAAGTAAATGTTTCAAGGCAGTTCGGCAAACGTATGTGCCCGGAAGATCGGTTTTGCCATGCGATAAATGTCTTGGATATTTTTCCTCAAAACTTCTATGGCGTCATAGAAAAAAGTGCTATTCTGACAACAGTAAAGGTGCTGGTGCACAAATTGCAGGCTTGGACAAACTAATTCGCAACAAAAAAGTGCCTCCCCTATTAAAAGAACTAGTGTTCCCTCGCATGCGCCCAGACAAAATTTCAATGGAAGCAAAAAATGATATCTTGATTTGCCATTTTGGATCAAGATATCTAAGCACACATCGAGAAAAACATTTTGTTCATGTAACTTCGCGTAAGATGAGGGAACTTGCAAAACTACTAATCGAAGTTAGAAAACTTGAACCTCATATAACAGATTTATTTTCAGCACTAAAACCTCAATACTTTGATCTTTTTGTTGAAGCAACAAAACAAGTAACAAACTATGATATCAAAAACGACTCGTTCATGTCACCCACATTTGCGATGAACATTGCAACCTCGATAAAGCAATGTTGCGATATCGCAATAACATTTGCTTACAAAAGGCATTCTTCATATTTATCGGTATCCACTGCTGAAGCTGAAGCAAATCTAAAAACTCTAATTAGATTGTTCGAGTCAAACTGGAAATTTGACATTTCTACACAGGCAGCAAATAATTTAAATGTGAATAGATGGAATAAAGTCACACTCGTTCCACTAGCGAGTGACTTAAAATTGTTAAGAAACTACTTATTACAGACAGCAGAAGATGCATCAAATAAGTTAAAAAAAAATGTAAACTGTTCTGTGGCATACAGTACTTTAGTGGAGTCTGTATACTGCAGAGTTATTTTATTAAATAGAAAACGTTCGGGAGAATTGCAAAGAATGCTTCTTCAAACATATATAAATTGTTCTTCCGAAAATGAGCAATATGAAGAATTTAACAAAGCCGTATCGCCTACTGAGAAAATTCTTTTAAAAACATTAAAGAGAGTAGTCATTAGAGGCAAGAGAGGAAGGGGTGTTCCCGTGTTATTTAGCCCTGATGTTCAGACACATATCGACATTTTACTTAGAGTGAGGAAGAACTTTGTTCCTAAAGAAAACCCCTATCTATTTGCAAAGCTAAATTCTGAATCACATATACTGGGTTATAAAATTTTAACTAAACATGCGAAGGGTTGTGGAGCAAAAAACCCATTATCAATTACATCGACTCGTCTGCGAAAACACTTGGCAACTCTCTCACAACTTTTTAATTTAAGCGATAATGAAATCGAACAATTAGCAACATTTATGGGTCATACTCCAGGTGTGCATAGAAATTCGTATAGACTTCCTGACGACGTATACCAGACTGCAAAAATTTCAAAACTTTTGTTATTAATGGAAAAAGGTGGTGCAGATGAATTCAAAGGGAAAACTTTAGATGACATTAACATTGACATGGAAGAAAATTTGTATGATAATCACAACAGCGACGAGAGTGACGATGACTTAACAATGAATGATAAATGTTTATCAAAAACAAATATTTCAATTCCGTCTACTAGTGCAGTAGTTGCCCCACCTAACGTGGTCCCCAAAAAAGGAAAAAAGCGAACACTCGTTCCTTGGACTACCGAACAAAAAACTGTTGTGAAAACATTTTTCAAAAACAATATCGATCAAAAAAAACCCCCTAAAAAAAGCGAATGTGATGAAGTAAAATCAAAACATCCAGATTTGCTAAAAAATAAAAATTGGGTTAAAATTAAAGTATTCATTCAAAATGAATACAATAAAAAATAAAATTTTTATTTCTATTTAATCAAAAAGTTTAAAAAGTAGATTTTCAGACGTGTGATACTATTTCGTCAAAAGGCTACTGCAAATGCATATTTTTCAATTCGGAAACATACATTCAGATGGCAAGCCAAATATAATATGAACTACGAAGCTTTACTGTGCTACAGGTTTCCAGCTTACTCGGAAGAGAGTTTTCAGTTTCAAGCACACATTAGCTCGCAGTGATTTTTGCCACGAATAATGTGTTCTTGAAAATGGAAAATATCTCCAGAATAATCTGGAAATCGGTAGCACAGTAAAGCTTCGTAGTTCATTTGCCTGGATTGCCATCTGCTTGTATGTTACCAAGCTGAAGAAACTGCTTCTGCAGTAGCTCCTTTACGTTTTGGATATGTATTGTAGAAAAAGTTATATCTTTATGATATTCGGTCAAGCGCCCTAAATTTCACTTTTTGATACTGTCGCAAGTCTGGTATAACAAAAAATAAATTTAAACATGATCGTGCACGGTAATCGATGATGATAATATTGTTTTTTTACTTTTATAACAAAAAATAAATTTAAACATGATCGTGAACGATAATCGATGATGATAATAATGTTTTTTTTACTTTTATAACAAAAAATAAATTGAAACATGATAGTACACGATAATCGATGATGATAATAATATTGTTTTTTTTAATTTTAGTTCTAATGTTCTTAATTTTTTACTTTTAAATAATTGTGTTCAGTTTTTCTATAAATAATAAACTATGATATTATCTACTACTGAATTTTTATTTTTTTATATTAGTTATTATAATGCAGTCAACTGGATTTACTTAATTAATTTTATCTAAGTTCTTTCACTATTTTGGAGTTTTTCACTATATCGATGTTTGCAAATAGGCAACATAACTCAAGTTAGCACTACAGGTCTTATTAGACCATATCTACTGGTGGTGCTTAACGGGAGGTTCTCATCAAGCGACCAAAAATAAGGTAATTTTCTTAAAAGGAAGTAAATAAGCAAATTAAGGTTTTTGACACTTATTTATTGATTCTTGCAGTACAAAAATAGTTATTTTTTCTGTACAAGACGCGCGAAAAATAATTTCCGCTTGTCGATAAAATTCAATTTTATCGTCGTGGCCGTCTTAAAGAAAGGTGACTTATCGGTCACCACTGTAGTACATATAAAATTTTTTTTTTTTTTTTAATTATAAAATAATGAACTTCAAAACAAAAAAAGAAAATAGTGAATCTATTGAGTAGTTTTTGAGTTATCGTGGAGACAGATATAAAAAGGCATTTTTCAGAAAACTCATTTAAAGATTTCCCATGACGTTATTAATCTTAAAAACAATTACTTTTTTGTACTTTAAGAATCAATAAATAAGTTTCTAAAACCTTCAGTTGTTTATTTGCTTCCTTTCATGAAAAAAAATTCAAATCATCACATTTCTGTTCACGTAAATCTGGCAACATGGCTGGAGTTCATAAAGTGCGTAATTTTACGCGGGAAAATGTATACGGACTTTATAATATTCACCATATAAAAGGAGGCAGTAATATATTAAGCATGAAATAATCTGTATATATTAATAATAGACTATTTTTAAAACCAAAACTACCGCTATCTGACAAAAATTATGATAAGTAATATACTTGGATAAGTAGGGAACTGCGTTAGTTATTTCTGGTGGACGCAAAAAAGTTGTGCAATAAAAGGATGCAATAATGTTAGCTGTTTTTATAATAATATTTATAAAAATATATTTTATCTTTATTACCAGGACTATATTATGCATAGTATTGCGGATTTCACGTTTAACCCGATTTAAAAATTATTTATTCATAGCTAATTTTTATTATTATTAATAATTTATTTAAAAGTTGATACTTTCATAATAATAAAATAACATTTTTTCTTGTAGATATTTTACGTTATAACTACTTATTCCATCGTAGTTATTCAATTGGATATCGCTTACAATAAAATCACCTGAGTAGAAAATTTATTTAAGAGATGAGCTATTGGTACATGTTGAATATAATAGTAATTATTGTAAACTTAACTTTTTGAATTTCTTACCAAGTATTTTTTGAATGAGTAAAGATTATTTAAAACCCACCACTAACAATTTTACTTTTAATTTTTATTTACTAATAAATTATCGTTATAAACGTCTTTATTAAAATAAGTTATTTATTCACTGTATTAATGTAAATTATGTGTCTTTGTTTTATAAAATTCCTTTTTTGTAAAATTGCTTTTGTCAAAATTGTTGAATGATTCAACAATAAAGTTAATTAAATTTTGGGTTAAAGTGTGTGTTGATACATCAAACAAATCGTTAACACTAACGTAATTTATTATCTCAGAATATTTATTTACAAAATTTACATTCAATTGCGCGTAGTTTCTGAATTTAATGTTTATTCTGTTTGAGGGATATTTCTACACTGCTCCAGAACTACCTTAAATATTCAAAGAACACATTAAATATTTTAAACCAAACATGCGTGAAACGATTTGACCAAATAAAATAATTTTATGTTAAATTTATAAATATTTAGAAATACATATAGTAAATATACTGGTTTTTTTTCTTGCTAATTTCACTATTATTTGTAGCCATAAATTATAAAGTAAATTACAGATTTTTTTAGAATTTAATTTATTTATTTAGTGTATTTTATTGTAGTCACTAGTATTCCTGGTATATACTAGTGGAAAACATGTTCGAAGCACAAAATATCTACTCAAATTTTTGCAACACCAATAATAATAGATGATTTTATAATTTGTTGTTTCAGTTTCTTTCACTTTCTTTGCAGCTTTTTCACGAAAAAATATAACTGAATAGACAGCTGGCACCCAACGCTAGGGTAAGACTTGGAACAAATCTGTTTACCGTTGCTTTTCCAGTGCTTAGCATAAGGATCGGCGTACAGTGAGTACAGTCGGCAGTCGCTGGCGGCCGATGTTTAAACCGACGTTGAGCTAAGGCTGTTTACCGTTGATTTCCCGGAGCTTAACATAAGTATCGACTTAGAATGAATGGCCAATGCTAGGCCAGTATCGAATACCCTTACTTTACCTGTAATCAGTACTGGACCAAAACTAGGAGTCAACGTTGCACCAACGTTGGGCGCCAACCGTAAGACCAAAGTTATTATTTCAGCATTGGACCAACGATCTCCTAGTGGTGACCACCGTTGAGCCAATGCTAGATTAATATTGGGCAAATTGTAAATATTTTCATGGGAAGTATTAAAAATACATTTTCTTTACAATAAATCTGGATAGTAAAAAAGAAGTTAAGTCAAAAAAATCTGATAACCGCGGTATAGAGCCAGATCATGTTCTTAAGGGACAGGCCTCATGATCATGTCATTGTTCCCCGACACTGCCGGAAAGCCAGCTTTGCTGTTTCTCGGCGCTATTAAGAAATAAAAGAAAATTTTAAATACAAGTGTTGTAGGAAGTTTTATGACATATAAAATCTATTAGCACTATTTTACTCCAAATTTAAATTTTAAGGCAGATATCTGAGAAAAATCAAGATATTTACAGTAATTCAGGTGGTTCGTTTAATTTATTTTAGAAGGAGGGGCCAGTTTATAAAGCATATTATAAATTAAAAACTACAAGAAAAATTACCATTGCGACCCCATTTTATGTGTTCATTGCACTGACCCATAAATTTTATCACTTTAAACTTAGAACATCGATTTTAAGTATAATACAAACAACTCAATACTATATTTGTTTTTTTTTCTTGTTTATTACACTATTATTTGTAGACATAACATATAAAATAAATTACAGATTTCTTTAGTATCTAATTTATTTAGTGTATTTCATGTCATTAAGTAGTAGTGTTTGTATACTAGTGGAAAAATGTTCGAAGCACAAAATATCTATTCGGTGTTAAAACCCATGTTGTATATAACTAAACTGGTAGGATTAACCCCTCACAATTTACAGAAAAAAAAATTTAATAAACTTTCAACTATAAGTATAATATGGGCGATCGCCATAGTAGTTTTTCATGTTACTTTACAAATTACTTTCCAGTTTGAAGCGATAGGTTACGAAAGTTTTATAAGCAGCATCGTTAACAATTGCACATTTGAGGAGTAGACATTCTATATGCAGTTTGTCCAATGTAGAAAATACAAAGTGCAGTTTGTTCAATACATTTTTTAGCTGTTTTGCAAAACCGCCAATCGAATATTTGCTTCATTTATGGATACTTCATAGTGTAATTTACACTGTGTTATTGCAAAAATTACTTTTTTAATAACTTATCATTTAAACCTGTGGTACTTTTACTGCTCTCGTGAAAATTTTAGAAAATGGACATACTGCATATAGAATGTCTGCTCTTCATTTATTCTATCCATCTTGAGTTACAGCGGTGGAATACTATCAAATTTATTATTTTCAAAGAAGGTAAACTTTTGCTGTAAAATTTTAAACCAATGGAAAACAGTAATATTAACATGATATATTTTAGATTACACAAATAATCTCACAAATCTCAATTTTAGACGAAAAATTTCAACAGTTAAATTTAATAAATATCGCAAAATCACATAAAAGTAGTAAAATACAGTTAACTTTCATAACACTGATGTATTTTATTTACATTGCATTATTCGCTCTTGGTGACACATACTATTTTAAGAACGATTTTGACCAACGTAGCATTTTGATGTATTTCTTGGTGTACTTCAACTTTGGTTCAATTTTTGTCAATATACAAATTTTATCAATTATTTTTCTTTTGAGACAAAGATTTGAGTGGATCAATGTTATACTCGTGCGAGAAAAACCGCAACTTATTTTCAGAAGGTAAATTCGTTCAGTAGTGTAATCAAAGGGCTAAAAGTTGTTGAAAAAACAAATATTACTTTTCAAACATAGATTAGATGGCTTGAGCTTTCTTAATTACACTATTGGTATTACTATTATTATAATTATGTTCCTTCATTACTACTTTTTGCAGAACCAATATAATCAATACTACTATACTACGCCAGATAAGCATCTTGTATAACAAATTGTACACTATGACTAAAGCCACGAGTTCTACGTTTTCGTTTCAGTTATTAATGTTTATCTTACAATTAATTGTAACTTTCATGAATCTATTATCTTACTTAATATCTGCACTGTTTTTCAACTACATTATGTCAATAGCGGAGATTGTATTATACATAAACGTCACAATTATATTTCTACCAGCAATGTATATGTTAGTTACCAACTGCTCGAAGGCCTCAAACGAAGTAAATAACAATTTTCTTTTTTGAGATATTTTAACTTGTGCAAATGATTATAAATTTTTAGGCAAACAAAATTATAAGCCAAATTAACACTACGTTTTTGCCGATTCATATACTAAATGGAAAACTTTTAAATGCGGAAGTAAGTATTTAAATTGCTCATTGCAATTTCCATTTAGTTTTCTTTTATCTAATTTATAGTGCTCCCTCTTTGTTTTCTTCAACTTAGTTTAAGCCTTAAGGCCTGTTATTTTTCTACATTTATATATGTCGTTTTCTTGACAATTTTAGTTATCTGAGCATATAAATATTTTACATCCACTACATAACTTACTGGATTGACCTTCAGATGTGTCTGTACTCTGGATTTTATGTTGATGAAGGCAATTCATTATCGTGTCCTTCCAGAACCAGTCATTTAAAGTTTTTAACTCGCTCAGGATTTGAACCATGAACATTGCATTTCCAGTTGATTGTGTTAGCTGATAGGCAATCAGCAACGGACAATTAGAAGGCATCTTAAGCTGTCGGTCTTCCTAGGTTGCTGTATTGCCACTATTAACAAAAAACGGGATTACAGGTACATTTGAAAGCCAACTTAGCAAGCTATGCTTATCAAACGTTATGTCATTAATTCTCAAAAAAACCTGTTATCAAGAGGTAGGACAGGTGATCATAATAACATAACATAACAAAGGCGTTCATTCCCAAGGAATATGCCTACTTCCGTTGGAAGTCTTTACAGTCCATTTCTTCAGGTGATTACTCCTGATTGTCTGTTCTTTCTTCAACTTATAGTTTCGTGCATGTTTTGGCTTCTTTCACTACTCTTCTCCACAAGTTCCTGTTTCTGCACTTCTTTCTCCATTCCTTAACTTCCATAACCTGGAGATCCTGCACAACTTCATCAACCCATCTCGCTCTCATTCTTCCTCTATTTCTTGTTTTGCTTGGTTTCTAGTCCGTGATTAATCTGAACATATCTTCAGGCTTCTTTCTCAATAGATGACCAAGCCAGGCGATTTTTTGTGCTTTTACGCATCTCACCAAATTTTCATCACCAATTACCTGCTTTACCTCGCTGTTTGTTCTTACTTGGTATTCATTATCACTGATTTTCTTTAGGCCCATGATGATTCTTATGACCTTTCTTTCGAAAACCCTTAGCTTCTCTTCTCTCTTTGTCAAGTTCATCACTTCCGCTGCATATGTTATTACTGGTTTAAAAAATGCTTTGTATATTCTCACTCTTGTTTTTACAGACATACTCTTGCTTTTAAGCAACTTTTTGTTTGAATATACTGCCTTTCATCCCAACTGTATTTTCTGTATTCTCAAATACTTGAACTTTTGTACCTCTTCGAACACTCTACCGTCTATTTTTACTTCTCCTTTCCTTCTTCCTGTCTTAGTAAAGTTCATATATTTCGTCTTGTCTTCATTTATCTTCAGTCCCATTACTATCGATTGCTTTTCTATTTCTTTGAGTACTGTTGTCATTTTTCTCAATGATCTAGCAATAATCACTATATCGTTTGCATATGCAAGTATTTTACCTTCTTTTGTTCGAATGGTTCCTTTGCAGTCTGATTTTCTCATAATTTTCTCCATTACAAGATTAAACAGGGGCGCCACCAGAGCATCTCCTTGCCTCACTTCGCCGTTAACTTCAAAGTTCTCTGTTTCTGTGGCTCCTACCTTGACTATGGCTTTCGATCTTCTCATCGTCATCTGTATCAATCGTATCAGCTTTGCTGGAATGTCCATTTCTTGCGTAGTTATATACAGTTGTTTTTTATTAATAGTATCCAAGGCCTGCTTAAAATCAACAAACAGTAGATGCAGCTCTACAGTTGTAATCTTGAAAGATGAAGCTTACGTCACAACCATCTGAATTAAGAACCGACAATCTTTTTTTTTCAAATTAATTGTAGTCATAAGTGCAACAAAGACACACTAACATAAATAATTCTTAAGTGTCTGATTTTAGAAATCTTATACGTCGAAAATTATGTTATGATATGCAACGTATGAGATAGAAAAGGATAGATGCAATATTTCATAGCTTGCATAATAATTTTAACGAAAGTAGTTTTTCATATTGACTGATGCTATAATTTTGACATTTTTTAATTTTGACAGACAAATTATAGCTTTTACCTTGTTAAATGGTGGCTCAGTTACTCTTTCCTCATCCTCCCTTTTTATTACAATTTCTCTTTTACTCTTTTTTCTACATTTTGGTTTAGCAATACCTGGAAATGGTTTCTCCAAAAATTTTTTATGTCTTCTTCGTTGTTCTTTTTTTTTCCATTTCTATTTTTCATGGACCTTACCTTTACGTTGCATTTTATTTTTTGTTGGTTAACCTTTAAATAGAATTTCTTGGTATTATTTCTCTCTATAGTTATCTTCTATTTCGCTCATCGCGTCTTGTAACCATTTGTTTTTCTTTTCTTTGCAGGTTTTGAATGCTTCTTTCTTTTTCTCTATATATTTATTCTTGTCCTCTTTTCTGTTTGTCGCTATCCACTTCAGTCTTCCTTTTCTCTTGCTTTCGACTCTCTCACTACAATTTTGATCAAACCATTTCTTGTCTTTTGTATATTTTTGATGTCCTATTGTTGCTTCAGCGGCTTCCTTCATTGTTATTTTTATATTTTCCCATTCTCTATTTACATTCTGTTCTTTCTTCCTATTGTCAATTAGTTTTTTCGTATTTTCTGCGTATTTTATTCTAGTGCTTTCTTCATAGAACTTTTCCAATGCTAATTTTTCTTGTTTACTCTTCCTTTTTAAATTTTTTTTTTTGCTTTAACTTTTGCCACTACTAGAAAATGATCAGTATCTGCATCTGCCCCTTGATAAGTTCGAACATCATTGATTGCTTCTGCGTTCTTCTTTGATACACACACGTGGTCAATCTGACTTCACTTCTCGGAATTTACACCTGATTTCATCCATGTTATTTTGTGCAGTGACTTGTAATTAAATTTCGTACTACTTATGACCAGGTTCATTGCAGTTGCTAGGTTGCACAATCTCTGTCCATTATCGTTTGTCTCCTCATGCAATGTAAATTTACCGGCTACCTCGCTATAGCAGTCTTCCTTTCCTACCTGTGCGTTGAAATCTCCTAAAATGATCAGCAAGTCCTGCCTGGGTACATCTTCTACGATTTTTTCCAATTCAGCGTAAAATTTTTCTTTCTCACTATCGTCTTTGTCTTCTGTTGGCGCATACACATTTATTATACTAAATTTGCACTTCTTCATTTTGATCCTTATATAAGCCAATCTTCCACTTATTGCCTCAAATTGTATTATGTCACTCTGTAATTGCTTGCTTATAAAAAGTCCTATTCCTCTTTTACCCTGCTTTTCTTCTCCTGAATACATTATTCTATAATTCTCTTCATCGATCTCTCCTTGTGGCACTTATGATACACTTTATTCACTTAATTTCCTTCTCCCCTGGATAGACCTCCTACCTTACGAATAAAAATGCTGAAGTAAATTGCGTAATTACCTGGTCTTTGCTCTCTGTGATGATTTTTCCAGTTTCAAAAAATTGATTACAGCCATAAAAATAAAGTTTTTACAGTTATAAAGCATAATAATTTGCATGTCATTGTCACACCAAGATTTCTTTTGCGATTTTGTTAACAAAATTTAATATTTTATTTAATAATTGCAAAATAATGTTACAAGTTACATTGAAAAAATTACTTTTGGATTTTGTAAACTTTTTTGTTGTTTGGTTGCTATATTATACTTTTTAAACTATGTATTTTCTTGATTATTTTTGTGATTTATCAATTTCATTCCAGGTTTTGACAATGTCATTGCAACTGTTACACGAAAAAGTACATTTTACTGTGTACGGATTATTCAAAATAAACGAATCACTTTTGTATAATGTAAGTAGCAATTATAATAATACATTTTATCTTTATTACCTGAACTATATTATGCAGTATTGGGGATTTCACGTTTAAATGCAGGTCCTTAAACAGCAAATAACAGCTGTAGACAATTTTACGTGGTTAACCCGATTTAAAAATTATTTATCCATACCTAATTTTTATTATCATTAAGTTTATGATATCTTTATAATAATAAAATGACATTTTTTTTGTAGATATTTTACGTTATAACTACTTATTCTATTGTAGTTATTCAATTCGATATCGCTTACAATAGAATTGCTTAAGTAGAAAATTTATTTAAGAGATGAGCTATTGATACACTGTTTATTTGCAAAAAAATTGAGAAAATTTTGATCTATTTAAAATAATTTTGTTGAATATAATAGTAATTATTGTAAACTTAACTTTACCAAGTATTTTTTGAATGAGTAAAGATTATTTAAAACACACCACTAACAATGTTATTTTTAATTTTTATTTACTAATAAATTATCGTTATAAACGTCTTTATTAAAATAAGTTATTTATTCACTGTATTAATGTAAATTATGTAAAAAAGATTATTGTTGAGAATAGGTCGAGTTTAATTAATCATCTACAAGTAGATATTAAACTTTTTAATATCTACTTCTTTACAAACTCATTATAACATTAGTAGAGACAGTCAGGACCGTCCTCAGGATTCGAAGTTTATTGAAATAATTAGCAAGAAAAATTATAAAATCAAAAGAACACCTTATCGGATTACATGTTTCAATCTCATTCACGATTCTACACGTGAAACTGATATCATCAGATCCGCACTGGTTTTTATGAAAAAATAATTTAACTAACCAATTTTCCAAAAAAACGTGGATCCTTCTGATCTTGACCGTACAACTACCTTTGTGATAATAAGTTCATAAGAAGTTGCAAGTACCCTTTTAAATTTAGGGTTATAACTTATAAGCTTGCGGTTTTTGCCGCCCTGAGGACGGTCCTGACTGTCTCTACTAATGTTATAATGAGTTTGTAAAGAAGTATAAAATTTAATATCTACTTGTAAATTATGTGTCTTTGTTTTATTAAATTCCTTTTTTGTAAAATTGCTTTTGTCAATTGTAGAACGATTCAACAATAAAATTAAATTTTAGGTTTAAGTGTGTGTTGATAAATAAGACGATTCGTCAACACTATCATAATTTATTATCTCAAAATATTTATTTACAAAATATTACATGTAGTTTCTGAATTTAATGTTTCTTCTTCTTCTTAAGATGCCGTCTCCTATCGGAGGTTAGCGAGCATTTGAAATGCTACATCTTGGTAGATTTTTCTCGGTGGTTTGCCATTGCCTTCCGAGAGGAGAGGGTCATAATGAAGTTTGATAAATTTTTATAGTCGGGTTGGGGATTGAACCTAGGGCTTCTAGCCTAGAGTACGGTCCTTAGCTGTAATAAGCTGGGCTTATTATAAAAAATTATAACACAATTTATTTAATATTTTTGTTTATTCCTCCTTTCCTTCCAACTACATCCGTGGTTGAAGGTCAACTGCCTATCCACTAACATTAAATAACTAAACCACCAACATAACTATTACAAACTTAAGGCTTGTTTACACTCGTTACATGCTTTCTTTTTTCTTTTTTTTTATATAAATTATAATTACTACTTATTTAATAACAATTACAAGTACAATAAAATAAAATATAATAATAATAAAACAAAACAAGATATATATATAAAATAGAAATAAAATCACGTCCCATCTACCAACCAAAACGCTCAGGAGCTCTAATAACACGACCGCCTCTCGTTCTGAATGGCTCCGTAGGAAGAACATTTTCAGCACGTGAACTATTTGCTTCGGAGCCAGATATTTCGGGAATTTTAGCTACAGGAATCTCAGTTTCCTTCGAAGGCACTGGCTCATCCACATCAGAATCATCCACCACCACTTGGTTAGCCATATCAATGTTTTGATTTCCTATAGGTGGGACCACTATTTCAACTTCTCTTAAATCGTCCTGAGCATTGTTGGGATGGCATTTTATGTTTTCTTCAAATATCAACTCACTCGCATTAAAATCTCTGTTTTCAGTCTTGGCAATAAAACGCCGATTGCGTCTAAAGTGATAGTCAAAACTATCCTTGATAATATATGACCATTCGTTAACTTTTGCGGTTATACTACCATAATGCCACTCTTTTCCGTTTTTTTTTTAAATCACTAAATCACCCACATTTAATTCCGGCAATGACTTGGCGTTTCGATTATAATAATATTTTTGTTTTTCCCTCTTTCTTTCAATTTTGTTTTGAACTTCCGATTCACGTACGTTGTTTCTAACCAGAAGCGACTCCGACACTGGCAACCCCGTTTTGATGAGTCTACCAAAGAACAATTCCGATGGAGTAATATTCATGCCTGTTAATGGAGTTGTATTATATTCCAGTAAACGATACTGGAGTTTGTCAACCTCGTTTGCCTCAAAGCACCGCTTTAGAATGTTTTTTGCAATGGCTACACCTTTTTCAGCTAGACCATTACTTTGTGGATATCTTGGACTTGAAAATTTAAACTGACATTAAACTCAACTGAGAATCGTTCGAATTCAGTTGATCCAAATGGGCTATTGTCGCATTTAACGACTGTTGGATAACCCAGTTTATTGAACGATCTACTAATTACGTCAATAATGTATTTGGACGTTTTATTTTGAATATTGACGGCCATTAGATAATTTGAGTATGCATCAATAATTGCAATGTAATCCGGACCCGCGTATTCAAAGAGATCTATTGCTACGATATGAAACGGATATTTCGGTGGTTCTTCCTGAACCAATGGTTCTTTTTGAAGGTTTCGTTTGAACTTTTCACAAATTTTGCAAGACACAACCAATTTCTTAATTTGAGAATTCATTCCAGGCCAATAATACAACATTCTTGCTCGTGCAAGTGTTTTCTCTATTCCGAGATGTGGCGAATGTAGCCATATCGACATTTTTCGTTGCATCTCCGATGGTATGACTAACCTATGATTTAACAATAGCAATCCGTTTTCGACGTGCAGTTCCGATTTTAATTTGTAAAATTGTTGACTCAGTTCGTCTAGTTTATGGAAACCCGGCCAGCCGTATTTAATGTAGTTACAAATCCGCGAATATTCTTTGTCATTATCTAATGTTTTTCGATAGTGATTGTAATTATCTTCAGTGAAGCAAACTGATTTTGTTACCGAATGAATAACCCCAGAAAGTCCTTCGATTTCCGATATGTCCAATAATTGTGCTCTTGACAAGCAATCAGCAACTAACATCTCCTTGCCTGGTTTGTAGACAACAGTCATATAAGGATATTTTAAAAGAAACATGAACATCCGTTGAAGTCGCATTGTTACATCATCAATATCGCGCTTGACTAGTGTTTCCAATGGTTTGTGATCACTTTCAACAGTGAATTCCCGCCCGTACAGAAAAAAATGAAACCTTTGACACGCGAAAACAATTGCCAACAGTTCCTTCTCGATTTGTGCCCATTTTTGTTCACTTTTGCTGAGCGTTCGTGAAGCAAACGCCACAGGATGTCCGTTTTGAACAATTACACAACCCAATCCATCCTTAGATGCATCAGTTTGTACAACCACCGGCATTTTTTTATTATAGATGGCCAGCACTGGTTCCGATGTTACTATGTTAAGCAAATTTTTAAATTCAGAGTCATGTTTTTCCGTCCAGGTAAATTCTATATCGTTCCGAGTTAAGTTGCGCAATTCAGCTGATTGCTTTGACAGATTTGGAATAAATCTTGCCAAATATTTCAAAAGACCCAAGAATCTTAGGATGTCCGATTTATTTTGTGGTTTTTTCATTTTCAGGATAGCATCCCGATATTTTAGATCCGCTTTAATTTTTCCTTCCGATAAAATATTTCCCATGAATTTTACTTCGCGTTGTCGATATTGAATCTTGTCAGCGTTAAATTTAATATTATTTGTCCGAGCTCTATCCATTACAGAACTCATGATCCGATCATGCTCTTCTTCACTTTCCGCGCAAATAGCCACATCATCAAAATACACAATGACTCCCCTTAGATCGCCAAAAATTTGTATCATTTTCCTTTGAAACATTTCAGGTGCGCAATTCAGACCAAATGGGGCGCGATTAAACTTGAATCTCCCAAAAGGGGTCAATTAAATGTGGGTGATTTAGTGATTTTATGAACTTAGTAAGCTAACTAATTTTTTACAACTATTACAATTACAATTATTATTACCTCGCAGATCACTCCATCTTATTCCTGCAACTTGTTTGTTGGTAGCGTCTTCCGTTCTCGTAATTTGCTTTTGTTCTGACATTTGTCTTTTTGCCTTCCGACACTTTGTTTGAAAATGACCCTTCTTGGAACACAAACGGCAGGTTACATTCTTCGCTCTACATTCATCCATGTGACCAAATTTCCACGGTCCACCACAGTTAAAACAATATCGATTAATTACACTAACTGACGTTGATTCCAAATCTTGCTTTGTTACAACCATGTTCACCGCTGTTGGTTTTGCATCTAAGATGTCCTTGTTTGCATTGGCCGCTTCGTATGTCTTGCAAGTGTTGATGACACGTGCCAACTGTTCATCACGTCCATCTAACAGTTTCAATTGTAATTTTTTGTCGTGAACGCCTACAATCAATCGGTCCCGCAACATTCTATCTTCGTATGATTTTCCGCACTCACATTTAAACTCACATAGTCGTACCTGTGTTCGTAACTCTGTTTCGAATTCCATGAATGTTTGCCGTTCTTTTTGTGAAATCACGTTGAATTTGTACGATTCCATTGCAATGTTCCGTTGCGGTAAGCAATGCTGATCAAATTTTTCTAACACTTCGTCCAACGTGCGTTGTACAATTGCGTCACCGCTTTTAATCGAACCAAGCAATGAGTTTTGCGTTCCGTCATTTGGAAACAACGTATTGTAAATATTGGCACCATTTGTCCCAATTAGCCAAATAAAATTTGCGATTTTTTTTGGCTCTGAATCTTCTGATCTTCCGGTAGCAATCATAATTATAAACCATAAAGTTTCTCTTCCAATTTGGCCAATCATTTGCTAGGTTAGAACAATCCAACTCAGGTGTTGCCCGCTCGCTTGTGGCCATTTCATAAAAATAATACAAAATATTACCGATGATATATTTACCTTGATGGCTTGCAATTTCAATCCGATGACCTCACACACTGTTCTTTACTTCTGACACCATGTAATAAGCTGGGCTTATTATAAAAAATTATAACACAATTTATTTAATATTTTTGTTTATTCCTCCTTTCCTTCCAACTACATCCGTGGTTGAAGGTCAACTGCCTATCCACTAACATTAAATAACTAAACCACCAACATAACTATTACCAACATAACTATTACAAACTTAAGGCTTGTTTACACTCGTTACATTAGCCTGTTCACTTAGCTCACCTCTCATTTAATGTTTACTGTTTGAAAGATATATCTACACTGCTCTAGAACTACCTTAAGTTTTCAAAGAACACATTAAATATTTTAAACCAAACATGCGTGAAACGATCCAAATAAATTAATTTTACGCTAAATTGATGTAAATGAGGTTCCATGATATTTGAAAATTTAATTAAAAATAATAATAATATAAATATTAATAATAATAGTAAAAACGTTTTAACACTGAGAAAAATCTAGATTTTTACAGTAATTTCAGCCGATTTGTTTCATTGATTTTAGAAGAAGGGATCAGTTTATTATTATAAATTACGCATTTTTATAAATTAGAAACTACAAGAAAAATTACCATCGTATCCCCATTTTATATGTTAATTGTACTGACCCATAAATTTTGTCACTCTACACGTTAGAACATCGATTTTACGTACACAATCAATTTAATACTCTTTGTTTTTTTTTTCTTGCTAATTACACTATTATTTGTAGCCATAAATTATAAAGTAAATTACAGATTTCTTTAGTATTTAATTTATTTATTTAGTGTACTATTTCATTCTAGTTACTAGTATTGCTGGTATACGAGTGGAAAACATGTTCGAAGCCCAAAATATCTACTCTGTTTTAAAACCGATGTTGTATATAACTAAACTGGTAGGATTAACACCACTCAATTTACAGGAAAAAAAATTTAATAAACTTTCTATCATAAGTGTAATATGGGCGATCGCCATAATAGTTTTTCATGTTACTTTAACAATTACTTACAAGGTTGAAACGATAGATGACTTAAGTTTTATAAACACCGTCGTTGACTATTCCACATTTACGATGTCCATCTTGAGTTACAGCGGTGGAATATTATCAAATTTATTATTTTCAAAAAAGGTAAACTTTACTGTAAAATTTTAAACCCATATTATATACAACAGTAATATTAATATCAAAAACTTATAGTTGATAATAATAAGTGCTAAATAATAATGTACAGGTAGATATTAAATTTTATACTTCTTTACAAAAATATTATCACAATAATTGCCACAATCAGGACCGTCTTCAGGATTTGAAGTTCATTTAAATAATTACCAAGAAAAATTATAACATCAAAAGAATACCTAACCGAATTACATGTTTCAATTTCATTCACGATGAGATATGTACCTCGTGAGACTACGTCATTACCCATTTGATTAAAATGAACTTCAAAACTATTAATTGTCTTTGTGTATACACTGTACCTAAAGGTGCGGTTCAAACATAAATAAAGATCCTTATTTACTGCAAATCAGTGTAGTTTTTACTTATCTTATTGTTACACCAAATTCAACAATTTTGAGTGATAAAAACAACACTCTAGAGCTAGAAGTACAGAAAAATTGTAAAGTTAACTACATGCATCGTACAACAATGCGTAAGTGCATTTTACAGCTGATGTAGTATAAACAGCATGAAAGGTGGGTTTAATTTTAACACAATTATTGTTCGTGTGATAACAATAATTATTTTAATTACTACTTGAAAAATGTTAATATAACAACATTTTTTTTGCGTGTGGAATTAGTAATATTAATATATGTTTTAGATTGCAGAAATAATCTTACAAATCTCAATTATAGACGAAAAATTTCAAGAGTTACATTTAATAAATATCGCAAAATCTTATAAAAGTAATAAAATACAGTTAACTTTTATAACACTGCTATATTTTATTTATATTGCCTTACTCTCTCTTGGTAACACATACTATTTTAAATACGAATTTGACTACTGTAACATTTTGTTTTATTTCATGACGTATTTTAATTGTTGTTCAATTTTTGGTATTGTACAAATTCTCTCAATCATATTTTTATTGAGACAAAGATTTGAGTGGATAAATGTTATACTCATGCAAGAAAAACCGCAACTTACTTTAAGAAGGTAAATTCGTATGTATATGAGCTATTACTCAGTGGTGTAATCAGGAGGACTGAAAATCGTCAAAAATACAACATAATACTTTGCAAATATTCTTAGTACTTTAAAAAATGATTAGGTTTTTTGAACCGCCTTAGCTTCCTTAATTACACCATTGGTGTATTATTATTATACCTTCTTTCATTACTACTTCTTGCAGAACCAATAAAACGAATACTACTATACTACATCAGATAAGCATCTTGTATAACAAACTCTACACAACTGCTAAAGCCACAACATCTACTTTTTCGTTTCAATTATTAATGTTTACCTTACAAATAAGTGTATATTTGATGAATCTATTATCTTACTTTACCACTGCACTGTTTTCCAACAATTTACTGCCAATGGTGGAGATTTTATTATACATAAATTTTACAATTTTATTTCTAACAACAATGTATATGTTAGTTATCAACTGCTCAAAAGCCTCAAAAGAAGTAAACGATAATTTTCTTTTCTGAAATATTTAAATTTGTGTAAATGATTTTATATTTTTAGGCAAACAAAATTATTAAGCAAATTAACACTACCTTTTTGCCGATTTATATACTAAATAGAAGACTTTTAAATGCGGAAGTAAGTATTTAAATTGCTCTTTGCAATTTCAAATTAGTTTTCTTTTATCTAATTTATAGTGCTCCTTATTTGTCTTTTTGAACATAGTTTGAGCCGTAAGACCTGTTATTTTTTTACATTTGAGTTGTTTTCTTGACAATTTTAGTTCTCTGAGAATATAAATATTTTACATCCACTACATAGCTTACTGGGTTAAACTTTACTTCAGATGTGTCTGTACCCTGGCTTTTATGTTGAAGATTGCAATTT
Organism: Rhagonycha fulva; assembly: GCA_905340355.1. Classification (NCBI taxonomy): domain Eukaryota; kingdom Metazoa; phylum Arthropoda; class Insecta; order Coleoptera; family Cantharidae; genus Rhagonycha; species Rhagonycha fulva. Next base: position 7,547,786 of record HG996556.1, on the reverse strand, counting down.
ATCAAGCCAGGAGAGCGCCGCTTTATGGTGCCTTTCAAGAACCAGTAATTGAAAATTTTTGACTCGCCCAGGATTTGAACCCTGTGCATTCAATTTGCAGTTTTTGTGTTTAAAGAGTTGATTATTGACAATTAAAGAGCATGTTAAGCTGACAGTCTTCGTGGATTGATGTATTGCCACTATTAACAAAAAACAGAGTTACAGGTACATCTGAAAGCCAGCCTAGCAAGGTAGATAGCGGACATTAAACAATTTTATTTTCAGAAAACCTATTATCAAGTGCATTTAAAAGAAGAAGAATAAAAAGTTGCCATTGGCACATCAAGATTTTTCTTGTCTTTTTGTTAACATATTTTAAATTTTTATTACAATAATTGCAAAATATGTTACATTGAAAATTTATTTTTGGTTTTGCAAATTTTTCTTCTTTTTTTGGTTACTATATTATACTTTTTAAACTACGTATTTTCTTGCTTGATTTTGTTATTTATCAATTTCATTCCAGGTTCTGACAACGTCGTTACAACTGTTACACGAGAAAGTACATTTTTCTGTGTACGGATTATTCAAAATAAACGAATCGCTTTTGTATAATGTAAGTAACAATTAGATAATCACTTTATATTCTTTTAATAATGTGAAACATATATTTATAATTTATTACTGTTGAGATACTCATAGGTACTTAGACTTGAAAGTCTAAGATCATAAGTTTGATTAACTTGAAAAAACCTTTTTCTTCTTTTTCAACTCAATTTAAGCTTTAAGGCTTGTTGTTTCCAGCATCTGCATCGTTTCTTTCGCAGTGCCTAGATCTGTGAGCATATAAATTGTTTAACGTCCGATAGGTAGTTTGCTAGACTAACCTCCAGACGAGCCCGTAACCCTGGTTTTTATGTTAATGATGGCAATTCATTAACCCAAGAGGACCACTGGCTTAACATACCTTTCGAAGCACAGAGCCTAGTCATAATAAAGTTGCTTTTCTTCGGATTTGAACCTGGTACCTTGCATTCGCAGTTGATCGCGTTACTTACAAGGCAAATGACTGTTTCATTAAAAGAAACTATGCTTGCAAATAACCAAAACCATTGTTTTCTTGTCTAGTGACTATTTTTGCAGCAAGCCCAAAGAAATGATGTTCACAGACTGGCAGGTTTTCATGGATTCTTTTTTAAGCAAAAAAAATGATTACGAAAAAGTGAAAAAAAAGTTAATAGCTATTTCCCACGTCATTGGACCTTGATTATAATATAGAAATTATCCATAAAATATTTAGAATATTTTGTCTGTCCCGGGCGGCAGCTAAAAGAGCTCCAAATTTATATATTTGAACTCTTAAACTTATTTGATTTTCAAACTCAAATGCTGGAGAAAGGAGGAGCCAATGTCAAGGAAAAGCGAAAAACTATTTAAAAAAATATTTTAAACATGAAAAATAATATTTCGCAAGTAGTGGCCATTTTCTGTTCCGCACATTCATGCTCATTCCATATATCTGCCATAACTTTTGGTTTTTATATGTTTTTAATTTAAATGTTGTTTTTTAGCTCCGGCATGATCGCTGGCTTATTGACGTTCAAATGTTTCTTTTAAATAAAAGCATTCAAACAATAACAATCGTTTTTGATACCTTGTTTAAAATGATGACTACTTATTTAATATACTAGCCATTTATTTAAAATACTGACAATCAGAGGTATTATGTATCACCAACGTTATCATAAAGGTGACAGTTATGACATAAAATAAAGTTTTTTTACTAAATTCTACCAATGAAATCGATACGATTTACCGAAATATGTTATAACGGTCACCTTTATGATAACGTTGGTGATACATAATACCCCTATATTTATTTAAACTGCTGACCATTTATTTAAAATAATGACCAAAAGTATTTTAAAATATTGACCAAATAAATATAAGCCATTTATTTATAAGTTTATGTTATAATTATAAAATTAAATAATATTTTGTCTTTCAGATATTTTACGTTGTTACTACTTATTCCATTGTAGTTCTTCAATTGGATATCGCTTACAAAGTAAAATTTGCTTGAGTAGAAAATTTATTTAAGAGTTGAGCTATTAGTACACTATTTGACCATTTGCAATAAAAATGAGAAAATTCTGACATATTTCAAAAAAATTGCTTTTTGAAATTTGGTCGCATATAGTAAAAATATAAACTCAACTTTTTGAGTTTTCTGCTAAAAGTCGGTTTACATTATATGTTTTCTCATATATGTTTTTATATGTTTTATCATAAGGTCAATTTTACATTATTCACACTATATGATTTCTCACAGCCAATCACTCATAGCAGAAAACATAAGAAAACATAGCTGACTTTTTGAAATAGAACTGCGTCTATTTCTTATGAGAACATAGGTAGTGCAACCAACATAATTTTAGTTTAATAAATATTACTGACTATCAACGTGAAGTGCATTTTTTTTGCAGCATTTTTCTTTCGCAATAAAAATAGTAACAAGAGAACACCTCAAATTTGACTTTGTTTTATTAGAGCTGTATTTAAATGATCGTTCATTTTCATTAAAGCCTATACTTTGTAGGTTATGGTTGCAAAAACTGTCAGATTTAACATAACTACTCATAACGAAAACTTATAGATGTAAACACAAAAATTTATATCATGTGATTTTAAAAACTTTTATGTGATTTTACTGTGAGAAAACATATAATGTAAACCGACTTTTAGTATTTGTCGTATGAGTAAGGAACACTTAGAACCCACAATCAACAATTTTATTTTTTATTTTTATTTATTAATAAATTATCGTTCTGAATGTACTTATTATACAAATTATTTATTCATTGTATTAATGTAAATTATTTGTGTTTCTTTATTAAATTCTTATTTTGTATAGTTGTTTCTGACTATTATTGGATGGTTCATCAATCAAATTAATTAAGTTTAAGGTTTACATGTGATTGAATTGACTTTTTAGTTGTTTATGTAATTGCCAGTATCTACTTTGTTGCAAAATTGTTAAAATCAATACTGTGTAACGGTTTAAGAAAAGCATTTTATAAATTAAAAAAAAATCATAGATAATTTTTATATATAATGTATTTATATTTTAGTTACTTACATGGTACATTGGGTTCCTCTGGACCCCGGCGTTAGAAGAGAGTAAATCAATAGATAAAATTTTAAAACTGATTTTTGTAGGGAACACTAAACTAATGTAAGTAATTGTCACTGCAAAGTATAGATAATACGCTTAATAAAGAAAAATTTTCAATTATATTTGAATTATATTTCAAATATAAAATATTGTAAATTACATCAGTCAAAAATCAGGATATTAGTAAATACATAATTTATTTGTAGGTACTAGAACGAAAAAGAATTTTACTAAAATTTAATTAATAACATAAACATATGGTTCTCCAATATAAATAACAAAATTCATTGTATTTCATTACATAAGTCATATGTAACATTTTTAAAATAGCTATTTATTTATTGTAATCGCCGTACTCCGTACATACATACGACAGAGAGATAGATTTGCATACGTAGTATATCTCGATGAAGGTACATAAAATGTAGTTGATATATTTTAAAATATCTTATTAATTAATTATCACGAGTTAAAAACTTATCAATTTATATAATATTTATTCACTTAATTATGGTTATTAAAGGTTAGAATTACTAAATAACAAAGTAAATTACTACATAAATGTTATATTGGGCTCCCACAGACCCCACACTTGCTTAAATTGTATAAAACTTACAGGGCATACCACAACTAACAGTACCATAATTATTATACAAAGGGTTATGAAGCTAAATTACAAAAATATCTATTTACAAAAAAACCAAATTAAAACATTTTATAGTCTTTTTAAAATGTCGTGGGGTCCTAGGGACCTCAGTATACCATCCAAAGATTAAAAAGAATATAAAACGTAGAAATAACTTTGTTGTAAATCCAAGAAAATCCAAGTCAGTGTAAGATAACAATACATTATGTTGATAATAATAATTGATTAATTTATTATAGTTTTTATTTAAAATATTATGTAAACACGAATTATTATTTTATATGTAATACATTGTAATGATTATAAATATAATAAAAATACTGCAATATTTCTGAACAAATTATTAAATTTGAAAAAAAAAAAATTTTCTAGTTCACTTTGAATTTACTCAAATAATTTTTCGTTTTGTAAAAAATCCAGCTGTATTTTAATCTAACATTATTTTAATAAAGATGTTCTAGTCTTTTACTTTATTGTAATATCTTTATGTGTGAAGTTGTATAAGTTGTATGTAAACGCTCCACCATTTCGTTATGATATAAAAATTTAAAAACCCTTAATTCAGCTAATCTCAGAAAAATCAACTTTAAAAACCGAAAATTGATCGAGAACAATATTTTATAACGCAGCATATGCATTACAATTATGCAACCCACGTTGCTCCTATGAGGAATACATGGTTAACTTTGACATGATCCAAATACAATTTATACAGTAGTTATACGAATTTCTTCTTCAAAATCAATTTTCTCCAAATTGGCTGAATTAAAGGTTTAATTTTTACCTTATGTAAGTACTCCTAATTAACAAAAAAATAAAAATACATTAAGCAAATTAATAATCGTTTCTCCTTGTCCAAATACATTTTGTTAAATCTAATTTTCATCTTTAGTTATTTGATGTAAACTAATATCGACTTGAAGGATTACAATGGCATATGTCGTTATGGCGTAAAACATCTGGAAAAAATAAAATAAAAAGCTTTAGTGAGCGTTGTAGCTAAAATACGTTTACAACACTCTTTTAAATATTTTTATGAATAGCACCGTTAGCTTTTAACGCTTGAAATTCGTTAAATAAAAATTTATTTTCTATTTCATTTATTGGTAAATTCGATAGTATATTTAAATTTTTTTATTTATTATTATTGAAGGAGCAAGTCTAGATGACAACTGTAGTAGAATAAATATCTGATTTTATAAAAAAAATCGCAATAAATGAAATCTGACTAATTACACATAAAATATTAAAAAAAACCTAGACATAGTTGGGGTATAGATAACCTCCGAAATCAATCAGCCCTCAACTGCTTTGTGCTAACATACATTAGGTTGAGCTAACCTAATTGTGTTTTTTTTTTTTATTTGGACTCTGAATTAATTATTAATTTTGCAAATTAAATTCCTACTTACATTATACAGAAGTGATGAATTCATTTTAAATAATCCATATGGAGAAAACTCTATTTTTTCGTGATGAAGTTGCAAAGATAGTGACAAAGCCTATATAGAATAAAATAAGTTCACAATAAACTCAATTTTGTTTTTTAGTAAAAAATATTGTTTAATTTGAATTAAGAGGTTTATAGTAAACAAAGTTTCTTGCGACTGGTCTTCTTCTTTAACTTTACTATAGATTAGTTGATCTGTTTATTTCCAACATCTGCGTCGTTTCCTTCACAGTGCTAGATCTGTGAGCATATAAATTGTTTAACGTCCGATAAGTAGTTTGCTGGGCTGGCCTACAGACGAGCCTGTAACCCTGCTTTTTATGTTAATGATGGCCATTCATTAACCCAGGAGAACCACCGGCTTAACGTGCTTTCCGAAGCACGGAGACTAGTCATAAGAAAGTTGCCCTTCTCCGAATTTGAACCCGGTACCTTGAATTCGCAGTTGATCGCGTTACCTACAAGGCAAATGACCGTCTTGCGACTCGTAAAATATAATATCTGAGAGCTAAGTACACTACCACTGTGTAGGTACTGTGTTGCACGATAATCCATCTGTACAATGGGTAAGTTTTTACTACGTATGAAGATGCCCCGACAACAGCCTATGAAATAATGAAATATAAAAGTAGTCGAGACATTGAACCACAAACCTTATTGAATTATTATTATCAGCTGATTTAGACTTTAGCCTTATGGAAAAGTCTCATCAGATGTCCCCTGGCTTGGTGGTATCAATGCAACGAAACGACCAACTATACATAATATCATATTGTTAGAAGTTGGAAAGGCTTTTGGCCACATCAACTCCTCAACTTAAGTAAGCAATACTTTCGCTATCAGAAAGTAAAATGACTAGGTTTATTACAAAAAGTAAATACTAACTTCTGCATTCAATATCACTCCATCTACACGAATCGGTAGAAAAGCTTTGTTAATACTAATGTTAATGTTGCTTGCCTAAAAAATTGAAAGCATTTCCACAAATTGAAATATTGAAACAATAATATTATAGCTCACTTCTTTTGAAACCTTTGTGCAGTTAGTAACCAAGATACACATTGCCATAAAGAGCCCAGTTACTGCAATTGTGTTAAATATAACCTCATAGACAGGCACAGAGTTGTTTAAAAATAAAGCAGTTGTGTGGTAAGATATAAGATTACTTGTTGTGATAAGTACTTGTATCGTAAACATTAATAATTGAAATGAAAATGTAGAATTGATGTCTTTGGCAACTATGTATAATTTTTGATACAAGATGCTTATTTGATCCATGTGGGTAGCATACTTTAGATTGGTTCTGCAACAAGTCAAGTTATATATAGATGAAGAAAAAAAAATAATACCTAGCTAAATACCTTTCTAATGTCATTTTCACTTCCGGTTTTTTATTCGAGAGAATTATATTGACCCACATAAATCTTTGTTTCAGCAGAAAAACAATAGAAAGAACTTGAATAATATTAACAAAAGTTGAACAGTAACAGAAGAATATCCAGAAATAGAAAATCACCGCTTTCAGGTTAAACTGTTGGTAACAATTATTATAGTATACGCCAAAGAAAGCTTTTAACGCAATTAAAATAAATAATAATAGCGTTATTAAAGTTAAATAACATTTATTAATTTTATGTCCTTTTTTAATATCTATTGTATTTAATTTTCGAAACTTTTGGTCTAAAACTGCTATCTGCCAGATTATTCGAGCAATCTAAAATACATTGCATATATCGAGATTCAAAATTTTTTTTTATAAAAATGTACCTTTTTCGAAAGTAATATATTTGATAATATCCCACCATTGTAACTGATGACCATCATCACACAATTTAAGTTGTAAATAATATTACTTATAAAGCTTTTGTATACAAATGGAAAGTTTTTAACCACATTTATTGTAATAGTAATATTAAAAAGTGATAGGGCTGCTCCCCATATTACACTTATTTTAGAAAGTTTATTAAAATTTTTGTCTTGCAAATCGAGGGGCATTAATCCTACAAGTTTAGTAAAATAAAAAGTTTGTTTTAAAACCGAGAAAATATTCTTTGCTTCAAACATTGTTTAGTATATTACAGCAACACTCAACCGAATGATTATTTATAAAACCCGACTTTAGTTACGGATTTACGTAACCAAAAAATATAGAATATAATATATTATAGGAATAAATCACTGTACTGTACATTTAAATCGATTAATAATTATATTCATCATAACAACAACAAAAAGTTATAACGGATTTAATTATTAGGGATTGGTAGCGCAAGTATTTTGAAACTGATATAATACTAGGCATACATTAAGTGATAGTATCTACTTATATCGTCCAGAATATTTTCGATCAAAATTTTAGATTTTTATAGAAAAGCTATAGGTAAGCGTCATAACAAATTCTATCAATTTTGGTAAAAAAAAAGATGTGATGAACAGCAGTTTCGCATCTTCCTATGTTTGCTATTTTGCTCTTAATCTCCTCTACATTCATGAGAAAATCTATACTTCTGATCTGGACGGTCATCTTCTTTGTGAGTTGCCTAATCTGAAGTTCTTAAGGACTGCTTCTCAGCTTTTCCATTAGGTGTTTGCCATCTCCTATGTATATCTTTTAAAATCTTAATGAGTAGATCAGTTTTTATACTTGAAGGGTCCACTGCAAGAGTGATGAATGTCCAAAATTGAAGTTTTGAGATATTTGCCTTTAAAGGTTTTAAACGGTTAATTCAAAACTCCGGTTTCTGGTGTAAAAAAATTAAATTTTGTATTTCTTATTATTTAAGTGGGTAGGTACATTTTATATTAAAGAATGCCATTAATAAAATTTGACATAGTAGTTAAAACTAAGCGACATTCATCAGTATTGCTGTAGACACTGGACCGCAACCGTTTTAGAAAAACTCGATTTTTTTGGGACCCCTTGCGATATTATCAGGTTTAAGAAGATAGAAAGTTGCTACATGAATAAAGTTATCAAATGCCATACTAAGCTACAAATGTGTAATTTTGGACATTCATCACTCTTGCAGTGGACCCTTCACTTTGTATAGCACTATCATCTTTATCGATGGTCTATTTGACGACCCTCGGCGCTTCCAAATTTGGTAAATCTTGACAAGTTCTATCTACCACCGCTACCACCGTTTCTTTCCATGGACCTTTTAACCGTAGTTTTTGGAGTCGATCTATTTCTTTTTACAACTAGTTTAAAGCAAACTACCACACGTAATGTCATCTGCTATTCTGTCGGAGTCTATCTATGGTATTTTTGAACTCTCTCTGATTTTATATTGATCTCAAATTTCTTATTGATATTATTGGTTAGAAATTTAAATATAAGAAGGCAAATGAGTATGGAATGATTGTAGACCAGGACTGACTATCTAATTCAATTAAAATCTAATCAAAAAATTTATATAATATATTAATCTTGACCTAAGTAAAAGTTCCAGAAAGCTCAAATTGAATAATTGATATAAAATTAAATAGGCATTTTACGTTATATTGCTGTCATTGCAACTTTCTCACGAGATGTTAAAATAGACATCTCACTATTATTATTCTATGTAAGATAATCAAAAACTTTAAATTTTAATTAAGATTCATTTTGTAGATGTTTTCTACGTTAATATCTTCTTCAGTTTTAATTCTTCAATTTCATGTGATGTTATTATATTGTTATTATAATCCCTTTAAAATTTACCCTGGCCAGCTCGGAACTACAGCAAATCTTAAGAAATTCTTTCCAAGGGTCGTGGTGTAAAATGCTGGGGCAGCACCGGTAGAAGTGGGTCACACTTTGGTTTCAAGCTATAGAATGCCCAAAAATTAATATTTTTGAACAGTAATTGCGTCTATTTGTAGAGAGAGGGATTATCTAACTTTCGGCACACACATATTTTAAAATTTTTAATTTTGACATATAGTTTTACATCGTTAAGTAAAAAAAAAAGAAATTTGCGATTTCACGATTTTGCAGACAGAAGTTGGCCACCAAAGTTTTTTTTAGCTAAAGTAAGTAAAAGGATCAAGCACTATGATTTATTATGTTAAATAATTAATTTTTCAAATAAATCTTTATTTAAAATTAAAAAAAAACGCAAATCAAAATTTTTATTTGCTTTATACGACCTAACAATTTGTCGTAGTCGATGGGTTCATAGCCAGTCCGTTTATCTTTTTATGATGCCATGATCGCTGAAACATTCAAATTAATTAATGGAACCACTTCATTTTTCTTCTTCTTCAACTTAGTTTCAGCCTTTAAAGCTTGCTATTTCCAACATCTGCGTCGTTTCCTTGGCAGTGGTGGTTCTATGAGCAAATAAATTTTTTTTACATCCATAAGGTAGTTTGCTAGACTTGCCTTCAGATGTGCCTATATCCTAGTTTTTATGTTAATGATGGCAATTCATTAACCCAGAAGGACCACCGGCTTAACGTGCCTTCCGAAACACGGAGACTAATCATAAGAAAGTTTTACCCTTCTCCAGATTTGAACCCGGTACCTTGCATTCGCAGCTGATCGCGTTACCTACAAGGCAAATGACCGTCTCTACCACTTCATTAGTTTATATCGGTTTATATAAAAATATTAAATGACGAAACAAAACGTCAATGCATGGTCAATGGAATGGCCCACTCTGTCTGCAAAGAATGGCTCACTTCTATCCACAATCATCAATCATCAGCAACAATCATCAGCGAGAACACCACGCGACAATATGCTAAATTTTCTTGAAATTTTTGAAGGTTAGGTCTATACTATAATAAAGGCTATTTCCCCGATTGAATTCGCTGAAGAACTTATGCAAATCACGATAACTTTCAAATTGAGAAAAAAAGAAAAAATAATACATTTTTTGCTCTAATTGCTGGAGAACACAAATGTACGTCTTCACGCTTCAATACCTACTAAAAATTGAGGTCCTGTCAAAAACGAAAAAAAAAAATCGGTTGGCAGATATGTCACTTGCGATAAGAAAAATAGGAGGTGGCCCACTTCTCACGGTGGCCCATTTCTGTCGATGCTACTCTACTTAATACTATAGCAAAACTTTCAAGAAAAACCAATAAAAATTTTGTAAAACAATAATTTTAATTATTTTGACAAATTTAATAAAAACTGAAGATAATTCAAACAAAACTACTAATTCACAAAATTTTGAGTATTGTATGTATAAGGCGAAAATAATAATTTTTCTGTTTTTCTAGAAAATCGATTTTCTCATAATAATTAATACTCGTACCTATACTTACTTTATTTACAAAATCGTTATCTTTAATTTATTGTTCTTCACTGTCACCAAACATAAAAAATTATTATAATTACGAACATAGTTAAGCCTTCGAATACAATTAACTATGTACTACATATACAATATTACTGTATAATATATTGTAGTAGATTTTTCTCTCTCACTCGCAACAAATGGAACTTAAAATTTTCAATAATTATATTCTTCTTTTCTAAAATAAATAAAAACTACACAAAACTTATGTGCTGCACTCAAAATTCATTATAACTCAAAATTTACATTTAATTTCCCAATTTCATAAAACTGCGACCTTGCAGCACCGTGGGTCGCTCGCAAGTCCCCTTTCAAAATTAAAAATTTCCCCCACCTTGGCTACTACACCATAGGCGTAACAACTTTCAATTTTTAAAATCAAAATACAAAATTAAAATAAATAAATAAATTTCTTCATCCAAAAATTATACGACATCTCCTCCCTAGGTTTGGACAAATTCTTGAGAAATTGGAGAAAGCTATAAAAAAAGTTATATTTTTGGATGAACAATACCTATCCAAATTTAAAATCATAATTTCAAAAATTTACAAAAGGATCCAATTATTATTAACTAAGCCAATCAAATTTACAGAGCCAATTAATTCATATTTAAAAAAAGAACTCAAAACTATCTGAAAATTCCAAAACAAAATCTAATCAAGTTAAATTAATTTTTTTTTAATAGACTTGGAGCTATCCTCCCAATAAAACATTTCCTCTTAACTCTATTCTCTCTAAATTTTTATAAAACTATACTTAAACTTGTAATTAACCAGGTTTATCAAATTTACAATTCCCGCATTAATTTTCAAAATGTCTACAATCATGAATCACTATGACCATATTAATTAAATAAATCACACAATTTTCTAACACTAATCTTAACAAAATCCTTTCCTTAACAATCTTCTTTAAATGTTTTGATAAATCAGACCATATTTTCTTCAACTTCTACAAAGCTTCTATTTTCAAATAATATTTCATAATTTTCTAAAAAATTGCAAATTTTCGTATCGTGGATTTAAATATGATAACTTTTAATCTTTTTGTACCAGTTAGCTACGTTAATTTCATTATTTATTTTTGATTGACTTTTCTTTTCCAATTTTCACCAATGTAAAATTTCATGTTTGTATTATATTAATTTAGTTTTTTATCCATCATAATCTTCAAACTTGAACTCTTTATATCATCTACCATTAAAAATATCCCCAAACTTTCCAATAACCATAATTCTTCAATACTTATAAATTCTTCCTCCCTTATAATTACTTTTCATAAAACTTCAAATAATTTTTCATAGCAACCAATTTTCTTCGAAACTTCAATTTTATTCTTAAACATTCAATCATCCATAGCTTCACATACAATTTAAATCTTCGTTATCAAATGTTATTATTACTCCACCATTTAAATAATTATTTTATAAAAATTCATTTTTAATTTTATTATTAGAAAACTTTGTTTTATTCAGTTATTGTTAAATTTTCCATTTTATCTTGCGATTTAGTTGAAGGTCGTAGTTATCATTTGTAAGGATTATTAAAATTTTGTTAAATTGTTAAATTTTTATGTAAATTTTTATACTGATTAATGTTATTGAACTAAATTAATTTAAGTCACAGCAACTTCATCCATTTCCATTTTATGCTTCCAAAAATTCAAATCATTTTCCAAAGTTTTTGCTAAGTCATTCTATTTATTTTCGATATCCTCCCTACCTTTCTTCACAAAATATGTTCATGGTTAATACCACCTTCCACCTTGATCTGTGAAAAACCCACTTTTGAAAGATGACTCGCCCTTCTTCTTGAATGTCGCCTTCTTCTTTGTTCAGAATGATTAACTTTGAAATTTTCTTTAAAATTTTATCAATTTCTCGATTGATCTTTCTCGAATTGGAAATTGACTTTTCTTTCATGTTCAAGGATTCTTTGCTTCCTACTCCATCTTTTTCCGCTTTGTGGGTATTGTCTTTATTTGTCCTCTCAACTGCCAAATTTATCTTGCCAGGAGTTTCCTTTGGTTTCAATTTAAATTCTTCCGTTTTATGATTCTCACGGTTTCTTGCATAATTTATTTTTTTCTTGTGTTTCAGCTTTTTCCATCGAATTTTTCTTGTTTTCCTTCTCGAATTCTGGACTTTTTTAATAGTGCTGCCGTTATGACATTTTACAGTTTTACTTAATCCCTCCATACTCTCCTGCGATGATTCAATCATTTCTGCTGGAATTTCTTCTTTCACTACTATTTCTTCTTTTGGTTCTTCTATCGTAATCTTTATTTGTTCGATCTTACTATCAAACAATTTCTTGATACGTTCTACCATCTCCTTCATATCCTCTTTTCTTTTTTTATCCTCGATTTGTTTTTCCCTTTTTCTTTCTTCGTCCATCCTTCTCAAAAAGTTTATAATTTCCGAAGCACTCATTTTGAAAAATCTTTTAAAAACCTCAGGGTCAAAGATGAGTTCTGTGGTGAATATCTACTTTTTACAAAAATCTACTTCTCAAAAATATTCACCATATGCCCCACGTTGATTAGCGACAAATGTAATAGATTTAAAAAACCACCAGAATATCAATCGCCCACATGCAGTTCGCGACCTTGCAAATAAATCAAAAAATTTCCTTTTCAAAATATTAAAACTTTGTTTTCTAAAATAAATAAAAACTAAACACAAAACTTATGTGCTGCACCCAAAATTTATTATAACTCAAAATTTACATTTAATCTCCCAATTTCATAAAACTGCGACCTTGCAGCACCGTGGGTCGCTCGCAAGTCCCCTTTCAAAATTAAAAATTTCCCCCACCTTGGCTACTACACCATAGGCGTAACAACTTTCAATTTTTAAAATCAAAATACAAAATTAAAATAAATAAATAAATTTCTTCACCCAAAAATTATACGACAATATGTTATTTTCAGTAAACTATGTTTGCATTGTTACATGAAATAATATTTTTCTTAAACGAAAATGGACACTTAAAAATTTTGAATTAAAATGAAATTGTAAGAATATTTGTTGGAACTTGAGATAATTAAATATATAAAAAAAACAGATAAAACAGATTTAAATTTCTAAAATCATAATGCTTAAGGCACAAAATGTTTTTTCAGTGTTAAAACATGTACTTTACTTAACCAATTTCTAGGATTTACGCCATTTGATTTAGGAGAAACTAAATTTAATAAATTATCTGTGATTAGTGTATTATTGGGATTTGCTTTGATAGTTTTTCAAATTTTAATAACATTTAGTTGTGCAATTTCATCAGCTCATGGCGACAGTGTGGTAAGCAGCATCTTTAAATTTTAAAGCATCGTAAAATTTTGCTGCTTTTGATTTTAAAAGAAGCAAAATTAAAAACTTGCTCAAGTGATCTTGGTAGATATGCCTACACCATATTTAATTCTTAAATACACTAGTCTTACCTTACTACCAACATATAAGTTGCAATATTGCTCTATAGTATACCTTGCAAGACAGAGACTCTAGATCAAGTCTATACTATCAAATCTTTTAGATCAAATTTAACAAACAATGCGTACGTATCATCATCACATTTTTTCCGAAAATTCGGATCTATGTACATAATAGCTATATTATGTAACCAGTTATGAAATGTAACATTAAAATATAAATTTGTTTTTACAACATTTTAAAATTCATTTTTAGGATCATCAAAGTTTCAGTATATTTTAATAATATATTTATTGCTTGTTACAGAAATTAACGCAGGCAAATGTTACAATTATTCTAATAAGCAACTAACATAATAAATTGCATGTTATGGCTAGGAACATAAATTTTGCATTATACTGCAACCTCAATAGTAAAAGAGAAGTTAAGTCAAGAAATTCTGATAACCGCGGATAGCCAGAGAATTCTCTTAAAGGACAGGCCTCATGATCGTCCCATTGTTCCCTGACACTGCCAGAAAACCAGCTTTGCTGTCTTGAGTTATACATATTTTTGCAATTTAATATCTGGGTACTATTAAGAAATAAAAGAAAATTATAAATACAAGTGTTGTAGGAAATTTTATGCTATATAAAATCTATTAGCACTATTTTACTCCAAATTTAGATTTTAAGGCAGATATCTGAGAAAAATCTAGATATTTACAGTAATTTCAGGTGGTTTGTTTAATTTATTTTAGAAGGAGGGGCCAGTTTATAAAACAAATTCTAATAAATTAAAATCTACAAGAAAAATTACTATCACCACCTCATTTTATGTGTTAATTGAACTGACCCATAAATTTTGTTACTTTAAACGTAGAACATCGATTTCAAGTGTAATACAAACAATTTAATAGGTACTATTTGTTTTTTTTTCTTGTTTGTTACACTATTATTTGTATTCATAAACTACAAAGTATATTACATACTTTTTTAGTATGTAATTTATTTACTGTTAAATTTTATGTTATCAGTTTTGCTTATATGCTAGTGGAAAATATGTTTGAAGCCCAAAATATCTACTCGGTTTTAAAACCCATGTTGTACATAACTAAACTGGTCGGATTAACGCCACTAAATTTACAGGAAAAAAATTTTAATAATCTTTCTACAATAAGTATAATATGGGCGATCGCCATAACAGTTTTTCATGTTACTGTAACAATTACTTACAAGGTTGAAACGACAGGTTACCTAAGTTATATACACACCCTCGTTAACAATTGTACATATATGATATCCGCCATGAGTTACAGTGGTGGAATATTATCAAATTTATTATTTTCAAAAAAGGTAAACTTCACTGCAAAATTTTTAACCAATATTTAACAGTAATATTAATATATGTTTTAGATTGCAGGAATAATCTTGCAAATCTCAATTATAGACGAAAAATTTCAAGAGTTAAATTTAATAAATATTGCAAAATCTTATAAAAGTAATGAGAGACAGTTAACTATTATAACATTGCTATATTTTATTTACATTCCCTTACTCGCTCTTGGTAACACATATTATTTTAAGTACGAATTTGACTATAGTAACATATTGTTCTATTTCATGACGTACTTCCATTGTTGTTCAATTTTTTCCATTTTACAAATTCTCTCAATCATTTTTCTATTGAGACAAAGATTTGAGTGGATAAATGTTATACTCGTGCAAGAAAAACCGCAACTTACTTTAAGAAGGTAAATTCGTATATGAGCTATAACTCAGTGGTGTAATCAGGGGACTGAAAATTGTCGAAAACACAAATATTACTTTGCAAATATTTTTAGTACTTTAAAAAATGATTAGGTTTTTTGAACCGCCATAGCTTCCTTAATTACACCATTGGTGTGTTATTATTATTATTATATCTTCTTTCATTACTACTTCTTGCAGAACCAATCAAATGAATACTACTATACTACGTCAGATAAGCATCTTGTATAACAAATTGTACACAATTACTAAAGCCACAGCCTCTACTTTTTCGTTTCAATTATTAATGTTTACCTTACAAATAAGTGTATTTTTGATGAATCTTTTATCTTACTTTACCACTGCACTGTTTTTCAACTATTTACTGCCAATGGTGGAGATTATATTATACATAAACTTCACAATTTTATTTCTAGCAACTGTGTATATGTTAGTTAAGAACTGCTCAAAAGCCTCAGAAGAAGTAAAGGATAATTTTCTTTATCGAAATATTTTAATTTGTATAAATGATTTTATATTTTTAGGCAAACAAAATTATAAATCAAATTAACACCATGTTTTTGCCGATTCATATACTAAATGGAAGACTTTTAAATGCGGAAGTAAGTATTAAAATGGCTCTTTGCAATTTCCGTTTAGTTTTTTTTTATCTAATTTATAGTGCTATCTCTTCGTCTTCTTCAACTTAGTTTAAGCTTTAAGGAATGTTATTTTTTTACATCTGCGTCGTTTTATTCACAGTTGTAGTTCTCTGAGCATATACATATTTTACATCCACTACATAGCTTACTGGGTTAACCTTCAGATGTGTCTGTACCCTGGTTTTTATGTTGATGAGCGCAATTCATTAAATCAGGAAAGCGCCGCTTTATCGTGTCCTTCCAGAACCAGTCATTTAAAGTTTTTAACTTGCCCAGGATTTAAACCCTGTACATTGCATTTGCAGTTGATTGTGTTAGCTGATAGGCAATCAGCAACGGACAATTAGAAAGCAAATTAAGCTGTCGGTCTTCGTAGATTGCTGTATTGCCACTATTAACAAAAAAACAGTGTTACAGGTACATCTGAAAGCCAGCCTAACAAGCTAGATAGCGGACATTAAACAATTTTATTCTCAAAAAACTTATTATCATTTGCATTTAAAAGAAGAAGGAGAAAATGGTGCTATTGGGACACCAAGATTTATCTTGCCATTTTGTTAACAGGTTTTAAATTTTTATTATAATAATTGCAAAATATGTTACATTGAAAAATTATTTTTCAGTTCTGTAAAATTTTCTTCTTTTTTGGTTATTATCTTATACTTTTTAAACTATGTATTTTCTTGCTTAATTTTGTTACTTCTTCCATTCCAGGTTATGACAATGTCTTTGCAACTGTTACACGAAAAAGTACATTTTTCTGTGTACGGATTATTTAAAATAAACCAATCACTTTTGTATAATGTAAGTAAATTATAAAACACACTTTAAATCCATTCAAGATACAGATACTGATAATTATTTAGATTATTTGTAAGTGTAGAATCACAGGTTTGATTAATTTGAAAGAAATGTATGTGCAAATGTTCATAATCATTGTTCATAATCAACAAACCCAAAGAAATTGTGCCTCAGACTTTCAGACTCTCAGGATTTTTATGGATTCTTTTTTAAGCAAAATGAAGGATAACGAAAAAGTGAAAAAGAAGTTACTAGCTATTTCCCATGCCATTAAACCTTAATCATATCTATCTCCTGTCCTACATGGTAACTTCTTGTTTTTCTACAGAAAGTTTGGATCGAAAAACTTGATGAATCTGTTTGCAAGTTTGGGATTTGGTACGTCATATCATACCATACCCAACATCTGGAACTATAAACCATCTATCATCCTTTGGAACCTATCCCTGTAGAAACATTTGGTCAATATATTTTTGACAATGTGAATTTTAATGTGGCCGTTCTTGATGGTTTAAATACTTTCCATAACATAGAGGTACCAAATTTACCACATTAGTCCGAGTTGTTTCTGACAAAAAACACCTCCCTCTGCTGTAGAAATTAGTCTTCCGGAACTGCATTCATTTGAGAACATAAAAAATAAACTAGAACACGTTGTTTCCCTTGACTTGAGTGTGCAATATCCCATTCCATCCAATATATTTGAACCCAGCTTTTCAGATTATGGATATCAGATGAATCTATTCAATGCAGAACATCTTAGAGGTGTAACTCACCAACTAGTGATTTCAACACAGTGTTAAATGCTGTCAAATATACTTCTGCAAACTGTTATCATCAAAATTCCAAAACATATTTTGTGACAGTTGATCAGCCTTTGTACATGACAGCCAGGGAGATAGAATGTTCCTTGTCATTCTTTGTTGAGGCCGGGACAATTTCATATACTTAAGTCTTTTATGGAGTGTATAGATCACACAATTCTAGGAAGTAAGCTGAAGATCGCACTATCCTCAGGTTTTGCTCATAATCCAGAAGAAAAAATGATTTATAACATATCATTTAGAAAACAATCAAAATAAATAAATCTTTTACAAAAATATTTTTCTAAGTTCTTCAATAATAATAATAAGTTTTATTTTGGAAATTTTTAGAGAATACTAATAAATAAGACATTTCAACCCAACATCACCCTCTGGGACTTTTCGTACATATGTTCTTTAGAATACTCCCCTCCCCCACAACTATCGCAAATTTTAAAACTATACTATTTTTTATTTCTAAAGAATTATTTTATATGTAAAACTTAGCTGTATCAAGTTATCAGGAATGAAATCAATTAATGAAAATATATACCTAAACAATGGCAGCTACAGACAGACAGTTTCGCATGGTTAACCCGATTTAAAAATTATTTATCTATAATCCAAAATTCTTACTATTACATTCTCATCAATAATTTATTTATAAGTTTATGATATATTCATAAAAAAAAATAAAATAATATTTTGTCTTGCAGATATTTTACGTTGTAACTACTTATTCCATTGTAGTTCTTCAATTCGATATCGCTTACAAAATAAAAATTGCTTGAATAGAAAATTTATTTAAGGATTGAGCTATTAGTACACTATGTGACTATTGGCCAAAAAATTAAGAAAATCCTGACATATTTAAAAAAAAAATTGTTTTTTGAAAATTTTGTTACATATAGTAAAAATATAACCTCAACTTTTTAAATTTTCTGCAAAGTATTTGTTGTATCAGTAAGGATCACTTAGGACACACAACTAATGATTTTATATATCTTGATGAAGGTATTACATAAAATGTAAAGTTGATATATTTTAAAATATCTTGTTAATTAATTATCACGAGTTAGAAACTTATCAAAGTATCACTAAATTACAAAGATATATATTTACAAAAAAAATCAAAATTAAAACATTTTATAGGTTTTTTAAAATGTCGTGGGGGTCCTATAGGGACCTCAATATACCATCCATAGGTTAAAAAGAATAGAAAATGTGAAAATGACTTTGCTGTAAATCCAAGCAAATCTAAGTCAGTGTATGATAACAATATATTATGTTGATAATAACTATTGATTAATTTATTACAGAATTAATTTAAAATATTATGTAAACACAAATTATTATTATAAAATAATACTACATATAAATGTAATACAATGTAACGATTATAAATATAATAAAAATACTGCAATATTTCTGAACAAATTATTAAATTTAGTAAAAAAAAACCTTGAATTATTGCGACCAACTTAAATAATTTTCTAGTTTTTTATTTTATTGTAAAATTTTTATGTGGAAAGTTGCATGTCTTATCTTGGTAAAACCTGCAAATCGCCCCACTTCGTGTGCTACAGAATATACTAATAGAATTATTTCTTTTGCCCCTGGACTATAATATTTACGTCTTTGCTAAACAAATCAATCGCTGCTTTTTTGCCAGGTACTTTTTGCATGCATTCCGTCTTCTAAACCCTTCGTAATTGACTAATCCAAAAATAAACAATTTTTCTGCCCATTATTAAACTATTAAAAAAATATAGGTATATAAATCACTGGTTAACCAATGAAGATGAATTTACAATTAAATAGAAAAAGTGAAGAAAAAAGAGAAAATTAAGAAGAAGTGAGAAAAGAGAAAATTGATGAGCAAGATTGAAATGGGTGATAGATAAGGTAAGACGCGATTTGGAAAGAATAGAAGATAAAAGTACAGAAAAGTGTGATCGACACAGCAAAATTACGTGAGAAGCTATAAGAAAAGAAAAGGTAAGAAAAAAATTAGTGACGGTTAAATAAACGCAAAAATATTTTTTATCAGTGTAATATATGGGGCATTCCACACCAAATCGACCACTTTTGAACCCGACCCCTTTTGATTTTCCTGAAATTTTTACATATTATACTATCTCACCAAAAACAGTTCTGTGAATTTTTTCAAAATTTTTTATTCAACCCAAAAAAAAGTTACGAATTTTTAGAAAAACTAATGTTTTTTTTCTTCAAACGATCGTAACTATTTCAAAAATTGACTAATCAAAACGTTCTTTTTTTGTTTTTGTTTGTCTTTAAACGTACTTTTCAGGAAAAAATACAAAAAAAATATTCAAACTTGGATTCTACAAAATTTTTCATTTTTTCGGAGAAAATCATTGATTTTTAAAATTTCGACACTTTTGATTTGTGATTTTTTTATTTAAAAAAAACTCTGATTTATTCCGCGTATAACAACGCAAACCCCATAATGGGACGACATTTATTTCTATTTTTTTTGTTTAATTAAAAAATATTATTTGCGTAAAAATAAAACAAAATATTTTTTAATTAAACAAAAAAAATAGAAAGAAATGTCGGCCCATTATGGGGTTTGCGTTGTTATACGAGAAATAAATCAGAGTTATTTTTGAAATAAAAAAATCAAAAATCAAAAGTGTCGAAATTTGAAAAATTAATGATTTTCTCTGAAAAAATAAAAAATTTTGTAGAATCCAAATTTGAATATTTTTTTTGTATTTTTTCCTGAAAATTACGTTTAAAGACAAACAAAAACAAAAAAAAACATTCCAATTAGTCAATTTTTGAAATAGTTACGATCGTTTAAAGAAAAAAAACATCAGTTTTTCTAAAAATTCGTAACTTTTTTTGGGTTGAGTAAAAAATTTTGAAAAAATTCACAGAACTGTTGTTGGTGAGATAGTATAATATGTAAAAATTTCAGGAAAATCAAAAAGGGTCGGGTACAAAAGTGGTCGATTTGGTGTGGAATGCCCCATATATTTTACTGTTTTTATTCTGTTTTTCAATATCAGTCATATACTCTATAACTTCTTTACCAAAAGGTGATATTTTACATAAAATTTTTTCCACCTAGTAGAAAAATAGTTAAAATATCATTTTAAAAACCAAGAAAACAAATAAAAGCTGGCAATAAACTAAAATACCTTTTTTGAATATTATATTCTATACTATTCCACCACTGCAACACACAATAAACATATAATAAAGTGCCTTATCAAATAAATACGTTATTAGAAGGGCATAGCTATCAATTTAAACTGTATACTTAAAATTTATGCCAATTTAAATAAGTACTACAACATATCACACTAATTATAGACACTTTATTAAAGTAACGTGCATTGAGATCAAAACGTGTAAGCCCTAGAAATTTATTTAAGTTAAATTGCGGATTTAAAATTTAAAAAAAAAACATGCTTTGCTTTATTCATAACAATCTTTAATTACTAAATTACAAATTTAAAATGGGTTATTGTGAGATTACGTTTCTACTGTTTCAAACATAAATAAAATAAGTAAATTTATTTGAAGTGTGGAGGGTGTGAAATTAGGGTTTTCACATAGTACCTACCGAAAAATGACAAACATAAAATGTTAAATATTTATTTAAGCTTAAAACATTCCTTATTTTTAAATCCATACAGGAACTTGTACGGTTTATGCTTTCCATGTGTAATCGATTTAATATTATAATATATTCTTCAGTTCCTATTTTATTCAAAAAGTTCAAATTTAAAAATTACAAAGCCGTTTTTTAGGGCTTTCTTATTTTTTTTATAAAACCTACCCTAACCTAACCTAATGATCTATTTTTATAACTTAGTTTGTAATTTACTTTTCAATATAATTTGTAATTACACGGTTATTTTTATATTAATTAGATAAAATCTTGCATGTAAGGTGCTATGAAACACTTTTAAATGCACGTTGTTTGTTTGCTAACTTAAGTTTACAATTGGAAACATCCCATTAACCATGGAATTCCGTTAGGAACCCATTCCTAAAGCAAAAATTGCTTTAGTCTAGTGATTTCAAACTTTTGTGGGGTTTTGCAGCCTGACCTTAAAAATTAATAATTGATAATATATCAACAGATATATTTATTGATTTTAACTCCTTCCACAAAAACTAAAGCGTTTTTACCTGCAGCACAAATACTCCCCAAACCATAACAGTCTTGAGGTGTTGGCGATGTGCAAAAGGTCCCGATGTTTCTTCTCACCAATACCTGATTACAAATACGTTATTTTTCTATATTATAATATTTATTTATACAATTAAAACTATCGTTGTAACAAAATAATTTCTTCTCTTGTAATAGGAGAAAATGAGTTAAAAAAAGTATTATTTATTTCGCGCCTAAAATCTGTACGCACGCAAAGCCTGCGCCGTCTTCCTGATGCCCTAGTTACGGCACTGGGTTACGTACACTAATATTTATATCCAATATAAAACGGTATAGTTCAATTTGTTTAGTAATTCTTTCAGTGAATTACATAGTGTTAATGCGGTAGCGTAAAATATGTTTGAAGCACAAACTATCTATTCGGTTTTAAAACCAATGTTTTATTTAACTAAACTGGTAGGATTAATGCCGCTTAATTTGCAGGAAAATAACTTCAACGAACTTTCTACTATAAGCATAATATGGTCGATCGCCATAATAGTTTTTCATGTTACTGCTGTAATAATTATTACTTCCAAGATTGAACCTCTGGGTTACGTAAGTTTTATAAACACCATAGTTAACTATTCCACATATACGATATCCATCTTGAGTTACAGTGGGGGAATAGTAACAAATTTGTTATTTTCAAAAGAGGTAAAATTTTAAACTAATGTGTAACAGTAACATTAACGTGATAAATTTCAGATAGCTCAAATAATCTCACAAATCTCAATTTTAGACGAAAAATTTAAAGAGTTAAAATCAATAAATGTCACAAAATCATATAAAAGTAATAAAATACAATTAACTTTTATAACACTGCTATATTTCATTTACATTACATTATTCGCTCTTGGTAACATATACTATTTTACCTACGAATTTGACCACCGTACCATTTTGTTCTATTTCATGACGTACTTCAATCTTTGTTCAATTTTTGCCATTATACAAATTTTTTCAATCATTTTTCTTGTGGGGCAACGATTTGAGTGGATAAATGTTATTCTATTGCGTGAAGGATCGCAAGTTACTTTAAGAAGGTATTTAAGTTATTACTCAGTTGTGTAACTAGGGGGCTAAAAATCGTTGAAAAATCAAATATTTTTTACAAATACATTTTTTTGGGACTTTTAAAATATAATTGTAGACTTGAACCTTCATAGCCCCCCTAGTTACGCCATGGGTATTAATATTATTATTTGTTTTTTTATTGTCACTTCTTGCAGAACCAATACAAAGATTCCTAATGTGCTATACCAAACAAGCAATTTGTGTAACAAATTGTACACAATTACTACAGCTATGAGATCCATTTTTTCGTTTCAATTATTAATGTTTACGATACAAATAATTACAAAAAATGTAATTATAATGTATATTTTTTTAAGTATTTAATTTGTATAAATTCTTACAATTTTTTAGGCAAACAAAATTATGAACCAAATTAACACTGCGTTTTTACCGATTCGTATACTAGAAGGAGGACTTTTAAAAGCTGAAGTAAGTACTTCAATATAAACAAAGCTTTTAGTCAGTGCTATATATCTTTTCTGATTCTTGCAATTATCAGTTGCATCAGGCCCGTAGCCAGGATTTAATTTCAGGGGGGGCACTTAGTAAAAAGTAAAATTTTTAATGGTTTTTCTTTCGAGAATTTTTATTATTATAAACAAATTTTCATTTACTTAAAAAAAAAATTTTTTTTTGAACATTTCGGGGGCGGGCACGTGCGCCTGGCTACGGGACTGAGTGGGATACATCTTATTTACGTCACTCTTTTTCCGGCCGTATAATTTTCAAATGATGGGTTTTTCATTCCAATCGCCTCTTAAATTTTAATTCTTTTTTATCTTGCACTTCTATTTTTTTTATTTTGTCTGTGAAAATAGAAAATATATCATTATATCGTTTGTTAACGTATTTTATTCATAGTTATTATTTATTGCTTTTCTAAGTGTAACAATGTCGCCCAAGACATGCAATACAAAACTATGCGTAATTTAAATGTAAATATGTAAGTAAATAAAAATATTCCAAGATCGAAAATATCGATAGTGCTAAACAAATCGTTTTATTGTTTAACATACTTTTGAAACCATGTATTTGCTGACTTTATTATATTATTCATAAAATTTATTTTAGGTTCTGACAATGTCATTGCAACTGTTACACGAGAAAGTACATTTTTCTG
Source organism: Rhagonycha fulva (assembly GCA_905340355.1). NCBI lineage: Eukaryota > Metazoa > Arthropoda > Insecta > Coleoptera > Cantharidae > Rhagonycha > Rhagonycha fulva. The sequence continues at coordinate 7,523,435 of HG996556.1, read as the reverse complement.
CATACGGATTATTCGAAATAAATGAATCACTTGTTTATAACGTAAGTAACAATTATATACCCACACCCAGATTTTAAAATTATTTTTCTATAAAGTAATAAACGTTATAGTACGGGAGCCCACGACCAAAACCATGTATCATAGCAATACACCCAAAAGCAAAAGCTTTGGTCGTAAGCTCCCGTACTATAACTACATTTTCATCAATAACTTATATACTATAAGTTCATAATTTATGTTTATAATAATTATATTTTTTGTAGATGTTTTACACGGTAACTACTTATTCTATTATAGCTCTTCAATTCGATATAGCTTACAAAAACATTGCTTAAGATGAAAATAAATGATTTAAAAAAAGATAACAAACGATGTTTTGTAATTAAATTAGCGACAAACAACATAATTTTGATATTGTCGCAATCAACCCCTAATTACCCTTACAGGGTAGGTAGGTGTTAACGCTTGGAACCAAATTACTCATAAATGTTTGGGGGTGTGGTTCTCACATGAATAATCGACCTGTACTTCTTTATAACTTAAATATAATAATAAAAATAATTGTACCTACGTACAACTTAATACTAAAAATATTTTTATATCAAAGTAACACTTAACTTTTTCATGACCTTGCTGTTTTTTTAGAACGAGTTCACACTCAAGATAGAACTGATTCTTTTGATAGTTACAGGGGTTTATATAAGATTTAGCTGACCTCATTTATTTTTAGCTACTTCCCCTATGTCTTGGGATTGTTAATAAGTCCACCCAAATTTATTATATTTTTTGGTTGTGACAATATTAATTTTCAATTTTATAATTTCATTATATTTACAAATAACTACGTCTAATTGTTCTTCACTGTCATCAAGAATAAATAATGATTTCAAATTTAAGCTACGCTAATTGATCATTTGTCAGATATTTAACTTTTTTTTTATTAGTTATAAATTACCGTTTTAACTGTACTTACTTAACAAATTATTTATTCACTGTAATAATGTAAATCTTGTATTTAGTTGTTAAATGTTACATTATTAACTCGTTGAAATAAATAAATTTAATTTCATTAGTCCAGAAAGCTCAATAGAAATATAAAATCATTTGATTTTTCTATTTATCTATTTTATAACTCGAATTTCTTAATAATTTTATACTTTTATTAAATTCTTTTTTGTATAGTAATTTGTGATAATTGTATTTGTCCAATACTAATAAATGCATGATGTTGCCCCCCCCCCTCAATCGAATTTTCACAAAATAAACGTTGCTCAAAACTTTCAAAAAAAATTTTCCAAAAATAAAATCAAACGCTGAATTGTCTTTCTCCATTTGCACCACTTCGCTCAGTCGGAAAACTTGATCTTTTTCACGGCTCGGCTGTTATCACAACACCTTGCGCCATTCCAAAAATAATTTTACTTTGCAATTCTATTTGTTTCATGAAAATTTTCAATTTTTTTCTTAATCAAATTTTTAGCTAAAAGAAAACACAATACCTACTCTTATCACTATTTATTTTCAACTATCAAAATAAAATAAAATTAAACATTTTTTTTGATTATCAAAAATCAAAAACAACCTCACGACTTGAATCGTCTAAGGCCAGTCTGTTATCAACACTGTCGACCCTTTTTCAGCTTAACAAAATTCAGAAACGTCGCACAAATTTTCAAAATTGATCAATAAATAAAATTTTACAAAAAAAATTGTTAATAATATCTATTTTTGTTACACGTAAAAGAATTAATCGATTTTAAGTATCCTACATATAAATTGATTTATTCTTACTATAATATTCATCTTTTTTTAGGTACCATAATTTTAAACAAAACTCGGGCTTTATAAGTCAGTCCATTAGTAACTCTATGTTAAAAGTGTTGCTGTGATAATCATTTCAAGAAATGTTTAAGGCAAAAAATATCTACTCTGTTTTAAAACCAGCCTTTTATTTAACCAAATTGGTAGGATTAATGCCACTCGATTTGCAGGAAAATAATTTTAATAAGCTCTCTATAATAAGCATAATATGGGGGGCCGTCATAGCAATTTTTTTTCTTATTTTTACAATTATTTATATTAAAGATTTATCCAAAGGTTACGACAGCTTTATAAATAACATTGTTGTTTATTTAAATTGTGTGTTAACTGTCTTGAGTTATAATGGTGGAATATTACTAAATATATTATTTTCAAAAAAGGTACCTTTTTGGGGCAATATAACGTTTTGTTAATAAATATGTTATATATTTTAGATTGTTCGAATTATCTCACAAATAGCAGTTTTAGACCAAAAATTTCGAGAAGTTAATTTGCTAAATATCGAAAAAAGACAAAAAATTAATAAATTATATTTAACTTTAATAACTCTATTATATTTCATTTTCATTACGTTATACGCTTTTGGTAACGTATATTATTATTTCCATCAGTTTAACGTTATGTTTTATTTTCTCGCGTACTTCAGTCTTTGTTCAATTTATGCAAATTTGCAATATTTTTCTATCGTTTTTCTTTTAAGACAACGATTTATTTGGTTAAAAATAATACTTTCAGATAAAAATCTACAAAACACTTTAAAAAGGTAGGTACTTATTACGTATTATTATTATTATTCCTTTCTTTATATTTTGTACTTGTTGCAGAACCAATGTGAAGAATGTTAACGACATTGTTCAAATAAGTGTCTTGTATAATAAATTATACATAGTTACCAAAGAAATAAATTCTACATTTTCATTTCAATTGTTAATATTTACCATACAAGTAGTTTCGATGACAATGAACGTAATTTCTTACTTTACCACTGCACTATTTTTAAACAACTTTGTGCCAGTACTTGATGTTTTACTTAGTATAAATTTTATAACTTTGTTTCTAACAACAATCTGTATGATGGTTACTAACTGCACCAATACTTCAAAAGAAGTAAACGAAAACGTACGAGTATTTTAACTTGAGTCAATTATAAATTTTTAATTTTTTAGACAATCAACATTAGAAATAGCATTAACAACGCTTTTCTACCGATTCGTGTAAATAGGGGAATTCTGAATGCAGAAGTTAGTATTACTTTAGATTTTAAAATCACCAAAAATGAATTACTTAAGAACCTAATTTATTCTAGGTTTTGGCACTGTCTTTGCAGCTTCATCACGAAAAAATAGAGTTTTCTCCATATGGATTATTTAAAATGAATACGTCACTTTTGTATAACGTAAGTAAGAATTTAGTTAGCTAATTAATAGTTGATTAAACACAAATATTGTATAGACTAAATTTTAAACACGATTAGATTATCCTAACCTAATTATTGAAAGCATTGCTGTAATCTAGCAATATAAATTTTTATGTACTTTACCAGTAATTAAATGTACATTTCACTATTATTATTTTTTCATTTTTTTACTATCGATTGCTATAGATTGATAATGTACTTAATTAATAAATCAAAATTCCATGAGATTCATCAAATTATTGTAACATAATCACCATAATGTATTACATTAACTTTTTGTTGATTATTGCTATGATCTTTGCTATGTTTACACCTATTTTTTTGTAACAATAACAACGTTATCGCATTCTCTCTTGCATTCCAAAAGCGTCAAAGCAAAGCAAGTTAGTAGTAGGAAAAATACCTAAAAGAATTTTGTTCTATATTAGGGTACCCTTCTATGAGAAAAACCTCAATTGCTAAATTTTTGGAAAAAACTCCGCCATCTTTGAAAACAGCGGCCTAAATATGACATATGACAAAAACATTTTGGCATAATACACCAGGACAAAGCTAGACATCGGAATTTATAGAATACTCGACTGTAGAGGCTAAAAAGCTTCTTCTTTTATTAAAGAGCAAACTTATAATTATTACGAGGTTGCTCACTGGACATCGCTTAGTAAAATATCAACTCAAAAAAATGGGACTAGAAGGCGATGACAGGTGCAGACTCTATGAATCGAAGATTGAATAGGCTGAACACATTCTTTGCAGCTGTGGCGACTTAGGGTATGGAATACTCTCCAATAATAGACGGAGATGCGGAGTTCGAGTTCAAATTTTAATTAGCACTTTGACTTGCACGGCGGAAAATATAGGTTTTGTATTCAAAAAACCGCTTTTATTGTTGAATTAGAACTATTCTGCAAATTTAGCTTTTTAGGCGGAGTTTCTCTTATGTAATTCTCCAGTTGACTTTTTCCTAATAAAAAATACGCTTATCAGCTTTATGGAACAAAATTGTGTGTTGTAATGTTTTTCTGGTTAAATCTTAAATTTTTTTTACTTTAGTTATCATCTAGACCAGGGATGAGCAAACTTTTTTTACAACGGACCAGCTACAAATTTAAAAATGTTGTACAGGTCACATGTAAGAAACTTTTTATAATTAATAACCCAGATTATCTCTTTATTAACAAAATAGAGACATCTAACCTAAAGACAATGTAGAAATTTTTAAAAGTCAAAATGTAAAATTCTTAAAGAGCCTCATGAGAAAGTGTGGCAGGCCGCAGGTTGCTCATCCCTGATCTAGACTTACCAAAAGACTAAAGCTTCATTCATAAAACTTATTTCAATAATATTATAATAATCTTATTTTTTGTAGATGTTTTATGCCATTACAACATACGCCATTGTAATCCTGCAATTTGACATTACTCTACAAAAAAGCGCTAAACATGAAAATTAGCGTGAAAAATGTTTTATTTGGATACGGATATATATTTTCATATATGCAAAAATTCTTGTATTTTAAATGTAACTGTTGCTGAGTTCACGATGAAGACAATTAATATAATTATAATTAATTTATTTGGGTATTTATCTGGTTGCATCAAAGTATAATTATCGTGGGATGCCTACCTTTTAAGCTGTTTCATTAGTAAAGGCTGGTTTACCGGCGCCGGCTTACCAACTTTTCTCACTCTAATGTTAATTAGTTGTTATTATTTATATAGGTATTAAATTATTTAGTCAATAATGATAAAAAAACAATATAAATTGGCCAATAACTATTGAAATAATATGTGCACCAAACTTCGGCAGTGAAGTTGATCACAACGCTATTTGATCCATTTAAGATAGAAAAAAGGTAGCTAAACCTTGGTATTTAACCACAGTCAGAGAATTTACGGGTCGCGCACTGTGCGTTTTATGGGTGTTTAGAAAATATCTAATGTATTTACCACAAGAAGCTCTTAGTGTCTTCAGTGACACTATCTGCAAAAAATGGAAATTTGAGCGCCAGTTGATGATAAAAAACTTATCACCAAGAAAATAGATTTTTTAATTTGCAGCCAAATGATAGAAAATGTGTAAAATCACTTACGTGAATATTTGAAAAGACTCAGAAATCAAACGTTTTTTCCCAAGTTTTGGGCTGACACCCATTAACTTATCTGATTATCAATTTATGTCAATTAGTACTTACTAGAAATATCTTTATCATAATTAGAATCTCAACCTATAACCTCCCGAGAAGTTCAGCCGTCAAACATCTGTTCTTAGATGAGGGTCGTAGCGCGGTTTAATTCGTAACAAATTGTTTTAACCGTTGATTTCTTGATTTATGTCGTTTTGTGTGCTTTTTGTAGTTGCCAACGCTACTTGCAATCTTCTACATTTAGATAAAAAAAATTTTAACTTTTCTTTAGTTGATAATAAAAAAATTACAAGTTATCCAAAAGAGAGAGATTAAAGTTTTATTTGTATGTTTTAATGTTTATTGAAAATTTTGTGCGTTATATTATTTTACTTGCGAAATTACAATATGAAAATACTAAAGCACAACACGAAAGGTCACATGCCATCTAACTGCATCGTTAAGCTCTCTTTCAATATAAAATCCCTCGTCATCATTGTAGGCTCTTGCTCTGCTGCACTTGTATTATTTCAAATTGACTAATTATTATTAAATACTTTACAATTGTACTAATTACCTAAAAATTACATTTGTTAATGATAATAATTCTTTACTGATGAAACGTACCGAAAGAAATAATGACTCCTTAATTGGAAACAATCCGCAAACAGTAATATCGACATTATTGTGAAATAATTGTAAAAGGAAATAGTAAACCTACAAAATTTATACATCAGAACAACAATACAAAATAATAATACAAAAAATTAATTTTTATTTATATTTCCTTTTCTTCTTCTTAGTTTAAGCCTTAATTGACAGTGTTAGATTTATGAGCATATAAATATTTTACATTCATTAGGTAGCTTGCTAGGCAGGCTTTCAGATGTGCTCTGGGTTCTCTAAGTTTTACGTTAATGGTGGCAATTAAAATATTTTTATTCTTATTTTTCCATGTTATATTAGCTTATCAATCAGTAAGCACAAAATCTTTTCATAGAAAATGGGATTACCTCAATTTTTTCAAGCTGATTCCATTTACAATGAATACGTTGATTCGCTGTGATTAAATTAGAAACTAAAATTCCTGTTTTGTGAGCCTGAAAATAATTATTGAAAGTAAAATTACCAAATAAATATAAACTGTGTACGTACCTCATTTGAAACTCCAGAGCAGCTTAAAATCAGCGAAGAAATTCGGACACTTGAAAGGGTGAAATGTATACCAAAATATAATAAAAATTGCAACTCCACTTTGTTTTCCAAAATTATGTATCTTGCAGAATAGTAAATACATGCAATTATTATCATGCAGTCTTGTAGGAAGACAAACAGAATTTGAACGGAATATGACTTATTCAGCAACTTGCTAATGCTTGTCAACTCATAATGCTGAACTTTGATTATTTCTATGAGACGCAACATTTTATCGTTTAAATCAGGTTTGATTCTAAACCATAAAAAACGGTAAACGCAATAAATACACATCCTATAGTTTGACCAAACTTACAAAATATAAAAAAAAAATTTGCAAAAGGTAAACATTTACAATGTCAAATTCTAAAAGCTTTTACCTATATTTGATTGTAAGCTTGGTTGGGCTATCACAGAAGTTTTCACTTACATGTTATTTTGATAAAAATTATATTTGGGAATTATACAGTTTATCTTGAATATTTTACTGCTGCCTCCAAACCGAAAATCGACTCTTTTGTTTGCTTTAGATAACCTCTTGTTAATCCAATTAAATCTCTGTTTCAAAGATAAAACTAAGGTGCAAAATTGCAAATGAACAAAAGTATTTACAGGTATTGAGAATACAAAATTTATGTATTTTCCCAATAACTCGATGGTTAAAAAGTCTTGCAACTGAAGAGAAGAAATTATAAAACACGTAGAAGCAATTGTTAAAATTACAAGTAAACTGATGTTTAAATAAAATTGGAAAATTTTGTATTCAGATTGAAGATCCACTTGCAGAGAATATTTCACCATTTTATCAAAATTTGATATTTTTTGCAAAACTGTCATCATCTAGAAAAGAGATATTTAGATCTGTTTGAAGTTGTTCCCGCTCAGTGGCACCTCAACCACTCGTGCGCATTCAAGTGCAGTTCTATAATTTTACCCTAATTTTAACAAAAAATTTACCTGGCGTAAATGTATAAATTGAAATAAAAATGCACACAGGATTCCAAGCTGGCTAAAGTATCGGTCAAAAAGATCGGTAATTCTGGCAATAAAACCGGGATCGATGGACATGCTTTCTTGAATAGAAGTAAGGATGTAAATGTTAACAAAAAACATCACCGTTAAACTCCAAAATAAGGAAACTTTTGAAAATTCACATTTCTTCTTGCTTAAATGAAAAGATTTAAAGCCTAAAATATTAGTTATATAATATAAAGGTAACAAAATTGAATAGAAGCTTTTCGACTTAGACATTTTATAAATCATAAACACGTAATGACTTGTCTGTAGTTTTGTAAAATATTCTATAAAAGGAAAAGTGCTATTATCTATATTACTGGTAAATGAAAAGGACTGCATGCTAAGTGTGATAATTATTACTTAAAAGCTTAAAGTCGTTTACAGTATTTATTCAAAACTGTAGATGTGAATAATAATAAACGTAATTTTGAGTTACATTAATTATTATTGCATTTTTCCAATCATAAAAAATAATGTTAAAGAGAAAACTTTATCATTAAATTACAACTTTGACCATTAAATTTTAAATTTAAGTTTGAAACCCTTTTAAAAATTTTGGAATCATAAAATAAGGTATAGGTATAACTATGTATTTAATATAAAATAAAACTATTAAAATAAATCTTTTTATATTTTATACTACACGTAACACCAATTTTTTATGATTGTTTTTTTTAATTCTTATGATTAATAATAAATTTACAAAATTAAATCTGTCTGTATTGACGTATTGTTTCAGCCTATATAATTTTGTAACGAAGTCTTTCCAAATAGATTTACTAACTCAGTCGTAGATTTTTCTAGCATGAGACTTTAATTTATTTTGTAAATGTAATTAATACGGAGCGGATTTATAGGCACAACAGATTCGAATTAGGAGGAAAACCCCCTTAAACCATAACTCACCAATTGTAAAGGTTTATTACCAATAAAACTTATAATAAAGGTAATAAACCTTTTCAATGGGTGAGTTATGGTAAGGCTTAAAAGGGTTTTCCTCCTAATTCGGATCAGTTGTGCCTATAAATCCGCTCCCTACTAATTAAACTCTTATTGAAAACCAATAACAGCAAATTAGCTTTCATTTCAAATTATTGAAGTAACGTAAAAAGTAAACAGTTTCATATTTTTCAATCGTTGAACTTTTAGGCACAGTGTAAAACTTTGGGTAAGAAACCTGCACATCTGTAACCGGTAAGGTTTAAATAAAACCTAGCTTTTATTTAATGATACTTTTTTACATAGTTTTTAATCAATTTTAAGTATACACGCATATTATTTATAGTATATTACATTGATTTATTAGAACTATTATATTTGACCTTGTTTGGTCAAAAGCAAATGTCAAGTTTTATAATTCATTCGGTTTTTAGTTGCATGTTAACAGTGTTGCTATAATAATCCAAAACATGTTTGAAGCAAAGAATATCTACTCTGTTTTAAAACCAACCTTTTATTTGACCAAATTGGTAGGATTAATGCCACTCGATTTGCAGGAAAATAATTTTAATAAGCTTTCTATAATAAGTATAATATGGGGAGCAGCCATATCACTTTTTAATATTACTTTTACAATAATTTATATAAAAAATTTATCAAGAGGTTACGACAGCTTTATAAATAACATTGTTGTCTATTTAAATTGTATAATAACTGTCTTGAGTTACAATGGTGGGATATTAACAAATTTATTATTTTCAAAACAGGTAGTAAATTTTTTGGTATAATTTTGGAGCAATTTAAATAAACTTTATTATATTTTAGATTGTTGAAATTATCTCACAAATAGCAGTTTTGGACAAAAAATTTAGAGAAGTAAATTTACTAAATATAGAAAAAACACATAAAATTAACAAATTATATTTAACTTTAATAACACTATTATATTTTATTTTCATTGCATTATACGCTTTTGGTTACGTGTACTATTATTTTTCTCAGTTTAACGTAATTTTTTATTTTCTGACGTACTTTGGTCTTTCGTCAGTTTATGCGAATATACAATATTTTTCCATCGTTTTTCTTTTGAGACAAAGATTTATGTGGATAAATATAATACTCTCAGATAAAAATCCGCAAATAACTGTAGGAAGGTATTAATCCAGTATCATTATTATTATTTTTTATATATTTTTTACTTTTGTTGCAGAACTAATATAAAGAATATTACCGACTTGGATAAAATAAGCATCTTGTATAATAAATTATACATGGTTTCCAAACAAATAAATTCTACATTTTCATTTCAATTGTTAATATTTACGATACAAGTAATTTCTATTACAATGAATGTAATATCTTACTTTACCACTGCACTACTTTTAAATTACTTTATACCAGTACTTGATCTTTTACTTAGTTTAAATTTTGTAACTGTGTTTTTAGTAACAATGTATATGTTGGTTACTAACTGCACAAATGTTTCAAAAGAAGTAAGCCATAATTGTTTTTTGAAACATTTCAATTCGAGTTTAACTTTTTAGGCAAACAAAATTAGAAATCGTATTAACAATTTTCCACTCATTCGTGAAGATAGGGAGATTTTTGATGCAGAAGTGAGTATAGCATGTAAGGTTAAAATTTAAAAATTAGCAATATAATTATTAAAACTATTAAAAAGTTAATTACTTAAGAGTAAATTTTATTCTAGGTTTTGGCACTGTCCTTGCAGCTTTATCACGAAAAAATAGAGTTTTCTCCATACGGATTATTTAAAATAAATACATCACTTCTGTATAATGTAAGTACCCAAAAATTCCCTAGCAAGTTAGTAGTAGAAGAAATACTGAAGAAACTTTTGCGATATAATGTTAAAAATGAAGTACTTTCCTAAATTCCTTAAAAACACTTAAAAATAGTGACAAAATATGGTATTTCCCTAGTTTCTCAAGAACCAGGCATGAGGCAGAAAATAGTTCAAATAGTCTTAAAAAAAGTTTTCCACTATTTGACTTATTTTTGACACATTTTATCATTCTTGAGATATATTTAAAAAAAAACTATTTATTCGGCCATTTTAGAAGATGGTAAACTTTTTTTTAAATAAGTAGTCAATAAACTTTTAGATCATGTAACGTTACACTTCATTTTAAATGATGGCTCAAAAATACAAAAGTTTTTTCCGCAACCTCCACCATGTCGCAATCACCTCTTAATTTCCTTATGGAATAGTTTGGTGTTAAAGTTGGGCAGGTACCTTATTATTCATTAATGTTTGGGTGCGTTGCTTTGCTTTCATATAAATAAAAAACCTGTACCTCTTTAAACTTCAATATAATATTAGAAAATATATAGTAGGTACGTAAGTACAGCTTATAGCAATACACAATTTTACTTTAAATTTTACAAAATGAAATGGTACAATTTGTACAATTCTACAACCTCGATGACATCAAAGTGTTTATAGAGTGACTTTCTCCTTATACGAAAGTAAACACTTCTTACATGATGACACAAAATCATGTGCTGCAATTTTTACTTATTGTAATATTTCTTCTACTATATCATCTAGACTTGCTCTAAAACTAAAGGCCGTGTGACACTCATATTATTTTGTCGTTAAAATTCTGTTGAAATTTCATGAGAAATTTCATGATAAATTTTAGCACGTGTAAAACCTTAAAATTTCAATACAAATTTCATGACAAATTTCATGAGAAATTTTTCTGTATGACACTCGGTTTCTTTGTAAAATTTGGCGCAAGCGCATGATGTCTGTCAATTGTCAATAGCAAAATGGCCCCAAGTCTGCAAAGTGTTATTGTAATGTAAATTGTAATTTAATCAGGATTCATCAGTTATACTGTGATTTTTGCTTATATCTTTGTTTATCAGTGCGATCATGAAATTGGCCCTAACAATTGACTGATTGTAGCACGTTTTTTGAAAAAATATTGAGAAACTAACACCACGGATCGCAAGGATTAAAAACTTATTCTTATTATCTAAAACCTACTTTTTCTTGTCACATAAATTTTTTTGAGCCATAAATATTTGTTAAATTAAAATATTAATTTTTTTTTATTATTTTTTAATTGCTATATAATTAATAATAAATGAGCTTCTTTTAACTAAATATTTAACAGCGACACGCAATTAACATTTCAAAATAATATTATCAATACAAACATAGTATCCCCTGTATTCACCTTTTCTGGTAATAATAGTACCTACTACCTAACCAGGTAATAATAGTATTCAGGTAAAAAAAATAGAACAGGTCTCGCATAAAATTCTCATGAAATTTGTCATGAAATTTGTATTAAAATTTTAAGGTTTTACACGTGCTAAAATTTATCATGAAATTTCTCATGAAATTTCAACAGAATTTTAACGACAAAATAATATGAGTGTCACACGGCCTTAAAGCTCATTTTTGATTTAAATAATAATTATAATAATAATTTCTTGTAGATGTTTTACACCATAGCAGCATATGCCATTATAATCCTGCAATTTGATGTCACTTTCCAAAAAAACGATAAACATGATAATTTGGGTCGATTTCATAATAAAAGTTAACATAACGTTAAAATTTAAAAGAAAACGTAAGACAAAAATGTAAGACGACTAGGCGAGACAATGTAAGTGAGAAGGTTAGAGAAAATATATTTGCTTGTACTTGAAATGTAAAAAGAATTTTTGTGGAAGCTGTAGTAACACACATAATCTGAATTATCTGTCCACTGTATAAGAAAGGCAAAAAAACAACTTGTGACAATTATCAAGGCATTGCACTGTTAAACGTCATGTACAAAATCCTAACACCACAAGAACAGACTAAGAAAGCGAGCAGAGACAATCATAGGAGAGTATCAAAGTGGCTTCAGGAAGGATAGGTCAGTGACAAACCAGATATACACGCTGAAAGAGATTCAGATGACAATAAGTCACTAATTAAAATTAAATACTCACCTAATATTTTTTGACTTATTTAAGCAAGCGTATGATGGAATAAAGAGAAGAGAATTATATTGGGCTATAAAGGAACTGGGAATAGCAGAGAAACTGATAAGGCTGACGGAAACGACACTGAAGAAAACAATAAATAGAGTGAGAATGAATGAAATGTTATTAGAAAGCTTTGAGGTATGTACGGGGCTAAGACAGGGGGACCCACTGTCTTAGCCTTAGAGATAACTATACGCAAAGCTAATATCAATAGGGAAGGTATAATATACAGGAGACTACATCAATGTTTGGCATTTGCAGATGACCTGGTAATACTAACAAGAACAAAGAAAGAGATGCACGATGTTATGAAGAGATTGTTAAAAGCTGCACTGGAGAAAAGGCTAGAGTTCAATGAAGCTGAAACGAAGTATATGGTGTGGGAGAATGGAAATATAATGGATAACAACTTTATAAACATACGGTTGACAAATAATGACGTACAATTAAGATTTGAGGAAGTCAAGGAATTTGTTTATCTCGGAACGATACTAACAAAAAACGCAGGAAGTAACAACGAAATAAAGTCTAGAATAGCGGCAGCTACCAGAAGCGGATTTTCATTGTTGAAGGAATGTTCAAAGTTGAAGGTATATAAAACAATAATAATTAAACCGGCGGTGATATATGGGTGTGAGGTGTGGGTGTTGAGGAAGAAGGATGAGGAAAAGTTGAATATATGGAAAAGAAATATTTTGAGTAGAATTCTGGAAGGAAAGGTGATAGATGGAAAATGGGAAAGAAGAACTGATCAAGAAATCTATTAATTATAGTTTGTGATTTCTAAAATAAGACTAGACCATATTTCACTTTAAGGGGTTACGCCCAGTTAGAATTTTCAAAAAATCAATTATTTTTTTGCATTTTTGGAATGTACAGATATTTAAGTGTATTCTCTGAAAATTTGAAGTTGATTTTGCTAATATTTTCGGAGATATAAGCGCATTTGTTTTTAATTTATATATATTGTCGTATATTTTTGGAATGAAGAAATTTATTAGTTTATGACAATTTTTGTAATTTTAATTTCTGAAAATTTAATTTTGTTACGCCTCAGGTGTAATAGTCAAGGTGGGGAAAATTTTTAATTTTGGAAAGAGGACTCGCGAACTACTCACGGAGTTGTGAGGTGGCGATTTTGTAGTTTAAGAGTTTCAATATAAATTTTTGCATTAGTAATAATAAAATTTGAGTGACGCGAAAAATTTTTGTGTTTCTTTAATGCTATTTTAGAAAAAAAGAATTAATTTTTGAAAAGAAAATTTTGGTTTATTTGCAAGGTCGCGCACTGCAAATGTGCGATAAGTAATTTTTAGTGATATAAATTTTCTTTACAGCTTTACAGGCTTACAAGGCCCATGGCTTTTCTCTGCTTACCTAACATATCTTGCAAACTTTGCGTGTATGACGCAGCCGTATAATTACGATCACCACAGAGTGTAAATGTTCACTGGAAGGCCGAGTCAATAAGAAATTCTGTGCAATCCGCGATTTGAACCCAGATTTTCCGCTCTATACTCAACCAGCGATCACATCACTCCACTGCTGTGGCTTAATTTTATACTTATTTTTTAATTTTAATTTATAACTAAGTGTAAATGTTTCTTCAAACTTTAAACACGTTTTTCTCGAAACGGTGTTTTTAGAGTCGGTGAGCAAAATTTTTCCGAAATGGCTGAACCGATCGTTTTGAAATTTATACACAATTTTCTTAGATGTATTTCTCAGGTAATGAACAAAAGAATAACATTTCTGACAAAAAGTTCTATTTTTTCAAGCCACTTTTAAGTGAGAATTTTGTCGAAAAAAACGATTTTTTTTTGAGACGGCGCCATTTTGTCAAAAATCAAAATTTGGACTATTCCTTCGTTCATTACCTGTATTTATCTATTGTTACAGTTCAAATTCGACATGGTAAATTTGTTAAATTTTGAATTTTGGTTCTTCATAAATTAAAGATTTCTTTATAAAAATTTATTTAATTTCCGCTAAATGGATAATACAAGTAGGTATTATATTCCAAATTTTTAAATATCACCTGGCTTGTTTTGATAAGGTTTATCTTTACAAAAGTTGAAAATTTAGTGAACGATTGATCCGACTTCGTAATTTACTTTTCGTATTTTGCATTATTTTTGGACGTTCGAGTGACCTGATTTTTGTTGGACTAGTGGTTTATTCCAATCCAATTATTTGGAATTAATTTAGTCACTGCGATTTTGAGATTACTCTTGGTTACCGAAGTTTTGTTGAAGTATCTGCTGAAAGGATCTTATCTTCATTTGAAGGATATTGTAGTTCAAAACTTTTACGATCTGTTTTTATTGAAATCGTTACGAATTTTATCTGGTAATCCTAGGACCCTCGATTGACACCTTGAGGTAATTAAATCATTTTCAAAGCTCCAGTTTTTAACTTTATTTCGTTTAGGGTTTTCTTTATGGACGTTTTTTTTTATCGTATGGTCGAGATATTGATTGGACGATTATATTTCGAATTTCGAACTTCAGTTGGAAGGATCAACCTTTTGTGGTACCTTGTAATCTTGGAGACAACATTCACCCCGTCTCAACGTGATCTGCTTTCTACCACCTGCCCATTTAATTTGTCCCTATCACCATCAAGACCAGAAGACATCGTCAAGATAAGATTATTGTTTGTGCCATACATACTTTTTATTTTGTCTGTGAATTTTTTTATTACTGCGCGTGGTATTTTGAACTTATTTATTATTTATTTAGAGATTTTTAATTTAGCCATTTTGTTATCTGTGGATTTTACACAGAAGCGTGTAGGTATAAGAACTGTACTCCAAATATAGCTATACGCAGTAATTATTCAAACAGTTATTTTCATAATTTTCATTACGTGTAATCTTAAAGATAATTCGACTACTTTCAATATTTTCCAACGCTCAATATTACTGTCAATATTATTATCTTGCGCACCATCGGACATCTTTTTGCGGAGGATCTTCAGGAGATCACCTGTAGGAGCAAGAAAACTCAATATTTAAAAAAAAAATTTGCGGGGTCTTAAAGTACATTAAATTTTCTAAATGCACATGTATTTGATGTATTTATATAATAAAATGCTTCTTCACAAAAAATTCTGGAAAAATCACATTTTTTTAGACTTAAAACTATGTAGGCGTAACCTCTTAAATGTGGAAATTATTTACGTATTAATATTTTTAGAAAGTAATCTAATTTATATGGACTCAATGTTTAAAATTATAATTTATCAATAATTCAATGTGCGAATTTGCAGTTATCTCCTATAATAATTCTATTTAAAATGTTAAATTATTAACTCGTTGATATTAAATAATATTTAAACTTTATTTTATCGAGTAAAAAATAAAATTTAAATATTATTTAATAATTGTAGATTGTAGTTATATATTGACATTGATATTTATATATTTTTTTGATAGTTTATATATGGGGCATTCCACACCAAATCGACCACTTTTGAACCCGACCCCTTTTGATTTTCTTGAAATTTTTACATAATATACTATCTCATCAAAAACAGTTCTGTGAATTTTTTCAAAATTTTTTATTCAACTCAAAAAAAGTTACGAAGTTTTAGAAAAACTGATGTAGTTTTTCTTCAAACGATCGTAACTATGTCAAAAATTGACTAATCGGAACGTTTTTTTTTGTTTTTGTTTGTCTTTAAACGTACTTTTCAGGAAAAAATACAAAAAAAATATTCAAACTTGGATTCTACAAAATTTTTCATTTTTTCGGAGAGAATCATTGATTTTTCAAATTTCTACACTTTTGATTTTTTTATTTCAAAAAAAACTCTGATTTGAAGAAGATGAAGATGAAGAAAACCCCATAATGGACCGACATTTCTTTCTATTTTTTTTGTTTAATTAAAAAATATTTTGTTTTATTTTTACGCAAATAATATAATTTATTTTCCAGATTCAAAAATGTCTAAAGTTTTTTAAACAATTTAAATTAATATTAGGTATGTAAACATGAATTAATATTAATTTTGTCAATAACGTCCATATTTAAATATATTATTTGATTTTCTTTTTTTGTGAGTATATTGAACTTTTTTTAAAAAAATTTTAAATAATTTACGTTTCGAGGTTTATTTCCTCTTCAATATACCCACAAAAAAAAACTAATAATATATGAATTAATATTGTTGATATAATTATTGTACGTGGCTGAAGTTGTACACGAACTCAAAACTAAGTGTCTGAAAAACCTACCCTTAAATAACAAAAGTAAATTTCGTGTACCAGCCGCATCTTTTAAAATTCCCTTATAAATTTTGGTACATATGTTTAAAATATCATTACCAACACCCATGAAAAATTTCATTAGCTGCATTAGAGGCTAAGAGTTTGAAAATCCTACCTTTAGATAAAAATCGGAAGTAAATTGCGTGTACCAGCCGCATTTTTTAAGATCAATATCATTACCAACAACCATGTTAAATTTTATTAACATTTTTTATTGTTATTTTATAATTTATTTTTATTATTATTTTATATTATTATTACTTCCAATTTTTATCTAAAAGTAGGATTTTCAAACCCTTAGCTTTTAATGCGGCTAATGAAATTTGACATGGGTGTTGTTAATAATATTTTAAACATATGTGCCAAAATTTATGAGGAGATCTTAAAAGATGCGGCTGGTACACGCAATTTACTTCCGATTTTTACCTAAAGGTAAGATTTTCAAACCCTTAGCCTCTAATGCGGTTGATGAAATTTGACGTGGTTATTACTAATAATATTTTAAACATGTATATCAAAATTTATAAGGGGATCTTAAAAGATGCGTCTAGTACATAAAATTTACTTTTGTTATAAGGGTAGGTTCCTCAGACACTTAGTTTTGAGTTTGAGTTCGTGTGCAACTTCAGCCACGTTTCATTGTAACGATTTTATAATAAAAACACAGGTACAATATTTTTTGACTATATTTTAGCACTTTCTATTTAGTACTTAAACATAACCCACCCTCGTACGTTTATATTAAAAGTATATTTATTTTAATAGTAAAAAACGTAAATCGATAAACATTTTATTTCAATAATAATAATCAACTATACAAAAAAACATATTACAGGCATACAGGCAATTATGGAATATTAGTTTAGTTGTTGAAAAAGTGAAAAGGAAAATGGTAAATATTTATTATATTTAAAATATTTCATTTGAAAATATTCTGGGTGACATACTAGTGTATAATATTTATCATTTTTTTGTAACGCGTAACTGTTAATCGATTTTAAGTGATTTATGCGTACGGTTATATACCTAATATATTTATTGGTAACCGCAACTTACAACAATAGTCGAGTTTTATAAATCATTCCGTTAGTTAATAGTGTTGCTATAATTTCAAGAAAATGTTTTGCGCAAAAAATATCTACTCTGTTCTAAAACCAACTTTTTATTTAACAAAACTGGTAGGATTAATGCCCCTCGACTTACAAGCAAAAAATTTTAATAAGCTTTCTTCAATAAGTATAATATGGGGAGCCGTCATTTCACTTCTTCATGTTACTGTTACAATAATTACTAATAAAAATTCATTAGAGTTACCAAAGAATTACGAAAGCTTGATAAGCAGCATTGTTATATATTTAAATGGTTTTATATCTGTCTTCAGTTTGAGTGGAGGAATATTATCAAATTTATTATTTTCAAAGAAGGTACATTTTTGAATATAATTTTAGAACAATGTAGAAGCTATATAATATAATGGTAACCATTTTAGATTGTCCGAATAATCTCACAGATAGAAGTTTTAGACCAGAAATTTAGAGAAATACATTTAATCGATATTGAAAAAGCACATAAAATTAATAAATTATATTTAGCCTTAATAACTCTAGTATATTTTATTTACATTTCGCTACACGCTTATAGTATCGCATATTACTTTATCTTTCAGTACAAGATGTTTTATGTGCAAGGGTTAATTATTTATTTTGCGGGATTCTTCACTTATGCTTCAGTTTTTACTAACATACAATTTGTTTCTCTCGTATTTCTTTTGAGACAAAGATTTAAGTGGATAAATATTATACTATTGGATAAGGAACCTCAAATTATTTCAGGAAGGTACTAATTAGGGGTGCGTTCCACTTAAAGCCCACGACGACCACGGTCGTTCGTCAGTCCAATCAAATAACCGGTCTCGATCTTTAGTCCAATCAAAGAACCACGGGACCACGCTGCGGTCGTCGTGGGCTTTAAGTGGAACGCACCCTAGATGTTATTGTTGTTATTATTTCTTCTTCTACATATCTATACTTGTTGCAGAGCCAATGTGAATAATGATACCGACCTACATCAAATAAGCATCTTGCATAATAAATTATACGTAGTTACCAAAGACATAAATTCTACATTTTCGTTCCAAGTATTAATGTTGACGACACAAGTAATTTCAATTGCAATGACTGTTATATCTTATCATGCTACTGCACTATTTTTAAACCAATTCGTACCAGTAGCTAGTATTTTATCAAACATGAATGTAGTAACTGTGTTCTTAATATCAATTTATATGTTGGTTACTAACTGCATAAATGTGTCAGAAGAAGTAAAATATAATATTTTGTCTAAGTATTTTACCTTGAATAAATGCTTTTAATGTTTAGGCAAATAAAATTGGAAACCTCGTTAACAACGCTTTCTTACCGATCGGTATAGATGGAGAACTTTTGAATGCAGAAGTTAGTATTTATTTGCTATATTCTAAGCACTGATGAAGTAAATAGTTTTTGCTCATTTTAAAAATCGGTATTTGTTTAAAATACTAGTATGTAAGACATTTATATAAGCAAGCTCTACAGGCCATGCAGACCCAGGGCTGATAACGATAAATCGTTTTTTTTTCCTGCTTAATTTGTCTTGTAAACTTTTGCGTGTGTGACGCAGCCGTATTTACGGTAATGACGTCGACACAAATATCAGAATTCACTACCGAGTGTAGATGTCCACCAGAAAGTCGAACAAAGAAATTTGATATACTCAACCAGCGATCACATGAAAAATTTGTGTTCTACATTTTTTTTTTTAAATATTAGGTACCCTTATTTTATTTATCCCGGTTGTCGCAATCCCCCAAAAAAGCCCAAAAGGCAAAGAAATATATTCATTTTTGAAGTCATGTGAGACTACTATTATGAGCACACACACTGTGATTTAGAATTACTTACTGATTAGTAATTAGCCTATTTTATTCTAGGTTTTGGCATTGTCTTTACAACTCCGTCACGAAAAAATACAGTTTTCTCCATATGGATTATTTAAAATAAATAAATCACTTCTGTATAATGTAA
This sequence comes from Rhagonycha fulva, assembly GCA_905340355.1. Taxonomy (NCBI): domain Eukaryota; kingdom Metazoa; phylum Arthropoda; class Insecta; order Coleoptera; family Cantharidae; genus Rhagonycha; species Rhagonycha fulva. The sequence goes on along the minus strand of HG996556.1, from coordinate 7,503,579 downwards.
GTATAAATATAATTTGCAAATTTATAATAATTAATTATTGACGAATATTGCACAGCCACCTTTTTCCCACAACAAAATATAATACAACATTAACATTCTCATCATGACGGCAAAAAGTTAAATTGTATATTTCTTTTACTATAACTGTCAGTTGGATTTGCTCCCTGACTATTCGTAAAGCGCAGTTTGTTGGCATTTTCTATTTGAACAGTAAATTATAATAATCTTATTTTTTGTAGATGTTTTACACCATAACAGCGTATGCCATTATAATCCTGCAAGTAGATATTACTTTCCAAACAATTGTTCAAGATAAAAATTAGTTTGAAAAAGTTTTAATTGGACATGGAAGTATATTATTTTCTTTTGTTTAATCTTAGTTGTTACTGAGATCATAAAAAAAGCAAATAATTGCATTATTTTTGTTAAATATACGCATTTCCAAGGACTTGTCCAAGGAGCTGATGTGGAGAAAGCTTCCGTTTCCCAAGATTTTAGGAAATTAGAAAAAATTTAGTTAGCAAACTTGGAATTGCTCCCCCATCAAAAAAATTGGTTGGAACGACTCTGCTTTATTAAACCATTATTTTTATTTAGTATACGCATTTGTATAAAATATTAAAATTAAAATGAATCGATTGGTTACTGATAAATAAAAACCATATAAATTGGCCAATGAATTAAAAATAACCTGCTTATCGATTTCTTAAGAAAAATGAGTTACTAATAAATTGTACCTAATAATATTCTTAATAGTTTGATTTAGTAGACTTTGCATTAAAAAGACAATTTTATTAATGTAATCGTATTAATTGTTAAGCTTGCAAGTTTGCATTTGTAGATGTATCACTGAGCAAGTTTTTTGATAGTGAATTGCATATGCACATAAACATAATATACAATATATAAGCGATATTTTCTTTTATATCTTGTTTACTTGTTATTTATTATAAGCGCAACTAAGGGCAAGCTATGCCCCCTTACCACAAAAAAAGAAACAAAAATTATTAGATTTTAATTGAAATATTATGATGAACATTCGTAACCCTTCCCTCTTTAGTAGTAAACACTTCATTGTTATGCTGTAAAGATTAATATAAAAATGTAGTACTAAAAGTTTAATAGAGTTTCATTTCATGCAAGTGAACTTGTTACTTAAATTTATTTTCAAATAAATTTCGTAGTAAGTATTGCCAAAAAATATAATTATCTTATTGTTCAAGTTGTTAAAAGAGAGTAGGAAAATCACTTTGCCGTTGTCATTGCTTATTGAGCCCATTAAGTTTGCTGATTTCTGATTTTTCTGTAGTTACAAGAGCTGTCATTTAATGTGTCATTTAGAATGTCTAAAATGTCTTATTCTAGTAGTGAAATCATTAACAATTCGTCGAGTTTTTTATTGTTTAGTTTGATGTATGAAAAGGCATCGTCCACCACGTTTTCCTTACTCTTCGAAAAACGATTTCAAAGTCAAATTCTTTCTGCTTTAATTTCCATCTGATGAATTGTAAGTTTGGTTCTTTTATTTTGAGAAGCCAAACTAAAGAATTATGGTCAGTTTTAGTGATACATCTACGTCTATTCAAGTACGACTTAAATTATTTTTTTTGTTTTTCATATTCAGCGCATGGCACGTGAGAAATTTGTAAACATTGCCAAATTCTACATCACAATTCCAAAGCTACACAATCTTCACGTCACAGAACATCTTTGGTATAAAATGAACAAATCAAATCTCTCAGAAATCTACATTTGGCCAAACCACAATCCGTTCACCTCGTGAAATCGTTACATCGTATGCTTCACATCGACAAGATATTTGATACAAAAATTTCATATTTTAGTCAACGGAAAATACTGTAAATAACGTGGTAGTTCTACCGTGCAATTTGAATCTGTTGTCTATTAATTCAAATAAGAAAAAAATATTTCTGGAGATGTGTGAGTACCCTGATCCACGTTATCGCGTATGTTATGGAAATATAACAGCACATGACATTTGTGACTTGTTTATCTAGAGTTGAACATAAAATTGTTTAAAGTTTGATTAATACGAACATACGAATATATTATGATGGAGAGGTAGGTCAAGGTGAAATTGATAACAAATCATAGTTTATTGAATTTATGTCGCAGTCACTTTATTATTACAAAATTAAGTACATACTACATACATAGCGGAAATTGATTTATGAGTTTTATACTTAATTATAAACTACATTTTTGGTAAACACAACTTACAATAAAAGTTGGATTTTGTAAATCACTTATTCTATTTTAAAACTAACTGTTATCTATTTAAATCGTAGGATAATATTAATAAGTAGCAATGGAGCGGTATTGTCTTTATTAATTTCAAAAATAGAACATAGGTACACTTTTTTGTTAAAATAATCATAATGTGATATGGGGGAAAGGTAGCCAGCCTGGGCGCGAAAATACAAATTTTGCGATTGAAACCTCGAACTTTTCTGAAAGAGTATATTTTAAGTAAGAGAATAAGCGGAGGTACAATGGCCTAAGTGCACCTGTTTTTTCAAAAATCGAATTTAAAAAAGCTTGATTTTCGAAGGTTAAACGCTCGTGATTGGTTAATCAAGTTCGTTCGTTCGAGATACGTGCGCTCCTATACATAAGAGTGTAGCTGTTTACAAGTTTGTCAGTAACTCTTACGCTACGGTAGGAATGCGTTCTCCTTTTTTATTAATTAAAAATTTTAATTTAAAACTTTAAAATTATTTAAAAATTACTTCAGAAAAGGGTTACTTAAATTTAACGAACGGTAGTTACTTTTCGCCTGGGTCCGACTCTTGCAAGGGTGATTTTGATCAAAATGACAACTAATTTAAAAATATCCCTAGGCCCGTGGGTCAAGGAAATGGTGGATCTTTGAGAGGTGAAACTCGTGAGAGTGAATTTTTAACGCAGGGTATAGTTGTGCGAAGAAAAATTGACTTAAAGCACCCCTCGCTGCGCTCGGGCGCTTTAAGCCATTTTTCCCGCACATTTAGGGTTGAAAACCATGATTTTTGTTCGGAGTGCACTGTTACTGCATCGCAATGCAAGTGTCGCTCCCACTCTGCGCAAAGCTAAGACCAGTTCTCGGTGCACGTACCGACAGGAGAATGAACTGAATGAATTGATTCACCAATCCCGAGCGACTTTGCTTTAAAATTTACTGTGAAAATCGAAGTTTTTAAATTCGATTTTTGAAAAAACAGGTGCACTTAGGGCATTGTACCTCCGCTTATTCTCTTATTTAAAGTATACTCTTTCAGAATTCATCGAGATTTCAATCGTAAAATTTGTATTTTCGCGCCCAGGCTAGCTACCTTGAACCTGTGATATGTACTATACATTGTGATCAAAAAGTACCCGGAATTTCTCAATAAAACGAAAACGGTTCAATTATTCTTTGATATTTATTTTGTGTTCTTTAAAGTGATCCCCATTAGATGCAATACACGCATTCCAACGCTTTTTCCAATCTTTAAAACACTATTCATAGTCCGATTTTAGAATTGCCTTTGGCTCTTTCTGCGAATTCTTTTTTATCGCTTCAAAAGCTCTCCATGGAGTGGTAAATTAAGTTGTGTAAACATGAAAATGTCACACGGGGCCATGTCAGGCGAATACGGAATTTGCCGAACGACATTAACCTTCGGGTTGGCACGTGGGGTCTTTTGGGACCCCCGGTTGTTATTGTTGCTCATAACTTTTCACTTAGATATTTCTCGGTGAAATTTTAAAAGATCTCTTGTGAATGTTTATTTAATATAAATAATCTAATAACGGTGAGCTAACATCATTACAGACGCGAAAAAAAATTTTCAAAGTTAAAACACCTTCGGATTGGCACTTGGGGTCTTTTAAAACCACACGTATAATTTATTCTTAGCGGTCTGTAAAATGGCTTATTAGTGGCCTAATTAATTTATTTTGTTATAAAAAGTATTTAATTCATAATACGGACTAAAAAAAAACCTTAGTAGATTAGCAAATATATGTAACAACAAACCAAAATTATAAATAATTAGCATCGCATATTATCGTATTTGGAAACTAACTGACAAATATTATGGAATATAACAATCAGAGTTGTGAAAGATTTGGTAAACAAATGAACCAAAAAAGGATGGAACATGGTTGCAGTCATTTCTTTTCTAATATTCTGCTAGTTCAAGATTATTTTTTTTTATTTACATTTTAACGTGCATCAACTACTGGGTTATTAGCACTTCTAAATGTTAATTTTTAATTTGTTTCATATTTTTGTTTATTTGGTTTTTTGGATTGGGTATTTTGGTTGGTTAGTTTTTTAGTTCACCACGACGTGAGAATGTCCACTGGAAGACCGAGCTAAGAAATTCTGAAGCGTCCGTGATTCGAACTCAGAATTCCCGCTCCGTAGTGCAACCAGTGCTCACATCACTCCACTGCCGTGGCTGTTCAAGATTTGTTAGCGGTTAAAACATCATTTTGTTTTGTACCAATGTAGGTACATTGAAAAAAACAAGATGAAAATTTCAAAAGAAATACCACATCTTGCTAGAGAAAAATTGTCATTTATCTTTGGTTTGGTTGGTACCCTAGGGTACAGCGTCTAATCTCAACTAAATCTTAATTAAAAATTAGGTAATAAATGAAAAAAATGTCAACTGTACCCAAGAACTTCTGATAGAAAAGTTAAAACGACATGTGATAATTGATCACAGCTCCATTGCTACAACTTGCTTCATTTATGAAGAAAATTTTAAGTTGACAAATTTGCAAAAATTTGATTTTCATAAAAAAAATTTTTATACCGGGTGCTGAATGAGTTAGGCGAACATAGGATATTAACGTGTAAAAACTAATTTTTGCAAATTCCTGCTTCCCTAATTATTTTAGAGAAAAAATGAAAGACACAAATATAACGTAGAAATATAAACTACGAGTGATAAGAGCATTAGATTTTATCTAGGTTTCACCTAAAAGATTAAAAAATTATTTTAAAATTGTTAAAATTTTGATTTATCACACTGGCCATGTAAGTTTCCACGGTAATTATTTTTGATAAGTAATAAAAATCAACAACGCGTTGTTTAAATGTTTTGCACTTTATTAAATTTTATATTCATAAAATGGAATATTACCTTGGAAACTTACATGGCCAGTGTGATAAATCAAAATTTTAACAATTTAAAAAGAAATTTTTAACCTTTTAGGTAAAACCTAGATAAAATCTAATGCTCTTATCACTCGTAGTTTATATTTCTACGTTATATTTGTGTTTTTCATTTTTTCTCTAAAATAATTTAGCAGAAATTAATAAGCAGAAATTTGCAAAAATAAGTTTTTACACGTTAATATCCTATGTTCGCCTAACTCATTCAGCACCCGGTATACATTGGTAGTTAACAAATTTAATTAAATTCATGTTTATAATATATTGAAAGTCAATAATACAACATTTATGTAGTATTTGCGTTATAATATACCGTAGAATTCCTGGGGTCTTGAAAGACCCCAAGTGCCAATCCGTGTAACCTTTTTAACGTGCCAACCAGAAGGTTAACGTCGTATGTAAACGACACCCCAAAGTTGGGTGCTACCTTTCTGATGCTCCACGAAGATTGTCAATCACAATTTTTTTAATAATTAATCAATAGAAGAGGTGGATGAACAACCAGAACGAAGAAAGTCATGAACCACTCTGTTGCCCTCTGTTGCCCTCTTGTACTACTCGTGTAGCATATCGTCGGCGTCGTAGCAATACCAAGTAAGTCGAAATTTTACGAAAATGAGATTTTAGTTTGAATGGATGCAGTATCTTATTGCGCATCGAAACGCTAAAACACATTACTTAGAATAAAATTCGTAATGAAGTTATCTCTACAATTTCTTTGCAGTTACTGTATATTGTAAGCATGAATGAAAGTAGTTTTTTCACTCTCCTGAAAACTTGCCTGATTTGATTTACTTGGTATTGCTACGACACCGACGATATCAAATGCACATTTTTTGTTTGATGAAATTATTTAAAAATAATTTCTGTTTAAATTTTAAATGGCGTGGTTTGCGACACTTCCAACCAAGAAAGGTGTAGATAAGAGAGCACCTGGGGGGATCGCTGAACGATTTGTGTCGTTTGTGAACGTTTGCTTTTGAAAGAAGTTTAATTTCTCGATTATTTTAATTACAATCAAGTTTTTTTGAAAGCGGTAACAGTTAATCACACCAATAACTTTTGTGAGAACATCTTTGACATCTTGGAGTTTATTTACACCACGTTCAGGGCAATAATATTGAATTTTTTGGAGTGCTAAAACCTCTGCAGATAAGTTGGAAAATTTTGTCTTGCGCCATTGAAGGTCAAGAAGATTTATAAACTGGGAAGCAGCGGATATTTTAGAAAATACTATTGGAGCTTTTTGATCTATATTGGGATCAATTTTCCTTGGAGCATCCGCTATCACGGTTGTATCGCACCATCTGCTGACTCTTGCCTGCTGGATCCGTGAGAATAAGGTTTCTCAATAACATCATTTATATTTCCAATTTTTAAACATCACTTTTTGGTTAGTAGTTGCCAAATATTATTTTTGTCAGTCAGTGCGTTGGAAATTTATTTAAAATTGAAAATTGCTTAAATAGATACGCTTTGGTTTATTTAGCTGCATGTATTTGTTGTTTGATTTGTAAATTTATTTTCCAGTATATTTTCCATCATTTTTGGACGCCGATCAAGTATTCCAAAGTAGAGCGCTCACAGAAGAAAGCATTTGGTTGGAATTTTTTTGTCTAGGTCATTACCATTGGGTCTTCTTCTTCTTCTTTCTTCTTTATTAGCGTTTTTTGTTTTACATCCATTTTTGGATATACGCCTCTTCAAGTGTTCAACTTGAAGGTTTAGGCCATATCTTCCCACGCTGGCCTAGTTGCGGGTTGGGAAGGGTTGTATAGTCCGCAGATCGATTTTGGACTATTTAGCTCACAGCACATATCTGACGCAACCAGGATTAGAACCGCGGTTTCCCGCTCTCTAGTCTATCCGTGTTTGATTTACGCCAGACTGCTGGTTACCATTGGGTAATGATCATTATTTAAGCAGTAAATACTGGGTAAGTTTTTTTACATTTTAAGTGCTTTGCATGTGCTAAAATTTTAACCGCATTTTAAGCGTTTGTATCAAATTTGCAAATTAATTGAGTTGCGATCGATTCATTTCAAATAATTTTTGTGGCGTGCTGATTGATAAATCCAACCGACCTTCAGTCAGTTGTGAAGCACTACATCGAATTTAGATTTTTTTTTGAAGCCTTCAGCTATTCAATATTGTTTGTGACCTTCGAGGTCAACTGAATTGTACAATACTGTTCATTGTTCGTATAGATACGTTTATCAATCATCTATACTATTGATTTCACGCCTATTGAATAAATCCACTTCTACTCTTCTGTCTTTGCATTTTATTCCAATAGGCTGGCGCCCCGAGCATCTTTTTTTTCTAGCTGACGATCCAATTAAAGTAAGCCTCTTATACAGTAAAGCAGTAGAAACCCACGAACCGCATTCGTGCGACCCGAGCTCTCGTGACTGCAAAGTTTAGTCCTTAGCTAGCCTGTCCCTCGTTACATCAGTTGGACCATCGAGGCAGTAACACAAATTTTCATACATTTGTGGTATACTCGTATGCTTGTGTTTCCAACATTGTCAAGTCCTTTTAGGCTTTCTTTAACATTTTCAACGTTTCGGCACATAAAATTTCATTAGAAACACAAAATTTCAAGCAAACTATTTGCTCAACCTTGTAAAATTCGTAACACTCATCAAACATTGATGTGTTTGCAAATTTATTGTGCCCGAACCATCGCACAGATTGTGCTCAAAATTGACATGTATACACAACAGACAGTTGTACCAACCTTGAGAAAATGCATTTGAAAATATCTCAAGCACGGTTCGTTTAAATAAAAAATTCCGGGTACTTTTTGATCACAATGTATGTACTATCAAACACATCACTCCACTGCCGTGGCTAAAACAAATTTGTTTTTATCAAATATTAATTTAAACGTCAATAAAAGTGTTTTATTCGTAAAAGTTGTTTATGTGTTTATGGTTATGCACAAAAAAAGCATTATTATTTAACAGCAGTAGATAATCATTTTATTTCAATAATAATCAACTATACGATAAAAAAGCATATTACAGGCATTAGAAATAATGGAATATTAGTTTAGCCGTTGAAAAAGTGCTGAGGCGTAAATTATACAGCAATTAAATGTACAACTTCAGAGTATTATACTTATACCGTTGATTGAAGAAATCAACGCTTATACGGTATAAGTTGTATAATACTCTGAAGAAGCTCATCCTTGCTGAACGGAACAAAGTCAGTAGTAGGTAAAACTTTTTAAAAAATTAAAACTTAAACCAAGTGTATCTTTTTTTGAAATTATTTTATTTGAAACTATTCTGGGTGACATACTAATGTATAATATTATGCAATCATTTTTTTTGTAACCCGTATAATTATTAATCGATTTTAAGTGATTTATGCGTACTGCTATATACTAATACATTTTTTGGTAACCATAACTTACAACGATGGTCGGGTTTTATAAATCATTCCGGTTAGTCAATAGTGCTGCTGTGATTTTAAGAAAATGCTTTGCGCGAAGAATATTTACTCTGTTTTAAAACCAACTTTTTATTTAACAAAACTGGTGGGATTAATGCCCCTCAACTTACAAGCAAAAAATTTTAATAAGCTTTCGTTAATAAGTATAATATGGGGAGCCGTCATTTCAGTTTTCCATATTGCTCTTACAATAATTATTAATGAAAATGTAGTAGAGATATCAAGGGGTTACGAAAGCTTGATAAGCAACATTGTTAGATATTTAAATGGTTTTATATCTGTTTTGAGTTTGAATGGAGGGATATTATCAAATTTATTATTTTCAAAAAAGGTACATTTTTGAATATAATTTTGGGGCAATGTAGAAGCTTATTATAATAATGGTAACCTTAATGTTATATATTTTAGATTGTCCAAATCATCTCACAGATAGAAGTTTTAGACCAAAAATTTGGAAAAATACATTTAATCAATATTGAAAAAGCACATAAAACTAATAAATTATACTTAACCTTAATAGCACTAGTATATTTTTTTTTCATTTCGCTACACGCTTTTGGTGCCGCATATTACTTTATCTCTCAGTGCAAGTTGTGTTATGTTCAAATGTTAATTGTATATTTAGTGGCGTTCTTAATTTTCTCTTCAGTTTTTACTGATATGCAATGTTTTGCTTTCGTATTTCTTTTGAGACAAAGATTTAAGTGGATAAATATTATACTATCGGATAAAAAACCTCAAATTACTTTAGGAAGGTACTAATAATTAGGTGTTATTGTTATTATTTCTTCTTTTACATATCTTTACTTGTTGCAGAACCAATGTGAAGAATGATATCAACCAATTACATCAAATAAGTATCTTGCATAATAAATTATATGTAGTTACCAAAGACATAAATTCTAAATTTTCGTTTGAATTATTAATGTTGACGACACAAGTAATTTCAGTTGCAATGAATGTTATATCTTATCATACCACTGCATTATTTTTAAACCAATTCGTACCAGTAGCTAGCGTTATATTAACCATGAATGTAGTAACTGGGTTCTTAATATCAATTTGTATGTTGCTCACTAAATGCATAAATGTGTCAGAAGAAGTAAAATATAATATTTTGTCTAAATATTTTACCTTGAATAAATGTTTTTAATGTTTTAGGCAAATAAAATTAGAAACCGCATTAACGACGCTTTTTTACCGATTTGTATAGATGGAGGGCTTTTGAATGCAGAAGTTAGTACTTATTTGCTATAATCTAAGCACTGATAAAGTAAATAGTTCTTGCTCATTTTAAAAATTGGGATTTATTTAAAATACTGCTATATAGGACATTAATAACATGAAAATGTATGTACATACATTGGCTTGGCCAACTTCAAGCAAATCAAAAAATGGTGATTAAAATTAACCAGGGCTGGTCTATACCATCATTGTAGTAACTAAACTACAGTAATTAGAGGTTATCGGTAGAAGAAAAGTTTGTGTTCCACGTTTTCAATTTAAAATATTACCCATATTTTATTAATCCCGATTATCGCAATCCCCCAAGAGAGACCAAAAGGCAAACAAATATATCCATTTTTGACGTCATGTGAGACTATTATTATGTGCACATACACTGTGATTTAGAACTTCTTACTAATTAGCCCATTTTATTGTAGGTTTTGGCATTGTCTTTACAACTCCGTCACGAAAAAATAGAGTTTTCTCCATATGGATTATTTAAAATAAATACATCACTTCTGTTTAATGTAAGTATGAAATTAATTTGCAAATTATTAATTAATTATTGACGAATATTGCATAGCCACTTTTTCTCCATAACAATATAATACAACATTAACATTCTTATCACGATGGCAAAAAGTTGACAATATTAAATTGTATATTTTTTTTACTACGACTGTCAGCTGAACTTGCTCCCTGACTACTCGTAAACCACATTTTTTGGCATTTTCCATTATAAATTATAACAATAATATAACAATAAATTATAATTTTCTTATTTTTTGTAGATGTTTTACACCATAACAGCGTATGCCATTATAATCCTACAAGTTGATATTAATTTCCAAAAAATTGTTCAAGATAAAAATTAGTTTGGAAAAGTTTTACTTGGACATGGAAGTATATTATTTTCATTCACAATAATTCTTGTGTTTAACTGTTGCTGACATTACGAGAAAATCGAATAATTGCATTATTTTTTTTTAGTATACGCATTTGCAAGGACTTGTTCTAAGAGCTGATGTAGGGAAAACTTCCCTTCCCCTAATAATTTAGGAAATTGGAAAAAAGTTGGTAATTTTTAATAAATTTAATTAGCAAACTTCGGATTGCGCTGTCATCAAAAAAGTTAGTTGAGCACGACCCTGCGTTATTAAACCATTATTTTTATATAGTATACGCATTTGTGTAAAATATTAAAATAGAAATGAATCGATTGGTTACTGATAAATAAAAACCATATGAATTGGCCAATGAATTAAAAATAACCTACTTATCGATTTCTTAAAAAAGATTAAACACTTTACACTTATAAAGCTGGTGATACACATGCTACTAAGTCGCATGCTCTCATGCAACTGCGCATGCTCTCTTGAGACCAGGTACCAATAATTGCATAAGAGCATGCGCAGTAGCATAAGATCATGCGCAGTAGCATGAGAGCATGCGACTTAGTAGCATGTGTATCACTAGCTTAATGTGGAAAAATGTGTTACTAATAAATTGTACCTATAATATTTTAAATAGTTTGATTTAGTGGACTTTGCATTAAGAAGACAATTTTATTAATGTAATCGTACGTAGGTTGCTGGAAAAGTTTGCGGAAACTATATGATAAAACACATATAAAATTTGGTAAATAATTTTATTGCTTTTAAAAGTATTCGCCTTTGAGATTAATTCACTTTTGCATACGTCGAAACCAATCTGCAAAGCATTTTTTCCACTCTCAGGCTCTGGCCACACGTGCAGTAAAATGCTGCTGGCATTTTTTAGCTGGCAACAGCATTTTACTGCACGTGTGGCCAGAGCCTTAAGCTGATACTTCAAAAACCAGCGTGTTAAATGTTTTAACAGATGCTTCTGATGACAAAAAATGCTCACCACTCATTTTATTTTTGATATTTGGGAACAAAAAAAAATCATTAGGTGACAAATCAAGTCAATTCGAGCAAAGGGTCATCAAATCAACATGTTTATTGGATAAGAAGTCAACCGTCGACGCGCTGTGTGAGAGCTTGCATTGTGGTGATGCAGAATAATTTGCCGATTTTTATTGTTTTTTCTTATTTTTTCGGCAAACAAATTGTAATATACCAATTAGCGTTCACGGTTCTTCGATCTTCTAAAACTATGGTTGCCACATGTCCAGTAATACTAAAGAAACAAGGCATCATTTGCTTTGCAGGACTACGTGAACGGACAACTTTTGTTAGTTTAGGCTCAGTTTAAAATACCCAAACACTGGACTGTTGCTTATTTTAGGGTTCATATAAATAAATCCAAGTTTTATCACCAGTAACGATATTGTAGACCAAATTTGAAAGACCTCGGTTGAATTTCTTGAGCATTTTTTGACGCCATTTGACACGACATTGCTTTTGAGCTGCTCTCAAATTGTGTGGGATCCAACGACTGCAGAGCTTCCATACTTGTAAATGATCATGAAAAATCGTGTGTATTGTTTTCATGTCAATGCCCAAGCATGCTTGAATCTCTCGATATGTCACATTCCGATCTTGCTCAATTATTTCACGTACAGCATCAACATTAATGGCAAAAGTTGCTGGATGACCTGCACGAAATTCATCACTGAGAGTGGTGCATCTAAGTTGGAATTCGAAAAACCAGATATAAACAGTAGTCTTGGATGGTGTTTTATATCCAAAAGCCAAAACAAGCCGTTCAATGGATTGTTTTGGCTTTAGACCACATCTACAGTAGTAACAAATCATGGCACGAAAATTTTTATACAAAAATTCCATTTTCTATTACAATTTTTTTCTTTAAAATGCTGTGTAAACTAAACTGGTTTACTTAAGTACGAATCGTCAACTGAAATATAAGTTAAAAAGGTCAAATTTTACGAATATGCCACAGTTAAAAAAAGGTGATGTCACTGAAACTACTAGGTTCCGGAAACTTTTCCAGCAACCCACGTATTAATTATTAAGCTTGCAAGTTTGCATTTGTAGATGTATCACTGAGCAAATTTTTTGATGGTGAATTGCATATGCACATAAACATAATATACAACATATTAGCAATACTTTCTTTTATATCTTGTTTACTTGTTATTTATTATATACGTAACTAAGGGTAAGCTATACCCTCCTACCACAAAAAAAGAAACAAAAATTATTAGTTTTTAATGGCAATATTATGATAAACATTCGTAACCCTTACCTCTTTAGTAGTAAACACTCTATTGTTGTGTTGTGAAGATTAATATAAAAGAGTAGCACTAAAAGTTTAGTATAGTTTCAGTTTATGCAAGTGTACTAATAAATAAAAATAGATAAATCTTATACTAGTACTTAATAAATTATATATTGTTGTTCACAAAATTAGTAATTTATTTCTATTTATTTCTTTTTCCTTTCAAACAAATTTTGCAGTTATTATCAGGTATCTACTCCAATTGGAACATGCCTACTTCTTTGGAAGTCTTTACGATTTATTTACCGAGGTTAATCACTCCTCGTTTTCTCTTCTTCGATACTTTAGATCTCTATACCATAGCGTGTGGATTCCCACTAAAAGGCCGAGCTCAAAAATTCTGTCTAGTTCGTGATTTGAACCCAGAATTTCTGCTGTGTACTTAACCAGCGGTCACATCACTCTACGGCTGTGGCTGAATTTTGTAGTTATCTCCGGGAACTATAATTATAGTCTATTGTTGACATTGTTAATAGCAAGTTTCACAATTGGAATTACTTGCTGGTTGGAGGAGATATCATTTAATGTGTTTTTAGAATTTTATCTAGATCTTTCTCGTTTGGACGTTATTCTAGAAGTAAAATTATCAACATATTTTCGTTTTTGTTGTTATTTTGATGTATGAAAAAGCATCAGCCTCCACGTTTTTTTACTTTGCGGTAAACAATTTTGAAGTCAAATTCTTTCTGCTTTAATTTCCATCTGATAAGTCTTGAGTTTGGTTTTCTTATTTTCAGAAGCCAGATCAAGGGGTTATGGTCAGTTTTAATAACAAATCTACATCTATTCAAGTAGAGCCAAAATTGTCTTGTACTATTTATTATTACTCGCACCTCCTTTTTAATTGTGCTGTAGTTTTTCTCGGCAGAATTGAGCGATCTAAAATAAAAGCAATTGGTTTATTATTTTGACTTAAGTTCTGTAGTTAATTTGAAGGCTTTTTCAATATCAGGATTTGTAAAAATATATATGTACATTCGTTAACAATTCCTTACAAAGATTGAAACATTCTTGGTATTCCGTGTCTTGGTGATCTACTGTAGAATCTTTTCTAACACATTTTATCACAGGAATAAAAACATTCGCTAAATTTGCTTAAAAACTTTTTGTAACATTACACACGACCTAAAAAAGATCTTATTTCTTTTGCAGATTTTTGTATTGGGTAGTTTTGAATTACACTAATTTTTGTAGTGCTTGGTTTGATACCTTCTGGTGTTATGTACGTCGTGTCTTAAGAAAGCAACTTTTTCTTTCAACAAAAATTCAGATTTATCCAGTTAAACTTTATGATTAACGTCTTAAATACCTTATATATGAATATTTTTGTAAGTGTTTAAGGTGTTACTGTAACGATTTTAAAAATATAACTACGTCATGCCTGCAGAAGAATCATAATCAAAGAAAGAATCAAAGAATGTAATTATCATCACATCATACCCTTCGTGCGCTTTGCACCGCACGCTCCAGTTCGTTTTGACTGACACTGTACTAAACTGAAAATATTCTCCGAGCCGGTCCAACTCAGCAAACTATGCTACTAGGAAAAGGGAGGATCACTGTCGATGTGAAAACCTTAAACATTAAAATTAAAAAAAGTGTACATCTACACGTACCGTTAAAAAATGTGCAAATTTTGCATAAAAATTGCAAACATCAAAATTAATGATCAGCTAAACTATTTGATCTTATGACATTCTTCCATATCTAAGACGCTTCATTCTAATATTAACTATGAAAGTCCGTCGAGTTTCCTTTAATTCTACAATATCTACGAGTTCCGGTTATCGAATTTAACTCAAAACAAAATTTTAAAATGTTTTGAAATGCCTGTCAAGTTTTATTTACCTGTACTTATGTAAACGGTAGTTGGCGACTATTAAATTTAAATATTAAAGTATTGTTTCGTTTACTGCCACTAATTTAACAAAAAAATAATCGATCCCGATTACGTATTGACAATTTTAAGAAAACGGTATACCACATATTGTAGAGAATAGCGTGTACGTATGTACATTATTGTAAAGGCAATTTGCTCACTTTAACATTATTTGTTGTTGAAATATGTTTAAATATACAAATGTTTTCTCAATTTTAAAACCCCAGTTTTACTTAACTAAACTAATTGGACTGACACATTTTAATCTACAAAAACATTATTTTAATGAAGTATCCAAAATTACTATAATATGGGGAATTATTTTATTTGTTTTTCAAATATTTACAAGATTGGTATATTATGAACACACTACTAATGTTTACGACTCTATCATAACCGGAGTACTTTTTGAAGTTTTTCTTATGATGTGGATGGTATGCTATAGTTTTGGAATGGCATTAAATGTGATATTTTCTAAAAAGGTGCTACTACTTTATTTCAAAATTTATATAAAACTAATTATTTTTACAGGTTATAAAAGTTATTGGCAACATAGCAACTTTCGACAAAGAAATTCTAAAGTTAAATTTGGTTGATTTGAAGAAACCAAATAAATATAGCAAACGGTACATAACTGCAATAAATGTCTTGGTTTTTATTTCTGCAATTGTTTTAAGTTATCTACTGGTTAGCAGTTACAACACCAAATTTAATATGAAATTTATTTTGCACTTTGCAACCGAAGTTCTTACTTTATTACCAATATTAATTATTTCACAGTTTTGTTCTTTAGTACATCTGATAAGGCAACGACTAATATGGATTAATTTTCTGCTTTCTGCTGGGTACGTTTGATTGATTTTATTATAATGAGAAATATTTATAAATATTTTATCATAAATTTATTAAAAAAAATTATTAATTAGTAACCTTCGCTTACAGTCATACATTTTTTACATTTTTTGGATTGTTAGAATTTTATATTTTAGAAACAACACGAGAACTTTTTCAACCCTTGATGGTCACATTAATAAATTTTATTACAATTTACACACCATAGCCAAAGAAGTAAATGCTGCATTCGCACTTCAATTACTAATGTTTATCTTACAAGTGTTTTTGCTTTTAATGAATGTTCTATTTTATTTTGCGACCACAACAATGAAGCAGAGAGTTTTGTCGTTCCCAGAAATAGCACTGAAAGTATACGTATGTGTCTATTACATAGCGGGAATTTTCTTTTTAGTTATTACCTGTTCGAGTGCTACTAAAGAGGTAATTTTATTTGGGAGGAGGTTAAAAAATGACAAAAAATTTTAAATAATATTTTATTAGGCAGAAAAGGTTAGAGGATTGGCGGTACATAAATCAAAATCAAACACAGAAGTAAGTACCTCTAGATACAGAATAAAATAAACGAGTTTATTTGTGCCACTCACCTTATCGAATCACGATTTTCCCGACGACCTCAGCTAATGCCATTGCCAGTAGTTTGTCCCGTAAGAGGATATCATGCAGTTTTTACTCAAATACTTATCAGGCAAATTAAACTGTGATAAAATATGAAGGTACCAGATAACTTAATAAAACTCCGAAAAAAGAAGAAAAAAAGAAAGTTGATATATTTGATTTCCAATGTCAGTCCAAAAATAACTTAGAAGAAGTAACCCTAAAAACAATAAAATTAAATGTTTTATCTAAAAACTCATTTAACAAATTTTAGGTTATGCTGCTTCCTTTGCAAATTTTCCATGAGAAAATAGAATTTACAGCAGTGGGACTTTTTAAAATAAACAACTCACTTTTATACTATGTAAGCAAATATAGTAAAAAAGATGAATTTAAATTAAAATTTATTTTACAGATGTTTTACAATATAGTGGGATATTCTATTATAATTCTTCAATTTGATATAAACTATGATTAGCCATGACCAATATTTCACAAGCACTGTGAGTAACTGACGGGTACACGGGATTAACGATCAGAGGTTGTGCAACTTAAAATGGAGTCCAATTATTTTTGTTTTTCCAAAAAATATTTTCCATTTTCATCTATCAATATTTTAAGCAAAATTAGATCCTGGCTGTTAATCGCATGTGCCCTTTAACTGCTACTTGACTTTCAATAAAACTATGATTGGTTACCACATTTCTTATTTGAATTTAGTCAGGTCACTTCGAAACTTAACGTATTCACATTTGTAAATGCAACCGAAAATAGCAAAATAGTGAAGAAGTCATGAAACGATCACCATCAATATCAATTACAAGAGCAACTTTTAGAATATCACTAATATGTAAAAATTGCAGTAGCAATTTACCCTCTAATTTTAAAAATCACCGATATGTTTCAGCACTAAATATATTAACTAAATTTTTCTTATATATGAGCTGTAATATTATGATTCTATATATTAAATGAACTTTAATTTAATGTCGATATTAACTTATTTTGTATATTATATCTTTAGAAATATAATTAATAAATTGATCGTCAATTCTATTGATTGGAAGCACCTGATCTATTTCAAAAGATTGTCAAGAAATATCGCTATTATATAATTTTCCCTGGCTGTGAGTATAAAAAAAAACTAAATTCACAGTAAAATAATTTTTATTTGGATTATAGTTATTTATGGTACGAGTGTGTTATATGACAAATAAGTCACGCGAGAAAAGTTTAGCCCGCAAGGCCGAGCGGTCTATTTTCTTAAGTGACTTATTTGTTATTAACACACGCGTGGCATACAAAACTTTATCCAATATCTCGTAATAATAGTTTAAAATATAATTATATTTTTGATGTTTGACGTTTTAAAATGTCAAATTTAAATTTTGAAAACCATAGTAGGTGTCAAATATAGGTTATTTTAAACTATTAAATATTACGAGATATTGGTTAAAAATGTGTTAATATGTTTTCATTTTTCACAAAAATGTGAGCTAAACTTTTTACCCCTAATAGAAACTGAAAAAATATATACTTTAATACGTCTTTGAATTATTAAAAATGTAAGTGATTCCCAGTTTCTTTACTCACTAGTGGGTTATACTTTACTCACTTAGTGGGTTATAGGCCACTTTACTCATTTAAAAAACCATAGTTATACCGCTATTATTGCGAGATATTGGATAAAATTTATTACTCAACCGAAAAAAAATTAGGAATTTTTAGAAAAACTGATGTTTTTCTTCAAACGATCATAAATATTTCAAAAATTAACTAAGTGGATACTTTTTTTTGTTTTTTTGTTTTTAAACGTAGTACTTTTCAGGAAAATTTACAAAAAAAAATATTAAAATTTGCATTCTACAAATTTTTTTAATTTTTTTGATTTTTCGATATTCTTCTTTTCTTTTTTTTTCAATTCTTTTCTATTCACTGTTGGATGTAGGCTTCCTTCAATTTCATCCACGCATTACGGTCCTGGGCTCGATTTTGCCAATTTTTTCCAGCTGTTTGAACAATATCATTGGTCCAGCGTTTTGGTGGACAACCAACTTTGGTTGTTTGCGGTCTCCATGATAGGACCCTCTTTGCCCATCTATCATGACTTTGCCTGGCAACGTGCCCCGCCCAAGTCCACTTCAATTCAGCCACCTTTTCCATAACGTTTTTAACCTTGGTAACTAAACTTGGTAACCTTGGTAATCCGGTAACCAACCGGATACTCAACATCAGTCGTTCCATAGCGCGTTGAGTTGTTCTTAATTTATTTGCGCTTTTGACTGTTATTATTGTAGATTCTAGTCCGATTAATTTAAAAAATAAAAAAAAGTAGTCAAATTTGTTAACAAATTTGTTAGCAAATTTGGTAATAACCGATTGATTGGTCAAACAAACCAATGTTGGTACCGATGCTGGTTGGTTCAACCAATCAATGGGTTGTTATCAAATTTGCTGACAAAGGGGGTAGCGGGATAACAATGGTGTGGCGGCCCCCATACAATTTGATATTGCGAGTGTAAAATTCTTGTTTGGAATGACCAAAAATGAGGTTTGTATTAAAAATTAACTTAAATTTTCTATTTGCTCCAAAACTAGGCCAAAAAATGTGTTTTTTTGAAATTATTTTAACATAAAATCTTTTTTGTTTATTTCAGGTCAATTCCATGATTTTTATTAAGTAATTCGAGGTTGTTAGACTCTAAACTACAACATAGAATTTTTTCAGATTTTTTGGGCGACTTAGGACCCCAGAAACTTTGTGCAAATAGCCAAAAACGTGAAAAACTTATTTTTTTTTGGAATAAAAGGGTTTTTTCAAAGGGTTCTTGTAAACCCACAAAAAAGGGCTAAATAGCATAAGTTGCCCTATTATTTAGCTACATTTTGCGATTAATCGCATGTAAATATCTTAATTTATAGGCGCGACAAATCAAATTAAGTAAATCTTCTTTTTATTATTTAGAATAAAATCTATGATTATAGTAGTCCAGTGAAAGTAGATCCTTCATTTTTGTTTTTTTGAATCGATTTATTTTGGTGTTACAAAGAAAATAGCAAAAGTTGAGAACGAGATCACTGCCGCGTAAAAAGTTATTCAAGGTCAAAGTTCACAAGAAACGGTTTTTTGCGAATATCGCGCTTGCTATGGCTCGGAAGCTAATTGAGGTTATTATAAAAATAAAAGATAATAAAATTCTGCACAAAAATGATATTACATTTTTTTATGTACAACAAACGGTTTAGGCACAAATCTGCTTTGAAGTTTCCGCGTAAGACATTATTATGCTACATTTCATAGTAGGCTATGGATAGAATGAATACGTGCGAACCTCAATTAGCTTCCGAGCCATAGCAAACGCGATATTCGCAAAAAACCGTTTCTTGTGAACTTTGACCTTGAATAACTTTTTACGCGGCAGTGATCTCGTTCTCAACTTTTGCTATTTTTTTTGTAACACCAAAATAAATCGATTCAAAAAAACAAAAATGAAGGATCTACTTTCATTGGACTACTATAATCGTAGATTTTATACTAAATAATAAAAAGAAAATTTACTTAATTTGATTTGTCGCGCCTATAAATTAAGATATTTACATGCGATTAATCGCAAAATGTAGCTAAATAATAGGGCAACTTATGCTATTTAGCCCTTTTTTGTGGGTTTACAAGAACCCTTTGAAAAAACCCTTTTATTCCAAAAAAAAAATAAGTTTTTCACGTTTTTGGCTATTTGCACCAAGTTTCTGGGGTCCTAGGACACGCAAAAGATCTGAAAAAATTCTATGTTGTAGTTTAGAGTCCAACAACTTCGAATTACTCAATGAAAATCATGAAACTGACCTGAAATAAACAAAAAAAATTTTATGTTAAAATAATTTCAAAAAAACACATTTTTTGGCCTAGTTTTGGAGCAAATGGAAAATTTAATTTAATTTTTAATAAAAACCTCATTTTTGGTCATTCCAAACAAGAATTTTACACTCCTAATATCAAATTGTATGGGGGCCGCCACACCATTGTTATCCCGCTACCCCCTTTGTTAACAAATTTATACACGTATCACACAGCCTTTATATTCAGAGCATTTCTCGATAATTGTTTTAACAGTTTGCAGATGTTCCGTCGTACTCGTCGTACCTCTTCTAAATCCAGCTTGCTAAGGTGGTTGGTAAAAATCCAGTTGATTGGTAAGACGATTTGGAATTATCTTCGTAAACAGTTTATATAAATGTGATAACAGACTGATAGGTCTATAGTTTTTGATGTTGTGTTTATCTCCTTTTTTAAAAAATAAACTGACCTGAGCATTTTGCCAGGTATCAGGTATATTTCCTTCTTGAAGACACCACTTTCAAGAAGAGTCTTGCTCCCATAGGAAATCATTTCCTTCGTTATTTTATCTTCACCGGGCGATTTTCCATTTTTCATCTGTGACAGAGCAACTTCAACTTCAGCTACGGTAATATCAGGAATTTCTTCAGAGTTCACATTTGTAATGTTCCGTCGATTTACGACAGGTCCAGAATCTAAAAATTGATTTGTTTTCTTATATAAGATTGTGTAGAAAGCTTCAATAACTCTTAGGGCCAGTTGTATAAAAGAGGATCATCCTCGGATCAGAGTTAAACCAAGGATCAAAGCAAATGTCTGTTGTATAAACGTTGATCCTGGGTTAACTCACCGATTTTCTGATCCGAGAAATCGGTGGATTAACCCAGGATTAACTTTATTTACTTTTAAATTTATTGTAATTTATACTGTTTGTCTAAATCCATTAGTCATTTATTAAAATAACACCTGGCAACATTGTTTTTTTGTGTATTAAACTAAGAATAACAAAATAAACCGCATAGACGTTGATCCTGGGTCAACTCTTGATCCAGGATCAGCTGATCCCCGAGTTAACCTTAACCGAGTAACTTAACCTTTATGCAACTGGCCCTTAGTATTTCAGAGTTTGTTGTCACCAGATTTCCATTTTCATCTCTGATTCTATGGATTTTATTTACTCCGTTGGATATTTTAGATTTCAATATTCTTATGTTCATATTTTGTTGTATTGTTTCCTTAATAATTTTGGTTTTACAGCTTCTGAGGTCTTGTTTTGTTGTGTTTGTTCATTCATCGTGGAATTGCTGTTTAACATTGCAAGCTTTGCCTCTAGGAACTTCTGGTATTCTTCTTTGTTTTGAAGTAGAGTTTCGGATTTTATTAATATTTTTCGTGTAACCATTTTGGTTTTCTCTTTTTTCAGGTTTATTTCTGCTCTTGCCCTGACTAGTCTGTGATCATTTCCTGTACTGAATCTGTTTAGTACTGAAACATCTTTAATAATGTGTTTCTTGTTAGATAATATCTAATCAATTTCATTCTTTGTGATTCCATCAGGACTCCGCCAGGTGTACTTTCTCTGAATCTGATGTTTCTTGAAAAAAGTGTTCAATGCATACAAGTTGTTACGGTGCAAAAACTCCACAAGCATATCACTTTTATTATTTCTGGTTCCTAGTCCGAAGTTTCCAACATATTCTCCGTACGAGTCATCTTTTTTACCAATTTTAGCATTGAAGTCTCCCAGAATAAAAGTATATTGTGTGGTTGTGGTTCCCATAGCTGTTTCAATATCCTGAAAAAACATTTTCATTTTTTCCTCATCATGTGCAGAATTTCTTGTATCAAGGCAAAGCCAATCAAATTAAATTATTTTAAATGTTTGAATGACATATACCAATGTATAATAGTTATTTATGGTACGAGTGTGTTATATGACAAATAAGTCACGCGAGAAAAGTTTAGCCCGCAAGGCCGTAAGGCCGAGCGGGCTATTTTCTTAAGTGACTTATTTGTTATTAACACACGCGTGGCATACAAAACTTTATCCAATATCTCGTAATAATAGTTTAAAATATAATTATATTTTTGATGTTTGACGTTTTAAAATGTCAAATTTAAATTTTGATAACCATAGTAGGTGTCAAATATAGGTTATTTTAAACTATTAAATATTACGAGATATTGGTTAAAAATGTGTTAATATGTTTTCATTTTTCACAAAACATGTGAGCTAAACTTTTTACCCCTAATAGAAATTGAAAAAATATATACTTTAATACGTCTTTGAATTATTAAAAATGTAAGTGATTCCCAGTTTCTTTACTCACTAGTCAGTTATACTTTACTCACTTAGTGGGTTATAGGCCACTTTACTCATTTAAAAAACCATAGTTATACCTCTATTATTGCGAGATATTGGATAAAATTATATAATGCAATTTTTTGTGGAAAACAGTGCTCTCGACGTTGACATAATAAATAACTACAACTCTGCCTTCTACAAAAAATTACACTATAATTTTATACATTATGGTATAATTTTTTTTGATTAGGTACATGTATAATTTATTAATCGATTTTAAGTGAACTATGCGCATTGTTATACGCACTTGTTTTTTTACTTGTTATTTATCATAAGCGCAACTAAGGGCAAGCTATGCCTCTCTACCACAAAAAAATAAACAAAAATTATTAGTTTTTAATGGGAATATTATGATGAACATTTGTAACCCTTACTTCTTTAGTAATAAACACTTTATTGTTATGTTGTGAAGATTAATATTTTAAGAGTAGTACTAAAAGTTTAGTAGAGTTTCAGTTCATGCAAGTGAACTAATAAATAAAAAGAGATATAACTTATACTTAATAAATTATAATATTTACTTATAATAAATTTTAAACTAAATAAATTTTTATTTTTTTTTATTTTTACCCCTGTAACTGTGGGTTAGTTATATAAGACCCCTGTGGCTAGGAGTTTTAACGTGCATCAACTACTGGGTTATTAGCACTTCACCACAGCCTGATGTAGATGTCCACCGGAATACCGAGCTAAGAAATTCTGAAGCGTCCGTGATTCCATCTTAGAATTCCCGCTCTGTAACGCAACCAGTGATCACATCTCTCCACTGACGTGGCTTTAAAACAAATTTGTTTTTATCAAAAATAATTTTAAACGTCAATAATAGTGTAGGTTAGATAAACATTTTATTTCAATAATAATAAACTATACAACAAAAAACATATTACAAGTATTAGAAATGATGGAATATTAGTTTAGCTGTTGAAAAAGTGCTGAGGCGTAGATTATCCAGCAATTAAATGTCCATCTTTAGAGTTTTATACTTATACAGTATAAGTTGTATAATACTCTGAAGAAGCTCATCCTTGCTGAATGGAACAAAATTGTCATTAATAGGTAAAAAATAGAAAATTTTGAAACTTAAACCAAATGTATCTTTTTATAAATAAATATTTAAATTAATTTCGTTAATAGGGTCCATATTTAAATATATTAATGGTTTTTTTTTTTAACGTAACTTATTTAAAAGTTTTTTAAAAAAGTCCAATATACCCACAAAAAAAAACCAATAAAATATTTGAATTATTTACTTTGAAACTATTCTGGGTGACATACTAATGTATAATATTATACAATCATTTTTTGTAACACGTAGGTATAAATTATTAATCGATTTTAAGTGATTTATATACTACATTTTTTGGTAAGTACAACTTACAACGATAGTCGAGTTTTATAAATCAATTCGTTAGTTAAAAGTGTTGTTGTGATTTCAAGAAAATGTTTTGCGCAAAAAATATCTACTCTGTTCTAAAACCAACTTTTTATTTAACAAAACTGGTAGGATTAATGCCCCTCAACTTACAAGAACAAAATTTTAATAAGCTTTCTATAATAAGTATAATATGGGGAGCCGTCATTTTAATTTTCTATATTACTATTACAATAAATGTTAATAAAAATATACAAGGTATACCAAAGGGTTACAAAAGCTTGATAAGCACCATTGTTAAATATTTAACTAGTTTTATATCTGTCTTCAGTTTGACTGGAGGAATATTATCAAATTTATTATTTTCAACGAAGGTACATTTTTGAATATAATTTTGGTGCAATGTAGAAGCTTACATAATAATGTTATATATTTTAGATTGTCCGAATCATCTCACAGATAGAAGTTTTAGACCAAAAATTGAGAGAACTACATTTAATCAATATTGAAAAAGCACATAAAATTAATAAATTATACTTAACCTTAATAACACTAGTATATTTTATTTTCACTTCGCTACACGCTTTTGGTACCGCATATTACTTAATCACTCAGTACAAGGTGTCTTATGTTCAAACGTTAATTGTTTATTTAGTGGCGTTCTTATCTTTTTCTTCAGTTTTTACTAATTTGCAATTTTTTGCTTTTGTATTTCTTTTGAGACAAAGATTTAAGTGGATAAATATTATACTATCGGATAAGAAACCTCAAATTACTTCAGAAAGGTACTAATTAGGTGTTATTGTTATTATTATTTCTTCTTCTACATATCTTTACTTGTTGCAGAGACAATGTGATGAATAATATCGACCTACTACATCAAATAAGCATCTTGCATAATAAATTATACGTAGTTACCAAAGATATAAATTCTACATTTTCGTTCCAAGTATTAATGTTGCCGACACAAGTACTTTCAATTACAATAAATATTATATCTTACCATACCACTGCATTAATTTTAAACAAATTCATACCAGTAGCTACTTTTATAATACACATCAATTTAGTAACTGGGTTCTTAATACCAATTTTTATGTTGGTTACTAACTGCATAAATGTGTCAGAAGAAGTAAAATATAATATTTTGTCTAATAAGTATTTTATATTGAATAAATGCTTTTAATGTTTTAGGCTAATAAAATTAGAAACCGTATTAACGACGCTTTTTTACCGATCTGTATAAATAGAAGGCTTTTGAATGCAGAAGTTAGTACTAATTTGCTATAATCTAAGCACTGATGAAGTAAATAGTTCTTGCTCATTTTAAAAATTGGGATTTGTTTAAAATACTACTACGTTATGTAGGACATTTACAATATAAAAATGTACGTATACTCTGATATTCAGAGTATCAACACTTACAAGTTTGCCAACTTCAAGCAAATTAATAAAATGGTGATTAAAATGAACCAGGGCTGGTCTATACCTTCATTGTAGTAACTACAACTAGAGAGTAACCCTCTCCGGATTTTAACCCATTTTTAACCTTTGCTTAGAAAACCTTCTCATCAGAAGTTATAGGTAGAAAAAAAATTTGTGTTCAAGAAAAGCCAAAGGGCAAACAAACATAACCATTTTTAACGTCATGTGGGACTATTATTATGATCACATATACTGTGATTTAGAATTTCTTACTAATTAGCTCATTTTAATCTAGGTTTTGGCATTGTCTTTACAACTCCGTCACGAAAAAATAGAGTTTTCTCCATACGGATTATTTATAATAAATAAATCACTTCTATTTAATGTAAGTATGGATTTAATTAGCAAGTTATTAATTAATAATTATTGACGAATATTGCATAGCCACTTTTTCTCCATAACAAAATAATACATCATTATATTCTTACAAATTGTATATTTTTTTTACTATGACTGTCAGCTGGACTTGCTCCCTGACTACTCGTAAACTCCATTTTTTGGCATTTTCTATTTCAACAATAAATTATAATAATCTTATTTTTTGTAGATGTTTTCCACCGTAACAGCGTATGCCATTATAATCCTGCAAGTCGATATTATTATCCAAAATATTGTTTAAGATAAAAATTAGTTTGAAAAAGATTTACTTGGAGATAGAAGTATATTATTTTCGTTTACAATAATTTTTGTGTTTAACTGTAGTTGTTGCTGAGAGCACGATGAAAGCAAATAATGGCATTATTTTTGTTTAGTATACGCCTTTGCAAGGACTTGTCCTAGGTGCTAATGTAAGGAGAACTTCCTTTCTCCCAATATTTTAGGAAATTGGAAAAAATTTAGTTAGCATACTTGGGATTGCTTCCCCGTCAAAAAAGTTGGTTGGGCACCATCCTGCGTTACTAAACTAATATTTTTATTCAATATACGCATTTGTGTAAAATATTAAAATAAAAATGAATCGATTGGTTACTGATGAATTAAAAATAACCTGCTTATCGATTTCTTAAAAACAATATAACACATTTCACTTATAATGTGGAAAAATGTGTTACTAATATATTATTCCTAATAATATTTTTAAAAGTTTGATTTAGTGGACTTCGCATTATGGAGACAATTTTATGTACTCGTATTAACATTGTTAAGCCTGCAAGTTTGCATTTGTAAATGTATCACTGAGCAAATCTTTTGATGGTGAATAAATTGCATTATGCACATAAACATAATATACAATATATTAGCGATATTTTTTTATATCTTCTTTACTTGTATTTATTATAATTCATAAGCACAATTATTCCCTTGCCCCCCCCCCCAAAAAAACAAAAATTAAAATTTTTTAACGGCAATATTATGATGAACATTTGTAACCCTACCTCTTTAGTAATAAACACTCTATTATAGTGTTGTGAAGATTTATATTGTCGTGAAACGACTTTTAAAAATCTTTTTTTTTTTGGCATGAAATTAAGTCGAAAATAATAATTTTTTTTCCTTCATTTCTTATGTTATTTCGATTTATCAAAGAGACTAATGAAAGTTTATTATAACTGTAAACAAAAATTCATTATTTTAAATTTTGAATATTTAATTTAATTTTGTATTGTGAACTATTTTAAAATTTTAAAAGTGAGCACGCCATTAAGTGTTGTGTTTTAAGTCGTTTTATTGAAGAATTGTTTGTTCGAGCGATAGTTGTTAAATGATGAAATGTTATTTTGTTTATATAGTAAAATAACATTTCATCACGGTACCAACAGAAAGAATATACAGAGTTGTCAAAAAGTTGATCGTGGATATGTATCACTACAAGTGATTCGCAAAACGCAAGTTTGAGCGTTATCAAAAATTGACGACGAGGAAGAGAAAATTTTCCAGAAAAGTCAGTAGACCGAGAGTCGTGGAGTTTTGGTTGTCAACATTGAGTTGGTGAGTCGACGGAGAGTCGAGGAAGAGTCGACAAAGTAATTAGTAAAGTCATTTTGGTTGGATTAAGCCATAGTTTAGTGAGATTTTGGATTAGCGTTTGACCAAAAATCATTGGTCACTAATTTGGAATTGTCCAGAGTTGGAGCAACGATTTATTAAATACTTGCGGAATTTGCAATTTTCTGCAATTAGTTAACATGCTATTTGAATTTAAACAGGGAATTGGGAAAAGTATTGCAATTTTCGTTTGGTCGTTTGGTCAATGGTTCGACGTTTCTGCTTATCAAATGAGGAGTTCTTTCACTAATAAGTTCCCAGGTAAATGAGCTTAATTATTTGTACTATTTCGCTGGCTTAGAGTTACAGGGTTTTACGTTACAAAAACGAAAATGTTGGGACATAAACATCAACGATTTCTAACTTTCAAAATGAGGATCACTTTGTATTTTGAAAATAGTTGTACCTTGAAATTGACTATTTTAATAAGGACATAAAACTCTGGGATTCTATTTAGGTGGTAAATTAGCACTCTTAGAACTTTGTTAAGCAAGTAACTTAATTTGGTCAAAATTGTAACATAAGAATCCTGTAACTCTAAGCCAGCGATTTACTTTTTATAACTTTCGCGTTAGTGCATAATTAAACATTTTTTTTTAATCTACATTTTAACGTGCATCAACTACTGGGTTATTAGCACTTTTATATGTTAATTTTTAATTTTTAATTTGTTAAGTATTTTTGTTTATTATTATGTCCTTTCGATGGGCTATTTTGTTTGGTCGGTTTTTTGGTTCACCACAGCGTGAGAATGTCCACTGAAATGCCGAGGTAAAAAATTTTGAAGCGTCCGTGATTCGATCTTAGAATTCCCGCTCTGTAACGCAACCAGTGATCACATCACTCCACGCCGTGGCTAAAGCAAATTGTTTTTATCAAAAATAATTTTAAACGTCAATATTGTTTTGCTCGTAAAAGTCGTTTATGTGTCTATGGTTACGCACATAATAACATTATTGTTTAACAGCAGTAGATAACATTTCATTTCAATAATAATCAACTTTACGACAAAAAAACATATTATAAGCATTACAAATGATGGAATATTAGTTTAGCTGTTGAAAAAGTGCTGGGGCGTAAATTATACAGCAATTAAACGTACAACTTCAGAGTATTATACTTATACAGTATAAGTTGTACAATACTTTGAAGAAGCTCGTCCTTGCTGAGTGGAATAAATTTGTCAGTAGTAGGTAAACATTAAAAAAAATTTAAAACTTAAACAAAGTGTAGGTATCTTTGTTTAAATAGGTACCTATATTTAAATTATTTCATTTGAAACTATTCTGGGTGACATACTAATGTATAATATTATACTATTATCATTTTTTGTAACACTTATAATTATTAATCGATTTTAAGTGTTTTATGCGTACTGTTATATACTACCTTTTTGCTAACTACAACATACAACGATAGTCGAGTTTTATAAATCATTACGTTAGATAATTTAGTGTTGCTGTGATTTCAAGAAAATGTTTTGTGCAAAAAATATCTACTCTGTTCTAAAACCAACTTTTTATTTAACAAAATTGCTAGGATTAATGCCCCTCGACTTACAAGCAAAAAATTTTAATAAGCTTTCTTCAATAAGTATAATATGGGGAGCCGTCATTGCAATTTTGTACATTACTATTACAATAATTATTAATAAAGATATACAAAGTATACCAAAGGGTTACAAAAGCTTGATAAGCGACATTGTTCAATATTTAAATAGTTTTATAACTGTCTTCAGTTTGAATGGAGGAATATTATTAAATTTATTATTTTCAAAGAAGGTACATTTTTGAATATAATTTTGGTGCAATGTAGAAGTTTATATAATAATGTTATATATTTTAGATTGTCCGAATAATCTCACAGATAGAAGATTTAGACCAAAAATTTGGAGAACTACATTTAATCAATATTGAAAAAGCACATAAAATTAATAAATTATACTTAACTTTAATAGCGCTAGTAGATTTTTTTTCCATTTCGCTACACGCTATTATTACCGCATATTACATGATCACTCAGTACAAAGTATCTTATGTTCAAACGTTAATTATTTATTTTATGGCGTTCTTTTATTTTTCTTCCGTTTTTACTAATATGCAATTTTTTGCTCTCGTATTTCTTTTAAGACAGAGATTTAACTGGATAAATATTATACTATCGCATAAGAAACCTCAAATTACTTCAAGAAGGTACTAATTAGGTGTTATTATTATTGTTATTTCTTCTTCTACATATCTTTACTTGTTGCAGAACCAATGTGATGAATGATACCGACCTACTACATCAAATAAGCATCTTGCATAATAAATTATACGTAGTTACCAAAGATATAAATTCTACATTTTCGTTCCAAGTATTAATGTTGCCGACACAAGTAATTTCAATTGCAATGAATGTTATATCTTACCATGCCACTGCACTATTTTTAAACCAATTCGTACCAGCGGTTAATATTTTATTAAACATGTATGTAGCAACTGGATTCTTAATATCAATTTCTATGGTGGTTACTAACTGCATAAATGTGTCAAAAGAAGTAAAATATAATTTTTGTCTAAGTATTTTATCTTGAATGAATGCTTTTAATGTTTTAGGCAAATAAAATTATAAATCGTATTAACGACACATTTTTACCGATGCGTACAGATGGAAGGCTTTTGAATTCAGAAGTTAGTAGTATTACTTGTTTGCTATAATCTAAGCACTGATGAAGTAAATAGTTCTTGCTCATTTTAAAAATTGGGATTTGTTTAAAATACTGGTATGTGTAGGACAATAACAACATAAAAATGTATATGTATACCCTCATATTTAGGGTATCAACACTTAAAAGTTTGCCAACTTAATAAAATTAAAATGAACCATGGCTGGTCTATACCATCATTGTAGTAACTACAACAAGAGAGTAACCCTCTCCGGATTTCAACCCATTTTTAAACCTTTGTTTAGAAAACCTTTTCATTAGAGGTTATGGGTAGCAGAAAACTTTATGTTTCACGTTAAAACTTAAAATATTACCCATATGTTATTAATCTCGGTTATCCCAATCTCCCAACAAAAGCCAAAGGGTAAACAAATATATCCATTTTTAACGTCATGTGGGACTATTATTATGAGCACATACACAGTGATTTAGAATTCCTTACTAATTTGCCCATTTTATTCTAGGTTTTGGCATTGTCTTTACAACTCCGTCACGAGAAAATAGAGTTTTCTCCATATGGATTATTTAAAATAAAGAAATCACTTCTGTTTAATGTAAGTATGAAATTAATTTGCAAATTATTAATTAATTATTGACAAATATTGCATAGCCACTTTTTCCCCACATAACAATATAATACAACATTAACATTCTTATCACGATGGCAAAAAGTTGACAATATTAAATTGTATATTTTTTTTACTACGACTGTCAGCTGGACTTGCTCCCTGACTACTCGTAAACCACATTTTTTGGCATTTTCCATTATAAATTATAACAATAATATAACAATAAATTATAATATTCTTATTTTTTGTAGATGTTTTACACCATAACAGCGTATGCCATTATAATCCTACAAGTCGATATTAACTTCCAAAAAATTATTCAAGATAAAAATTAGTTTGGAAAAGTTTTACTTGGACATGGAAGTATATTATTTTCATTCACAATAATTCTTGTGTTTAACTGTTGCTGAGATTACGAGGAAATCGAATAATTGCATTATTTTTTTTAGTATACGCATTTGCAAGGACTTGTCCTAAGAGCTGATGTAGGAAATGCTTCCCTTCCCCCAATAATTTAGGAAATTGAAAAAAAGTTGGTAATTTTTAATAAATTTAGTTAGCAAACTTCGGATTGCGCTGTCATCAAAAAAGTTAGTTGAGCACGACCCTGCGTTATTAAACCATTATTTTTATATTGTATACGCATTTGTGTAAAATATTAAAATAAAAATGAATCGATTGGTTACTGATAAATAAAAACCATATGAATTGCCCAATGAATTAAAAATAACCTACTTATCGATTTCTTAAAAAAGATTAAACACATTACACTTATAAAGCTGGTGATACACATGATACTAAGTCGCATGCTCTCATGCAACTGCGCATGCTCTCTTGCGACCAGGTACCAATAATTGCATAAGAGCATGCGCAGTAGCATAAGATCATGCGCAGTAGCATGAGAGCATGCGACTTAGTAGCATGTGTATCACTAGCTTAATGTGGAAAAATGTGTTACTAATAAATTGTACCTATAATATTTTAAATAGTTTGATTTAGTGGACTTTGCATTAAGAAGACAATTTTATTAATGTAATCGTACGTAGGTTGCTGGAAAAGTTTGCGGAAACTATATGATAAAACACATATAAAATTTGGTAAATAATTTTATTGCTTTTAAAAGTATTCGCTTTTGAGATTAATTTACTTTTGCATACGTCGAAACCAATCTGCAAAGCATTTTTTCCACTCTTAAGCTGATACCTCAAAAACCAGCGTTTTAAATGTTTTAATAGCTGCTTCTGATGACAAAAAATGCTCACCACTCATTTTATTTTTGATATTTGGGAACAAAAAAAAATCATTAGGTGACAAATCAAGTCAATTCGAGCAAAGGGTCATTAAATCAACATTTTTATTGGATAAGAAGTTAACCGTTGACGCGCTGTGTGAGAGCTTGCATTGTCATGATGCAGAATAATTCGCCGATTTTTATTGTTTTTTCTTATTTTTTCGGCAAACAAATTGTAATATACCAATTAGCGTTCACGGTTTCTCGATCTTCTAAAACTATGGTTTCCACATGTCCAGTAATACAAAAAAACAAGCAATCATTTGCTTTGCAGGACTCCGTAAACGGACAACTTTTGTTAGTTTAGGCTCAGTTTAAAATACCCAAACACTGGACTGTTGCTTATTTTAGGATTCATATAAATAAATCCAAGTTTTATCACCAGTAACGATATTGTAAACCAAATTTGAAAGACCTCGGTTGAATTTCTTGAGCATTTTTCGACGCCATTTGACACGACATTGCTTTTGAGCTGCTCTCAAATTGTGTGAGATCCAACGACTGTAGAGCTTCCATACTTGTAAATGATCATGAAAAATCGTGTGTATTGTTTTCATGTCAATGCCCAAGCATGCTTGAATCTCTCGATATGTCACATTCCGATCTTGCTCAATTATTTCACGTACAACATCAACATTAATGGCAACAACAAAAGTTGCTGGATGACCTGCACGAAATTCATCACTGAGAGTGGTGCGTCTAAGTTGGAATTCGAAAAACCAGGTATAAACAGTAGTTTTGGATGGTGTTTTATATCCAAAAGCCAAAACAAGCCGTTCGATGGATTGTTTTGGCTTTAGACCACATCTACAGTAACAAATCACGGCACGAAAATTTCTACACAAAAATTCCATTTTCTCTTACAATTTTTTTCTTTAAAATGCTGTGTAAACTAAACTGGTTTACTTAAGTACGAATCGTCAACTGAAATATAAGTTAAAAAGGTCAAATTTTACGAATATGTCAGTTAAAAAAAGGTGACGCCACTGAAACTACTAGGTTCCGGAAACTTTTCCAGCAACCCATGTATTAATTATTAAGCTTGCAAGTTTGCATTTGTAGATGTATCACTGAGCAAATTTTTTGATGGTGAATTGCATATGCACATAAACATAATATACAACATATTAGCAATATTTTCTTTTATATCTTGTTTACTTGTTATTTATCATATACGTAACTAAGGGTAAGCTATACCCTCCTACCACAAAAAAAGAAACAAAAATTATTAATTTTCAATGGCAATATTATGATAAACATTCGTAACCCTTACCTCTTTAGTAGTAAACACTCTATTGTTGTGTTGTGAAGATTAATATAAAAGAGTAGCACTAAAAGTTTAGTATAGTTTCAGTTTATGCAAGTGTACTAATAAATAAAAATAGATAAATCTTATACTCGTACTTAATATAAATTATATATTGTTGTTCACAAAATTAGTAATTTATTTCTGTTTCCTTTCAAACAAATTTTGTAGTTATTATCAGGTATCTACTCCAATTGGAACATGCCAACTTCTTTGAAAGTCTTTACGATTTATTTACCGAGGTGAATCACTCCTCGTTTTCTCTTCTTCGATACTTTAGATCTCTATACCATAGCGTGTGGATGCCCACTAATAGGCCGAGCTCAGATATTCTGTTTAGTTTGTGATTTGAACCCAGAATTTCTGCTGTGTACTCAACCAGCGGCCACATCACTCCATGGCTGTGGCTGAATTTTTTAGTTATTTCCGGGAACTATAATTATAGTCTATTGTTGACATTGTTAATAGGGAGTTTCACAATTGGAATCACTTTTCTGTTGTCATTACTTATTGAATCCATTGTATCTGCTAATTCTTAAATTTTGCTGGTTGGAGGAGATATCATTTAATGTGTTTTTAGAATTTTATCTAGATCTTTCTCGTTTGGACGTTATTCTAGAAGTAAAATTATTAACAATTTTTCGTTTTTGTTGTTATTTTGATGTATGAAAAAGCATCAACCACCACGTTTTTTTTACTTTGCGGTAAACGATTTTGAAGTCAAATTCTTTCTGCTTTAATTTCCATCTGATAAGTCTTGAGTTTGGTTTTCTTATTTTCAGAAGCCAGATCAAGGGGTTATGGTCAGTTTTAATAACAAATCTACAGGGTGGCTCAATTTCGATCCTTCTTATGGGGAAATCGGTAACTATGGGAGATATCAAAAAATGGATGGCGCATCCTCGATCTCTTTTTTTGAGAAAATTTGAATGGCGCAAACCAGAATTTGCTATCTTTTTTTGTTTTCGAGTTATAGCCAAAAGTTCGATAATTAGACTTTTCTATAAATGTCGATATTTTGGTTGTTTTTGAAGTTACTAAAAAAGTGTTAACACTTTCTTCAGACACTTTTTCAAGGGCAACAAAATGGAATAAAGGGATTTTAAATATCTAGATTAGTTTCCGAGTTATAACATAAAGTTGTGTTTTTTTAAATAGAAACCATAGTTGGCTATGACATTTTTAAATGGCGTTTTTTATCCTCTTTTTAATGATGTATAACATGTGGGGTCTAATATTTTAGTTTTATCCCATTTTATTAAAAATTGTAATAAAAATAAAGAAGAATGAAAAATTTAATATAATAGTAACTGTTTTTAGTGGATAACAATAAAAAATATTCAATACTTAACAAAAATTAAAGTAATTGTATTCAAACTGAAGTCTATTATTTTCAATAGATATAATTTTGTCAAAACAAACACTACTAAATTGGCATCTAAAAAATTCCTTTATCAATTAGTTTTTAGTAGGAAAATATTGGTTTAGTTACTGTAATTAAAATATTAAATATTTATTAGCAATTCTAATAATATGTTATTATATTTACCTGTTATTTCACGTAAATATTAAATGGCTTATGAACACTATGAAAAATACGATATGCTGGAGTTCTTTATTCAAGCCAGTTATAATGCTGTTCTTGCATGTGCAACATAATATTTTAGTAATTATTATCTAACTAAACAAATATTTTCCTACTAAAAACTAATGGGCAAAATAATTTTTTAGATGCCAATTTCGTAGTGTTTGTTTTGACAAAGTTATATTTATTGTAAACAACTGAGTTCAGTTTGAATACTTACTGTAATTTTTGTTAAGTATTGAATATTTTTTATTGTTATCTACTAAAAACATTTACTATTATATTAAATTTTTCATTCTTCTTTATTTTTATTAAATTTTTTAATAAAATGGGATGAAACTAAAATATTAGACCCCACATGTTACACATCATTGAAAAGAGGATAAAAAACGCCTTTTAAAAATGTCATAGCCAACTATGGTTTCTATTTAAAAAAACACAACTTTATGTTATAACTCGGAAACTAATCTAAATATTTAAAATCTCTTTATCCCATTTTGTTGCCCTTAAAAAAGTGTCTGAAGAAAGTGTTAACACTTTTTTGGTAACTTCAAAAACAACCAAGATATCGACATTTATAGAAAAGTCCAATTATCGAACTTTTGGCTATAACTCGAAAACAAAAAAAGATAGCAAATTCTGGTTTTCCCCATTGAAACTTTCTCAAAAAAAGAGATCGAGGATGCGCCATCCATTTTTTGATATCTCCCATAGTTACCGATTTCCCCATAAGAAGGATCGAAATTGAGCCACCCTGTACATCTATTCAAGTAGAGCCAAAATTGTCTTGTACTATTTATTATTACTCGCACCTCCTTTTTAATTGTGCTGTAGTTTATCTCGGCAGAATTGAGCGATCTAAAATAAAAGCAACTGGTTTATTATTTTGACTTAAGTTCTGTAGTTAATTTGAAGGCTTTTTCAATATCAGGATTTGTAAAAATATATATGTACATTCGTTAACAATTCCTTACAAAGATTGAAACATTCTTGGTATTCCGTGTCTTGGTGATCTACTGTAGAATCTTTTCTAACACATTTTATCACAGGAATAAAAACATTCGCTAAATTTGCTTAAAAACTTTTTGTAACATTACACACGACCTAAAAAAGATCTTATTTCTTTTGCAGATTTTTGTATTGGGTAGTTTTGAATTACACTAATTTTTGTAGTGCTTGGTTTGATACCTTCTGGTGTTATGTACGTCGTGTCTTAAGAAAGCAACTTTTTCTTTCAACAAAAATTCAGATTTATCCAGTTAAACTTTATGATTAACGTCTTAAATACCTTATATATGAATATTTTTGTAAGTGTTTAAGGTGTTACTGTAACGATTTTAAAAATATAACTACGTCATGCCTGCAGAAGAATCATAATCAAAGAAAGAATCAAAGAATGTAATTATCATCACATCATACCCTTCGTGCGCTTTGCACCGCACGCTCCAGTTCGTTTTGACTGACACTGTACTAAACTGAAAATATTCTCCGAGCCGGTCCAACTCAGCAAACTATGCTACTAGGAAAAGGGAGGATCACTGTCGATGTGAAAACCTTAAACATTAAAATTAAAAAAAGTGTACATCTA
The DNA here is from genome assembly GCA_905340355.1 of Rhagonycha fulva. Classification (NCBI taxonomy): domain Eukaryota; kingdom Metazoa; phylum Arthropoda; class Insecta; order Coleoptera; family Cantharidae; genus Rhagonycha; species Rhagonycha fulva. Next base: position 7,467,087 of record HG996556.1, on the reverse strand, counting down.
CACGTACCGTTAAAAAATGTGCCAATTTTGCATAAAAATTGCAAACATCAAAATTAATGATCAGCTAAACTATTTGATCTTATGACATTCTTCCATATCTAAGACGCTTCATTCTAATATTAACTATGAAAGTCCGTCGAGTTTCCTTTAATTCTACAATATCTACAAGTTCCGGTTTTCGAATTTAACTCAAAACAAAATTTTAAAATGTTTTGAAATGCCTGTCAAGTTTTATTTACCTGTACTTATGTAAACGGTAGTTGGCGACTATTAAATTTAAATATTAAAGTATTGTTTCGTTTACTGCCACTAATTTAACAAAAAAATAATCGATCCCGATTAAGTATTGACAATTTTAAGAAAACGGTATACTACATATTGTAGAGAATAGTGATTAGAAGAAAAATCTATTTCAAAAGATTGTCTAGAAATATCTCAATTATATAATTTTCCCTGGTTGTGAGTATAAAAAAAAACTAAATTCACAGTAAAATAATTTTTATTTGGATTAAATGTTATAATGTCTGTGTATAATGGGGCATTCGACACCAAATCGATCAATTTTGAACCCGACTTTTTTTGATTTGTCTGAAATTTTTACATATTATACTATACCACTAAAAACATTTTTGTGAATATTTTCAAAATTTATTACTCAACCGAAAAAAATTAGGAATTTTTAGAAAAACTGATGTTTTTTTTCAAACGATCATAAATATTACAAAAATTAACTAAGTGGATACTTTTTTTTGTTTTTTGTTTTTAAACGTAGTACTTTTCAGGAAAGTTTACAAAAAAAAATATTAAAATTTGCATTCTACAAATTTTTTTAATTTTTTTGATTTTTTGATATTCTTCTTTTATTTTTTTTTCAATCCTTTTCTATTCACTGTTGGATGTAGGCTTCCTTCAATTTCTTCCACGCATTACGGTCCTGGGCTCGATTTTGCCAATTTTTTCCAGCTGTTTGAACAATATCATTGGTCCAGCGTTTTGGTGGACGACCAACTGATCTTTTGGTTGTTTGCGGTCTCCATGATAGGACCCTCTTTGCCCATCTATCATGACTTTGCCTGGCAACGTGCCCCGCCCAAGTCTACTTCAATTCAGCCACCTTTTCCATAACGTTTTTAACCTTGGTACGACTTCTAATGCTGTCATTTCTCTGCCTGTCCCTCAACCGGATACCCAACATCAGTCGTTCCATAGCGCGTTGAGTTGTTCTTAATTTATTTGCTCTTTTAACTGTTATTATTGTAAATTCTTGTCCGTATGTCATAACCGGTAGTACGCATTTGTCAAAAACCTCCCGTTTTAAACAATTTGGATTATCGGCCTTCAGTATGTGAGCCAACTTTCCGAACGCTGCCCACGCCAGACGGGTCCTGCGGATTATCTCTGTGGTTTGCTTTTGTTTTCCTAGTCTGATGGTATGACCCAGGTATACGTACTCTACAACTTTTTCAATTAATCTTCCCTCTATATATTGTAGTGGAATGCCATATTTAAAAATATTTAAGTTTCCACAATTAAAATTTCATTTAGTAATAAATTTCGTTTATGAATTTTTTTTATTTAATTGGACAAACGAATTGTAACCTGTTGTTTTTCAATTTTGTACAGATGTGGGTACATGCAGAGACGAAATCTTTATGGTTAGGGAATTGTCCTAAAACCTGAAAGTTAAATAAATCAAAAATAGAAAAACGTTGCAATTTAGTTTAATTTATTTTTCTTAAGAATTGTTTGTTTACTTACCTTTAAAATAAAGTGGTGCAAAGGTAGCATACGATCGTTGATACGTTTTTAAAATAAAGTGATGTTCGTAGTAATTTTAAATTTGGTGACTTCGAAATGTCAATTTTGGTATAAAGAAATTCAAATTTGGCTGGCAAATTGAACCAATCGGCAAAAGACAGATTTTCCAAAAAGATTGACAGGAAGTGAGATTGGTGGAGAAATAGTTGCTGGATCGATGAGCGAGCAGGGAGTCGTCAACTCAACGACCTCGCATTGAATTTTCTAATATCTGAAAAATTTGCAAAATTTGCAATTAGTTCGCAGTGATTTTGAGCAACTAGAGATTTGGTTATTGTGAGTGCCATGAAATGTTTGTGTTATGGAATCTATCGTAAATTGTGAAGATTTTGAGCAGCTTTTACCTATTGGTTGTGGCATGAGGTCGTCCATTTTGTCAATTCGTCCAAACATTGGACGTTGTCCAATCTGCATTTCAAGTAGCACTTATAAACGGATTTTTACACTTAATCAATTAAATTCACTAGTGGAACTTTTCTAATTACTAATTCGGTTTAATTGTTTGAGAAGATTAAAACTTTTTCACGTGTTTAAAATCGCTATGTGTTGGATGTGTGATGCACTTGGAACTGTTTGATAACCGGGTTTTTAAAGCTACCAACAATTTGAACTACCATATGTGGCGCCAGATTTGAAAATTAAAACAATTTTTTTTATTTTGTGTACAATTTATTTCAGATATTTTTATAAAATTTACTGAAACGTTTAATTATCTTACAAATTGTAGATATTATTTTTCAATTTAAATGTGTAAATTTGTAGGGTATTTATTCATGATTTTTGATTTTCAACTGTGTTGATGAATTTTAACACAAAGATTTCGTTTTGTTTGGAGTCTCAATTTAATTTTGATTACAGCATTCGTCAAATTAAATTATTGTTCATTCCCTGCATTTTTGTTTTATTTTTAATTGTGGATAATTTAAAAATACCCTTGAATTCACAAACTGATAGAGTGTTGTGCTTCCGAGTTATCTGATTAGCTGGACCTTAAGGAGCCGTTGTTCATCAGAACACGACAATATATCACGCAAAAAAAAAGTTGTAAATGTAACTACAAATGCAGTGCAATCTACTACAATGAGTTGCAAATATAGTGACAACACCAAAGAGTAGTAAAATTTACATGTCAATTGTTGTAAAATGACTGCAGTACAATTTACTACAATTGTTGTAAAGGTTTAACAGCATTGTAGTATAAAGTACTTAAAATTTTGTTGTTATATGAACGTGTGCTTATGTACATAGTACTAATGGTGATGTTGTTTTAACACCTATAGGTGTAGTTAACTCTACGTTTACTGTGTAGTAAATATTGCTAATATTCAGTATAATTCACTTTTTGTGCTGTCGTTACTTGTACAACATTGTTAAGTTAATTGTACTACACAATTCTTGCTATTTTTACATAGTGATGTTGTTACCTTTGAATTATAAATTAATTAGAACTACTACAATTATTGTGTGGGTTTGACAACAATAGCAGTATGCTTTACTTGTGTTTAATGTTATTAAATTAACAACTTTATAGGGTAAACGCATATTAACAGTACAAATAATTTTGTATATTTATTAAAATAAATTGCTTTATAAAGTTTCTTATAATTAATAATTATTGTAGATAATAAGGTAGGCTACTTCTTTAATAAGGTAAAACTACTGTACATAATGTGGGCGTATCCAATGGTCCAATAATGGTTGGTTTTGAAGTAGAAATCCCTGTAACTTTCGTATCCGTTGTTCCAACTGGGCCGCTGTCTGAAGTGCATATAATATGTACCTCGTGAGATTATTTCTATTTAATTAAGCAGTCAAGTCATAAAATTACCTGCATATGAAGCACAAAACCTTTTTGAACTTCAGGGGGCTCCAGTAAATTCCAGATTTTTCGATTTTACAGTGGCAGTTCCAATCATATAATGACAATACTTCGTTGTTACCTACAAAATTTGTTATTAAAAACGGAAGATATACGTTAAGTACCTGTAAGCAACACGTGCTTCACGTCATTAGTTCTTAAAATCTGTTTTACATTGGTTGACTAGTTGTTTGGCACGTTGCTAGTAGATTTTTTCTGCACGTTATACACTGTTTTAACGGATTGACTAGCACTCCCCTTTAAAAAATCGATAATGTTATTTTTGTCCTTTCTAAGATTGCAATTTGATGTTTCAAGCTACTTACGTGGTTGTTGTTGATCCGTTGATTATAGTGATTTTGACTGTATACGTTTCATGGTTTCATCCAAAAATTGGCGAAGATTTTTGTTGTCTTTCTGAGTAGAAGTAACAGGTTCACATTTCTTAAGTTTGTTTAGTTTGACTAGGTATAGATTTACAACCTCAGGTAGGTATTACCATGTTGATCCTCGAGTGGAAACTGAAAAATTAAACTTGCGTCTACCGTCTAGCAACAAAATCCTGCAACAAAAATCCTAATGCGCACGCATCAATGAAAGTTGTGATCTTCATTTCAAAGCAACGATCTATTGAAAGTTTGAAAATATGTAATTCAAATTTTATTAATTATCTACTATTTTATGGTAGCAAGTATTTAAAGAAGAACTTCTTAAAATTTAATTGGTTACTGTCTCTCTGGAAAAAAAATTTTTACGTATAAGAATAAAAGCTTTTAAAACATTCTTTACAATTTATATTCTTTTACCTGAATACTATAAGAAAAGGTGAATACAGGGTGGTATCACAACATTTTTGAATATTATTTTGAATTGTTAATTACGTAATGCTGTTGATAACATCGTATTGTCTATAATTATATAGTAGCGGTCATGAAAACTGCATTGCAAATTATTTTTATGTGGATTATTCAAAATTTTATTTAAAACGAGTTCATTTATAATACACATAATTAATAGCAATTAAAATATAATTAAAAAAATTTATATTGTAGTTTAACAAATATTTACGATTCAAAAAATAACTTTCCCATTCGGTATGGTAAAGTAAAAAAATGTGCTTATGTGACAATAAGAATGAATAAGATTTTAATGCGGTAGCCTCTGCCTGCAATTCTTAGAATTACACCTTTAAACTTTACATTGTTAAAAATTTTTAATCTCCACGTGTTTTTTTGAACCGAAATTTTACAAAGAAATATTTCTATAATCCCCCAAGAGAGACCAAAAGGCAAACAAATATATCCATTTTTGACGTCATGTGAGACTATTATTATGAGCACATACACTGTGATTTAGAACTTCTTACTAATTAGCCTATTTTATTCTAGGTTTTGGAATTGTCTTTACAACTCCGTCACGAAAAAATAGAGTTTTCTCCATATGGATTATTTAAAATACAAAAATCACTTCTGTTTAATGTAAGCATGAATTTAATTTGCAAATTATTAATTACTTATTGACGAGTAATTAATTATTGCATAGCCACTTTTTCCCTATAACAAAATATTACATCATTAATATTCTTATATATATATATATAACGGATCATTTCTACAGCTGTCGCCGTCTCTCCGTCTCCAGTTTCCATTCTCCTCTGTCCAGACAAAGTTCCTCCTCCAGACCTCTTGCTGACATTGCTTCGTCGATTCCTCCTCTCCAGCTTGTCCGTGGTCGACCTCTTTTTCTTTTTTCTGGTGGTATCCATGTAAGTATTTTCTTTGGCCATCTCTCTTCAGGCATCCTATTTACATGCCCGAACCATATCAATTGCTTACGTTCAATTTCTTCTACTATACTCGATCGTATCTCCATAATTCTTCGGATTTTGTCATTTCTCACTTTGTCGAGTCTTGATTTGCCTGCGCTTCTACGCCAGAAGTCCATCTCCATTGCTCCAAGTCTTTGTTTGTTCCTTGCGGTAATATCCCATACTTCAGCTCCGTAGGTGACTGTACTTTCTATTATGGATTTATATATCATTCTCTTGGTACCCTTTCTTATATCTTTATCCCACAGTACGCTATTCAAGGTTCGTATAACATACCTTCCCTTATTTATTCTTTTTTTGATCTCTTTATAACTACTACCAGTCTTATCAAAAACAACTCCTAAATATGTAAAAGTTTTGGTGCCCTTCATTTTCTCATCTTCCATGTCCAGGTCTTGTATATCTTCTGTACCCACGCTTAAGTACTCTGATTTTTTCATATTTATATTCAGACCAGCTTCTTTGTATTGTTCTTTTAATTTCCGCACCATGTAGCTGAGATCCATTTCGTCTTCTGCAATCACTACTTGATCATCCGCAAAATAAAGGGTAAACAGCGTATCGTTGTTTATTTGTATCCCCATGTTCTTACATTGTTTTTCCCACTTTCCGAGTGATTTCTTTAAATATATTTTAAATAGGGTTGGGGAAAGGCAGCAGCCTTGTCTCAGGCCTTTGTCAATTTTAAATTCTTCGGATACCATATTGGGATATTTAATTCTTGCTGTATTTTCCGCGTATAAATTTTTGGTAGCACATATCAACTTTTTATTTATCTGGCATTGTTCCATTGCAATCCACAGCTGGTCAATTGGGATGTTGTCGTATGCTTTTTCTACATCTATAAAAGCCAAATGCGAATCTCTACCACGTTGAGTCTTTTTTTCCACGATCATTTTCAAAGTAAAAATATTATCTACTGTGGATCTTCCTGCCCTAAAGCCGGCTTGTTCTTCAGCCTCTTTTCCTTCTATCTCCTTTTCAATAAATGTTTTTAATATTTTTGAGTATAACCTTCCAATGCTGCATATTACTGAAATACCTCTATAATTTGATGGGTCTTGTCTACATCCTTTTTTAAATATTGGTGTTATAATGGATGTTCTCCATTGCCTTGGTGGCATTTCCCCATTTATGCAACGCTGAAAAAGATGCTTCAGCATCACATGTAGTTTCCGAGGTCCATATTTCAGTAACTCCGCCGGAACACCTCCTGGTCTAGACGATTTACGGTTTTTCATAGCTTTACATGAGTCCTCAACATGTTCCAGTTTTACTTCAATTTCTTGTGTTTGCTGGGTAAATATTTGTTCGTTTCCAACATTATTTGGCCTGGTTTCCGTTAGCAGATTACTAAAATATTTTTTCCAGTCGCTGAAGGAGATACTCGTTCCCGATAGACGATCGTTTTCTGTTGTTCGCATAGTCTTAATTAGCTTCCAAGCTTCCGAGCTTCTTGATCCACCCACCTGTTGGTCTATGTACTGGCATTTCTGAATCCACGATTTATTTTTCTTCAAAGTGACTTCTCTTTTTACCTCTCTATTAAGTTGTTTATATTTTCTTTCGCTTCTTATATCTTTATTTGCTAGCCATACTAAATACGCTTGTTTCTTTTCCTTCATCTTTTTTTCCAATGTTTTGTCCCACCAATATGGTTTTTTCTCTGGGTTATATTCTCCAATCGCTTCTCTCGCCGCTGCCCTTATTGCTGCACAAATATGTTCATACTCTTCTTCTACTGTTCTTTCAGCTATATTTAATTTCTGTTGTAGGCGTCTTTGATATAGATATCTTGTGCTTTCATCTTCTAGTGATCGCAGGTTGTATCTGATTTCCTTATTTTGATTTTTTGTTTCTAGTATAGAGTTGTTTTTGTTTTCCATTTTATCATAGGGAAGGTATATTTTTGCTGTAACAAGATAGTGGAATTAATATTCTTACAAATTGTATATTTTTTTTACTATGACTGTCAGCTGGACTTGCTCCCTGACTACTCGTAAACTCCATTTTTTAGAATTTTCTATTTCAACAATAAATTATAATAATCTTATTTTTTGTAGATGTTTTCCACCGTAACAGCGTATGCCATTATAATCCTGCAAGTCGATATTATTTTCCAAAATAGTGTTTAAGATAAAAATTAGTTTGAAAAAGATTTACTTGGAGATGGAAGTATATTATTTTCCTTTACAATAATTCTTGTGTTTAACTGTAGTTGTTGTTGAGATCACGATGAAAGCGAATAATGGCATTATTTTTGTTTAGTAAACGCCTTTGCAAGGACTTTCCTTAAGTAGGTGCTGATGTAGGAAAAGCTTCCTTTCCTCCAATATTTTAAGAAATTGAAAAAAATTTAGTTAACAAACTTGGGATTGCTCCCCCGTCAAAAAATTGGTTGGGCACCACCCTGCGTTACTAAACTATTATTTTTATTCGGTATACGCATTTGTGTAAAATATTACAATAAAAATGAATAGATTGGTTACTGATGAATAAAAACCATATGAATTGGGCAATGAATTGAAAATAACCTGCTTATCGATTTCTTAAAAACAATAAAACTCATTTCACTTATAATGTTGAAAAATGCGTTACTATTAAAAAGTTTGATTCAGTAGACTTTGCATTATGTGGGTGATATGAATAAAAACAAGTTTATACTCAGAGTATGTACTCGCGAGCATGAGCATCAAATGCAAGTTTATACTCAAATCCATATGAATAAAACTGATGTAGGTCGACGTGTAAATGCTCTTATTAAGTTGAGTAGATACTCATAGCCGATCACAATCTAAACAGCCTTGGTCAAATTGATTAAAATAATTTGTTTTTTTAAATTATTTATGTCAAGTATTGAATCAGGTAATAGACCATAATTACCAGTACTATGGTGACATTATGAGTGACAGCGAAGAAGAGGTGCCGGCGAAAAGTTCTGAAACTCAAATGGTACTTGTGAAGTTATTGCGCAACTTTTCAATTATGTCTCCAAAATCTCAAACTCCTATCACTCGAAAAAATAAGTCTCAAGCGATAAAAACCATTACATCACGTTGGGAGATTATTTTCGGCTCTTTCAAATTTCAGTACAGCAATTTGGCTTCATTCTCTGCCTACATAACTAACAGCTAGGTTAGATGGGTATACTTGTTCAAACCTTTTAGGCATAATATTCGGCACAAAGAACCAAAATATTTTAATTATTTGCATTTTAAATCTTCCAAGGGATTATTTGTAATTTGAATTTTGTACAGTATTTTTCTAAAAATTTTACTTTTACAGGAAATTTCTTTAATTATTATCTGTTGTAAAACAAATAGGTACTTGGTAACACTGTACCGGCATTAATTTTTAGGTCTTTTTGCCGCCCGCTTGTTTATTAGTTTTATTTTTAGTCAGTTGAATGTGAAGTTTCAAGCGAGCAACGTGAACAAAATTTGTGTTCTAACTCAAGGTCGCATGTGCAATGGTTCTAATAAAATAAATTGGAAATTACAATACTACAGACTACAATATACAGATAACGCTGATGATATTTCTAGCAAGTTTCAGAATTTGCTAAAATTTTAGAAAGAATAACCGATAACATTTTAAAAGGCATAAACACTAACTTTCCGAAAAAAGTAAAAAAATGAAGCAATGATAAAAATAAACAAAATTTTACCTCAAGTCTGGAAGGTTCACATTCGTGGAAGATAGCAACGAATTCATATTCAAGAAACGATTTAAAAAAATTTAAATTAAATTAAAATTAAGTATGCAGAAAGTCTTAGGGATATATATGAGGGGTGTAGAGGACAAGTGAAGTAAGTCCAAAAACAAAGTATTGAGATAAATGAACCTTTATTAGAACTATTATAAAAAAATCTACAACTTAAAAAACGAAACTATTCATTTGTTATTGACATCTATATATACCAATATTATTATTTCTATTAAATTTAACAACTAGCAAAACAAGAAAATAAGTTGAAAAATTAAAGTTACTTCACTTTTCTTCTGAAATATTTTAATTAAAAATTCACAAATAAGTAAAGTGTATAAATTATTAACAAACTAAAGAACTTAATAAAATTAAATAAAATATATTAGGTCCGTTTGGTATGCTACACCGAACTTTTTCGAGTAAGTTAGTGTAAAAAATTGCAAAAATTTGGTGATTTTACACCAATCAATTTGTAGTTAGTGTAGTTCTTGTAGCACTAGGACTGTGACACCAAACAAAACTATTATAATTCTAATGAGTACGATGGTTCTTCATCATCGGAAGTGATTCATCATTTATGAACTGGGAATATATTCTGAACCCCCATTATCACTAAAAAGTTGCTTTAAATCCATACTAAAATGCACGCTAAATACAAAACAATTATTTCTCCCAAGTTTTTTTTTCTTTTTTTGATCGACCCCATGTATGATTAACGATTACAATCCGTCCGTGCACAATAAGTAACATTGTTTGACTAAAATTCTCCCAAGTAAACTACAAAAAATTTAACCTACTTCACTTTTCTTCTGAATAATTTTCAATAGTTTTCACTATTCAAGTAAAGTATTGTCATCTATGTCAATATGGATCAATTAAACACTTATTTTACTTAAGCACTGAAAACTCTAACACTTCACGTACACTCTGAACATAAAATCTCAAATTTAAAAAAAATGGACTTACTTCACTTGTCCTCGACACCTCTCATATGATCCTGTAATTATATTTTGCACAAGAAACTAATATTATATCAGTGATATATATATCCTTCGAATCCTGTCTTGCAGCTAACGCAATGAACTGCGAATTCAAGGTACCGGCTTCAAACCTGGAGAGAGTCTAACTTTCTTATGACAAAGTCTTCGTGCTTCGAAAGGCACGTTAATCCGGTTGTCTCCCTAAGTTGATGAATGAAAGATGAAGCAAAAAACAGGGCTATAGACACATATAAAGGCCAGTCTATCAAGCTATCTAATGGATGTTAAAAAACTATAGTCCAAAATTGATCTGCAGACTACACTCGTCAACCCATCTGGCAAACGTTGCGAGTTATGCCCAAAACTTCCTGTTAATGGGAAAGACCTAACGTTCAGGAAAGAACGAATAACGGTTGAAAAAGAAGAAAAAAAGAACTTTAAAAAACGATATACCTTACTTTATAGTTATCATGGCATTTAGTTTTTATGAATTTGAAATATTTCTTTATACTTCTAATAATAATGATAAACTAAGCTATAACTCATTTATGAAATTGAAATGAGTCTCCTATTAAGCACACTCCAATTTTATAAAGTAGAAACTCATCTCTGTGGAGCACAAACTCATTTCAATCATATGAATAATAAGATTATGCTCATGACAAATGAAACTGTGAGTATAGAGTATATGCTCTGAGTTATTCATTTCACTCATCGAGTATCGCATCCATGTTCATTCCCATTTTGTGATGAGTATAAACTAATTTTAATCATATGAATAGTAAGTTTATGCTCATGACATTTGTAGATGAGAGCACCTACTCATACTGAGCATTTACTTTCGATTTTTATTCATACAACTGCGAGTATTTACTCCAAAATTTGGAGCATAAAGTATGTACTCAATTTTATTCATAACACCCAATGTTATTAATGTAATCGTATTAATATTGTTAAGATTGCAAGTTTGCATTTGTAGATGTATTACTGAGCAAGTTTTTTGATGATGAATGGCATATGCACATAATATACAATATATTAGCGATATTTTTTTTATATCTACTTGTATTTATCATAATTTATAAGCGCAACTAAGGGCAAGCTATGCCCTCCCCAAAAAAACAAAAATTATATTTTTATTATATTATATTATAAATGAAAAATTATTGGTCTTGGTGATCTAGTTTAGAACTATTTTCAGCACGTTTTTAATTTAGCTCGTTTTGACGGACTATACTAATCAAAAATATATCTCTGGCCGGTCTAACTCGGCAAGGTCCACTACTAGGAAGGGGGTAGATCACCTTTGATATAAAACCCCTAAACATTGAAATTTGCTTGATGCTAACGCTTTAGCTATGGTACACTATAATGCAACTACCAACTACTACTGCAGCCCTCGTGTTTGTTTTCCATTGTTATACTGGAGCATAAATAAATCCAAACGTACCGTTAAAAAATGTCTCAGTACAGTACATTTCGCACAAAAATTGCAAACTTTAAAATTAATTATCAGCTGAACTGCTTGATATATAACAATCCTTCATATCTACAACACTTCATTTTAATATTACCTATCAAAATCTGTCGAGTTTTCTTTAATAAATATAATATCTTCGAATTCCGGCTATCGAATTAAACACAAAACATAATTTTAAAATGTTTTAAAATGCCTGTCAAGTTATATTTTCCTGCACTTATCTAAACGGTAGTTAGCGCCTACTAAATTTAACAATAAGTATAGTTTCGTTTACTGCCACAAATTTACCAAAAAAATAATCAATACCGATTACGTATTGACAATTTTAAGAAAACGGTATACCACATATTGTAGAGAATAGCGTGTACGTATGTACATTATTTGTTGTTGAAATATGTTTAAATATACAAATGTTTTCTCAATTCTAAAACCACAGTTTTACTTAACTAAACTAATTGGACTGACACATTTTAATCTACAGAAACATTATTTTAATGAAGTATCCAAAATTACTATAATATGGGGAATTATTTTATTCGTTTTTCAAATATTTACAAGATTAGTATATTATGAACACACTACTAATGTTTACGACTCTATCATAACCGGAGTACTTTTCGAAGTTTTTCTTATGATGTGGATGGTATGCTATAGTTTTGGAATGGCATTAAATGTGATATTTTCTAAAAAGGTGCTACTACTTTCTTTCAAAATTAATATAAAACTAGTTATTTTTACAGGTTATAAAAGTTATTGGCAACATAGCAACTTTCGACAAAGAAATTCTAAAGTTAAATTTTGTTGATTTGGAGAAACCAAATAAATATAGCAAACGGTACATAACTGCAATAAATGTTTGCGTTTTTATTTCTGCAATTATTTTAAGTTATCTGCTGGTTAGCAGTTACAACACCAAATTTAATATGAAATTTATTTTGCACTTTGCAACCGAAGTTCTTACTTTATTACCAATATTAATTATTTCACAGTTTTGTTCTTTAGTACATCTTATAAGGCAACGGCTATTATGGATTAATTTTCTACTTTCTACTGGGTACGTTTTATTGTTTTAAATAAAATGAGAAAAAGTGATAAGTTTATTATCATAAATTTATTAAAAAAATTCTTAATTAGGAACCTTTGCTTACAGTCATACATTTTTTACATTTTCTGAATTGTTTTTAGAATTTTATATTTTAGAAACAACACGAGAATTTTTTCAACCCTTGATGGTCACATTAATAAATTTTATTACAATTTACACACCATAGCCAAAGAAATAAATGCTGCATTCGCACTTCAATTACTAATGTTTATCTTACAAGTGTTTTTGCTTTTAATGAATGTTCTATTTTATTTTGCGACCACAACAATGAAGCAGAGAGTTTTGTCGTTCCCAGAAATAGCACTGAAAGTATACGTATGTGTCTATTACATAGCGGGAATTTTCTTTTTAGTTATTACCTGTTCGAGTGCTACTAAAGAGGTAATTTTATTTGGGAGGAGGTTAAAAAATGACAAAATATTTTAAATAATATTTTATTAGGCAGAAAAGGTTAGAGGATTGGCGGTACATAAATCAAAATCAAACACAGAAGTAAGTACCTCTAGATACAGAATAAAATAAACGAGTTTATTTGTGCCACTCACCTTATCGAATCACGATTTTCCGACGACCTCAGCTAATGCCATTGCCAGTAGTTTGTCCCGTAAGAGGATATCATGCAGTGTTTACTCAAATACTTATCAGGCAAATTAAACTGTGATAAAATATCAAAGTACCAGATAACTTAACAAAACTCCGGAAAAAGAAGAAAAAAAGAAAGTTGACATATTTGATTTCCAATGACAGTCCAAAAATAACCCTAAAAACAATAAAATTAAATGTTTTATCTAAAAACTCATTTAACAAATTTTAGGTTATGCTGCTTCCTTTGCAAATTTTCCATGAGAAAATAGAATTTACAGCAGTGGGACTTTTTAAAATAAACAACTCACTTTTATACTATGTAAGCAAATATAGAAAAAAAGATGAATTTAAATTAAAATTTATTTTACAGATGTTTTACAATATAGTAGGATATTCTATTATAATTCTTCAATTTGATATAAACTATGATTAGCCATGACCAATATTTCACAAGCACTGTGAGCAACTGAGGGGTACACGTGAATAACGATCGGAGGTTGTGCAACTTAAAATGCAGTCCAATTATTTTTGTTTTTCCAAAAAATATTTTCCATTTTCATCTATCAATATTTTAAGCAAAATTGGACCCTAGCTGTTAATCCCATGTACCCTTTAACTGCTACTTGACTTTCAATAAAACTATGATTGGTTTCCACATTTCTTATTTGAATTTAGTCAGGTCACTTCGAAACTTAACGTATTCACATTTGCATATGCAACCGATAATAGCAAAATAGTGAAGAAGTCATGAAACGATCACCATCAATATCAATTACAAGAGCAACTTTTAGGATATCACTAATGTGTAAAAATTGCAGTAGCAATTTACGCTCTGATTTAAAAAATCACCGATATGTTCCAGCACTAAATATTTTAACTTAATTTTTCTTATATACCTATGAGCTGTAATATTGTGATTCTATATATTAAATAAACTTTAATTTAATGTCGATATTTACTTAATTTGTATATTATATCTTTAGAAGTATAATTAATAAATTGATCGTCAATTCTATTGATTGGAAGCACCTGATCTATTTCAAAAGATTGTCAAGAAATATCGCTATTATATAATTTTCCCTGGTTGTGAGTATAAAAAAAAACTAAATTCACAGTAAAATAATTTTTATTTAGATTAAAATCTGTGGCTTGGAACTGAAAATGCCAATGTCACTTTTTGGCTGTTTTGAGTTTAATATTGCATCAAGTCTCTTTTATTGTGAACTTGTTTATGGCAAAATGGCCAATTTAAAACTTAAGTTATAGTAGGTCTAACAAATAATTTAGCACCCAATGTCTTAAAGATATATTAAAAACTGTTGGTGATAAAAGGGCCAAAGTAGACATTGACCCTTTCAGCAAATTTCAGCAACGACATTAGCCTTCAATAGCACTTTGATAATATTGTGTGATTACAAATGCATTTTATGATATTAAATTAAACAAAAGGTGTCTGTATGAATTTTATGTTTAACTTGCACATTACATTATTATGAGGTGATACTGAGATGTTCATATTTTATTTGCATTTTGTGTTTCAAAGTTTCAAAAAAACATATATATATTGTCGTATAACAGAACTCAAAATCAAAAACAAACGATATGAGTGATGATTTTTTTTATTTTATTTGTAGAATTTGGGTTTTGAAAAGGAAAATTTTTTTTTGTTGGCGCAGTTTTTTTTTTATTTTTCATACTTCTGTTGTGAAGAAGTAAAAGAAAATAATACTTCCATTTATTTTATAAGGCGCTTGTGCCTGTTTTTAGAATTTGAATAGTCAACGGGTTCAATTGAAGGAAAATTTTTAATTTAAATACTATTGTAAAAGTTAGGTATTTGAAAAGTGACGGTTGGCAACAGGAGTTGAAGAATAAATAAAATGGAAAGTTGGAAATTTTTGATTCGGCAAGTTTGACGAAAAGCCGGAAATATCTTGATCTTTCTTGGGTAGGACGTCAAGTTAGACGGACGTCCATCTTGCGTTTTCTCGAGTGTTTAAAAAAGTGTTTAAATTGAGACTTAATTTGAATGATGTATTTTCTGAACATGATTTTTCAAGATTTGGATTGGTTAATATCCTGAAAACAAGCGTTTTTTTTATATTTTCTGAAACGAAAACGTGGATTAGTTTGTTACAACGGAGGAAGTAATTTAATTTTGGAGTCCCAAGTTTAAAATATTGGAGAGATCTATTGTTTGGACCAATTTGTCAATTATTTCATTTTTGGTAAAGAATTTTTGTTGAGCATACCACGGGATTTAAGTGGATGAAATTTAATTTTTGGAGACAACGTGTGAGCAATAAATTTTTGGACATTAAAGAAAAATTGGGTTGGTGTCATAGTTTACGAATGGAAGATTAAAAAGGTACCCAACGTTGTTTTTTTTTATCTATTTTGTAAAATTTATTTCCCCAACGTGTTTGTAACCAGTAGGTTATTTAAAATTTAAAAGTATCTGCTTACAGACACGTTAAGTGAATCTTTGGCTTTGAATTACTATTCATTGGTTCAAATCTGATAATTGAAGTATTATAAAAAGATTTTTTTTTTAATTTATCTGCGAAAAATTTTTTCCTTTTGTTAAAAATTAAAGAGAGTTGTACATGCATATCGTTTATTTTTTTGATTTTTATAAATTTTATTTTTAAAAGGCTGGCCGGAGCAATAAAGTTGTGCTTTTCTATTGCGGGTAAAGTTTTCCCCAATAATTTTTGAGTTTTTTTTTATAATAATTTTCCAAAACAGCAGTAGAATAGTACAATATAAAAGCAGATACTATCCATGCTGCTATAGAAAAAACAAAAAACATACTGAAGCTGATATTGAGTTACCTACGATTGGGCTAATTCAATATGTTTTGTTCAAAGAAAACCTCCTATACAAGTGATAGAACTAAAGCAAACCGATTTTTTAGACGTCAAATCTACCCTAAAAACGCATTTTGTACATCGTAAAACAAATACATTCCATGAGCCTCTTCAAACACAAAAGGACCTGATTGAGCTGATATATGTCTGTACACGGACGGATCCAAAAACAATACTGGCTCGGGTGCGGGGATATTCTCCTCGAAACTGCAGCTAGCTATAAACCTATCGCTGGAAAGGTATTTCTCTGTTTTCCAGACGGAACTCATTGGAGTGCTTCGCTGCGCAGAAGAAGTCCAGGATAGAAATGTCTACTACTCAAATAATCACGGACAGTAAGGCTGTCCTTGCGGCGCTGAACCGCTGCAAGATCATCTCTGGTCTTCTGCTACAATGCATCGAGGCACTGAACGTGATATCCACTCATAATGTTCTAACTCTTAGTTGGGTTAAAAGGCAAGAAGGGAATAAGGACAATGAGAGGGCTGATGAGCTGGCGAGGCTGGGTTCTGAAAACGTGCCATGCGGTCCGGAGCTTTTTCTCTGGCTGGCTGTTAAAACCTTTGATGCCATCATAAAAAGAGTAGACCCGCAGATTGCATGTGGAAAGATGGGAGAATGTGGCTGGATGCCGTCAGACTAAGGCTGCAATTAACATACCATCTGACAAACATGCAAAATATTATCTGAAGTTGTCTCGGGACAGCTTACGAGTTATCGTGGGATGTTTTACAGTACACTGATGTAAGCTAAACAAACACCTGCACATCATGGGACTGGTTGACAGCCCAATTGGTCGCGGATGTGAAGAAGAAGATAAAACAGTGGAGCATGTGCTTTGCAACTGCCCAGTGCTAGCATCAAAAAGAAGATCCATGTTGGGGAGCTTCTGGCCTAGCATGGCTAATATTAGTGGCACACCGCCCTCTAAAGTACTCGAGTTCGTCCTGAGTTTGGGGTGGCTTGAGGAATAGGAGGCTGGTGGGCTGTTAACATCGTAGGCAGCATAATGGGCCCATTTATGTGGCCTGAGTGCATTGTTGTTTTTTATTTTTACGTTTATTAATTTTTTTTTGAATAAAGTTCATAAAATATATAACTTTTATTGATTTTATTGCGGCCAATGTCATTCAAATATATACAAAATTTATGAAAGAAAGGCCGATGTCAACTTTATTTTCCAAAATATAATTTTTTTTGAAACACAAATTATCCAATAAATATCTGTACATATAGTCTAACTAAGGCCAAAAAGTTGATGAACGCAATTTTTACTTTAAAGCAGTTATAAATAAAAGAATTTTTAGTAAAACCTTTAATGTCATTTATCTCAAAAGTGCATTTTATTACATTGGCCCTTTCAGTTCCAAGCCACAGAAATGTTATAATGTCTATGTATAATGGGACATTCGACACCAAATCGATCAATTTTGAACCCGACCTTTTTTGATTTGTCTGAAATTTTTACATACTATTACTTATTATATTACTTATGCCACTAAAAACATTTCTGTGAATATTTTCAAAATTTTTTACTCGGCCGAAAAAAATTAGGAATTTTTAGAAAAACTGATGTTTTTTTAAACGATCATAACTATTTTAAAAATTAACTAAGTGGAACGTTTTTTTGTTTTTAAACGTACTTTTCAGGAAAAATTAAAAAAAATATATATAAATTTGCATTCTACAAATTTTTTTAATTTTTTCGATTATTTGTTATTATTATTATTTAAATCGATTCCAGTGCTAAATGGTAAAAGTCATTGTTTTCTATTTACTGATAAAGCGAAAGGTACTAGTGCGAAACACTTAAGGCTAAGCCAGTCAAATTGAATTATTTTAAATGTTTGAATAACATACCAATGTATAAAATTATAATGCAATTTTTTGTAGAAAACAGTGCTTTCGACGTTCACATAATAAATAACTACAGCTCTGCCTTCTACAATAAATGACACTCTAATTTTATACATTGGTATAATTTTTTTTGATTAGGTACATGTATAATTTATTAATCGATTTTAAGTGAACTATGCGCATTGTTATACGCACTTTTTTGTAACCACAACTTACAACAAATATCGGGTTTTATAAATCAATTTGTTAAGTGTTGCTGTGATTGTTACAAAATGTTCCAGGCAAAGAATATCTACTCTGTTTTAAAACCAACTTTTTATTTAACAAAACTAGTAGGGTTAATGCCTCTCGATTTGGGATCAAATAATTTTAATAAATTTTCTTTGATAAGTATAATATGGGGAGCCATCATCTCAGTTTTCCATATTATTCTTATGATAATTATTAATAAAAATATACTAGCGGTGCCCAAAGGTTACGACAGCTTCATAAGCAACATTATTAGGTATTTTAATGGTGTTATATCTGTCTTGAGTTTCAATGGAGGAATATTATCAAATTTATTGTCTTCAAAAGAGGTACATTTTTGAATACAATTTTGGAGCAATGTAAAGGGTATATACTAAAATATGGTAACCGTAATATTATATTATATTGCAGATTGTCCGAATAATCTCAGAGATAGAAGTTGTAGACCAAAAATTTGGAGAAATAAATTTAATCAATATTGAAAAAGCACATAAAATTAATAAATTATATTTAACTTTAATAACATTATTATATTTTATTTACGTTTTTCTACAAGCTTGTGCTACCGCATGTTACTTTATCTCTCAGTGCAAGTTGTGTTATGTGCAAGCGTTAATTGTTTATTTTGTGGGGTTCCTCACTTTTTCTTCAGTTTTTACTAACATACAATTTTTTTCTCTCGTATTTCTTTTGAGACAAAGATTTAAGTGGATAAATATTATACTATCGGATAAGAAACCTCAAATTACTTCAGAAAGGTACTAATTAGGTGCGTTATTGTTATTATTATTTCTTCTACTACATATTTTTACTTGTTGCAGAGCCAATGTGAAGAATGATACCGACCTACATCAAATAAGCATTTTGCATAATAAATTATGTGTAGTTACCAAAGACATAAATTCTACATTTTCGTTCCAAGGATTAATGTTGACAACACAAGTACTTTCAATTACAATGAATGTTATATCTTACCATACCACTGCACTATTTTTAAACCAATTCATACCAGTAGGTAGTCTTATATCAACCATAAATATAGTAACTGTGTTCTTAACAGCAATTTGTGTGTTGGTTACTATTTGCATAAATGTGTCAGAAGAAGTAAAAGATAATATTTTGCCAAAGTATTTCGCTTTGAATAAATGCTTTTAATGTTTTAGGCAATTAAAATTAGTAACCGTATTAACGACGCTTTTTTACCGATTCGTATAGATGGAGGGCTTTTGAATGCAGAAGTTAGTATCTACTTATTTACTATAATCTATATATTCATGATGAAAATAATTTTTGCTCATTAAAAAATCGGGATTTGTTTAAAATATAAGTACAACTTTATACGTATGATCGCAATCCTTTCGAGGGAGCAATTATTTTGAGCATCTTCTTCTTCTTGAAGTGCCTATTTGATCCCGGATGTTGGTGATCTTCCTGGCTAAGCCAGAAAACTTTACTAAAAAAATGTTAATGGGGTAGTTTTCCTTTGCCTTCCCCCTAATCCACAGATCGACTTTGGACTGTTTAGATCACAGCACATCCGACGCAATCAGGATTAGAACGGCGGTACCCCGCTCTATCAGAGTTATTAGCATAATATACAATGTAATTTAAAATTTCTTACTTATGAGCCTATTTTATTTTAGGTTTTAGCTTTGTCTTTACAACTCCGTCACGAAAAAATACAGTTTTCTCCATATGGATTATTTAAAATAAATAAAATGCTTTTGTTTAATGTAAGTATGAATTTAATTTGCAAATTAAAAATCATACAAGGTATTTTTGTACTAAAATTGTAAGCTAGACTTGCTCCCTGACTATAACGAATCTTTTTGCATTTTTTGTTGCAATATTAAATTATAATAATCTAATTTTGTTGTAGATGTTTTACACCGTAACAGCGTATGCCATTGTAATCCTGCAAGTCGATATTAATTTCCAAAAAATCGTTGAAAATAAAAGATAGTTTAAAAAAAATTTTACTTGAACATGGAAGTAATACATATTAGTATTTTTACTTATAATGATTCGTGTGTTTAACTGTATTTGTTGCTGATATTACAAAGAAAACCAATAATTGCGAAAATATAACGTATTTTGGTATTGCCATAGGTTTTGGTCTGTGGTCTTTGTACCGAAATTATTGGATCTTATTTCCTTGTCTTGGCCATAGTTTCTTAATTGGGGGTTTGTAGCTTTTTGAATAAAGGAAACCACTTTATATTACAAATAATTATAATGAATAATATTTACAAAGATTTATACAACTTATAAACTAAAATAATTCCCTAACGATGGGTTGGTAAAATTCAACACAGTTTGGATTATCATAATTTAAAATATATTTACCAAAATTAATAGGTCAACCATGCATTGTTATAAATGGATTTCTTCACTTGGAGGGTAGAACATCTCGGTGAAGTTCTTGGCCAGGGTTCGGCACCCATGGCCCGGCCGCTGCCCAGCTGACGGACGACCTCTAGACGGCTTCTCGATTGCTACCACTGATATGACTAACTAACTCTTCTACTACTACTACTACTTCTACTGATAACAATTGCACCGGTGACCTATATATAACATTTTCCCTACTCATTCAACCGTAATTTAGATTGGACCTCGATGGTCAGATGATGTCTTGATATGACGTATTATGACAACCATCTGCATATTTATGTTAATATAAAATATAATAAATTATGAATTTTGCATAATCATTGTCGGCCATGACGGTAATCGCCATATTGAAATTATAATACTTTTCGATTATTATGGCCTTATCGATTATTTAATCTTTAAATGATTTAATCTAAATTCTTCCTAAATATCTTTAATTTGATTTACTTTAATTTTGAGTTGCCAAATATGAATTTTAAGTTCTAAATTTATTTTATTAATTTTCATATTGTGACATATGCCCCCGGCGACAAAAAAGTTGGGCCCACAACGCCCACAACAGCCCAATCAAATTACACTTCAAACTTATTAAAAAAATATATATATAAAAAATTTGAAAATATTTAAAAAATTGACTTATTAATACTAAAAAAATTAATCAAACATAATAAACATAAAGAACACATATTTGAACATAATATAAGAAATGAAATAAACATAATCATTATACATAATAAAAAGAAAATTTTATAGAAAAATATTAAAATACTAAACAATAATAGATATAATCACGGATATAATCAAAAAATAGAACATCATTAGTTCGTAAAAAAAATTCATAGATTATTATAAGCAAAAATAATTAAAAAATATTAATAAAACTTAATTAGTAAACATCAATAATACATAATAATAAAACATAATAAAAAAGACATAAAACATAAAAAATAAAAATTCATACTTTTACATAATTTTGATACAAAAGAAAAAACATACTTTTTATTTCTATGATAGTTCTTTGTACAATTATTTCATAAATTTCCACTTTTAGGTTAATTTAATCATAGTCCTTCGCACTAAAATTTTAAAAGTCTTTTGGCATTAACATTAACTTAGTTCGGGTTTAAATTCACTTCGGTTTATTTTTATTAAGTTCAATCTTTAAATTCACTGTGGTTGATTTATAGTTCTATTGTTCATCACTTTTTTTTTTTTTTTTTTTTTTAGATTACCACCATATTTTTAAACAGTCTTTACCATATTTTTAAATAGTTCGTTTGTTCATTGGAATTATTATACTTATTTTACACTGTTTTATTTAAAAAGTTTGTTCACATTAAAAATTTATAATTTTAAGTTTTGATACCTTGTATAATTTTAATATTACAAATTTAAAAAATTTTATTACATAATAATTGTAAATTATAATATTCATAATTAATTGTTAGTGTCTTAAACTGCATTTTAATAAACAAAGCAATAAACAAAATTTGAAACGATTCAAAATTTTCATAATGAGAATTCAAACTAAAAATACAAGAAGTATAATTATATTCATGTAAGATGATTTTCAAAATTCTATGTGATTATTCATTCATTGATGGTTGCACTGTAACCAAGATTTATCTTTTAAAGTGTGTTGGAAGTTGCACAAATTTAAGCTTTTATACGCAGTGTCAACTATAGCCAAACACATAATACGAATTGTAATTAGATGGTTACAGTATGTGCATTTTTAGATGGTTCATGAAAATTGTAAATTCAAATTTGAATATTTAAATTTGATTAGATTGTATTCAATTTCTGTTTGAAATCCTCAAGATGAAGTAAGATTTAAAATTTTAAGTGACCGAAAATCGCAATTATAAGACATCTACATAAACATTAATTGGTTCTTAACAAAAAAAATTTTAATTAATTAATTTACAAGCTTTTCTTCATAAAACTACGGATTAAAAATCCGGACAACATATTAATTATTTAAAATTTAGCTCTGGTTTATTTTTTTACAATCAATTCGGTTTTTTCAATTAACCTTTTATTAAACAGAGTTATTAATTTATCTAAGTTGACAAAATTTGATTTTTATTTTTAAATAGATTTACAATAAAATAATCAGTTATTTGGACAGCACCTCATTTTAACAAAATTTGTCGATATTACAATAATTTATTTATTTTCTCTAGATCTTATCAGTTACCTTTTTATTTAAATAGAGCTTACAACTTTGCTCATTAAAACTTAACACATTTTTCTTTTAGCTTTAATTTATACATTCGTATAGTGCATATTCAATTTAATTATTACCCTTTTCAATTTATAATTTTATGGATTATTACAATTATTTCATTTTTCGACTTCACATATCATAATAATTTCTAATGCTTAGACGAATTTATATAAAAATTATGATTTATTATTTGATGTTAAAATTTATTATGCGCATTATAATCATAACCTTTGGACATAAATTTTTCGCCACATTGAAATACCTTTATTTATCATTATTTATAACACTTTGATTATTACCATTTTTATACATGGTTAGGGCATTTTTCCACTCTTTTGCCCTGTTGGTTTAAAATTAACCATAAAACTCTTGGCATGTCTTATAATTTTGCACAAGGGTTTTTAAACATATTTACTAATCCATTTTAACACTCAATTCGCAATTTTAATATACTGACATTTGTTCTGATTGCTCAGATTAGCAATTGATTGAAATTCTTGGCATTTTTTCGTTTGCACAAAGTATTTCTATTTTTTTTTTTAAATTTTAATTAATTGACCTAGCATTTCTTCATTTGCCTAAGGTAATTATTCAATAAGGGTTATGTTGAATTATTGCAATTTATTTTCTTGATGTTAATGCACTTTAGTTATTTGATGACAATTGAAATTAATATTCTCTTTAGTGTAATTACGATGTATTTATTTTTAACTTTGATAGGTAACGATGTATAATTTTTCTGTAATTCAAGCATTTTCTGATAAAAATTTTACAAACTTAATTTATGCTGTTTTTGATTTAAGACTTTCATGGTTTTACAAAATGAGCTGATTAACATTAGGTTTTTCAAAAATTACCGTTTCTAAATTTTGATTAGACCATATATTTTTGTAATTTTGATACTTCTACAATCTACGAGGATAGATTGGTAGTAACACGCGAAGTCTGCCTTGGAGTTGGCCATCTCCATGTTAGACATACGGAGTCCTTTTCCAAAATAGTCCTTAATAATTGTAGTTGGCATAAGTAATTAATATAAACGTTGCAAGGAAACTTTGTCCCGAAGAAAAAAATTATGGTCTTCAAAATATCAACTTACTCCAAAATAATTTTGTAAACCATTGAGGGTGACTTGTATAGATCTAGTTTAAAATTTTAAACTGTAGATTAACCAATCACAATAGTCAAAATCCGAGTTTAAACCATAGTTACCGGTTAAACTTGGACTATACAAGTCAACCTGAGTCTAATTGTAATTCATAAGTAAACAACATAGAATCATTTAAACTTTGATTTTACTTTTTTGATTTTACTATTTTATACTGTCCATTAAAGAATTTAAAACTAGAGTTTCTCAAACGAAACAAAATCAACTTTCATAAAAATTCAAAACATTAATTCTGATAATTTCTTGATTATTATCGTAAGGTACCATTATTTCATATTACTTAAAACTAATACTTGTGAACTTAAGTATCGTTATTGGTTTATATAATTATTTAATATTTAATTATGACTTATGAAAACATCATTTTCTATTTACATGTTATGCAAGCTAATAATTTTATTTGAAATAAATTTTTTCACAAAATTTTTTAATTTTAAATAAGTTTACAGTCTCGCCTAATAAAATGCGTTGTACGTGGTAGATCAGTAGACAACTCCTTTTACCTAAAGTATCGTATTGTTTTACGTACATATCTGTACCATTACGAAAAGTTTTCCACGCCATTCAGATTTAAAATTTGAAGTCCTTAAATTGTTTTAATTTCGTAAACTAAATAATAATTGAATTATTAAGGTTTGAATCTTGATCAGAAAATGTCACAAAAAGTTATTTTAAAAATGTAATAGTTTTTAAACTCAGTAATCAATTTAGGAAAAATGAATATTAACTAAATCCAAGAATTTAAAATTGTGTCTTTTTCTATTCTAAACTTTTCTTTGAAATTAAAAGGTGTTTGCTGCAACCATTACAAAGTTCATGGACAAGAGGGTTTCATGTTTGTTATCATATTAACCTTACGATGTATTTACTGATTTTCTGTTTTTCTTTTTTTTTTTTTAATAATTTTAAACACGCCGTTATTCTTTCTGGTAAAAAGACCTTCTTGGGGTATGTTTTTAAATTCTCCCTTTTTCTTCCCTTAATAGAACGCAAAATTTTGTTTGGAACCGATAATTTTATTTATTTCTTTTCTTTTCTAATCAACCTATTTTAAGCCAAAGAGACACAATTATTAGCCAGAAATT